>CM063505.1:185847050-185993927 GCA_032207245.1 Pardosa pseudoannulata | reverse complement strand
ATGAAGAATTTGAGACATTTCTAACTCAAATAGAGGCTTGTCTTAATTCAAGACCTTTAACAGCTTTATCAAATGACCCAAACGATCTTTCAGCCCTCACGCCTGGTCATTTCATTATTGGTAGGCCTTTGACGAGCATTCCTGAGCCAAATTACATCGATACAAAAATTTCGTACCTTACCAGATGGCAAATTATCCAAAAAATGGTACAACAGTTTTGGAAACGGTGGCATAAAGAATATTTGTGTCGACTACAACAAAGACCAAAATGGCTTTTACCAGCAAGAAATTTTGAAGTTAATGATTTATGTCTCATTAAAGATGACAATTTGCCCCCAACAAAGTGGAAAATGGGTAGAATCATTCAAATACACCCTGGTCTTGATAATTTAGTTCGGGTTGTAAGTATTAAAACATCTGATGGCATATTTAAAAGAAACATAACAAAATTGTGTCTCTTACCAATATAAATGTTTCATTCATGATTATCTATGTATGTATCTTTCTATTACGTGTAATTTTGTTGTATTGATGTCGTAAATATTTACTCAACAGTTATTGTCATTTATTCATGTATATTCATTTTATAATATCATACAATTGTCTTATTCATGTTTGTTGAAATGATATTTCAAGGTGGGCGGCATGTTCACGGCCCAAGGTCAAAACACTTCAACTCCGCTCTCCGCCAGGGGACGCACTTAGCCACATGTGTTTTTGTCTATGTACTTTTTTTGTAGTTCAATAAACGATTTCAAAATGGTCGCACGCTACTACTTCCCATCCCCGTTCCACCTATACAAAACTGTAGAATTTGTTGACCACTGGCGAGATTGGGGTTTTTTCCCCTGTTCGCAAGATTCATGCTGGTAGCAGCAGCTAGGAATTTGTCTGGTGTCTCAGTTTCGTCTTCCATAGGATTTCTTGAGGGGGTGTCAACATCCTATGCTTCTTAACAGTTTTATCTTTTACTGAAAAATCACATTCTTGAAGGCGAAGGACCCACCTTGCCAATCTTACAAGTGGATCCTTTAGACCCATGAATCAGAACAATGAATGATAATCGGTTAACCCAGTAAAGTGCTTTCCAAAATGGTACGGCCGAAATTTGTTAACAGCCCAGACGATAGCAAGGCATTTCCGTTCCGTAGTGGAGTAATTTTTTCGGCTCTTGTTAAAGTTCTGGAGGCATACACTAGGACTTTTTCGACGTTATTCAGAATTTACACCCGGACTGCCCCAATACTGCTCCAATGGCATCTGAATGAATTTCTGTTAAGCATTTTCGTCGTACATTTCAATACTGGTTCAGGGGTAAGGGTCATTTTCAAATTTAAAAAAACCTCTATCCTCTGAGGACACCAATGAAACCTAAAATTGCTAAGTTGCTAAAATTGAAAAGTAAAATTGCTTTTGGTTTGCACTTTGCCGAGATCTGGATGAACACCATTACCAGATATAAGATGACCCAGTATTTTTACTTCTTGGCCCGCCAAAAATCACCTATTGGGATTAAGTACCAGACCAGCGTCCTGAAGGCATTTCAGAACGAGCCTTAATAGGGTAAGGTGATCTTCAAATGTTTCTGAGAACACTATTATGTCATCTAGATAACAAACACGTCGACCATATCATATGGTGTAGCAAATTGTCTATCATTCTCTCGAAAGTCGCGGGTACATTACAGAGTCTAAATGGCACGATTTTAAACTTATATAATCCTTCGGGGGTAATAAATGTCGTCTTTTCACGGTCCGCTTCTTTTACTTCTCCTGCCAGTATCCAGAGCGAAGGTACATGGAAGAGAAAAACTTGGAGCCCTTTAGGCAGCCGAATGTATCCCCAATACGGTTCAGGGGATAAACATCCTTTTTAGTGGCTTTATTGAGCTTGCGATAATCTAAGAAAAAACGCCGGCTTCTGTTTTTTTCCTTATGAGTATAACGGGTGAAGACCAGGGACTTTTAGATGGCTGGATGATACCTCCATCATGCATTTTCGGCATCTCTTCTATGATGGTGCGTTATTCCGTCGATGAGATTCGGTAGGTTCGTTGGTTGAGTGGATTATGATAACCAATGTGAATCATGTGCTTCACGTTCGTCCGCACGGCTATTGTCTGTTTTCGTGAAAATTCCAAAAAATGTTCGGAGCAGTTCGACTAGTTTGTTCTTTTGCTCATTTCTTAACTCAGGAGAGATCATCAGTCAACAAACCCTTCAGGGAATCCATCGTCTCTTATTTCGTGTCGGAACCATATGAGGTGTCGGATATCCCGCATAATTGCTCTTTATCCATGGACTCGGATAGGCCTATATATATTCCTTTAGTGATGACTCAGTTTCCGACTGGAGGTTAGCAACTGAAATCTCTCTTTGTCCGATGTGGTATGAGGATATCATGAATGATACAGCAAGATTCCTCTAAGAGCAAGTGTTTATTGCCATCTATAGCTACATTTATGTCTCCGAAATGGGCCTTCTGATACTGCTTTTCTGGTTAAAGAGCGATGCTAAATTGTGTAGCCCTTTGTGGCACACAGCTTTCAGGCGTCCACTGTGGTGGGCTTTTGGCAAGTGTCTTATAGAAATAGTTCACTCTGTCTGTTCACACAATCTATAAAGACTTAAGAAGCTGCTAAAAAGTCTCGACCAAGGATGATCTCCTGACTACAATTCGGCAAAACAATAAATTCAAACGGCAAAAGAAGTTTGCCCGGTGAGTTCAGAGTCAATTTCATCGAAATCCTTTTTTAGATTTCAAAAACTGTCAAAACGACTTTCCTCTCCTTGCAGTACGAACGATATGTTCAGGACGGGGGAAGAAAACTGGTCTGTTGTAAGCTGTTCGCCAAAAATGAGGTTTTTCTCAGCTGCATTGGTAATATGTGAGTAGGAATTCTTAACCTCCTGATTAGAGTAGCAGATGTTGGTCGTAGTTGGGTTTCGGCAAGTTTGACCGAAACTGATGCCAGAGCATTCTCAGCTTCGTCCTGGACAATTTCTTTAAGCTATTGGAATTGGAAATAGGGTCCAGATAGGGAATAAATTTATGTGTTTGACCAAGAACTCGATGAACTTTCTCTCGTATAATAGTTACACCATTAATTAAAATCAGCTGTAGTTTGGATTCCTTCATTAATAAGGACTGATAAATGTCCTCCACAATACCTTTCATTAGGTGCAACACTTTTTCAGCATTACACATTGATGAATTACCTTTTTGGCAGAGGCTTGAGACACTTTGTACGTATGACTGCTTACTTCCCCCCCCCCGAATACTGTGCTTTGCCCTGTAACTGTTCCTCTGCCTTTCTGGTATACTTTTGACGATCCTCAAAAACTATACTTAATTCAGTTTTAAACGTCTGCCACGAAATAAGGTTGTCCTCGTTGTTCATGTACCACTATTTGGTGGTATCATCAAATTAGAACTAAACATTAGTTAGGATACACCATATCATCCCACTTACTGAATTTATAGATCTGGCTTATTTTTCCCCTACACACACACGCACATATATATATATATATATATATATATATATATATATATATATATATATATATATATAGTAACGAATTTCGTCACATCATATTACCAAACACAGACTTATCTACTACCGTGAGAAAAAACGGAATATGGTAGAAATAGTGAACGCGTCTTTTATGTACACTTGAACTGAGCTCCTCTTTACCTTGTGACAGGATGTTGTTTTAAGCAGAATAGGATGCTGAATTGAGGATTGTTGACACTGAGAACCATCTCAATCATTCTGAGAAATTCATTCGGATGCAGATGAAATGTTTCCAGTGTCAATGTCAATGGCATCCCGAAAAAAGAGTCTTGAATGACTATATTTCAAGTGAAGCAGATATATTTTCCTCTCTTGTTCTCTAAAGGTTTGACCAGAGACATCGACTAATGATGTCCTACAGTTCGCTGCGATTGCTCTAGATTACTGAGAACTCCCAAGAGTTCCTTGGAACCTGACTTGCACCTGTCCAGCTAGTAGTTCTACAAAAGGTTTGTTCGGCGTGTAAAGAACTTGGATTCTCCAAAGTCTTTTTCATTTGTTTATTAACACCAAACACACATAAAAGAAAAGGGGAATAAATCCGCACTCAAAAACTTAACATAATAGAAAGGGGTTTAACAATCCCACACACTCGGGCTAACGCCGCACATTTTCTTCGACTGCAGTTCAAACTGTCACAAAGGGTGGTCACATGACCACGCTGGCTGCGGGCTAGTTAGGCATGCGCAGAGCTGGTCCGAACATGCCGCCCCGCGTTGCAATGTACATAGTACATTCAAGGTTCGTATCATTCATATATCATTACATACAATGAAAAGAAATAGTAATCAACATAAAAACAATTAAAGTAAATTTATATGACATAGAAATAAACAACTTAACAATCAAGTAATGAAATTACATGGGGAAATTATTCAAATTAATGAAATTATATCAGTAAGTAAATTTGATATAAATCACAGTATTCTGTAACAAAAAATATTTCAAAATTCTATGTTTCTATTGGTAAAACGCAAAACTTTGAAATAGATCTTTTAAATATACCTGACTTGGTTCTGACATCTGCAACACGAATAATATTATCCTTACCAGAATAAGTTTTCATAATACGCCCGAGAAGCCATTTGCAAGTAGGCAAATTTTCTTCTTTTAACAGGACCATATCGCCCTCTTTTATATTCCTTTTTTCAAACATCCACTTTGTCCGCATCTGCAGATTATTTAAATATGTTACACTCCATTTTTTTCCAAATTATATGTACAACCTTGGTAATTTTTTGCCATATGTGCAATCTGTTTGTTTCTATATCTGCAAGAGAAGGTTCAACAATTGATGTTAACGATCGACCTACAAGAAAGTGAGCAGGAGTTAAAACTTCTAAGTCATCAATTTCTGATGACAGAGGAGTTAAGGGACGCGAATTTAGCATTGCTTCGATTTGAATCATTATAGTTAAGAGTTCCTCATACGTAAACCTAGAATTGCCTATGGTCCTTTTTAGATAGTATTTAAAAGACTTAACCCCTGCCTCCCATAGACCGCCGAAGTTGGGTGCTCTGGGGGGTATAAATTTCCATTCAATGTTCTCTTCTAAAGAGAACTTCGAGAGATTTTCATCTTGTCTGCTCATCAACTGGTAGAACCTTTTTAGCTCCTTGTTTGCACCGACAAAATTGGTGCCATTATCAGAAATGATAGTTCTACATTTTCCTCTTCTAGATATAAAACGCTTAAGAGTAGCTATCATGCAGTCTGCGGTTAAGTCTGATAATATCTCTAAGTGTATTGCCTTTGTTACAAGACAAACAAATATACAAACGTATACTTTTATGAGGGGTCCTTTTCGTTGATTTTTGTTCTTTATATGGAAAGGTCCACACAGATCAACACCAACATAATTGAAAGGAAAATCAGGAGTGACCCGTTCTTTGGGCAGAACTCCCATTTTTTGAGTAGAAATACGAGGACATGCCTTAAAACATTGAATGCAACTGTGAACAATTTTTCTACAACGGTTTCTCCCATTCAAATGCCAATATTTTTGTCTAATTTGATACAATAAGTTTTGCGAACCACAATGTAAATATTTTTTGCGTGAAAATATTGGATTATCAAATCGGTCAATCTACAGTTGGATGGCAATAATATAGGATGTTTTGAATCATAACCGACCGAGGAATTATTTAATCGACCACCTACCCTTATGAGACCATCTTGATCTAAAAAGGGATCTAAACTTTTAATCTTACTTGTATTATGAACACTATTTCCCTTTTCTAAGGCCTTGAATTCATCCAAAAATGCAGATCGTTGAGCTCTTTCAATTAGGACTTTCTCAGCTAATTTGATTTCCTTACCTTTCAGGGCACCTGAATCTTTAGTACTTGGATCTTTACAATTATGAATAAATCTGGAAATATAACTTAAAATACAAACAATTTTAAAATACTTATTACTAATCTGTAGTAAGTTATCTAAATATTCAGGAACAAAGTTCAACGAAAGAGTTAATTTCGAGTCCAAGGAGTCTGAATTCCTTTTCATTTCGGGAAGATAGTCCTCAGGAACAGGATCAACTTTCGAAATTGAATCAGGAAGATCGTGGGATGATAAGAAGGGGGGACCCTTCCACCACATAGTGTTACCCAACAGGGAGTCTGCACTAAGTCCTCTTGTCAAGAAATCTGCAGGATTGGTTTTCCCACGGCAATGGTACCAAGAATTGGGATCTGTCAGGTTTTTTATCTCTTTAACTCTGTTTGCCACAAAGCGTTTCCATCGACTGGTTGAACCTCTGATCCAGTACAAGGAAATCGTAGAGTCAGTAGAATGATAGGTTTTTGTTGTTTTTTTTCGTGTTCACAATTTTCCGTATGCTTTTTGTTAAGCGAGATGCTAACAACGCTCCAAGGAGTTCCAATCTTGGAAGGGAGATCTTCTTGAGTGGAGCAACTCGACTTTTTGACGCTAACAAATTAACTTCAATGTTACCTGTTGCTTTCAAAACACGTATGTAAACAGCAGCACCATATGCTTTTTTACTAGCATCAGAAAAGCTATGGATTTCTATTTCATCAAGGTCTTCCGCTATAGTTGAATTTAGACAAAGTCTAGGAATTTCAATTTTGGCTAATCTTGGAAGCTCTTCGCACCAGTGTTGCCATTCTTTTTTAATATCTGGAGGTAAATCTCCATCCCATTGAATTTTCTGTATCCATAATTCTTGGAAAAGACACTTTACTCGAATTGTAAATGGAGTAATTAATCCTAGCGGGTCAAAGAGTTTTCCCACTGCTTGAGAGAGGAAGCGTTTCGTGTTTTTGTTAAAAGATAGAAAGTCTATTAGTCCCTGGATCTCCATAGTGAGGCAATCCTTTTCCGTGTTCCAAGTCATTCCAAGAACTTTAGTCAAGTTAACACCCAAGCTAACAGAGTTGTTCTCAGGTTGAGTGTCAAAATCTTCCTTTTTCCATTCTTCCATCAGGCTACTGTCATTTGAAACCCATTTTCTTAATTTCATTCCAGCCTTTTGCATTATCCCTTTAGCATCCTTTGAAACTTCTAGAGCACTTTCAATAGTATCTTCACCTGCAATAAAGTCATCAACATACAAGCAAGTATCAAGAAGTTTTGACGCCTTCGGATATCTATTACTGAATTGTTTGATATGTTTTTTAATTGTTGCTGATAAGAGAAAGGGTGAAGCACTGACTCCAAATAAAACACGTTTGAATCTATAAATTTTAAGATCTTGCATGAAATCTTCATCAGTCCATAAGAAACGTACAGCATCTCTGTCCTTGGTAGCTAACGATATCTGTAGAAATGCCTTTTCAATATCTGAAATTATGGCAATTTTGTTCAACCTAAAATTAATTAAGATATCAAGCAAATTAGAATTAAGATTGGGGCCTGACCACAAACACTCATTTAAGGATAACTCGCCACAATCATGGGAGCTTGCATCAAATACGATGCGTGTTTTAGTAAGTCTCTCTTGCTTACATACTGGTTGATGCGGTAAATAATAAATAGGTCTTTCATTTATTTCAGGGGTTGGTACTTTAACTTCTTCAATTATATCCTTCTGAAGGTATTCTCTCAAAATCTCTGCGTATTGTTCCTTCATTTTATTATTTTGATCAAGTTTTCTTTTCAGACTCTGTAAGCGGTACTTGGCGACTCTAAAGTTATCTTTCAGCTCTCTCCAATCTCTTCTCCAAGGAAGTACTACTTCATATCTATTTCCTTTTAATTTTGTTGTTTGATCAAAGATTTGAATAGCTTGATCTTCTTCTGGTTTTAGTTCTTCATCTTTTATTCCCAGAGACTCCAATTCCCAAAACTGTCTTAAATTGGTATTCATTTCTTCAAACTCTTGTATCAAGTGACACTGCCCATATTTATTTGAAGGTGTTACTTCGTTTAAAACCCCAGTTGGAATCCACCCAAAAACTGATTCTTGCAAAATTAGATTCTCATTGACCTTATACCGATTTTGTCTTAAAATTTTATAAAATAACTCAGCTCCAATCAAGGCATGAATTTTTCCCACTTTGAAGAACGTGGGATCAGCGTAATCTATAAATGGAGGCAGTTCAATGTTAGATACATCTAACCGAGTTGATGGGATGTGATCTGTAATTTTAGGAACGAGTAGGAATTCTATATTTTCTTTGAAACTTCCATCCGCATTAAATATAACGGTTTCTGTTTTATTTCGAACATTATGAGTAGATCCATTTAAACCCTTTACAGGAACATTAATTTTACGCTTTGGCAGACTTAATTCGTCGGCGCATTCATTCAGTAATATGTTTACATTCGAAGCACTATCCAATACGGCACGTATTTTGTATCGTTTTCCATAAGCATCGTTGATGAAAATAAAACAAGTACTCAATAACACAGATTTTTTTTTCTTTCATTATATTGCTGAGAGTTTGGAAGGATTCAGATTGTAAATTATTATCTACTGACTCTGACACGTCATTTGTGGGGAACGGCTGTTTATCTTTTATTCCAGACGAAACGTTAACTGGCGCCACTGAAACAGTTTCGCTATGCAGTTTCTCTCGATGGAGAAGCGAATTATGTCGTAATGTACAATAAAAGCAAGAAAATTTAGAAGTGCACGATTTTACAGTATGGTTTTGGTTTAGGCAATTTTTCATTGGAATTCAGCATAAAGGCTTTCGATTTGTTTGAATAAAGCGTGCTTTTATTTGAGTGCTTGATAGTGGAATTTCTATTCACACTTTCCAAAGTCGAACTTCTGTTTTCTAAAAACGACATTAATTCTGTGAATTTCGGATACTCTGTTTTTTTCGTTGTGTATTCAAACAGTTTTCTTGATTCTCTGTCTAATTTTTGCAAAATGATATTAACGAGGAATGCATCGGAAAGATTATTTTGTTGGTATTTTAATACCTTCAGCGCTCTTAAGTTCTTGTTTATGCAATCAATAAAATTTCTCAATTCCATTGACGATTCATGTTGAATCTTTTCATAGTTTATTATGGCTGTCAAATGAATATCTACGAGTAAACGGTGATTCTCAAATCTTTCTGTTAGTGCCGCAAATAAGGACTCGAACGAATCGTCAGAGCTTTCTAGCTGCTTTGCTTCGGCGCTTAGAGATGCGCGCAAATAATACAGTTTCTGAGCATCATTTAATTCATCATTGCTTATAATTAAATTTGTAAACTGCATCTTAAATGTAAACCACTCGTCATATTTACCACTGAATACAGGTAATGGTATGTCAGGTAATTTTACCTTTGTGTTATTAACACTTTTGGTTTCATTGTTCTCAACATGTGTATTAGCTTCATTTACCTTTAAAGATTGAAGTAAGGTATGGAGACTTACCTCAATATTTTCGAGGCGATCTTCCATCTCATCTTTTTGGGTTTCTATTTCCAAAAACAGATATCAAATTGTAAGAGTAAATATCTCTTACCTGAAATTTTCCAGGTTCATAACGGGATCTCTATCTTGACGTGATGATTCCAACAGATTCGTCTCTAAACAGGACTTTGAAAACAAAACTTGAGAATGTCTTTTAAAATATTTATTCTTTAGACAGCACAATTCAATATAAAACAAATAAAGATAAAAGAACAGATATCATCAACTTTCGGGCAAACTAAAGTCCATTTTCATAAGCTACATAGACATCACAAGATGCCCCCTTTTTCTAAACACTGCCATCAAAAACTTACAGAACGAGAACTGGCTTGTTGCCACAACGTACAAATAAATATACTCATCATAATAAATATCGTTTTCAAAATCGTTCAGTTCACGGTGACAAAATAAAATTTAAATAATTGTTTTGCATAATAAACCGAGATTTATAAAGTGGATCTCACATCCTCCCACCTTGAGGTGTGGAAGTCCCACATCTCAACAACTATATTAGAGATCCAACCTTTCGGGAATTTTAATAGTCCGTCCTAGTCTTGTCTTATTTGGAACAACTGTGTTGTCGATGGAGTTGTCGTCGGAACACTTAGGAATAGCATTCTTCATAGAGGCGATTTTTGTGGATAATGCATTTTTGTCAGGTGGAAAAGACGAATCATTCGAAGAGATCTCTAAAGGGAATACGCGCTGAACTGGACGCAGAATTTCTCCTCGAGATGTTTTAAGTTTAATGAGTCGACACACATCGTCTTTCCCTGGCAGAATTTCTGTCACTTTTCCCAGTGGCCAGTCGATTCTTTTTGTATTGTCGCTTGATCCTGTGAAAGATTCTCGCTGTACTAAATTCAACAATGATACTTCTGATTGATTTCTTTCTTCCAAAGTTATGCTTCCTGATTTTCTAAAATTCTTCTTCACCTTGCAATTATTTACAAATCTATAAATCCAGGATACGACCATAAGAAGTTTATGGAAAGAGGAGAAAATATCATAGATTTTGTCTTCCCCTTCTGTATTTGTGACGCTAACAACTGTTTTCCCTTTTTCAGCATTTACAATTTCTTCATCGGGAAAAATATTGGATTTAGGCCAATTATCCTGTGGGTTTTTCAACCAATGAGGTCCTAACCACCAATTAGACCTAGCCAAATTTTCAATGCTACAACCCCGTGAGGGTAAATCGGCAGGATTCTGATGGCCGGATATGTGATACCAATCTTCTGGGTCACTCAGAAGACGAATTTCTTTAACACGATTAAACACAAAAGTGGCCCAGTTTTCGTTCTTCTTGATCCAGTATAGAGCATTACTGGAATCAGACCAATACCGTGTAGCAACTTGCTCCATTCCTAAACTAGTTTTCACGGATTGACACAGTTTTGCTCCTATACTACAAGCTAAAAGCTCTAGTCTAGATACTGATATAGATTTCAAAGGGGCGACTGTTGCTCTAGCTTGTATTAACTGACAATCAGTTGAATGGTTGCCTTCACTTCTCAAAAAAATACACGTAGCATAGGCTTTTTCTGACGCATCACAGAATACGTGCAATGATATCTTCCTATCACCATCATTTTTATCTAGACATCTAGGGATAGAAATATCACTTAACAATTTCAGCTGATTTTTCCATTTGACAAATTTTTTGGCCATCCCAGATGGTAAACTAGCATCCCAGGACAGTTTCAATTTCCAACATTCTTGCAGCATTAATTTTGGTATTAATGTTACTGGACAGGTAAATCCAATAGGGTCAAAGATTTTGTGAACAATTGACAAAATAATCCGTTTAGTTATGGGTTGATCTTCTTCAATGGGATCTATGTCTCGTAAATCAACAGATAGAACATCATTTTTAGTTTCCCATTTTAATCCTAAGACAGGGACTGTTTTTGTCAATGTTAGGTCAGATTTATTGTTCTCAAAAGGGGTATGCTCCCACCCTCGTAAATTAAATTTTGCCGGACTAAGGATTTCTTGTGATTCATGAATAAACTTCACCAGCTCTTTTTCATTATCCACGCTGTGGACGCAGTTGTCCACATAAAAGGACTTCAAAAGTTTTTTGGCCGTTTCTTGGTATTCAAGAGGAACACTATTCAAATGAAATTCAAGAGTAGCTCCCAGTAAGAAAGGGCTGGATGTTATCCCAAAAACAACCCTTCTATGCTGAAAAATTCTTAACTGCTCCTTTTGCCCATCTTTACACCACAAAAACTTTAAAAAGGGCCTGTCTTGCTCATGGAGTTCAATTTGCAAAAATGCTTTTTCTATGTCGGCGGTAACTCCGTATTTTCCTATTCTAAATCTGTTTAAAACAGAAGGAATCAGCTCAACCAAATTGGGCCCCTTTTCTAAGCAATCATTAATTGAAGGGGAATTCTTGTTTCTGGCAGAACCATCGAAAACAGGCCTAATTTTTGTAGTGGAGTTTTCTTTGAATACAGGGTGGTGAGGTAAGTAGTGCTCTGGTTCCAAACTGCTTACTTCCTCAATAATACCCTGATCCAACCATTCCTTAAAAATGGTTTCGTACTCGTCAATTTTTCCTAATCTTTTTAAGGATTTGATACAATTTGCTAGTCTCTTTTCAGAAATGTCCTTACAATTTGTTAAGGGGGGATGACCCTCAACCCAAGGTAAACGTACTTGATATCTCCCTTCTGAATTTCTGGTCACAGTTCGGAGAAAATGCTCTTTTGCCGAATGCTCTAATTCTTCCCTGGTTTTCCTTTCACTAGGATCACTAATACCAAGTGTGTCTAATCTCCATAAATCTGAGATAGTTGAATCATTCACATGACAGGATAGAACTGTATTTGTACTGTCATTTTTTTCTACTTCTTTTGTTTTTCCCATAAGAGTCCAGCCTAATTTAGTTCCTACACATACCAATCCTGAACTAAGTTTCTTTATTTCCCCATTGAGCAGTTTACCAGCAACATCTGCCCCGATTAATAAATGAATCTCTAGGGGTGAATATTGATACAACAATTGATCATTATATGCATGCACAACATCAGTTAAAAATACATTATTACATTTCAGTTCCTTAGTATAGGCAGATAAGTTTACTCTAGAAATATTAGAACAAATGATTTCTTGATCCAAAACTTCAAAATTACAATGATAACCATTATCGACATTACTTAAATGAACCAAATATTTTTTATGGTTTTCTAATTTCTCAACACCTCCAAATAAAGAATGCAAAATAGATTCTTCATTTATGACCTCATACTTCATAAAGGTTGCAGCATATTTCGAAATATAAGACCGTTGTGATCCAGTATCAATGAGAACACGAATAAATCTACCTTTACTATTTTTTCCCCGAATTTGGACTACTAATGTTTGTAAATAAACTTGTTGCATGCATGTTTTATTAGTCAAACTCTCCGTAACAACTACTTCTTCCGACTTCTTTTCTTTATTTTTATTATCCGGATATTCATCATTCATTTTACACATTATAGCAAAATGCTGTCCATTGCATTTCGAACAATTAACTTTCGTTTTACAAAAACGCGCAAGGTGTTTTGATTTATTTGTAGAATTTAAACACCGAAAACATATTCCGCGGTTTAAAAGAATTTCCTTTTTCCTTTCGTACGTTAAATTTTTTGCTGATCTACAATCTTGAGTCATATGCGATTTATCGCAAAAAATACATGCTTTATTTTTTAGTTCGTTAGGATGTGTATTCCACTTTGAACTATTGAATAAGTCTGCGGCAGCTGGTTTATCCTTTTCTCGAGAATAATGAGTTATCATTTTTTTGTTATTACTATCTATTCCGAATGAACGAGCAATGTTTAGTTTTTTGTTCTGATTCTATTTCCTTTTTAAGAAAATTTAAGAGATGAGTCAATCTAGCATTTCCGGTAGTTTCTGATGCGATTATTTCAGTGTGATTTCGCTCATAAATTTTCATCAAATCCCTGGGTAAACATGATTCAATAAGAGGGAAGAGTAATATTGAAGAAAAATTATCGTTTGCAACTCCTAATGATTTTAAAGACCGCAGATGCCCTTCTAAATTATCATAAAGCTTAGCAAGAGAATATTTATGACCTTGAGGATTTGCATTATTTATTACAATTGAAAGTAGCTCTCTTATAGTAACCTCAGTAGCTCTCTTATAGTAACCTCGATTAATGAATCATCTCTTCCGAATCGCTGTTTCAAACAGTTGACAGCATCATCATAATTTTTTTCCAGACGGAGGAAAGGATTCAACTAACTGTCTGGCAGGAGAATTTCTAAGTGTTGATTGAATAAGATATTGAAACTTATCGTCTTCTGCGATATCTGGACTTTCGTGTATCTTTTTAAACTGACTCCACCATTGCAGCCATTCTTTAATATTCCCATCAAATTGCTTTAATACCAGTTCCGGAAGTCTGAATTTTCGATTTACATTTTTGGAAGAATCTTTAATTACAGTTACTTCGGTTTTCGGATTTTCCAAATTATTCAAGCGCCTCTGTAATCTAGTTTTGGTTTCTAAAAATCTATCCTCATAAGCAATAATTGCTTCATATTCTGCATTAAAATTTTCCTGAGTGCATGTAGTATCGTTTTGAAGTATATTTAAAACCTTCGTATCTAATTCTTTTAATTCTTTAAACTTTTGTTCTAAAAGAACAATCTGTGACGCCAAAGAATCAGTGTCCTCATCTTTCTTTTCTAAAGCTTCCATTGCCTTATTCAAAGCTTTAATAAAATTACTCCTAGTAGGAGTTCTCAACTTTTTAATGCTCTCTACATCCATATTATAATAATCTAATCAGATATCATAAATTCTAACTCTCAAGTTTTCAATTTTTTCAGGTGCCGGCAGGGATGCCAGATTTTGGGTTTCTACTTCCAAAAACAGATATCAAATTGTAAGAGTAAATATCTCTTACCTGAAATTTTCCAGGTTCATAACGGGATCTCTATCTTGACGTGATGATTCCAACAGATTCGTCTCTAAACAGGACTTTGAAAACAAAACTTGAGAATGTCTTTTAAAATATTTATTCTTTAGACAGCACAATTCAATATAAAACAAATAAAGATAAAAGAACAGATATCATCAACTTTCGGGCAAACTAAAGTCCATTTTCATAAGCTACATAGACATCACAAGATGCCCCCTTTTTCTAAACACTGCCATCAAAAACTTACAGAACGAGAACTGGCTTGTTGCCACAACGTACAAATAAAAATACTCATCATAATAAATATCGTTTTCAAAATCTTTCAGTTCACGGTGACAAAATAAAATTTAAATAATTGTTTTGCATAATAAACAGAGATTTATAAAGTGGATCTCACACATCTAATTCTTTTTCAAAGGCAGGTAAATCCTCTGTATCTGGATTATCATAGTATGATTCTCTGAATTCATCAACTTTCGATTGAAGGTCAGATAGTTTGCGAAGCTTGATTTCCAGTTGAGTGTTCGTAAAGGCTTTCGTTTTTGAAATATCTTGGACATAGTTTTCAAGTTTTGTTATAGTACCTTTGAGAGTACTTTTCTTTCGATTCATTTTATCCATAGCTTGCGCTGGGGCTGAAGACGGACCAAAAAAATGTTCGGCGTGTAAAGAACTTGGATTCTCCAAAGTCTTTTTCATTTGTTTATTAACACCAAACACACATAAAAGGAAAGGGGAATAAATCCGCACTCAAAAGCTTAACATAATAAAAAGGGGTTTAACAATCCCCGCACTCGGGCTAACGCCGCACATTTTCTTCGACTGCAGTTCAAACTGTCACAAAGGGTGGTCACATGATCACGCTGGCTGCGGGCTAGTTAGGCATGCGCAGAGCTGGTCCGAACAAGGTTCCTGACTAAGTCATCAACTAGGTGTTCGATCAGCTGAGAAGAAATTATGCGGGCAGACGACGCCTACGAAGGTATAAAAAGACCGAATTACACGACGGGGAAATTGAAATGCAAACGCGTTCACTCATTTCGAAATGGCCGAACCTCAAACGTTAAAATGATTTTTCCTGTAATAATTTATCAAGATAATAACAGTACCATTTATTAGAAATACCCCCCCCACACCCAATTTATATGGTATATATTTCCTTATTTTTAACTCACAACAGTCTGTAGAGAAGCTGAAGGAGATTTAAAAAAATATTTGCTTTGATTGGTTTGGAGCGCTAATGCCTACTGTTTTGCTCAAGAGGGTTAATGATACCGGGACCTACTGCTTAAAACCGATTCTAAAGGGCTGCGAATACCTACGGTAGCAGTGGTATTTGAACCCGCGAACTCCGCTACCAAAGACAACGCTACCATTCGGCCATCGTTCGGAAAAAATATATTTGTATTATTGTTTCTGTTTTTGTCTGCATATCGCGATCATGTAATAAAGCAGTTTTTTTATTGTCCGTTTTTCTTGAGTTTAATCTCAATCCTAACTTGAGGACACGTAATAACGGATAGATATTAAGACTTCATTTTTGAAACCGTTTTGTATACAGATGTAATGTGTGGAAAAATAGTGTCATAATAAACACTGTCTTCTCACTTAAAATTCCAACTAACACACATTTGCACTAATAAAACTGAATTTATTTACTAGCTAGCTGCCACACCACCGCTACTTACAAATTCCATTGTTCAACTCTTTTTTTTTTTACATTTGTGGCGTAGCGCCACCTATAGTTCACAATTCGTAGCACTCCCGCCGTTGAAATTAACAATTTCAAACAATTAAACATGAATAATATAAACATAAATGTACTATGACAGAAATTAATACTAAATAACAAATTTAATCGTTTTAAAAAATTGCAGTTAGTGCTTAGTAACTGAAAATTATAGAATAAAGTTCGATATTTAAATATATACAATACAAATAGTTATTCCACAAGAAGAATACATACATCACGTACATTTCTTTTTAGAAATTTTTGGTTTGGCAAGCGTACAGTTACTACTCTTACCCTGTTATCCCTACCATGAAAAATCTGAGCTATTCTTCCCACTAGCCATTTGTTGACGGGAAATTTTCATCTTTAACTAATACAAGAGTACCTAATTTGAACGTCGTCCTTTACAAATTTCCATTTGTGACGCTCTTGCAGATTATTAAGGTAGTCCCGTTTCTACAGTTTCCATATTTTCTGTGCATATTTGGTAATCTTTTGCCACTTAGTCAATCTATTTTCATTTATCTCAGATAAATCTGGTTCTACTAGAAATGTGAGAGGTCTTCCTACCAAAAAATGACTTGGGGTCAAAATTTCAAAATTATCAAAGTCTGCCGAAATAGGAGTGAGAGGTCTAGAATTTAACACTCCTTCTATCTCAATCAAAATCGTTAAGAATTCCTCCAAACTCAGGAATTGTAGGTAATCAACAACTGTTGATTAACTACAATTCTTTTAAAATGGAACTTGAACGATTTGACTCCAGCCTCCCATATTCCTCCAAAATTTGGTGACCTAGGTGGGATGAATTTCCACTCTACGCAAATCAGCTAAATTTTCATCTGGGAGCACTACTAATTTTTGCAACCTTTTAATTTCGAGGTTAGCACCACTAAACGTTTTAGAATTATCGCTCATAATTCTAGCACACTTTCCCCGTCTAGCGAAAATTCGCCTTAGGCTAGCAATGAATGATTGACTCGTTAGATCGGTAATGAAGTCCAAATGTATGGCCTTAGTACTCATACATACGTAGACTGCAACGTAAGTTTTGTTAAGAGTCCCCTTTCTTTGATTTTTATATTTTACAGCAAAGGGACCGCAGAAATCAACACCGGTGATATTAAATGGATAGGTTGGTGTAACACGCTCTCTGGGTAAATCAGCCATTATTTGTTGAGCTGTAACAGGTTTATTCTTGAAACATGTTAGACATCCATGAACTATCTTTCTACAATTGTTTCTACCATTAAGAGACCAGAACTTTTGCCGAACCTGATGTAAGAGGGCTAGCGATCCTACATGAAAGTACTTTAAGTGATAATAGTTTAAAATGACTGCAGTTAAAAGATGTTTACCTGGTAAGACAATGGGATGTTTGCTGTTTGCGGGTAGGTCCGAATTGGACAATCGTCCGCCTACTCTCATAAGTCCTATTTCATCGAGAAATACATTGAGAGACGCTACTCTACTTTTGGGAGAAACACACTTACCCCTTTTCAGCTGCTCTATTTCCTCCCTAAACTCACTTCTTTGTATACCTAATAGTATCCAATTTTCAGCTGCTCTTACCTCATTTAAGGAAAGCACACCACACTTCCTTGTACTAGATCTTTTGCAATTGTGGACAAATCTGAAAATAAAACTTACAATACGAATAAGTTTAGTATAATTAGAAGACAAATTAACAATATCATCCACAAGATGTGGTTCTCTATATGTAACTAAAGTCAACTTAGGATAGTCCCGCAGTTCATTGTTAAAGTCTTTTAGCTCTTCTGTACAATCTTCCAAATTCTCAGCTAAGTCCTGTTTGAGAAGTTCAAATCTTGTCAGAAAGTCACTGCATGACCACCATTTGGAACTGTTCACAAGATAGTCAGTTTTTACACCACGCGTTAGAAGATCTGCTGGGTTGTCTTTCGTAGGGCAATAGAACCATTCCCTCGGCTCTGTCAGACTTCTAATTTCATTTACTCGGTTGGCAACAAATGATTTCCATTTACTGCTGGATCCCTTGATCCAACACAGCACAATTTTTGCATCTGTCCAATAAAGCATTGTTGAAATTTTCTTTCGATCAAATACCTTTTTATTTCATAACCTAAACGAGCTGCAAGTAAAGCTCGAGTAGTTCAAGACGAGGTAACGTAACTCTTTTAACAGGTGCAACACGACACTTTGATGCAATAAAGTTCACAGAAGTTCTTCCCTGATTTAGAAATCTAACATAGACAACTGCTCCATACGCTTTTTGACTGGCATCTGAAAAGCAATGTAGCTCTATCGATTCTGCATATGGACTCAGAATAAATCTAGGAACTGTAATCTTACTTAGATCCAGACACTCAGAACACCACTTAACCCATTCTTCACTGATATCCTTTGGAAGTTCGTCATCCCAAGTTAATTTTCGAACCCAAAGTTCTTGGAGTAAGAATTTGTCTAACGGTGAATGGGGTTAATAACCCAAGAGGGTCGAATATTTTTCCTGCTGTTTTCAGGATGAAGCGTTTCGTATTCTCTCTGTTATTAAGCGACGATATCAAACTACATGCATCTATGCTCAAGCTATCTTGACAAGTATCCCAGGACATTCCCAGGACCTTTAGTCTCTCATTTGAGTTGTCGACTCTGTAAGGATGAATCTCAAATCCATCTTCTTCCCATCTTTTCATCAATTCAAGATCATTAGTTACCCATTTACGCAAATTCATAGCTGCTTCATTCATAATTTGTTTGGCTTTACGCAAAATACTTAAAGCCTCTTCAACTCCATCTTGACCTGTAATAAAATCGTCCACGTAAATACATGTATTCAAAGTTTCAAATACCTCTGGATTGTCTTCTCTATATTTTTCTAAATGTTTCTTTATTGTGGCAGCCAATAGAAATTGACTGGATTTTACTCCAAAATTTACACGTCGAAATCTGTATATCTGCAATTTTACATCAATTAATGAAGTATTTTCCACAAATAGGAACCGCACTGCGTCTCTATCTTTTTCTGCCAGTGAAATTTGCAGAAATGCTTTTTCTACATCTGCCAAAATAGCAATTTTGTTCAGTCTGAATTTAAGCAGCAAATGGAACATGTTAGGATTTAAATTTGCCCCCGTCCATAGACAGTCATTCAACGATAACTGTCCCACTTCATGTGAGCTACCATCGAACACCATTCTGGTCTTAGTCGATGCACTAGCTTCTCTGAATACCGGTTGATGTGGCAAGTAGAAAATTGGACTATGTTTTGTATCTTTATTTTTAACTTCTTCAATAATCCCTTGTTTCAGGTAGTCGTCGAATATTTCTCTATACGTTGAAAATAGTGATTTGTCGTAATTCATGCCTTTTAAAAGACCCCTTAGCCTTTTCTCCGCTACAGTGTAATTGTCTGCCAGTTCATTCCAGTCTTTCTTCCAAGGCAAACTGACTTCATAACGTCCATCTTTGAAACATACAGTTTCATTAAAAATTTCTAAACCCTTGTCTTCTTCATGACAATAAGGGTCATCCTTAATCCCAAGTGATTCTAACTCGAAGAATCTTTTTAATTCCGATTCTGAGCTTTCATTAACAAGCCCACAATACGATGAATTGTCCTGAAGTGAATCATTCACACTACCACTAACTATGTATCCAAACACACTATTTTGAAAAACTAAACCTGTGTGAGGAATATAAATTTTTCCAGTTCGTAACATATCATAAAAAACTTCTACGCCAAGCAATAAATCCAACTTTTCTGATTTGTAGAATTCTGAATCCGCGAGTTTTACTTTCTCAGGGATCATAATATTCCGAATGTCGATACTCTTTGCAGGAGTCATGCCTGCTATTTTTGGAATTATTAAAAACTCTAGTTTTCTCTTATAGGTTTGTTCTTTATTACAAATACGCGCAACTGTCTTTCTTTTAACTGTGGCTGAAACACCAGAAATCCCATTTACGGAGATATTTGTTTTTGTTTCCTTTAGATTGAGAGAGTTCGCAAGTTCAGCTGTAAAAAAACAAGAAATACTTCCTCTGTCACATAACGCTCTCGCAGCTACTAAATTTCCATTGCTGGCTTCTATAAACACACAAGCAGTAGACAAAACTACACTTCTGTTATTAACGACTCTTGCATCAGCTGTGTACTCCTCACTTTGTCTAGACTGAAAGGAAACCGCATTCGCGTTTAAAGTACTACTTATGTTCTGATTTTCTGATTCATTCGACGAGCTGTTCTTATTACCTCTATCTAAATCACCTGTTGAGAAAGTTTCGTTTTGAAAACACAAGAGCGAATTGTGCTTTTTTTTTTTTTTGCACACTCTACACATATAATCAGAAGGGCAATTTTTTTACACTATGTGAATTTAAACAACAGAAACACAAATTCTGTTTTCTTACAAATTCTAATCTCTCTTCTCTTTTTAAGCTTCTGAAATTTTATACACTTATATAACTTGTGATTCAAACCGCACAGCTTGCATAAATGTTGCGAATGTTTCTCGTTTGTATTAGAAACTACCGCGGTGATTTTGTGCGCACATTTTTTAGAATTAATTACACTCTTTGAAACATTGAGTGTTCTCGCATGATCTTTAAGAAATTCTAGAAGATCCGTTAAGACTGGCAAATTTTCCTTTTCTAATTTCCGTTCCCACCAAATCTTGGTACTGGGATCTAACTTTTGGGCTAAAACATAAGAAAATATATTGGAAGAAAAGCCATCAACACTTTGTTTTAAAGCTTCCAATGACCTCACACATTCATTCGTAATATCTATTAAATTTAGAATATGTGATGCCGATTCATTTTGCATAGGCTGCATGTTCATAAACCGTTTCAGATGAGCATGCACTTGTTCTCGCTGATTCGAGAACCTTTCTTCTAGTAAAGAAAAGGCCAACTTATAATTTGAATCAACTATAGAGACTGACTGTATGATGCGGTATGCATCCCCTCTCAAGGCCGATTTTAAGTATTGCAATTTGATAGCATCTGTTAAATTTGGATTTTGATCCACACTAGCTTTAAAAATATCTTTAAATGAAAGCCATTCATGTAAGTTTCCCAAAAATGTGGGTAACGTAATTTTAGGTAATTTAACATTATTTTCAGAGCTTATACTATTTATATTACACTTTTCAATTTTATCTGTCTTTGAGATTTTCTCTAATTTACGCTTAATTTCAAATTCTGTTTCTAAAAGTGTTTCATCAATCACTTCTATTTCTTTTGTGTATTCATCTATATTTTCTACATCAGCTAACTCAAACACTGCATTAAAAATATCATTTAACTCAACCTCTATAACTTTAAACCATGTAAAATTAATGTCATAATAAACACTGTCTTCTCACTTAAAATTCCAACTAACACACATTTGCACTAATAAAACTGAATTTATTTACTAGCTAGCGGCCACACCACCGCTACTTACAAATTCCATTGTTCAACTTTTTACATTTGTTGCGTAGCGCCACCTATAGTTCACAATTCGTAACAATGTGAGGAAGAAGCAAGAAAAAAAGTCTTTTGGGAGAGCGAATTAGTATTAAAAAATGAAACATTCGACATCAGCAACAACAAATTTATTTTCTTTTCAACTCTTGCCGCGTTGCCACAGGCGGGAAAACAAAAACAGCCAAGCTCGCGACATTCTCCCAGCTTTTGATTTTTAACTCAAATCATCATAAATAAAAATCAAAACAATATAAAACAATACCAAAATAAACACAAATACTAAATGAATTACGAATTAAATGAGTTAAAGTGAAGTGAAGAAAGTTCAAGAACATATAGTTTTTTGACAGGTCAGATGAATTCTCCAGCTCTCATTTTTACTTTCAGCACGCGTTCTTGATTGTTATTTCCGGGATAAATAACCATGCTTTATTGGTAGTCCTTAAATGAAGCGGGCCTGCAACATCAACCCCTGTCATTTCAAATGCAAATGCTTCTCGGATTCTATCTTCGGGAAGAGTAGAGGGTAAAGTCTCTGATGCTCTGACTGTGTGTCTCTTGCATAGGATACATTTGGATAAGACTCTTTGCACAGTTTTCCTGACTCTTAATATCCAAAATCTTTGACGCAGACTAGTCAGTAAAAATTGTACACCAGCATGTTTAAGTTGCAAATGATGTTCGAATATTAATCGATGTACAAGTTCACCATTTGAAGGTAAAATGATGGGACATCTAAAATCTTCAGTATCTTCTCTTCTCATGATTTTGGCCGAACTCTGGCCGATTGATTAGGGCGCTGATCGTCGGTACCGGAGTTCGTGGGTTCGAATCCCACTATGGCATGGATGTTCGTAGCCGTTCGGAATCGGCTTTAAGCAGTAGGTCCCGGTCTCATTAGCCCTCGTGTGCAAAACAGTAGACCGTAGCGCTCCAAACCAAACCAAACCAATCTCATGATTTTGGTTTTCAATCGATAAATTCCATTTTCGTCTACATAAGTGATAAGACCTTTCAGGTTGTCATCATTCAAGAATTCGTTGTGAACTAAGTTTAGCAATTTCTTTTCAGCATTATTAATTTCTTAAACGGTCAAGCTTCCTATCATTTTTTCTTGTGGTTGTCTACAATTCCTTATGAATCTAAGAATCCATGATGTCAATCGAATAACTTTAAAATAGCTGGAAAAATATCCCAAATACCATTTTTCCTTCGTTATATTCAAATGGGACGCAACAGTGTTTTTTTCTTTCCTTTTGTATCTTCTCTTCATTTAAAACAACTTCGGATTTGGGCCAATCCTCTCTTTTTCTTCTTATCCAATATGGCCCCTCCCACCATCTGGATTTGATTAATATACTTACAGGACATCCTCGAGATGGCATATCTGCTGCGTTCAAGTTCCCTGAAATATGGTTTCATGTTCCGTTTAAAGTCGAAGATTTAATTTCTTTTATTCTCTTTCTGACAAACACACTCCAATTTTCATCCTTTTCAATCCAGAACAATGCAGTTGAAGAATTAGTCCAATAGAAAACTGAAATTTCTCCTAAATCCAACGCTTTCAACACAACAGTTGAAAGGCGTGCTCCAATGCAGCAAGCTAATAGTTCCAATCTTGGAATTGTGGTTTTTCGGAGGGGAGCTACTTGACTCTTTGCAGACGCAAACGACACTGAAATAGTATCACCTTCAACTTTATGAAGATATATCCCAGTACTAAAGGCACTTTTGCTTGCATCACAGAAAACATGCAGACTCAGTTCTTGAATTTTGTCAATATTTAAGCATCTTGGAATTTTCACCTCTGACAAAGAGCCTACATCACGTAACCAAGAAGTAAATTCCTTTTGATAGTCATCAGGCAGAACTGTGTCCCATCCTACTTTCAAATTCCAACATTTCTGAATGAGCAATTTAGGAATCAATGTTTCGGGGCATAAAAAACCAAGGGGATCAAAAATTTTGTGAATTATGCTCAAAACGTTTCTTCTTGTTAAGTCTGTGTATGAACACTTCAACAATTCTGTTGTATCACAGAAAATGTCATCTTCATTTTTATTCCACAACAGTCCTAAAACTGGAACGAGGTCAGATTTTGGATCGGAATCAATGTTCAATGAGATATGCTCCCACCCTCTTAAGTCAAAGAAGGCAGTTCCCAGTATGTGTTTAGACTTTTCCTTGAATCTATATAAGGTGTTATCGTCTGGAACTGAAGTGATGCAATTGTTAACGTAAAATGACTTCATTAACACATTCGCTGCCGATCACGCGCCAGCGCGTGATCAACATATAGGAAAATGCATATATGACGTCAGGTTCGGCAGCGAATGTGTTAATCTGGAAACAGTCTCTGGGAAATTCACTAGATTCTTATCTAGAGGATAATTCAGTACAGCTCCTAATATAAAGGGACTACAATTCAAACCAAATACTACATGCTTATGTCTAAAGGTTTTGACACTTTTCTTCTCTAAGGTATCCCACTAAAGAAATCTTAGGAACGCCTGATCGGGCTTGAATATCGATATCTGAAGAAATGTTTTCTTTATGGCGGATACAACACCTATTTTTTTCTTTTCGAAATCTTAGTAAGATGAGGGAATCTCTTCTAAAAGATTTGGACCCTTTTCTAAGCAATCGTTTAATGACAATGAATTTTTACCTCGACAATTAGCATCGAATACGGGGCGAACTTTCGTTGTAGACGATTCTTTAAACACACCTCTGTGTGGCAAATAATGGCTCTTCTTCTCAATTTCATTAAAGGGAACCTCTTCAATAACTTCATCTTCGATCCATTGATGAAGCACAGCTTCATAATCTTCAAACTGATTTTTCTGAAGCAATTTCTTTGTGTTTGATTTCAAACGTTCTTTACAGAGGTCTTCATTAGAATTTAGAAGAATTTGGTCAGAGATCCATGGTAAATGAACTTCATATCTTCCCACATCATTGACAGTAACCGTTTTCTTAAAATAATCTACAGCAGCCGTTTCTATTTCTTTTCTTGATTGAACTTCAACGGGGTGTCGAATTCCTAATATATCTAGTTTCCACAGATTTTCAATACTAGAACTACTTACAAACAAAGATATTAACGACATTGCAGAAGTTACATTTTTATTCGTGAAGTTTTTTCTTCTATTTTTTCCATTAAAAGCCATCCAAATTTACTTTCAATTGCAACTAATTTAAAATTTAAACGTTTTATTGTTCCGGTTAAGATGTTACAATAATGGTCAGCACCGATGAGTAAAGAAATATTTCGGTTCCTCAAAATATCGTAATTAACATCACTCAAATTAATTCCTTCGGTTTTTAATTCGTTAATCATATCAGTAGGAACAAATTCCAACGGGGCACTCGAAACTTCATCAATTTCTATAACTTCAATTGCAGACTCATTCTCATCCAGAATATCTCTTATTTTTACCTGAACTCTAGCACATTGTATACGAGTTGGGGATTTTGAGCCAAAAGTATGAATAAAAAGTTCCTCTTCACCCACTTTATTCAAAGACAACTGTCTTGATAGGTCTTTTCGAATGAATGACCTTTGACTACCTGGATCATAAAGACAGCGAATTACTCTGCTTGATAAATTTCCAACCAATTTAGCAATAGCAGTTTGCAATAAAATTTGGTTTTGTTCATTGTTTACATGATTAGAAACCGTACAATCACCTTTATTTTCTTCAATGTTAACATGTTTTATTACCGTATTATCAATTTTTGAAGATTTCAAAGTCCTCATTTTCTCATTTTCCTTTTTAAAACAAAGCGCAACATTATGTAATCCTCAGCAAAATGAGCAAGATAAAGAATTCTTCTGAACACAATCTTGTAAACGGTGCTGGGGTTTCAAGCATAAAAAACATAACCAATAACGCTTGCAAAATTCCATTCTATCATTTATGTTGTATCTTGTAACACATTTATAAAACTAAATATTAATTGGGCTCTGGTGCATCTATCCGATGCTTAACGGCTGTCATAAAAGTAAATAGGAAGTCAAAATAATCTCACAGGGATATTTTAAAACTATAATAACACATTTATTCACTTTCTGAAAGCTAGGAACATTCGCCGAAGCGAACCAAAAACTCAGCATACTAAAAAGAATAATAATTTACAGCGTTGCCACAAAACTGAATACAAACTAAAAACATTGGAATTTCGATAGTGGCTTCAACATAGTTCGTTATTTCCGCGCGAGGGGTGTTCGCAACAATTTACATTTAAAGAATCACAAGTTTCACTTCCATGCATTTTAGAGCAGAACACGCATAAAGCATTTGTCGATGTAATTAATTCTGTTGCGGCGGCGACCTTCGGTCTAGCCGGTGCTCTTGAACCATTCGTGTTTATATACTCTTATGTATATTCGTGTTTATATTCTCTTATGTAGCCTCCACACTATGGCCAGTTGTTCACCACTTCCTGATGGTGACCTCGAACGATGGTTCACGGGTCGCATCCACACGCTGGGCCACTAAATGAGCTGAGCGCATTGATTCGTCCATAGGGTCTACTGCGCACTTTAGTTGCGCATCTGGCTGCCTTTGATCTTTGGAGAAAAACCGCCTCCGAAGCCATCGTCCGCCAAGGCTATTTTATCGTCTGCCGCCATCGGCCACGATAAGCCAAACCCCCTCCAGACGGTGGTAATGGCTTGCGGTGGACCATAGTGTGGAGGCGCCTTTAGACTTATCAGTAATCCAATTCTTCCAAAAGATCTGACATCCCTCTGAGGTTTTATTTCTAATAATTTTATTTCCGATTTATGTATTTGAAATGCTCTTTCGTGGGATTCAACTTCTTTTCGAAGA
Organism: Pardosa pseudoannulata; assembly: GCA_032207245.1. Lineage (NCBI taxonomy): Eukaryota > Metazoa > Arthropoda > Arachnida > Araneae > Lycosidae > Pardosa > Pardosa pseudoannulata. The sequence goes on along the minus strand of CM063505.1, from coordinate 185,967,514 downwards.
AAATTTATGAGAGTTTGAAAATCCCATTTTTATCACTATCTTGAATACGTGTAAATTCTAAAGTTAATTTACCAGGAATCACTTTTAATAATATTGGACAAAGTAAACAGCTATAGGTATTTTCTGCGACACCTAACACTTCTAAGCTACGAATTTGAGTTTCAGATTTATCGTACAAATTGCGCAATCCATGGATATCAGTTATATTCTTAATAGGAGATAAATTCAATAAATTGTTCAAATGCGCATGAATTAACATATCTTGATTTCCGAAGAGTTGTTTCAAAAGTGCAATTGCAGCTGCGTAATTCTTTGCTGTTAAACTAAATCCACTTATAGCGTTGGCTGCTACTCCACCTAGTAACGACTTTAAATAACTGAACTTATCTATATCACTTGATGAATTATTATGAATAGCATTTTCGTACTGGTTCGTAAAGTCTAAATATTTATCAGGATCACCGTGATATTTCGAAATCATAAGTTTAGGCAATTTAACTGTTTTTATATCTGAAGAAATTCGAACTCTGCTCTCTTCTGATGAATTTAAAATACTATTATCAACAGAATTATTTTGATCACTACCCGGTTGCAATTATTTAGTACGTTTTTTGAGTTTCCTTTTGTAAAGAATTACCTTATCCTCCTATTCCGAACATTTGTTAATTTTGGTTTCCATTTCTTCGGGTTTAAGACTTTTTTCTATTTCAGAATTTAACTCTTTAACAGTAGAATCTTTAATTGATAACAGTTCGAAATCACTTTCTAATGTCTCTAACTCTGAATCCTGATTTGTATTATTGTTTCTGTTTTTGTCTGCATAGCGCGATCATGTAATAAAGCAGTTTTTTTTATTGTCCGTTTTTCTTGAGTTTAATCTCAATCCTAACTTCAGGATACGTAATATCGGATAGATATTACGGCTTCATTTTTCAAATCATTTTGTATACAGATGTAATGTGAGGAAGAAACAAGAAAAAATTATAATAAAATCTGCGTCCTAGTGACTTAAATTCATATTGCATGTCCTGTAAAAGTATTCCAGTAGACAAACGTTTAAACAGTTGTGACATATGAGATAATGGCACACTTTATTAACACTTAAAAAACAGACATGCATATCATTTACGAAATTTTAAATGTGGACCATGGTAGCTCAGTCGGTAAAGGCAACGATCTCGTAACCGGAGAATTGTGGAATCGAGGCTCGAACCAGCCAAGGATCCCTCGTGTTTATTAATGGCGGCTGAGGCACTTAAAATGGATTCAAGGTCGCAATGTCCTCCAAGTGTCCAAACGACAGCTTTGTACGACGCAGGTCAAGCCTGAGGACGTTCTTCTTGGTCCTTGTTTCTAAATTATAAGAATCACAGAAACGAAGTCGTCCTTTTACCCTCGCGGAAAAAGATTCGTCGAATGCTACTTTGCCACGTGGACGTTGTGATTGGTTTTCGTATAAAAGTAGAGAATCCGCAATTTGCAGTATTCCTATTTCGGCGGCAAAATGTGTGTATATATATATTTATATATATGTGTGTATATATATGTATGTATATATAATATATATATATATATGTATATATATATTTATATATATATATGTATGTATATATATAATATATATAATATATATATATATATATATATATATATATATATATTGTAACGGTGTGCCTTAACGCTATGCCTACATCAAAGACTTAGCTTTGAGAAATGGACTTCGCTTATGTGGAGACAAAGGTGTTGTTTTCCCCGGCACCACGATATCTAGACTTTTGTGTCCTACATTAGCGAAATATTAGACCAGAGAGCCAGGCGCCCAGACTTACAGCCAGAAAGATGATCATTGGAACTACAAGGGAATGCTGCGACGTTGGATCTTCGCCGATACGAAAGTCCGGAGACTCCCGGGCTTGCGGCCGGTGATTGTCTAGCCCAGACCAATCCAGTTGGTTGAAAGTGAGATCATCGCCAAATGATCCAGTGATGAAATTGTGGGTGAGGCTTCCTCTCTTAGAGGCCCTTTTCTTAAATAGAGACGAGATTAGATTTTTTAAAGAAGTAGTTAGCTAGCAACAAGCTAATTCGGAGGTCGCCTTGACCAGTCTCTCCATCGGAGAGTTTTCTTAGCGAAAATCCCACCTTGGGATATATCTCTTTGTGAGACTGATAACTATACCCTGTGCGTTGGTTTTTTTTTAATTCGATCTTCAGGATTGAACATGTATTCTTACAAGGAATTCGGACTTTGTTTATATCTTCATCGAAGATACCAATTGCTACTTCAAACACTCTAATTGAGTGTACTGTCTACATAATTACTAGAGAGGACTTTCACACGAAGCTACCGAATTGTTATCTTCCATCGGTTACTAAACCATTCGGTAAGGACCTTATGTGTACGTCTCTAATCAGACTTACGCCTATTTTCTCTCATACTTGTGGATTAAAATTGTATTTTTCGTATATAGAAATGTGTATATAGCTGCAAGGTGTAAATAAATCATTTAATCAAGAAACACTTCTCAATGTGTGGCCTAAAACAGGGACCGGATATGTTACAGTATATATATGCATGAATATATATGTTAATGTATATGTATATATATGCATGAATATATATGTTAATGTATATGTATATGTATGCATGAATATATATGTTAATGTATATGTATATATATTGTAACGATCCGTTACATGACCCCAAAAAGAACGAGGAGACCAAAGGTGACCTTTCGTCGTGGACTCACGATTAGCCTCGAATAGGACCAGGTGGTCTAAGCACCGTAATTGAAAACTGTTCGTTGCCAGCTCCTCAGCCGGAATTGTAAACCTGCTAAATGGAACGTCTTTGTGGAAGTGTGGAAATGATTAAAGTGCACCTTGCCGCCCATTAGCGGTTACAAAAAGGCCATTAAGTTGGTTAAGTTGATGGATCTGAGAAAACTGTTTTTCGACCACATCTGGGAACAGTACAGCTGATCGAAGGCTTGGGAGTGACCACAAGATTACGTCACCCTGGTTCGGGAAGTTTCTCGAAGGACCGAGAAAAGAAGCGAGTGCGGGATATAAAAGAAGGGACAGGAGTAGAACGGAGGCTTTTTGTTCTTCTCTCGAGGCTTCTACCTGCTAGAGCCTGGTCGCTCGAGAACCGCTCGTATCTCCGTATCTGGAGTTTGTTTTTTAGAGACCGCCAGCGTCTCTGTTGCTAGATAGTCGCCCTGCGACTCGGGAATTCCTTCCCGTTATCTGCTGATTGTTAGTTAACTTCTTGCATAGAAGTAGACAGCCGAGAGTGACTTTGCACTCTAATTTTGGATCGACTTGCATCCTGTGTTTTCTTCACGAATCCCAGCGTGATACGCACTCGGACCCTCCGAACTTGCTGTGAAAGCCAACCGTGCTAATCGACAGACGGAGTGATCGTGTCAGCATTAGTCCCGGCACTAATTAGTTTCCAACTCTTGTGATTGCAAGCCCTAGCCATATTGTTCCGGTATCCCAGGCATCCTTGTGTGTGCATATTATCTCTGTACGAGACCCCTGAATGTTATCATCTACTAAATCTGTACATAGTTTATTCTATTGAATAAAATATTTAGTCAAGAATACCTAAAATTCTAGCCTGTTTCATTGAAGGCCTCGCCTACTTTATTTCCAGTACGTTACAATATGCATGAATTCACCTTTATGATTGAATCTATGTACAAAAAAATAGCACATAAGGTAAATATTAGGTGTCTTTAAGTCTTAAAAATATTTTCCGAAAACGGTAATATATAATGGAAAATTTCAATGTATGTATGACCAGAAGATACCAAATCCTAAGGATGCTGTCTTTCAGTTCGTACCCATAGTACTCTTGCGGAGTGAGGTCCCACGATTAGCATGGATAACTGCAATCCTTCAAAATCAAATTTTAGCAGTAGATTTTGCCTTAATTAACCCTCAAATAGTTAAAACTATATGTATGTAAATATATACATTCCTATAAAGTAAAAATTTATAAGCAAATGTATAAAAAATTTAAAAGTATCTTTTAAAAAGTTTCAAATGTATACCGTTAAAACAGAAAAATCTTAAGTTCGAAATAAAATATAAAAATTAAAGAATTAAAATAAAAAATGAACTATAAAATATTAATTTAAAGAACTAATAATAAAGCATAAACATTATTATAAAAGTGAATCAAAATTCTAAAAATTAAACAAAAAATGAGAAAAAAAGCATAGAAACAAATTTTTTTCAATAAAATAAATCTAAGTACCGTAACATATTCCGTAAAAATACAAAATTAATTTCTAAATAAAAGTAAAATAAAATTATAAAAAATATCATTGAATAAAATATGAAATAAGTAGAAGTTTAAGTATGCAAACCGTATATTAAAATCTTTTTAAAAAATATCTAAATATTCTGCTGAAGTGTTATTTCATGTTTCAACCTGTTAGATATCACACTGTGTCGCAATACGCCTTAAAGGGAAATTACCATACACATTGCAATCTATTTTTACGCATTCGCTTCCTGCTAGGGTAATCCGATTGCTCTCGCACGTTGCAATAACCCTCAAGGTCATTGTTTCCAACAATAGTACTATTCACGAAAACCGGTTTATCCTGAAGCACGTTCATCAGTACTTCCTTAAAACCGGTTTCGAAACTGAAACTTTCTCTTCCAGCGATCTGATAACTTTACTTCCGGTTAAACAGGCAAGTCATTGGTCAAATGAGCTTAAGTCCCGCCCCTTCTGATTCCTACCACTGTATTGCTGTTTCCTCCAAGGAGATATTAACATCAGTATTGCAATCTATTTTTATATCCTGGCTTCAACCTAATACTTCAATAGTCTGATATATTGCAATATTCTGTTGCAATAACACTAATTGGTATCCAAGGCTTGTAACAATAGCATTGTTCGTACCCGAAACACTCTTGCGAAAACCGGTTCTATCTCTCTGTACATTCAACAATTTTTCCTTAAAACCGGTTCTGAAACCGAAACCCCTAATCCAAATGAATCATGACGTCACTTCTAAAACAGTACTTACCGAATGGCATCATAAATCTAAAGTAATTCTCGTCTGAATAGCTCTGCATATTGCAGTTAATTTTAGATACATTTGAGCAAAAGTTTTGCTACTTGTCGTTTCTCACATTTGAGAGCCTTTGTCATAAATAAACTGTATATACTCATTTAAGAACTAGCCCAGCTTTATTTAAAACGTATCATCCTGTTGTAGTGACTATCCTAGACCGTCAGCTGCCAATGTGCAAATTAAAATTGATCGGCATCGTTACAAATTTTATATTTCGTTAAACGTTGTTGATAATATAATCATTTCCATGCTCGCGTGGTGCGCACTATGTTGCTCCCCGATAAGATTGGTCTTGTGTTGTTTCTGTCTTTCACATCATAATGGATATTAAGTTGTTATTGCATCGAAATTTTCAAAAGTAATAAATTTATGTTGAAGGGATTTACACGCAGTTGGATTTCAACAATAATTTTATAAGTGCCAGGTACAAATTTCACAAATTCGTGTATTAATCTTTAATAAAATATTAAATTATAATTTTTATAATCATTTATTTGATTAGTCATTTAATATTAAAGTATACTAAATTATGTTACAATTTATTTATTTAATAGAATGGAAATATTTGAAAAGTGGCCCTGCTTTCCCCTATGTCAAAATTCTGATTAAAAAGTAGAATAATGTACTCCATTGTAAATTCAAAACCCTGTGTGTTTTATACTTGCTTTATTCCTTAAGTGCAAATAATAATAAATTAATACATGTAGCTAGACAGAGAATAAAATAATATCCTGTTAAATTTGACTTCTAAAATTGCTTAAGCTTCAGAATTCATTAATTTAAATCACAAAATAATTTTTTTAAAGTAACTTATTTAATAATTTTCATTCAAATTTGACACATGTTGCAATTAGAATAAATTCTGTACTCTCACAAATATTTGGTGAAGCAATCTGTAAAACCCGATTTAAAAAATACTACCAAGATAATTTAAGTAAGGCAGGCTTTTCACAGTGATATTCAGCTACTTTTTTAGGTTTCTACCAGAAATTCAATTATTAATTTTCCAAACATTCCTTATTATATGAAGCACTTTAAGCAATTAACTAAAAGTAGAGTAAATTAATAATGTAACTTCCAATAATACAAAATATATACTATATTTATTCATATATAACATACACTTCTTTTACAAGAAATCTGAACAAAGACTCTAAGGTGCATTTTATACACATAATCTTTAATATATCAAATAGTAAAAAAATATACATATGAATCTAGATGATATTCAAGAAAGAAAATCAAAAAAGAAAATACCTTACCTTATAAAAGTATTAATGCATCTTTGTTTTCAAATCATGTTGCTCTTATTTTATAAAACAGTGCTAGCAAAAATTATCAGCTTTGAATTTATTTCCATTTTCTGTTGTTTTTTGAACTATATGCAACTTAAATGCTGTTGTATAACTAGATTGCTTTTCTGTTTATTTATACATTGTCATAATTACGTACATATCTTATTGATTTCTAAATTAAAATTAAGTTTTAAATATTTACACTATAGTAAACTGTAAAAGGTATAATAAAATGTATGAATTTAAAAATTTATGAGTAGATTTTTTAGCTTTAACAACTTATTTTTTAGAAGTGTTTCTAGTAGCAACATTGACCCTGATTAAAATATTTTCATTTTCTATCATCAGCGATTCTACAGTTTGATTACTCAAATTTGACTTAAATTCAGTTTGGTTTTTCCTCACAGTACTGAAAACTTTAAATATGCAACATCACTGTGTGAAAAAAAGTAATATTCAGCATTATTGTTTACAAAACTTTGTGTTTAATTATGAATTGTAATCTTTTAACTGTTCAAAGGTTTTGTTTTTTTTATTTTCCGTAGAAATCCGAGAAGTTTCTGGAGTCATCAAATTTTTTCATTTCTCCGCAAAATGCAGAGTAGTTGGCATGTCTGATAAATTGCTCTCCACCCCCCTTAGAGACATCATACTAAACTAGTTCAAACACAAACTGTAAAAACCATATCATATGTAAATAAAGTTTGAATTAATAATTTTAGCCGATGACTGAAAGGTTTATTGATCAATATTACTTCTAATACGTTTCAAAAGAAGTTGGCTATACCCTGATTTGTTTTTAATCTTACATGAACAACAATCAACTTTATATTTCCCTGCTAAAGAAAATAGTAAATTATTTTCTACTAAAAATTTTAATAACATTGCTGCATCAAGTGCCTATTGTCAATAAATATTTCATAAAAAAACCTGTTTAAAGAAACATGCTTGTAATTTTATATCATAAACAACTGAAAACAAAGCAATCAAAAATATTACTAAAGAGAGCAAAGGAAAATATGCCACAAATTTATAAGACCTTTTAAAATTTCCACATTTGTGAAGCAAAGATTGCATTAATATGAATTTTGAAGAGCATATATTAAATAAAGCAATTTTTTAAGAGTTGATTTTACTAAAGAAACAAAAAAGAGCTTAATTATCTTTTATTTTCTCTTTATTAGCCTAGTGATTTTATGATTTGTGGTGTAATATAAATAAAAGATTACTTTTATTTTTGGAACAATGTCATGATTCTTACGTTTGGAACAGTTTCATTACACAGAAAATTAAAATTAAATTTACAAAAGGCCAAGGAATATACTTCATACCTTTAAACTACCTCCCTCCTTACAAATCTTAAATAACACCTATTACAGATTTTAATAACTTATAATTTTGTATGGTAATGAAAACAAGACTTTGAACAAAAATATTGAGATTAAATCTTTCAATGTAAGATTATAAAGAAAATCTTTGAAGCAGTAATGAAAATGATATTACAGTAATCACATTATAATCAGGAAGTATAATAAACTCAATAATGAAAAAGTTACTATGAATTACAGAATTAGATGACTTGAACATAGGACCAAGTCCTCTAATTCTGTAACTAAACAGTTGTTCTATAGTGTTAAACTGGAACTTTGTAAAATTATGAGGGAAACTGTATATTGGAGTTATATTGCACTGGTTATTGGTCTGTATCAGGCTGTGGTATGATGGAAGAATTAACAAAGAATTATTTACTTCCAATATTAGTTGGAACAATCTGAGTTAAGAAGTTAAGAGCAAAATATTAACAAGTAAATCATATTCTGCACAGTATTTTAACTAAATTCTTTAAGCCTTGAATAATGAAGTCTTGTATTAAAGAAAATACAATTTTGAACTATGAGATATATATATATATAACAGCATACTGAAGAATATTTTCAATAAAACCACACAACTATTATGATGTTTGTTTTATAATCCATAATATTCACATTGAATAGTAATAACATTTATGCTAGGTAGTAATAGCTTATATAAATATACTTAGCATATTTAGTATCTTCATAATACTAGTTAAATTCCCCTTGAGAATCTGTAAAGGGTGCACCTCAAACCCAATCAGGGGGAGGACCCTCTATGTTTTTGCATGATTGTTGGGGATAATTCCTGTCTTGACAATAGGACAGAGTTGCAAAAAACATGGGTATTTTAAGGAAAACCCAAACTGAGTGGGTTTTATTGGGGTCTGTTTTTAAGAGGAAAGGTCAGGGGAAGTATCATATTTTAGAAAAGATTAAATTGCTAAAACTGATTAAATTTTATTAACTTAATATTCAAGAAATTATAATTTAATTAATACAAATAAATCAGTGTAAATGCTATAAAAAAGTTTACTCTGACATCACAACACAAAATGTTATATATTGACATATACCACATATTTGAATGTTATTTTAACAAAGGATTTTTTGTTTCTCTATTTTTTCAACCCTTAAAAAAAAATAAATAACTGGTTAATTCCCCTCATGATTTATAAGTTAAAAGACCCCAAATAATTTCCTAAGTATGTTTAATGCTGATGTAATTAAAAAATTTAGTGCAGCATTGTGGTAGAAACTAATTGACATGCACATTAGGGATGGAGATATGATAGATTTTTGCCACTTTATGATAGCCCTACATAAGTGCTCAGCTAGTTGTGCATCACTGGAACAAGTGTTCTCTACATGTGGGTTGGTTTGGTTGAAACTTAGACACAGATCAGGAATACAAAAAGCATTGAAGTTAGTATTTTACACATGAAACCTTTGCCTTTTTCTTTATGGATTTCACAGACAAAAAATTTTTTCCCCAAATTGTTATGTTGGATTTACCATAGATTTACAAATATTTTTCTGGATTTTGTTAGACTGTATATATATTTCCACAGAATAATTCTTTAAATATGAAAGAGGGTAAAAAAACTAAGATAACAGTTTCTGAAAATAAATATAAATATCACCAATTTTTAAAAAACCCACTTCAGAGTGGGTTTTATTGGGTTTTTTGCAACCCTGCAATAGGAGAAAGACATACCTTGAGTCTTCTCCTTATTGCAATACAGTCCATTAATAAACCTTTTTTAAAATTAAGTTCTAAATGAACCAGCTTGTATGATTCATTTTCTTACTTTTGGGATCCTATCATTTTTGAGACCCATCCCTGAGCTATCTACACTACTTTATGTATAATGTTATGTATTTGCACAGTAAAAATGCAAATGAAGTTATAACAAATTTAATTTTTATTCTTCCTTTTTCCTTTCTTTTTCTGTATACGACCTAATTTTGCCAATTTAGCTTTGTATTTCTTTATGGCTCTTTGATTCATCCAAACAGGATAATTTCCATGCTCATTTGTTATCTTTTTTTTACTTGTAGCTGCTCCATCAATTTCCATAGAACCTAATATTAGAATGAAAAAATATTTCAACATATACATATAAAATTATATTTTTACTAGAAAACTTAAACTATGACAATTAATTCATCTGTCAGATTAAGTTGTTCACAACTGAACTCAGACAACAGATTAAAGCAAAAATGTAGCATTAATATACAATATTCAAACAGGGTTGAAAATCGGTTTAAAAATTCCAATAAGATATTGTCTAATGATCTATAAACAAGTATTATCACATATAATATGATAAACAGCTTCATTATTACAAAAAACTATCAAATACCAACTTTATAAAGAAAGCATACATTTAATTTAAAGAAAACTAAATCAAGAAAAATATTTAGTATTTTAATAAAATAATTTATAATTAGGAAAATTGTACGTTTAAAATTTACACAATAGAACAAGTATTTTTAATTTTAATTTTACCATAAATATTTAAATTAGAATAAAATTGATAATAAAACAATCTCGAAAGTTACTTCTAAATATTTTGAATAAATAAATTTGATAGTAATCTTTATTTATTAAAAAATTAATTATAATTAAAATGTTATGTGAAAATTTTAGTTATAAGGAAATTATTAAACACATTCTGTCAGCTTAAGTAGTGTTCACCAACTATTTTACTGCAGTGGATCAGTCAACATTTGAAAATTTTACCACTGTCTGCTGAGGAGCGGAAGGGAGGGGATATGCCAGCTGACTGCAATGTATATATATAGATGAGGTGAAAAATTAAAATACATTATATTATTATTCATAAATCAACAATAAAAGGGTTAAATATTTATAAATGTGCAAAAATATTTATAATAAAAATCAATAAATCAATTTACTTACAATAATTTTTTCAATTATGAACAATAATTACATTTTTTCAATTATATATAATATTTTCAATTATAAATTCCATAAATTTTGCTGTGGGCTGCAAAACCTGACTCACAAGATATAGTTTAGCCACCTATGAGCTAGAGTACTACTTGTATGGTTTACGACATGGATTCAAAAAATGGGGGAATTCATCACTATATTATAATTACAGAATCAAATATTTGTGGTAAAATATTGAATACTTACAGTACACTGTTACATTTAAAATATTATAATATTGTTCACAGATTGCAGTTAAAAATCAAATTTACTTTTAAAATTATAGATTTAATCTATTTAATAAATTTAGTACTTGAAATTAGCTTTAAAAATGAAACTATTTTGATCAAATAAATTTGAAGTTAATATTTTAAAACAAAGAAATTACTTGTTTGCACATTTTCTTCTGTATTGCTACTTGTACCAATTTCTGGGGTTTCTTTTTTACTAAGAGTTCCTTCAGGAAGAACTGTAAAGTAAAATTAGAAATACATAGAAAAATTAATAATTTTTTAAAAATACAAACATAACATGTTTTAATTGTTTTCAAACCACTTATCAATTTACAAAAAGGCTATAATCTTATAACAATATTTTAGAGATTTCACAGTAATAAACAGGTTAAGATTAAACATGATTGGTTGCTTTATTACTGACATGGTTAATTATAATACTGAAACAAAATTATTAAATGGAAAAATTATCTTTTCAGAGGAAAGGAAGGTGGCCAAAGAATGGGTTAAAACTGTTCTAGTGAACTGAATATTGCTTTTGAAATGGCTTCACAAAATTTTTAACATTTACAACTATTCTGAATAGTTTTTTTTATTCTTTTATTTTAAATACAAAAATAAATTAAGAACTAAATTAAACTCCTCAGCGCAATAGCCCCTAGGAGGCCAGGGCCTATGGTGACAATCACCATTTCCTAGACCAAACGTCCTGGGGTGCAAAGCATATGTTCTGGTTAGGTGGTCAGCCTTGCGCAGAACCCCCAGTGTTTAGTTCCCAAGCATACTTGGTCCTTAGTTTCTCTACCCACTGAAGGGATGAAAGGCTGAGTCAATCTTGCCCAGCCCGGGGATCGAACCTCGGACCTGTGGCGTGGGAGCACAAAGTGCTACCCCAACACCACTGGGCTATAAAATAAAAAATAAATTGAGTTAACATTAGGTACTAAAGCACTTTTAAAATCAATTCTAGAAAATAATTTATTAATTTGAAAAATAGTTCAGCCATTTGCCATATTTTTGTTTTCTCCTGAAAGTTTTATTCTCACTTGGATGCTAGTTCAAATTAGATTTTGTCAGCTGAAGACTGATACTACTTAGATTCAAGATACAAAATAATACCACTGACATATCCTACTATAGTAACCTATATCTGAAGATGAATAAATGCAACACTAAGGTAAATTCAGAATAATTTAATTAAAAAATGAATGAAAGTCAGATTATAAATGAAATAATTAAAAAACCTAATCCATATACTGATAAATTTTTAGCAATAGTCTCCCATAAATGAAAATAAGCTACAGCAATTTATAGCTACTAACTATCTTGCCAGGTATGAATCAACCCTCCTCCCTAAGATAATTGGTTGTAGCCTAAAAATGCTGTAACTGAAACTACCCCTCCCTTTTCTTTGTCTTAAATAAGTGAAAGATTATATTTGCTCATCAAGAAATTTCCCCATCTTTTTTTTTATTATATATACATATGTAGATATACATATGTAGATATGTGTCATAAAATGGAATATATGACAGGTGGTTTGCAGGGATAGCCAGTTGGTATAGTAAAACAAGACACTGTGTCCAATTACAAAAAATATAAGTTTAGGCCGTTTTCACAAAGTTTAGTAAAAGGTTTTTATAATTTTTTTTTACTATATAATGTTTTTTTTTGTCTTAATACCTCATTTTGTTTTAAACCTTTTTAAATATTTTTTTTTGCTTTATATATATTTGAACATTTTTGTATCTTCATTTATTTTCAAAATTTTACAAATGCATATATTTTTATTTCAAGTTTTTAAATTCAAAGTTCAAAGCTTCTTTCATTTCTTAAATTTTTTACAGACGCTTTAAAAAAATATTCGAATTTTTTTTTTTTTAAATCATTATAAGATCCAAATTTATTTTATCGCAAAATAAATTTATGTTTAAAAACTCAATGTCTGCTTATAATGTTTTCAATGTAAGTGCAGACTCTGCAGATTGGCCGATGAAGACACATTTCAAAGTCTCATGCTTCAAAATTTATTTCTAAGTGTTATAAGTGTTGATTTTTTCAAGTTTTTAATTACAAAAGCTTTTTTATTGCTTAACATTTTTTTAATACTCTTTCTAAGACTCGACTGTAAATTTATGTTTAAAAGTACAGTCTCTGTTTGTAATCTAAGTCCTGACTGCATTTTCACTCGAGTTGTCTGAAAACACGTTTCTGCATCATTTAGAACATATTTCAGCTAAAATAGTCATTTTACAAATCAAATTCTTAGTCTTTCGATTAGTCTGATTCGAGTAAACCACGCCCCTATTTTCTTGGCGTAGAGCTTGGCGGTAAGGTAAAAAGACTCCAAGTTTGACCAGGAATTCCCCAAGTCCTCCACCTGCTCCCATAGCAAGCCTACCTTTTTGATTTTTTTTGTTTAGAATTTCATATATTGGCACTATTAAGTTTCGTTTGGTTAGATCTTTCCCCTGAGATTGTGAATTCTAACCCCAGTGGTAAATTTAGATAATGGATTAAAAGGGGGAAAAGCAGAAAGATGTGGGGGGTTTTGCCAATGACTTTAGGTTTAAAAACACCTGAGAATTTTCTAGGCTTATAATGAGGCCTTTTGGCTATAAATTTATTTTACGCAATTAAGCTATCAAATTATAGGATTCCTTCTAATAGTACATCTCACAAGACAGTGATCTCCTTATACAAAATCTATAAATTCGCTTATAAATTTAGCTAACTCTTTCACACACACAATTATAATGAATTCAATATAAAAATAATATTAAGTTATTTTTATTACATGAAAAGTGAAAACACACACCTTAAATTACCCAGATTACAGCCAGCTTTAATTGTTGAGAAATTAACAAATATTTCTTTTAAGCTTATATGGAAGAATAATTTGCATGTTTTAAATATAAAACAAATGTAGGAATGGAAAATATTTCTTCAGATATGTATTTAACACATAATTAAACTACTCAATGCAACAGTCTGTAGGGAGCCAAGGCATACAGTGCCAATCTTCATTTGAGACGAAGGGCCCTAGGGTGCAAAGCATATGTTCCAGTTAGGCGGTCAACCTGATGCGGAACCCCTACTCTTTGGTTCCCAAGCCTACTTGGTCCTCAGTTTGCCTATCCAATGATGGGATGAAAGACTGAGTCAACCTGATTCAGCCTGGGAATTGAAATTTCGATGTGTGTTGTGAGAGGATGAAGTGCTACCCCAATGTCACTGGGCTTATAATAACTATAAATGGACATTAAAATTATTTTTTATAAAGTAAAAATAAAATTTTTACATACTAAAGATACAGAAAAAAAAATCCAATCTACTTTGTGATTTTTTAATAAAAATTTACGGCTTATTTTCCTTAGGTGTTATTTTACCTGTGTTTGTTGGCAGAGCAAACTCAATTTTCATTATCTGTTTGTATAAAACACAAAATCACTACTGTACATTTAAGGTAATTTTCATCACCATTTCTTTCCTTTTCAGGAGTTGGAATCAGTGACTGTGCCTCACTGACTAGTGAATGCAATGAAGAATAACAAGAAATACATAGTTATTTCCCTAGAATAAGCACCAGATTTATTATTCATAAATTTAAGAAAATTGAATTTAATGATTGCTCTTATTTCATTTAAGATGACAAGAAGTTCTCCGCCTTAAATGGTACTAATGATGAAAATTGGAGAGTGATTATTGTTTTTTTTTTTTTAGTTTAGTTCATGGTTTTTAATAAATATATTTTGTTACTGTTAAACTTTATATTTTTAAAAAATTTTATAGTATACAACCTTTAAAAAAATACTTTGAACTTTTAAATGTGATAGTTTCATTAAAATTGTTAAATAATAGCTGAATGTTTGATGCTCTACTGTGTTTATCCCTACTTATGTAAGATATCTCAAGCTAAGGGTCAGGCAGGTACAATACTATAAACCAAAATTTATAAAACATGGTTTGCCAAAAGCCCAGAACTTTATTCATTTGATCATGTATCACCTCTATATAAAGTAGAATTGAACATATTTTGACAAATAAGTGGAATCAAAATTTATTAAAAACTATTAGAAAATTCAATAGTTCTAGGACTTATATGAGATATTACAAACTAAAATTGTTTGAATACAGGCAGGTACATAAATACAATCCAAAATTTATAGAAACCTAGGTTGTTAACATCTGGAATGTTGTTGATCTATCAGAAGTAACCTCCATGTATAAAAAAATGGTAAAAACAAAACTCTTGGCCAACAATAAAATATATCAAAATTTACTGAATAGTATTAAAATCATTAATAAAATAAAAATCAGCAGAGAAATGTCACATATAACTCTCCCAAAAAGTCTGGTAAAAGATGATTCGATCCAAAGTAAATAAAAAAGGTCAGAAATGTAAAATAACTGAAAATCTTGTAAACAACCTAACCATCCATCAACCAACATGTGTCACAACCTACCTAGAAATATGAAGTTTACAGATATGAAGCGATATTAAATTATAATAAGATTTGATTTTATTAAATAAATTTATAGAGAAATAAAATATGCAAAATACATTTCTAATGCATAAAATATAGGGTGGTGATTATTTTTTTAAACTATTAGTTTCTTACACAAAAATCAAGGTGTCAAAATGTTATATTAACACATACGAAAGAGCACGAAATTAAAAATACCCAACATTGAAAAGTCTAAAGTATAAATACCTGTACAAATGTCTGACATATCAACATCTTTCTTTTCCACATTTTCAAGTACAGACTTTAATTGTTTCAGCTCTTTCACAGCGTACCTTTCACGTTTGACGGCACGCATTTTTCGCTTCCATTTGCTTCTTAAACTTTTAGCCATTTTTCAAATTAGGTTTTACTTATTCTGTGAAGTATAAAATAATTTACATCATAAAAATAATCACTTATAAATCAATTAATATTTAATCTACACACTTGCAACTCCTGTATAATATGAAAAATGATTAATGAAAACCAATTATGCCATGAATACTCATTTTTAAGTTTCACGTTTTAAAATGCATTTGAATGAAATTAAAATATTTAGCTGACGTATTTTAAACAGAATAGAAATAATTGCTGAGTAGATTAAACAAATACCTACACAATGTAATGAATTAAATTATTATGTAAAAAAAAACTATGAGATAATTATTAATAGTAAAAAAAATCACATGATCATTTTACAATATAATAAAATTAAGCAACAATACACTTCATACAGAATATCAAACTTACTTTCAGATACACAAACACGTGTGTTAGAATTATAAACGGACAGAATCGAACTGATACAGCTATTGCTAAAGGTAGACAGTACACTGCGAATTGATAGTGATACATACCTCATCCAATCAAATTCCTTCATTATCTTACTCAGAAACATACAACTATTTTGATTGGTCAAGAAGAATAACTAACCTAAGTGTTTTCTTTGGATTTACAGGAACAGGCTTAATAATAAATAATGTAAATAATCTGAAAAAGTCTGTCTGTAATAACAGTGTAAATTAAGAGGAAATTCATGTAAAAATTGAAAAGAATCACTGCAAAGAAGTGCAGAATAATCAATTCGAACAATGTTACATTCGTCTTTTGCAATATAAGTAAGAATGCCAATTTATTTTCTGAAATAAGAAAAAGGAAAAAGTTTATTTTGTGGGCGAGGTTGTCAAAAGCCATAGGAAATGAAGTACTTGATTTATTATATTATATAATCTTATTGCATAGTCAAACCTTTATTTGAAAAGAACAAAGTATTTTGGGTAAATAAATTTTAAACAAAAGTATTTTATACTTTTAACTCTTACATTTAATGCCAATTTGTAAATATATCTAGATTTATATTATAAATAAACGGTATGTTTGGCTTATAAATATTAATATATTAGTATGCATACAGAATGTGTAATTCTGTATGTCATTGTATGAATTAATTTTAAAAACATGTTCAATAATTATTTCTCTAACAAACTTTGTATATATACCAACTTTTGAGTAAGTTTTTAAGTGTCGAAGCAAATTTCATATCTTTCTTTCATCCTGCCTTAACTGTTAATACAACATATACAAGCACACTAATACAGTACCTAGTTTATTTCTACATTGTAGTTCCTTTATTCTTGCATAACATTCCTCCCTCTCATCTTTGTATTTGTATTGTATTAGAATTTATTATTTTTATATTAAATGTACTTTGAATTCTCATCAGAAATATATAACTCACTTGTAAAGAATAATACTGAATGCCTATTAAGTGTGTGTCAATTTTCTCCTAATGAAGAGATGGGTGATGACTGAAAAGGAGGGGTGCATTATTGTTTGGTAACAGAGTACATGTGTTTAAGTTTTACTATTAGAATGAATGTTTGTTACTGTTTGGAAATAGTTTCAAGCAGAAAGAAGAGAAAAAAAAATATTATTAATATCAAAATTTTGCTGAATTAGATTTAGTTTTTAACCAATTAAGTTATTGTATGATTTTCAGTATCAACCAGTCATCATATCTGCATATTTGTAAAATAATTTTAATCATTTCTAGCAGAGTATCATAACAAAACCTTGTTAAAAATAATAATTAGGTATAAAAAAAGTCTAAGAATTTTAGGTGTATCAAATAATCAATAAAACTTCTCCTAGCTATTCTACTTTACTAGCCTATTAAAATGAATAAAATAATGAAAATAATCCTTTCTTGTATTACTAAATTTTATTTGATGGAGTAGTAATTTTAGAAACTGGTTTTAAAGCCTGATTTTGACAAATGACCTTTTTAAGCTAAAAGAACCTAATGTATGTTTTGTGTTAATTATAAATTATGTTAATGTAGAATAAATTAAGGTATTCAACTTTCAATAAAAGCTTTATTCTGCAAGAATATTTTAAGATATCTTTTTTTTTAATCTGCTGAATGGTGTTGCTTAATTCAAGGTGTTTGGAAAAGTATATAGCATAATTAATTTTACATAAAAAATAGCTTTGTGCATCTTTCTTTTCTTTGTTGAAGTAAAAAGATAAGAGATTAACTGTATTTAATTTTTAGAGAAATAGAGTAAAAAAATTTGGTAATCAATCATAAAGCATAGCTAGCTTATATTACAAATTATTATGCTAATAACAGCACCTAAATTCGTGAAGTGTGGCACCAAGTATGCTAAAATATTTTTCCAGCCATGGCATAGCTCAAAAGGCAATTTGAAACACATTTACTATTCTTTTTTATTTCTTAATACTTTAACCTATATATTTGATTATTATGGGAAATAATAGAGCTTTATCTTAAAACTATGATTTATATCATTTATCTGTTAAAATTCTTGCTATTATACATTAAATTTATTAAATTTTACATAAATTTTTTTTTAATTCATCTTTAAGTACAATAAAATGTATAGTTTTAATAAGCTGTAAATATTTTTAAAAAAATTTATTATTTCCATATTTTATATATCAAATTTTACAAAGACATAATCTTGAACCATACTCTCAAACTGCCAAATTATATTCTTTAAATTTTCTATTAGATGAACTTTCTGTAATCTTGAATGCCTTTCTTGAAGTATAAATTGTTTCCTTCATTTTCAAATTTTCATTTGCATTGATTTTTGGAAATAAAAATTTGCTTTTTGATGTCATTTATTAACACTGATATTGTAGTATTTAAAGTTTTGTAATTTTAGAACTAGTATTTTATTTTACATTAAATCAAAAGTGAAGCAACTCGTTTAATCTAACATTTAAATAAAAATGTACAATTTTTTTTCTTTTCTGGAATTTAAAACTCAAATACTACTCAAAAACATTTATTTATTTATTATTAATATTTCTAAACCTTTCTAAGTTTGGAACTTTTTTAAACTTACAAATATTGTCTAATATTTCCATATCACTATTATATTTGAAAACCATGTGTAATTTGGCTTGTAATCTTACTTAAAAAATCAAACCTAGTTTTCAACTCAAATGTGGTATTGTATTGTCTTGAAAATAAATGGTAAGAGACAATTATTTTACAACCTACTGTGACATTTTTTAACATGAACATTTAAAAATCAATCCTTACTAAGTTGATCTAAAGAAAATTTATTTTTTAAAAATATTTTTTTTTCCCAAGATAATATAACTCTTAAACAAGTGTATGTAGGATGTTTGAATTATTTGATTATTATTAAATATATTTCTTTCAAGGCACTACAGCCTGTTACAAAACAAGGTTGACCCTCATTTTTTTTGTTTTTTTATTGCCAATCACCTTAGATCTAAAAGCAGGTCATTAGCCTTTGTATAGCAAAACAGTAAACCCTAGCACCCCAAACCAAATGAAACCATGTAAAAGTAGATCAAAACTTGCATTTAGAACAAATTTTATTTTTTAATATTGAGGATATTTTTCAAAATATTACACCGGAAGATGGCCAAAGTATATAGAGAATGTGCGCATGACGTCAGGTGCAGCAAAAATTTGCAGCTCAACTTCCTCGTTGGCAAAACATTTGAGTTTCCTGCGGATTCTGCTTGTTATTGGGGTTTTAATTTTGTAGATTATCTGAAAATGGTAACAAGCTGTTGTACGTATGGCTGTACTAAGAGTTTCAAAAAAGGTAAAAATATTGGATTTTATTTCTTTCCTAAAAATTCTACATTGCGAATGCTTTGGATAAAAGCTTTGAAAAGGCAAGACTGGACTCCAAGTTCTTCGAGAATTTGCGGCAAACATTTTCAGAATGGTAATAAAACGTTAACCTTACTGTAAAGTAATAGATTATATAAAATTATTATGCTTTAAGAATTTTTTTATTATTACAAAGTTTTTGTTTTTTTTCATATTTCTAATGTATTTTCTATGCTTTTGTGAGAAGTACTGTACCTATAAATGTAACTATTTTTTGTCCTTTTAAAATGATCAGGTTTTGTAAATTTTTATTAGATTCTTATTTATGTAATAGCTTATTGTGCCTGTTCACATAATCAATGAAGTTATGCTTTGATTATTATACTTAATAGTACTGTGTAAAGTGTTTACATTTTTTTTTAAATATATAATTTTGTAAGTACTGAAAAAAATCTGTTTTGAATTACTTAGCCAGTTTTTGATGTTTTCTTTCCCTTCCCTTAAAATAAAATGTAGTTTTGTTGTATACGTGATCCATATCGAAGCTCATAAGATTAAGATACAATGAAAACAAGCAATGTTTTTCCAACAAAAAGTTGAGTTGTAGTCAGCACTCGTATTTGTTTACAAACATGCACTTTCTCTATAGGTTTTTGGCGTTTGGAATTTGTTCTGGTCTCACTGTTGCTCCCGAAACAGGCCGCTAGCAGCAGTCTTCGGTTAAATTAAGACTCAAATAATGTCGTGTTCATTACCGAACATAATTAGTAATTTGGTATTTCTGATTGGTAACCATTTCACTATTTTTTTTTCGTATGCTGAGTAATCGACCTTTACTTTCAGTTTCAAATTTTGAATGTAATAATTTGCCTCGTTTTTACCCATTTCAAGTACATGGTATTTAAGATAGTCAATTATCTTGTGCATGTGAAGGTATCTTCTGTCCTGAGTTAAAGAACTGATATGCCCTTGACATGATTGTTTGAAATCTTAAGTAGTTAGTTCCTGCCCATTTAACTCCAGGGTCGGGAGGTGACTCAATCTCTCAATCAACCATTGAGTGTGAAAATTACTTGCCTGTTTTCTCTGATGTTACTGTTATGTTTTACAAACGAGCTTCTTAGAACAAATGGTACTTGTCTTTTAAAGTTCATTCATGGATGCAAGTTGTCCTTAAATTGCGCAGTAGTATTTGAATTGGACACGAAGATTCTATTAAATTTGAGTATTTTTCCTTCATACACTCAGGGTATTTTGTATTTTATTTATTTATTTTCTTTAAAATATTGTACGATTGCATTTTGGATAGTAAGTATATTAATTTGAAACGATGATGCAGAAAATTATTTCTTTCTTTTACCTTTTCGATCTGCCATTATTTTATTATAATTTCATTTTTCTCATTAAAAATTAATTGATGTTCGTATATATATAATCTATATACAAGTTGAATTTGACCGAAAAAAATCTTAGGGGGTGATAGCAGCAAAAGAGAGCAAGAATATGGAGAATTACCATAGAACATGAGGTCGCAAACCGTGTTTATTAGCCGGGAAAAATCGTGAAAAAAATTATATGCATGCAACATCGATTCGATCAAACCGGGCCAATAACTAGTAAAAGAACATTTATTTGATGTAAAGCAGAATTACAGTACAGACAGTGCATTACAGTTCAACGTCAGAAATGAGACAACGAGAAAAGTTTTGTAGGAATTCTTCGAAGTTTAAACATGTCGGGCAAGTCCGTTGATGTCGATTATGTTATCTTTTTTGCGCCAGCAGCTTCATGCAATTTATTTTTATTGTAATCCTGCTTTAAGTCAAATAACCGTTTTTGTACTTATTATTGGTCTTTTTTTGCACCACTCCATACCACACACATTTAATAATTATTTTCGTGATTTTCATCGAATAAATGGGATTTGCGACTCCATAGTTGTTCTGTGGTAAATTTTTATCCTCTTGCTCCTTACTATCATCCCTCTGAATTTGTCGGTCGAATTCGACAACACTTTGTATAAAGAGTTTACATCGATTTTTGTAATCCTTTATTTCGCCTTTAACATACCTGGACTCATGAGTGTCAAATATCTTTGGATTTATCTAGATTCCTCCAGTTCGATAATTTATGTTACCAATAGCTGAAGGTCATGGCAAGGTCCAAGTGGCTGATTTTCCATTAGATATTGTTAAGGACATTTTGGGCACCGAAATTTTAGTTGCGGAATTGCTACTGTGGTAACCGTTTGCTGAGAATGTTTCGTACCTATCAATGTTGGCCTAATATATTCTCTTTTATGTTGTTCCAAAAGCGAACTTTGGATTGGCCTAGTTTACACTCGTGTAATATACATAGAGATAATTAAATAATAATCTTACTAAAATATGGATTTGTGGTTTTCAGCACCGACACTTTAGTTACAAACATGTATATTACACTAGCAAAATTGTTAGTATACATATATATATAGAAATTTTGGTAACTGGTAGTAGAGAGTGCACGCACCTTGCAGCTAATTCGGTAACAAATTGTTTGTTCCTCAGAAATCTGAAAGATTATTTACTTTGTAGACAATTTCCTATTGCATTTGCAGAGCCGGTGTTATCAGTTTTGCAGCCCTGGACAAAAAATGTGAAAAGATGCCCTATCCCTTCACAATTAAAATTACTATTAACTAAATTCGGGCCAAAAGGCCGGCACATGCTACCCGTTTTTCTGGCTGTAGGTTCGCTCCTGGCACTTGTTGGGTACTATCTTTTACTTCGTATTAGTCATTAAAGACAATGCATAAAATACCATTTTCTGTTTCTTCATTAAGCCATCTTTTACCAATAACTGTGTCATTCTCCCCCCTCCCCCTCTAAAAAAATAATAATAAAATTAGTATACAGCCGCTAGACTGATAATGTGTGCCATAAAAGTTTTCGATACTCTTACGAAAGAACTGTTTTTAACTACTTCATAAATAAATTTTCCACGAAACTTTTCTTGGGGAAAATAGGTGAGACGATATAATATTTCTTTAATATATCGCATTACTTGTATTTTAATTTTAAATTAGCCTTAATATCCGGCGTTGCTTGGGATTTAATAGGAAACAACAAAGCTGTAAACTCAATAACAGTCGCGCGGATGCGATGTGATATACCGAGCACTACGTCTTAGTAAATTTTATCTAATTGCACTTTATGATCATTATATGGTCATCAGGATTGAAGGCGAGATATAGTTATATCCCCACCATGGCATTAATTTCGGATCAATTTCACGTGTATGAAGCCTTCTCAGAATCTACCTGGATTACGCAAAATTCCATCAAGTTTTATCCAGCCATTTTAGAGTACAAAGCGAAGAGACGGCACAGGGAGGATTTAATGTAAATATATGTAGAATCCTCTGTATTACTGACTGTCTAGACTATACTAGGATGTGGTTGCAGTTAAAATTTCAGCATATACGACGGGCCATTTTCATTTTAAATATTTATTTCACAAACACAACAACAACAATTAACAGTAATCAATAATGATAATGGGAGCAATTTCCCGCTTCGTCTTTTCTAGGTAGATGGATCAGTGCAATTGTCGGATCAAAGTTTACAATATGGGCTCAAGGGTAATGCGTATACGCAGACAGACTGTTCATAAATTTAAAAGGAAGCAATGATGAAAATGGTTTTAAATTTGTTTATACCGACAATGTAATTTTTAAGCATTTATTCCCCTTGAGTTTATATATATATATATATATATATATATATATATATATATATATATATATATATATATATATATATATTACTCTGCTTTAACTAATTTATGTTGTTTATTTTATCTAGGTCGTTTTGGCGAGTAAGAATGGCTCCAGTTTCGCATTTTTGTCGACTTATATTAGGGATAATTATTGGTTTTCTTGTTACTACACGCTTACGTTACGCATTTTTAAATCAAGCTTCGTGTTTCATGCCCTTCAGCAAAAATGTATCTCCTGAAGAAGTTTCCAAGCCAAATGAACGTCCGATTGAAGATGTGATTAATATATCTCATTTAACAGCAGACAAAAAACTTATTTTTATTGGTGTGATGACAGCTCAGAAATATTTAGATACAAGAGCTTTAGCTATATATAATACATGGGGTCAAACTGTTCCTGGAAAACTGCTCTTCTTTTCCAGCTCGTCATCTAGATCCAATTATTCTATACCATTAGTTCCTCTGCCTCTTGTTGATGATTCCTATCCACCACAAAAAAAGTCATTTCTCATGTTGAAATTTATGCACGATCACTTCATCGACGATTTTGAATGGTTTATGCGGGCGGATGATGACGTCTACATACGAACCGATTATTTAGAAAATTTTCTGAGATCTGTGAATAGCAGCAAACCCCAGTTTATTGGGCAAGCAGGACTGGGAAATAAAGAAGAGTTTGGTCAATTAAGTCTTCAAGCAGATGAAAACTTTTGCATGGGTGGCCCTGGAATGATTATGAGTCGAGATACCTTACGCCAGGTTATACCACATATTAGATATTGCTTGAAAAATCTCTATTCAACACACGAAGATGTGGAAGTTGGAAGATGCATTCGAAAATTTGTTGGAATTCCCTGCACGTGGTCCTATGAGGTAAGCTGAATTAAATACCTTCTTCTTTTAAGGCACTATAACGTGCTACATGCAAAGGCCTTTCCTAATAGTTGTTTCCATTTGGTCCTATTCATAGCGACGCTCCTACAATTTCCTTTATAAGACTAAAATTCCTCAAGCCGCGTAATTGGTGGTCTTCCTCTTCTTTTTCCCATGGGATTAGTTAAAATGAGCTTTTATACTGTGTTTACATTGCCAGATCTGAATAAATCTCCAAACCAGCGTAGTCTATTGCATTTAACAATATCAGGTTGCTTGTACCTTTGGTAAATTTCAAAGTTTAATAAGGATTTCCAGCTATTAGTCTCATAGACTACACCAAATATGTTTCATACAATTTTACGCTCAATGATTTATAATTTATTTTAATGTAATTTGGTTATTGCCCAGAAAGCAGAATAGGTCGTATTAGTATTTTATAGATGCTAATTTTAATATTCACGCTTATAAATCGAGATGTTAACTGTTTTTGATGCTATGATATCATTTATTTGACATAGCGAGTGTGTTATTTATCTGTACGGTCAAATCAATGTTAGTGATAATGATAGATCCATGATATTTGAATTATGACACTGTTTCAAAGGTGTAATTATTCACTAGAATTAAATGCCTATTCAATCGATTATAAGAATTCTGACCAATAGTTTGACTAGGCCATGTGAAGAAAAAAATAATGTATGCAATTCATTTATACTAATTCCAAGATAAGTTGTAATTTTTGTCAAAGTCGAAAAAGGTTAACTTATAATCGAGTATTAAATAGTTATATGTTGACCTGAAACATTAATAAATTTATTGTTCTATTATTGACAATTAGATGTAATAATTTCAGCAGGTCGATTACTGAACAGCTATGTAGGACAAAATATATCACTAATGTAATGTCAATAAGTTGCCAATACAACATTACTAATATGTTTAGCCCTAAGTAGTCTTAAAATCAAGCACTTTTAACAAATTCGTAAGTGGTACAAAAAGATATTAAAATTTTTTTTAATCATCCTTTCTTCTGAAAGTAGGTAGACTTCTAAATCATTTTGTGGATAGTTTCTACTTTGACTCATAACAGATTAATCAAAGATAAGTCCGTTAACCAGATGCAGTTAGTCCTGAAATTGATAAATAATTAAGTTATTTGCAAGCTATAGATAATGTGATTCTGTTTTCATATACTTATATTTTTATATTATATTATGTATGTTGTAATGTACATACAACCTATACACCAGTGTTCGTTACAAGGGGGAAACACAGAATGAATATAATACCTTATATAGATTCAGACATTTATTCTATACATTTATTTACAAAAATACTTGGTTAACATAATCATCAATCATTTATATCTTCTATTTACACTGTTATTATCCCACAACTCTTTATAAGGAATTATTATTATTAACAGAGGCCTAAGTCAAAGGACTGTAAATATTATTTATAAATTACCTCCATTAAAGTCACAGGGGAGCAGGCAGGGCCTTTCCTCACGGGCATACGGGACGAGTTGGTGATGGTGAGCGGGGTGGTCTCGGTCCGGGCGCACAGGACGAGCTGGTGCTAGTGGATCCTTGTTCCACTTCTCTCGACTGCCCACTTCTAACTCTCAGCCTTCAGCTCTCACTCCGTTTCCAAAAACTTCACCTAGGTCCCAACGCCCCTCCTTTTCTTGTCATCCAATCCCTTCTCTTTGGGAAATTTTCCCACATCACATGCCCTTCGGGAGTGCAGGTGGGCTCATTAAAGTAGCCCCTTTTTGTTCAAGCTGACATTACATTTTAGCCCCTGCTCCCATAATTCACGCTTACAGTTCTGTGCGAGCTTGACCGTTATTCTGCTATTCCGTGAAGTATCCTCTCTGCAGGGGTCCCTAAACTTGACGTAAATAATTGGGGTCTTAAATTCGTGAAGGAAAATCCTCCCACGGCTATGCATGCACATGCAACTCACCGTGAGAAAGTACCTCGGTACAATGTATATATAAATATGTATTGTCAGAAAAAATTTGCATAATTTTGCATAGGCGTTTTATAAAATTTTTTACTTTTATCAGATGCCTATGTATTTACATCACGGCTATCTCTGTAAGTATTTCTTGCCCTATGTTATTTTTTTTCATTAAATGTTACCTATTTTATTATTACTTAGCCAAAATTTCAGGGGCGAGCCCCCTTAACTCTCCCCTTGCCTAGGATTCCTGATCAAAATAACAAATTTGTTTGAAAATCAAGATATTTGATCTATATATTTTGTTTATTCTAATGTATACGTATAGCTTTTTTGTTATTCTTATTTGCATAAACTATTTTAGTGTTTTTGCGTTCAAGTTTCTTATTGATTGATATAATATTTTATTATTTCAGATGCAAAGTATTTTTTACCACAGTTTCAGTGGCGAAGAAGTTTTTACCGGTCGCTTAAAAACTAAAGAAATTCACAGGGCCATAACCTTGCACCCAATAAAACAGCCTTCTTATATGTATCGAATACATAGCTACTTTTATGGTCTCCGTTCGCAAAATCTCCGATATAATTCAATTAATTTATTCCGCGAAATATCTGACATGGAAAACTTTCTACCCGATGCAAAATTTTTTGGAAACTCGGACGTTTTGTTGCAGTTTAACACGTCTATATTAGGTATGAAACCCGTTCTCAACAAGTTCACACCTTCTAACAGCGTCGAAACTCTAGTTTGGGATTTCATAAGTGAAAACTTTTACTCTGCTTCATCGCTAAACCCTAAAAAGCGCTTAGAATCTTTCCAAAGAATGGCAGTGAATGATGTAGTTATGGAAGTCATGGAAATCATCAACAAGTATTCCAAGCAGCGAGGCCGAGTTATTGATTTTAAGGAAATCTTATATGGCTACGTCAGAGAAAATCCGTTGCACGGTGTAGATTACATTCTTGACATGTTCTTAACGTACAGAAAATACCGTGGGAAAAAGATGACTGTTCCAGTCCGCCGCCACGCTTATCTTCAAAAGGCATTTTCTCATTTAGAATTTAAAGAAGTGTACTCTGAAAACAGCAGTCCGTCGAACTCTGATCCTCTTAAGTCGTACGTCAGCATAATCGTACCATTGTACGGACGCTTAGAGAACTTCAAACGCTTTTTGAAGAACATTGAGAGCGTTTGCTTTAGTGCTGATGAAAAGGTCCGTCTTGCTGTTATTCTGTACGAGTCGGATCAAGAAGAAGTTTCCGAGAGCAAAATGGTTTTTGAAGATCTCGTCCGTAGGTATCCTCATTACGATCTCCGTTTGATCGATGCATCTGGCCCTTTCTCCAGAGCTAATGCAATCGAGATTGGAGCCAAGGCGTTCCCGGTTGATTCTCTCCTTTTCTTTCTGGACGTTGACATTGTTCTCGACTTTGGTGTTCTTAATCGAATCCGCCTGAATACCATCCAATCTCATCAGGTGTATTTTCCAGTTGTGTTCAGTGAATATGATCCCGAGTATCTGGAGAATGATTCCGAAATGCCCCTGTTGAGCGAAGAAAGGGGATATTGGCGACAGTTTGGATATGGTATCGTGAGTATCTATCGTTCTGATTTGATAGCTGTTGGAGGATTTGACACTTCCATTCAGGGCTGGGGAAAAGAAGATGTTGATCTGTATTCTAAGGTCGTGCGTAGTAATTTGACTGTTCTCCGTGCTGCCGATCCTGGAATTGTTCACATTTTCCATCCTATCTCATGCAGTCCGGAGTTAGAAGATCTGCAATACGAAATGTGCTGGGGCAGTAAGTTGTCAAGTTTATCTTCCCAGAAAACTCTAGCTAGAATTATTCTGAGCAATAAACAAAAGTATTTAGCTACGAGATAAACATATACCTTGTCATGTGCTCTATTTTTTTACTTATATGAAGAAAAGTATGCCTATTTTTTTTGCTGGCAAAAGAAATACTACAACTAAAAACTCTATTTTGAGAATATTTTACAAAGTTAGGCTATTTATGTTCATATTTTCAGAGTTGCCACATTTTTCCTGTAATATGGGAAATGCCAATTATACATTAGAACTTGCTGTTTGTCTTTATAAATAATTTTACTGTGATATTGTATTTGAAGACGTATTTTTTAGCAAATAAAATGTTTACCATGGAAAAAGTTTTTTTTTTTCAATTATATATCACATTGGACTTTATCTTCACTCGTTAATGCAAAAATATTCTTTCATTTCATTCATTTACAATTGTTCCCTTTTCAACATTTTCCCATCCTTTATTCAAAGTTGTAAAATAGGTTATTTATTTATTAATTCCTATATATTTGAAGTTTTATATTTTCATTTCGTAAATATTTTATTAGCCGAACTGCATAGTTACAAATTCTAATGCTATGTATATATTTCTATCGATCTATCTTTTCATATTATTTTAGCAAATGAGACATTAGAGAAACTAAAGTTAGAACTGTCCTTTACTTTTAATATATGTACAGACAACTGGAAAAAAAAAAGAGAAAAATTTAAATGTATAATTTTATTGTAAGAATTAATATCGTGTTCTTTGTATATTTGTATTTTCATTGAAATATCGTAAAACTAGCTTTAGTAAACTGGATAAGAATATTTCTGATATTCTATTTAATTATATTTGAAAAAAAATTAAAAATTTATTTTCATTAATGTTTATGTTAAATAATTTTTTTAAAATGAACGTGACAATTCATTATACTAAAAGTGTGTTTGAAATATTATAGGTTTTTTCTGTTTATTTATTAATTTTTTCTGATGAAAACACTACTACAGTCATCTACTTTAAATTGCTATGGTGCTGCCATCTATTAACTTTAATATAAAGGAAATCGTTTTCAAAGATAGAAATTTTTACTTAAAATAAAGTGTGGTCTATTTTTTTTCTGTTCTGGTGGAAATAAAGTCAAGAAAATAAATACTTAATGTACTTTTATGTAGATCGGTTTTTTTGTAGCCTTTGTTTAGTGTTCCGACATACACAGTGTTTATTATATAAAAACGACTTGTATTCTCATGAAGTGCTAACAATTTATTATTAAAAAGATAAATATATAAAAAATATTACTTTAGAATAAAATCTTATGAAATAAGAGAAATAATTATTTATTTTATTTTATTAAGCCTTAAACAGTTAAATATTTTTCATTATCTGTATATTGACCGAATTTAAAAAATATGACAAAATATGTAAGAGAAGGAAAATCCTTTATATTAGTATATAGCAATGCATGCAAGTCAGTGTAAATAAAAAATACATTTCTCTATATTTTTATCTTATTTGAATTAGTTTTCCATTAATAACGAAGTTATTTTATTCTCAATGTGGCGCCTCTCTAGTAGCAGGAAAGTCCAACATACAAAATGCTACGAGTGCATCAAGACAGTCACTTAGGTAAAAAATTACTTGGTTCACTGGCGCCATCTATTAACTAATATATAAACTAAAATATTCATGTAATTTTGTATGGTCATAGTAGTTTTGCATCATTTTATTTATGTTTCTAAAAATATTTTAAATTAATTTTTTACTTTTTGCTACTTGAATTGTAAATTTCTTACTAAAATATTTGTTAGTTTTTTTTGTTTGCAGTTTTAAAATTAATTTTTGCTATGAAATGAGCTGGGGCAGATTTTGCCTCATATCTAATACATATTTGCATTTTTGACAATTTTTAAAATTAATTTTCTATTTGTTTGTTATTTTTAATTGTCATTTTTTATTATATTTTTTACTTTTTACTTTAAATTTTTAAAATTAATTTTTAATATTATAAACTTTATATCTCATGTTGTGTATTATGGGCAGTAAACAGCCTGATTTATAAAGATAAAGGAATAAGAAATTCTGGAAAAATATGACAATATAATAATTTAGAAACATATATTTTTCATTAAATTTAATTTGCTGTTGAAATTCATCCAGAGTAGAACAGACAGTAATTTCTTTCATCAGCTTCGAAAATGTATAGATATAAAATTAATAACTGCTTTTAACGAATAGTTAAATTTGAAATAGAATATTTATCCTTAGATACAATGTAGTTTTAATACCTAATACTCAATGAGAAATAATTATTTAATATTTTTCTATACTTTTGGGAGGTAAAGAAAAAAATAAAATTATGAATATACTTTGATGAAAAAATATAAGCTTCTTAATTATTATATTCAATGATTTTTTCCTGGTTGGTAAATTGATTGAAACCATGACGATTAGTTATATCTACTATAAAGCTTTACAGTGTACTGTTTTTATGTATGGTAACAATTAAATATGTGATCACAATTTTTTTATATATATATATATATATATATATATATATATATATATATATATATATATATATATATATATATATATATATATACATACATATATATATATATATATATATATATATATATATATATATATATATATATATATATATATATATATATATATATATATATAATATATATATATATATATATATATATAATATATATATATATATATATATACTTGTACACTTAGAAGTATGCGGGAACGTGGCAACTTTGATCTAAAAGCTCTATATTTACGGTATGACAGTTGCAATGTGGTTATATGAAAATACGACTGCTGACTCAAGTTTAACAATATAAAAAAGAACAGATATACAAAACAAAAAATAAAATAACAAAAATAAATAAATAAATAAATATATAAAAAATACAACATTTTACAAAAAATAAAATAAAATGTTTCATACTTGACATCCTATGATGTTTAATATTACATCTCGTCTCTAATGAGAACTGGGCTGGCCCTAAGCGGTCGTCAAGGTAGGCGACTGCCTACGGCGGCAAAATTATTTGAGCTAAAGCACGAATATATGCAGTCTTGTCCCCTTGTCCGTAGAATATATTTGAGATAAACGCACAAAAAATGGAATTTTTTTCTCTTTAATTTTGTTTGCTATTATCAACAAAATGTTAGCAATAAATTATATGTGAAAAAAAATTATTAAACGAAACAACTACTATTTTCTTCGCCGTGTTCGTTAAAGGTGACTAGGGCACTAAAGTCAGATTTTAGACAAATGGAAATTCGCATCAAGAAATGCGTCAAAATGGCACAAGACGTGAGGTTTGCCTGCACATTTTCTTAAATTCATTTTAATGCAGTTTTATAATATCAGTAGGTCGTTCGTAGTCGACATTTTTCCTGTTGTGGTAGCAGTACTATATCAGATTTCCTGTGAATAAGATCTGCTGTGTGTGAGCCACTGTAGCTGAATCGGCTAAGGCGTTTGTCTTAATTTGAAGATTGTGGGATCGAGGCTCGAGTGGGCCAAATATCCGTCGTGTATAAAAATGACGGCTGGGTGAGTAAAATAGGTTTGTGGTGTGACGACTTCAATGTTCTCGTGTGAAGAGGTAGCGTGAAGAAGGATCACAGTCACGACAAAATTGGAAATCACTTTTATTCTTTCTGGAGTAAATACTGTTATATATACAACGGGATTCTAATTCTCCCCAATACAAGTAGAAATGTAGAGGATTTTCGGCTGGCACTGAATTGCCACGACGATCACAGTCGGGAAAATAAAAAATTAAATAATCTCACAAATAGGGAGGCTCTTCCAGGGTGCAATGCAACCCAATCTATCCCCCGTTCGGTATCCCAGACCCTGCTGCTCCTTATAGGAGCGGACTTTACGAGTCTCCCGAAAGCAATCACTAAAATGCTGTCTCCGGTCAAAAGACGCGAAAGCCTCCACGAGGTCAAAGCACCTACGTAAAAAAATGTCGAAAAGCGACGAGTCTCAAAATTCTAGGCTTTTTATACCTGGGGGTCAATTACGGATCCGCCAACCATTTTTTTTTTTTTTTTTTTTTGGTCAGTTACAATTCTAGTTACCTGAGAACTCCAGCTAAGGTTGCAGCTAGTTTTTTTTTTTTTTAGTTGAATTTTCATTCGCTAGCTGCCGAAAACTGGCCGATTGGTTAGGGCGCTGATTGTCGGTACCGGAGTTCGTGGATTCGAATCCCACTATGGCATGGATGTTCGTAGCCGTTCGGAATCGGCTTTAAGCAGTAGGTCCTGGTCTCATTAGCCCTCGTGTGCAAAACAGTAGACCGTAGCCCTCCAAACCAAACCAAACCATTCGCTAGCTGTCCCGATTGCGGAATTCCCAAGGATTCATTAACTTGACCGATCAGGGGCGTAACGCTTATTCAATCCAACTGTCAACATAACAAACTCTGCGAGGCCACGCTATTGTAAACAGGTCAACAGGTGGGATTTCCGGTCAACTGATTTGGCGTGTGCTCTGAACAAAGGGGAGTCTTCACACTGGTCAAAATGTCCCCCAAGTTCTCAAACAATACCACTTGGGGTGGCAGGTCAAGCTGATGGGTTTTCTGCTTGGTCCCTGCTTCAAAATTACGAGGACCCACTTCAGCAAACTCGTTCTTTCACCTTAACGGTGCTTGTTAAAACGAAATGCGCATTCCCTTTGAGCGTATGGCTGAATCGTAATACGAGTAGCGTATGGCAGAATCGTGCTTGGTTTGTCCAAATGGCATCAGAAAGAACAACAACTACTGGTATTTTCCATATTTTCACATATATGGGAAATGTTAATGGATGACAGTCATTTTTGCTCAAATGACAGCAAAATAAATCCAATGACATAATTTTCTGGATAAATATAATAAACTAATACAACAATATTATTATCTCTATCAACTGTCATGAATTCCATGTCCCTCGGGTTCCTTTGAATTTCACAAATCCTTTACAGTATTCGAGAAATGGCGACAAATGGTGCGAAACTGCTGGAAAGTATCTCTATTGGGAAAATGGAAAATTAAATATGCATTGGACGAACCGATTTCGGGCTTCACGAAATTGAAATACGGTTTTTCCTATTGCGCGAACTCAGGACAGGCATTCCAAAATGGCTGCATTTGCGTTGCCCGAACTAAGTTTGGGTGTCACAGACAAGGGGTTAAAAATAAATTTCGATTATTTGAATCAAGAAGAAATCTTAGTGAAGAATTTAGCCTCCTTTAGTATAAATGAATTTAAATGTGGCCTCTTAAAAGCAAAATGGTTCCGTACTTTTGAAGTGAACTAAAGAAATTTCATATAAGTTTCAGGGTGAGACTCGAATTTCCAACTGCTGCCTATCCTCTAATTTGGGGGGCCCTCCCACAGAGAGTCGGGTAGAATGCTTCTCGAGTAACAGAAAAATAATTTTCACCTTTCCACCTTCCGCCGAGAGAGACAAACGAGCGAATCTCGACGCTGGCGGATAAAAATAGAGCGAGCATTCCATTCGAGATAATGACTCGGTTGGTAACATGAACACGTGCCACAAACAAAAGGGAAGATCAAAAGCGAGACTACAGGAAGAGGAGCTGTTTAATAGAAACGTTTACGTGGAATTGGGAGTTCCTATTCTTTACCTTTTTCTTTTGCTTTTCACTTTTATATATATATAAATATATATACTAGAAATATTGCTTCTTTCCCTTAGTTATGACGCGATAAATTAAAAAATTAATAGTTTGCGTTTAACCGGGGAAAATAATGCAGGGAATAATGACATGAAATGCTCGAAAAAGTGGGAAGGAATAGATTTCGAACGTTAAAAATTTACAAAAAACTTCCCAAAGATATACCTAACAATTTACCAAATTTTCATGGCGATTGGATGCATGGTTTTTGAGTCTATAGAGTACAGACAGACACAAATTCATTTATATATATATAGACTAGACGACTTGACAGACGGTGTCCTGTTTTACCGCTGTAAATCCAAAAACTGTAAAATATTTTTAAATAAATTATAAATTGGACCGTTTTGATGGAAATGTAAAGAAAAAAATTGTTTTAAAATTACTTGACGCCACCATACTATAGTCATCACAAACGTAATTAGATTAAATTAAAATTCCCACATTGCCTGTACGGGGGATTCGATCCTCGGACTTCTCGAAGTGAAGCCCTTTGCACCGACCACTGCGCCACAGATAAGTTTGCAGCGATGAATTTTAAGCGGCATTAGAATAATCTCAATAAGCGCGCAATTCTGGATTTTTTAATAAAAAACATTTTTTATCGGATCAAATTGTGAATCTTAAACACTCTCGAATCAACTTAATTACATACACAAAATTTCATCAAAATCAGTCCAACCGTTTAAGAGGAGTTCTATTAGAACCACGCTGACAGAAGAATTTTATAAATAAAAATTGTAAACGCTTTCTAACTTCTACGCGATCGTTGTCAGCATAAAGAAACCAACAATAATAAATGACTTTAATTTTGCATTAGAATATAGCCCGTCATATAATGGGTTGAGGGATCAGTAAAATTTTTAATTTTCCAGAATTGTAAAGTATTGTATAAGGCAGGTAAAAAAAGGGGGTTTGTGTTTTGGATGAGAATTATCTTGCAACAAAAAAATAATACATGACTAAATTTAAAATTATCACACATGTACCTAATCTATCATTTAAGCTAAATATAAAAGAAAATTATTTACTTAATATCTAAGTTCAGTGATATAATGTATGAAAATAATGCAGACGATATGTAAATAATTTTAAAAAAGGAATGATTAAATGAGATGTTTAAAGGAATGACGTCATAATCACCTGCTCTTAACCGGGGGAAAGATATTCAAGAATCCGATTCTGGAATTGGGAAAAAATTAAGTTCAAATAAAAAAGCAAAATATTATGAAAATTACCTAAGTTCATTTGGACCAGAAATGAAAATTATCCTCCGTTGTTATATTACTAGCATGTAGCCGTCATATGACGGGATCATTAAAATTTTTAATTTTCCAGAATTGTAAAGTACCCTATGAGGCAGGTAAAAAAAGGGTTTGTGTTTTGGCTGAGAATTATCTTTCAACAAAAAATAATCGATGATTAAATTTAAAATTATCATATATGTACCTAATCTATTATTTAAGTTAAATACAAAAGAAAATTATTTACGTAATATCTAAGTTCAATGATAAAACGTACGAAAATAATGCAGATGATATTTAAATAATTTAAACTATGATCAGATCTATAGTTTAATCGGTCAGATTCTATAGTTTAGGAGAATCAGATCTATAGTTTAGGAGAAGATAAACTTTACTCGCTTTGAATTTTGCTATTTCTAACTCATCGAGAATCCAACATGGATCCAACTCTATCCATTCCAGGTCCAACCGATTCATAAATTCGAGGACGGATGGACAGATAACTTAGGCTATTATTATATAGGGTATTCTCGTATACAACGTGTAAAACGTATGTAAATTACTGTAATTCTCAAATTTAAACAAATATAAGTATTTTAAAAGCCCCAGTTTTATTCCGCGGAACAATAGTTGCGAACTGACGCTGTAGATATGAAATGTTCTCCCGTAGACCCATCTGCATACACTTGCTTATAACGTGCAAAATTTTACTGTTATTATATAACGACGTTCATAATTAAGATTAATAGTAAAAAAATCATCTAAAGATTATTAGTAAAAAAAACACATGATTTGGCATCATTTTAGAGGTTACAGGAAGACAGGAAAGACTTTCTCGTGGACAGTTCTACTGGGATCATAGTCGTTAATATATATATATATATATATATATATATATATATATATATATATATATATATATATATATATATATATATATATATCCTGTCCTGGCCGACTACCCACTTCTTGATTTATTATTTAAACGGAGCTTTTCACCCACGATACGATCTTGGGTATGAAACGAACTTTAGTGGTTTGTAATTGAACATAATTTATGCATTGAATTTAAGGTTGGAAATTTAATTTACTATTCAATTAAAATTAACATCAGATTTTAAAGTATTAGACAGATTAGAAAATAATGTTAAAAAATTAAATTAAAAAAAAGAGTAAGCGATTAAATTAAATTGCATGATGAGATTAATAATAATTTATATTAGAAATTTTAAGTTAAAATTTCTTATGTGAATTGTTATTATAAACATTGAATTTATGGGAGAAAATTTAACTTAATATTAAACTAAAATTAATGTTGCATCGAATTTTATGTAAATAATAAAAACAATATTACAAATTAATAAACAATAATGACTGTCACGCTCCTGCGTGCGGTTCGGTTTCAGGAAAAAACGAGCAAGAATCATTTTCAGGAACTTTTGCCTTTTCTATCATTTTATTATAACAAACTACACGGTTGCGGTCATCCTCTGGTTCTTCCTCCTCAGGGACAAACCAAAACAAGGAACGGTATGAAGGTGACACAATGACTTCACAGTAACCAGTATGACCTCTTGATAATTTTAAGTTTTTTTTCGGCGATCTCTTAACCGGTGGGTAATGGAATCGAGGCTTGAGGCTGTCAAAGATCTACCGTATTCATTAAGGCTGGTCGCAGTGTTGTAACGATCCATTACATGACCCGAGCAAAAGAAGAATGTAAGGTGACCTTTCGCAGCGGACCATTATGGTTAGCGGTAAGTAGACACGCGTGGTCCGGACAAAGCCGTTTGTGTAGTAACGTCTTAGTCACAAAACCAGATGCAGTCGCTTAGGCGGCGGTACATTAAGAACTGTCAGTAAGCCGGATCCAGTGTGTCTGCTCCTTTATGATGTCTGCTACTGTCAAAGGACTCGAGTAATAATTATTAATCGAGCGATGCTGTAGTGTACATCTGGGCCCCGTTACCGGTGCCGCAAAGG
The DNA here is from genome assembly GCA_032207245.1 of Pardosa pseudoannulata. Lineage (NCBI taxonomy): Eukaryota > Metazoa > Arthropoda > Arachnida > Araneae > Lycosidae > Pardosa > Pardosa pseudoannulata. The sequence goes on along the minus strand of CM063505.1, from coordinate 185,930,590 downwards.
AAGTTAAGTTGTTTTGGTCGGTTGACTTAAAGACGACCTTTCGGCCACATCCGGAAACGGATCAGCTGAACCAGGCGGGGAGTTGACCGCAAGATTGCTTGACCCTGGGTCTGGAAGGTTCCGGAAAAATCACGTGAAGGGAACCGGGACCCCTGTAAAAGAAGATTGGCTGAGCCAAGAAGGGGGCTTTTTTTAGAGTTGCTTTGTGGAGCTCGAGAGGAGTCCACTCGTCTCTCCGATTGCAGGAGCTTGCTTTGCTTTAGAGACCGCCAGCGTCTCTGCTTTTGCTAAGAAATCAACTTTCGACTTTGGGATCTCATTCCCGTTATCTTAAATATTTTTTCTACTTCGTGCATAGAAGTAGGTCGCTGAGAGTGACCCTTACTCTCATTTTGGATCGTCTTGCATCCTGAATTCTCCAGCATGATACGCACTCTGAGCGTTTGAACCTCAGTGTGGAAGCCGTCTGTACTTATCGTCAGCCCTAAGGTTATAGTTTCAGCGTTTTGTACCGGCACTAATTAGCGAACTGTTACAGCGTTCGAGAAGAACTAGCTTCACTGTACCCACGCATTGTAATTGTGTTAACGTTATCTCAGCACGAGATCTCAGAAGATTTAGAATCTACTGAAACCTGTACATAGCTGTACATAATTATTCACTCTAATAAAGTATTTAATCCAGAGTAAACGGTTGTCCAGCCTGTATTATTGACGGCTTCGCCTACCCCTACTTCAGGATGTCACAGTGTCCTCCAAATTTTCAAATGACATCTTTTGGAGGTAACAGACCAAGCTTGGGGTTCTGCTTAGTCCCATCTTCTAAATTACGAGGACCCATTTCTTGACGTTTAGTCAGTCTTCAGCCTTCGTAGTTCCTTGCTCAAAGTAAAGCTGCATATTACCCTTAGTCATATACCAGTTGCCTATTGCGTCGGGGTTTATTGGACCTAGTGTAGGCTTTGCTACCACAGGGGAATGATGCAAATGCAACAACAGAATAAAAATATAATATATTTACAAAGACGAATTTTCAAAAATAATTCTATTACGGATTTTGAAATATCTAAAAGGTAAATATTCGTGCGAATCTCGAAGTCTAATTTTTTTATGGTTATAATATTTTCAGTATGTCTACTTTACTAGATAGCAAATATAAAAAAGTGTAAAACCGTCAACAAAATTTCTACTTTGTGAAGAACTGTTTCAGCTTTATTTTTTCTTCTCTATCTGAACTTAGTTCTTCAATCAGAGGCAAAATTAAAGGGGAAAAAATACATATATCTAAGACGAGAAGAAGTTTTGGGGAGTTTTGAGTACCAAAATGAACAGAGAGGGAAAGCCTTATATTTTCTTTCCCAGGCGAATTTTTTTTCCGACCAGGCGTTAATCTAAGATGGCGGCATCTTATTCTTCTTTTCTGTTAGTAATTAAATTGACAACAAAGTTTTCGGAAAGAGAAAAAAGAAATAAATCAAAAAGTAGAAACTCCGAAGTAAGAGAGTTGGAAAAGAATAAAAGGAAAAGCATGAGTAAAATGAAGTTGGAGGAGGGGAGGGAGACGCTCAAGAGAAAACATTCTCAAGAGAGTACTTCTATCTCTTTCTCCTTGCCGCCTGGGGCTCAGGTGATAATTGACTACCGAATTTTTCAGGGTTTGGAAAAGCACCAAATGAGTGCTTTGTGTTTTTCTTCTGGGATAAACTTGCTGGGAAGAGGAGTTTCGACCGTGCTTAGTGACACGACTTTGGAGCCCCGTTCTTTTTTTTTTTCCAAAGTGGAAGTTATGCAATTTTCTTGTCTGCCACACATTTAATGAAACAGTAAACAAACTTGTTTGGACACAAAGCTTTGCACACCCCAGAAAACTTCAAACTTTGAACTTCAGTTCAATGCAGACCCATTACCGGGACTGGGAAAGATTTGTCATCATTTTATTTGATATGTCTGCTCGGATTGCTCAAAACCTTATTATGATTGCTGCTATTCGAGAACCATTTACGAATACAAAATCCCTCTGTGCAGAGGTTAAGAAGGATTTCGTTTAGTTCCCTCTTTCGTTTAATTTATTTATTTATTTTTTTGGTTCAAAATATGTTACCACTATCTTTCTCTCTCTACAAACACACACACATACATATGCAATTTTCTTACACACACACACACACACACACACATATATATATATATATATATATATATATATATATATATATATATATCAAAATTATTTAAATATAATACTTTCTTAAAAACCTCCTCTCTCCAATTCTAATTCCTTAATACATTTTTCCCGGCCTCTAAATGTCTTAATCAAAGGAGCGTTTTTGACTTAAAATTCTTTCGATCCATTTTCCAAAGCTTTCTATCCTATAGATGTAAATTTTCTGTCTATTGAACACGTTTCCCAGCTGTCGCCGGCAAATGCCTCCGCGTTTTTCCTGATCTTAAACTTAAATTCAATGAGTAAGTGGAAAAATTCTTTCTGTCTTCGCTCTTAGGTGCACCTCTGTTCGAGCAGAGTGATTTTTTGTGTCTTTCCTTTGTCTGTCGTTGAGTAGTAAAGATGTCCGTTTTAGCAGCTCTGAAATAAAGTTTTAATTAGATTTGTGCTGTTCTCTTCAATGTCGGCAGACCGCATTTTTATTACTGCTAACTATTACTGTTTAGCTTTCTCCTTGTCCAGGAGTTTTATAATTTAAGGATTATATATATATATATATATATATATATATATATATATATATATATATATATATATATATATATATATATATATATATATATATGTAGTATATCAAAGTTATTTCACTTTGATATTTCTTTAAAAACCTCCTCTTTCCCATTCTAATTCCTTAAAATCTATTTTCTCAGCCTCAAAATTTCTTAATCAAAGGAGTGTTCTCGACTTAAAATTCTTCCAATACATTTCCCAAAGGTTTTTTTCCAATCGATGTAAATTTTCTGTCCATTCACATGTTTTCCGGCTGTCGCCGGCAAATGGCTCAACTTTTATCCTGACCTAACAGTTAAATTCGCTAATTTTCTTGTCCCTTGGAAAAATTCTATCTGTCTTCGCTCTTGGGTACACCTTTGTTCGAGCAAAGTGTTTTTTGTTTCTTTCTCTTGTCAGTTGTTTATTGGTAAAAATCTCATTTTTAGCAGGTAATGAATAAAGTTTGTTTCGCTACGAACTGTGCCTGTTCTTTTTACCAAAATGGCTCGACTGCAATTTACTTAAATAATCTAGTTGCTGAGGCTTCTCCTTGAGCGCCACTGTAGAAGGACGAGACTCATTTATTCGAAAAGGCGTTGTGAAATAATTAGTCCATTTTTAGGAACCATTTTTATTTCGTTCGCTATGTTCCACAACACAGTACAAAAAAACAGCATATACAACACACACATTGAGATGGCCGAATGGTTAGGGTGCTGGCCTTCGGAACCGGAGTCCGTGGGTTCGAATCCCACAGTGGCATGGTTGGTCGTAGCCGTTCGGAATCGGCTTTAAGCAGTAGGTCCCGGTCTCGTTAGCCCTCGTGTTGCAAAAAGTAGACCGTAGTGCTAAAAAAAAATAAAAAAAAAATAAAAAAAAACTATGGAAAACAAACTAGATGGCTCTCCTGGCGCCACCTATCATAAAAGGAGAGGTGAGTAATTGTACCCGCTATGTATATATATATATATATATATATATATATATATATATATATATATATATATATACAGAGAGAGAGAGAGAGAGAGAGAGAGAGAGATTATCCGCTCTAAGGCTATAGTCAGAGGTATTTTCGGAAAGGTGCTGGAGAAGAAGATGCCTTTATACATATTCTTCAGCTGTTACTAAATGGAATGAAATAAAATAGGACCTGCTCTTTGTGTATACTGCTAATATAAAATTAATTTATTTTATATAAACTAAAATTTATTGATTGAAACTTAATATATTCAATACAAGTCTACATAGGAGTATATTTTTTATGAAAATCAGTCTTTTTTATATATATATATATATATATATATATATATATATATATATATATATAAATTTCTAAATAAATGGCTTATTAGTAAAATTTCCGGGAGGTAAGGAATGTGCTTAAACTCACATTTCATAGTGAGGTCATTCTATTTTAGTCTCATAATACTGAGTGGGCAGTCTACGTTGTGGTAATTTAATATAAAATATTGCATTGATTCATAGAACTTACCTTGCTATATATCCCTCATACGAATTAAAAAAATATGAGGAATTTTGTAATTATTGGGGGCCTTAAATTTTAGTGTAAAAGAGTTATTACAAGTAGTCTGTTATTTTGAGAATATTTAATTGTGTTAGCCCAATCTTGTGATGGGGAAAACACTTTGACAAATATAAGTAGAAAAATATTAAGGCCTCGTTGTGATTCACATAATTTAATCTTGTGATGTGGAAAACAGTGAGAAATAACTTAGAAAAATATTAATGTCTTCTTTGTGACTCATTTGAAGTAATCTTGTGATGGAGAAAAAAGGCAGAAAACTATTAAAGGCTGCGAAATTGACTCATTCATTGTAATCTTGTCATGTGGATAACACTTTGAGCAATGATGCAGAAAAATAAGCAGTTTTACATCTCTCAATCTGTGACTTTTTTAGTATTTTTTTTTATTTTGTGTGTGTGTGTTGAAATAAACAACTAAAAATAATTTTATCTCCCAAAGTGCGGCCACAGTAGTTAATAGTTAAAGGCTACTAGAAGGCTGTATTATTTGACTAATTCAGTCTCCTCCTCCCAAATAAGCCATAAATCTGACATGTGTTATTGCTTGTGCAAATCAGGGCTGTTTCTCATTGTTGATAATAGAAGTAAATGGCTCGCAACTAGTTCCAAACTAGTTAATAGTTCTTGATGAAGGGAGGCTTGCAATTCCCATAATGGACAATTCAACAGAGCGTAACCAGTTTATGGTCATCAGAGATAAAAACACAGTTTGGGCTCAATTAAATTAAGAATAGTAATTGAAAATGAGTTTCCACCTTCGTTTTTTTTTTTTCACTGCAAGTGATTAGGGATAAGTAGAATGCGCTTTTTCAAGTTTTAATTACAAAAGGCAACATCCAATTTACGAAAATAATAAAACCGTGCAAAAGAACCACACGATTTTTTATATACTTCATCCGTTTATTTAAAATAGGAACAAAGAAAACTGAATTTTCAAGGATATTATAAAACGAGGGTAATGAATAAATGTTGGTGTAATTGATTGTGACCTCCAATTAAAAAGTGAATTTTTTAATCATACAAGGACATAATTTAACCCGAAAAAAAAAAGAGATTGTTTTTGCAGTAGAAAACAGAACTGCCACAATGATTTATGTTTATGGGGGAGAATCTATACTAATCTTAGATCGATATCTTGAGAGATATTTTTTTATTTTTGAAAAAGGAAAAGCACTTGGGGCACGCGGTGAAAAATGAAACTCGTCAAAGTCTCAAGTTTAGAGCAATCTAATTAAAGAAGAGTTTTTTCATTCTTCAGCTTAGGTTAAATATGGGCTTATTTAAAAGGAGCATATAGTGTTTGCTAATAAAGTACTGACGCCTTCCTGAAGATCATAATTGCTCTCAAATTTTGGATACAATATACTTTTCATATCTATGTATTTAAACTTGAGGTACTGAAATAAATCCACTTATTTCTCCCCCCTTTTTTTTCACATATATGAAGGTATCGGATAATCGAACGCATTTCTTATCCATGTATTTAAAGTTGAGATACTGAAATAAATCCACTTATTTCTCCCCCCCCTTATTTTTCACACATATGAAGGTATCGGATAATCGAACGCATTTCTTATCCATGTATTTAAAATTGAGATACTTAAATAAATCCACTTATTTCTCACCTCCCCTATTTTTTACACATATGAAGGTATCGGTTAATAGAACGAATTTCATATCCATATATTTAAAGTTGAGATACTGAAATAAATCCACTTATTTCTTTTTCTTTTTTTTTCATACATATGAAGGTATCAGGTAATCGAAAGAAGTAAAGTGTAGAAAAAGAAGAAAATGTAAAGTAGGAAAACTTGGATAAAAACTACAATTTTGGTGTATTATACTAAATGGTGTATACGCCAATTTTTTATTTGGTAATTTTGTTTTATAATTACTTTGTTCACACATAGAATAGACTATTTCGTAAACGTTCTTTTATTCTGGGTTTAGGTCTATAATTATAATACATCTTATACGAAAATATTAATTTTATTGATTTATTTATTTTCAAGTTTGTTGAAGTCCAAAAGGTCGCTATTGATCACAATCTGGAGGTCGAATTTTTAGAGGACACAATTTCTATGTATACTTCAAGCGCCAGATAGTTTTAAAAAATAATAAAAAGATTCTGAGCTCAAGTACGACGAACATAAATATTTACTTGACCCCCCCTCTTATAGAAAAACTTAAACTTGTACTTCCCTTCCCCCAGCTCAGCCCCAAAATAAAGCGGCGGAAAAGGCAGGGGAAGGAAAAAAATCAATAGTTTGCTTTCCCCCCCTCCGGCTTTCAGCTTTCTCCCTACCTCTGTCTTATTCTTTTATTTATCTAACAATGTGAGCGCCACAGTGGGTGTGTTATGTTCCCAGCGTTTTGCAAGCGTGCAGCCATTCTCCGATGCGTTTACGGTTTTGACTCCCCGCCACGACACTAACTTTTCAGATGAACAAAGGAGCTCCCAATTGTTTTCTGAAGATGTCGGGGACAATAACACGTGTAAATGTTGAGGGGAATATTTTATTATTTGCAGTCGATATCGGTAGTAGTGTGCTGCCTCGCAAGTCCTGTCTCTCTTTTCTTCAAACGGTGGAGAATAAAATAAATGTGTAATGAGACTAACCTTTTTTTTTTCTCACTTGAGAGTATACGAAATAAACTATTATATTCTTCCTGCGATTCAACCTCGAGATTGGGATGAAAAGTTACATTTTATAGTTCGAAATAACCATTTTCGGAATGGTGTTTCTCTGGCTGAATACCATTAATCAAAAACAAAAACGAGCTGGAGCAACGATTCTCGAAGTGTTTATTGCCTCACCAGAGGTCGATAGGATGATCGAAGGAGGCAGTGGTTAGCTGGGTTCAGGTTCTGCAAAAATAATGATCGGTAGTACCTAGAAAAGATTGCTTGGCCGAACTGAAAGCTTCTATGGTGGTTATAATTTCATTATATAATCGTTAGACAATGTGCAATCAACGCAAGCATCACGATCGATGCTTACGTTGTATCTCCGTTGGTTTAAACTTGGCTTACTCCTACAAGCTTATACGAATGATTGTTTTACATCTAAACACGAGTTTTCAGAATTATTCATTGCTCAGGAGAAGAAAATATACTCCTGAAGTGAAAACTTCAGGCATAAATAAGGAATCTCTTAAAAGATGTTAAAGTTACACTATTTATTTTTTGTTTTTAATAACTGCTGTTTTTGATATTTTTATTATTTACTTATATTATTTATTTAATTTTATTATTTATTCATATTGTTTATTTATTATGCATACATATTACATTTCTCAGTGTTTAATAGAGGTGGACTGAAAAGAGTTTGTCAACGTAAATATCTTTGGTTATAAATTTCGTTCTGGGATGATAACAAGGTAGCCTAGAAAAGAAAGTTCTTTGTACAATGAACATTCAACAATGAATTATAAGCACTGCATGTGTTACGGGGTGGTCATTAAAATGGTTCTAGATTTGGGACATAAACTGAAGAATCATTGGTCAATTATAGATCGTCAACATATTTGAAAATGAGTGGAATGTTGTAAGTGAGTAGGTCATTCATCATTATGATTCTAAATTTCAATCTGCTAATCCTTCAATGGGTTTGTCTCCATTAATTTCAGGTAAGTGGGAATAAAAGATAAACGAAAACGGTTACTGTGCCCATCTTGTTTACATGAAGGAGGGGGAGATATATATAGTATATTTTTTTCTGAAATGGAGACCATAAAATTTGGAAATCTATGAGCTAGAGCAGGGGGTTTCTAAATTGTAGAAGAATAGATTGTCTCTAGACTCATGTAGGCATGGCGTGCTCAGTAGGGTGTCTGCCCATTTGGTTGTCGCACTTCTCGAGTTGACGGTTCTGTTCTCGAAGTTGCCAAATTTTTGCAGCCGGGATAAGCCTGGAGGGCCTCACGGCTATATGGGCCTGGTTTGCGCTTGATTGTCTCTAGAATCACATTGGAAACCTTATGATTGTGGTCCACACTTTCATCATTGGACAATTTTCATAAAATCCTGCAAGAAGGACAAAGATATCAATATGAAATATTATGCTTAGTTTGATTAAAAATAAAGGTCATTTTAGTTTCTAAAAGCAGTTAGGGACTTCTGTGCTATAAAATACGTTTCTGGGTCTAATGACTATTTGTACATATTGAACGTAAGAACAAGCATAAGGAAGTAGAAAATCAAAATAGAAAAATAGTTTTTTAATGATCAGAGAAAATAATGAAAGCACTTATAAGACCACAAACTATTTTACATTTTCATAAAAGAGTGAAATTGAAGTTAAACAAAAGGCTATTATACACCAAACAATTGTATTTAAGACGGTTACTCATCACTATCAATTTATTTGAATATATACTGACAGATGGAAAGAAACGAATTACCTTAAGACAAATTTACAAATTAATCAGCATAAAATTTAATGAAGGATAATTTAGGGAGTATTGTGGGTGATCGCTTGCATCCACCCTCAACTAATGAACCGATATTCGCCGTCAGTTTGATAATGGTAATTTCAGGTAAAGTAAGGATATAGTTTCAAATCGAGTTCAGTACTGATTGTTAATGAATTTCACAAACAAAAAAGGACCCTAATGATAACACATGACAACCTTGTACATTTATTATATCATACTTTTTTAATTTCTTTTAATTTTTTTTGTATGATGCTACATAAATAATCTTCATTCGTACGTTGTCTTCTACATTCAAAAGATTTCGTTTCTAGAGGTAACAGTGTTTAAGAACTAAAAGGCTACTCTCTGGCGTAAATTTGAAGCCTTAATATTCGCTATATGGAGACATTCCTTCACCGATAGGGCCCCTATGACCGTGAAGCCTGCCTCGGCGGTAATGGGTAGATGCAAGTATTGGGCCATCCCATTCGGCCGATCTCCGTCAAAGTACCCATCGCGACGCTGGCGCCATTGGTGAGCGAACGCAGCAGAGTAGCTAGCGGTTATGGGAAAAATTTGAAAAACTATTGGATGAATGAGATCTTTTACAATGTCGGAATTAGTGAGGTAGCGCGAACCATGCAGGCCGAATGGAGAGCTACAAATTATATCAAGACATACCATTTGTTCCGGTGCATCCGGAACAAAACAACTCAACTTTTCTGTAATTCGTTTTCGGCGCTATTCAGAACTTTCTAGTAGTAGCAGTTCACATCGAGTACGCATCCGCACGGCAGCTGGAATGCTGTCCGTTTTTCATTTTGTTTCGCACATGCAAATTTTTGTCATACTTGTTTTTGTGTTGTATAAAATAAGTTTTTTTTTGTGTTTGAAAGGAAGTGTTTTCATTCGCTTAATTAACTACATCGCAACACCATTACATAGATATATCGTTCTAAACTGAATTAATTCGCTATTATAATACTTCTTTTTCTTCGCAGTAATAAACAATGAATTTCAAAATTATTCTCCATAATAAGTAGATTGTTATATTTGTTTCTTAAAAGTGGACAGAGCATTGTGTCATTTGTTTAAAAAGCATTGTTACAAATCTATATGAATACATTTGTAACAATGTGTAAACAATGTATTCATATACATTTGCAACAACGCATTTGTAACAATGTTATAACATTTGTAACGATGTCTTTGAGGTGCTTTGTTGTAGATCGGTACTGATACCGATAATAGCCGTTATAAGGAGAATTTTGGTCAGACAGAGTACCGATTGCAGCTAGTTGTTATAATAATTCCAAATATAAAATTTCAATAAATAACGGCTAATCATTTTCTACGGTTAATAGATTTTTAGTTATGCACCACAGCGTTAATATGCATTATATTCTTTTATTATTATTATTATTATATTTTTATTTTTTTATTTTTTTATAGAGTTCAGATTGTAGTAAAGAGGAGGAACTGAACTAGATGTTATCTGAGTTTTCAGTAAAAGATTTCGACTTCCTACGGCTAACAGTTTTTTAACTATGCCCCACAGCCTTAATATACGATATATTGAAATTTTTTGTTATATAAAGGGCAGATTGAAATGCAAAAGAAGGGTGCACAGTAAGGTATTATAATAGTCCTAAATACAAAATTTCAACATTTTACAGCTAATCGTTTTTGCATTAAAAATTTCAGTATAACGTATATTATTGCATGCTATATTGAAATTTCTATTATATAGAGTTTATATTACAATAATAAAATAATAGAGGAGCACAGCAAAATGTTATAACAGTTCTAAAAAATTAAATTCCAACATTTTAGGGCTAATCGTTTATAAGTTATGTCCACACAACATTAACATACATTATAGCGAAATTTTTTTGCTATATAACGTTTTTTGTTTTAAAAATAAAAGCCGAATGATTCAGTTCGTAATAGTGTTACGTGTTATTTAAAAAGCTGTAGTTACAAGTTCGCCGTGAAAATTGTCACATTGTATGACAACCTCATGTGGGAGTGTATAAGAATGTATAGGGTAGAACAATACCTATTTATCATTGATAATTCTTATCTTCGGGTTTTCTATTACTACGACAGATATGAAGACAAGATCCAGATTAATAACTCTACTGTCTTTCCCACAGTATTCTGCATTAGATTGCATTGTAAAAATTATCTTATAAATGAATGCAATTCGTATCATCGCTGGATAGCATGTTTTGTAGCTCAAGGATTTTCCTTTCACTGTCTTTTCGCTATTATTTCAACATAATGCAGTGAAAAAAATTATTAGAACTGTAAAGTACCACTTTCGTGTCAAACACGCATATCAAATGTTACCTCTGTAGCTCATTTCATTTTCGAGTGATAGCGTTCATCCATGGACTTAAAATCTGCGAAAAAACTCACATAATCATCGAGTTAATCTGAAAACTCATCAATTTAGATAATATATATGTTGCAGCATAATGAAGAGCCGCAGATCGCAAAACCTCTTTTATTAAAGACACCGAAATAATAACAATAATAATGATATTGGTAATAATAAAAATACGAGGTATATTGGGCTTTTATAGTTTTATAAAGATCCTGAGCCCAGCCAATCAAATTACAGTCACAAGACAAAACTAATAAAACACAATCAATGAAAACACAAAAGGATCAACTCAAGAAAACTTTGTTGTCCGACAAAGCTATTACTTAAATAATAATAAGCAGCCAAAACACGAAGTCGCCAAGTATGAGTGCTATTACATATTTCAACAATATAAATATGTAAGATCTAAAAAAGGGGTAGTTGGAAATTACGTGAGTTAAAAACAATTTTAAAAAGGGAATTCTTTTATAATAATAAAATAAATGAAAAAGAACCCAAGCTTGTGTAAGCTTTTGGGATCATCTGGTCAGGAAGCATTTTTGAGCTATTTGATGAGTTTGCAAATAGATAAGTTTCAGTCAGCGCGTAGACATGGAACTGTGAACATCTATTCCACGTTTAGCTCCGCCACGATTAATGAAAATGGTGCAAGTTGCTCTCACATAGAACTATGAGTTAATAAAATTATTATTATCAAAAAGACTGTTTTCCATTCGCCTTAACTCTGGATCACGACATAACACACACACACACACACACACACACATATATATATATATATATATATAATATATACATATATATTATATACATATATACATATATAATATATATATATACATATATATATATATATATATATATATATATATATAAATATCATATATATATATATATATATATATATATATATAATATCTATATATATATATATATATATATATATATATATATATATTGTTTCAAGAAAATTATCTGTACGTTTAAATTTCGATAAAAATGTTATAATATATAGGGAGAGATTATACGTTTGCATCTGTCTCTCTCTCTCTAATATACAATTCATCAATTTTCTTTAAACAATATGTTTTTCTCTAAATTGATGAATTTTTAAATTAACTCGATGGTTCGTTAAGTTTTTGACAGATTGTACTTAATTCTAAAAATATGATTTCTCAGGAGATGTAAATCATCGTTATTCATCCCAATCTTGAGGTCGACATTTTTGGCGATTACAGTATTTTATTTAAATATAGTCCAAGAATATAGAAAAGAATATAGATAAGAATATAGAAAAGTAGACGGATCTTCTTAAAATCTGAAAAAGACGCTGAAATTATCATATAAATCTATAGTTTGTATAATGTTAGTTTGGAGAATTACTGAATAAGAAACCTGGAAAAGATATTTGTAAATCACTAATCTTTTCTCCCTTTGGATATGTAAAATTGTAAATTTGTTTAATGCATAGATTTGTACCTCCAACCTTGAGTCTTTTGATAATAAAATTTCAGACGCTTAGATTACATTTTAAAATAAAAAACCTGTCTACATCAAGGATTTAAAATAATATATACATTTTTAACATAAATACTCGGGAAAATTCTGCACACTAATTGATAATTTGAAGAATAGGTTTCTAATGAGAAATAGTTAAAATAAACACGCTTTATATTACTACAAGAATAAGGCCGTATTCATTATTAAACTAAGAAGCAAGCTAAATTCCAGTTCTTATAGATTAACCATTCAAGTAAGTGTACGCTGCAAGAATAAAAACTTTCTTTTAGTTATTTTTTAGAAAAATTAAATGATATTCTATACTTATAAGCTCACGTATAAGAATGAATTAAATTTCAAAATTACTCAATTGTTTAGAGCTATTTAATCTGTAACTCAGTATGATTAGTTCGTATGACCTGTTTCAGGTCAATGCAAAGCAACGTCACTCCTGAGCATGTTTATCCTACTGCCCACTAGATGTCACTAGTAGGTCGATGTCCAACTTCCATTTTAACGACCCGCATTTACTTACTGATCGTACACGTTCTCTGTAGGAATAATTTTCGTCATCCATGACAGGAAATAAATAACTGAACCTGATTAATGTTACAGCTTATTGCTTACTGGGTTGTTAATGCTTAAAGCTTCTACCGTACGTTTCTCAACGAAAAATAAATTTTAATGGAGAAAACTTAATGCGTTTTGTTCTTTAACTTGTTATTTAGGATTACTAAGATAATGAATTATAATGATAAGAATACAACAGAGACATTTTTCTCATTTGCATAGATAAGGTTTTAATAAATGAAAAACGTTTTTCAGAACGTTATATCTGGCTGTATCTACGACATAAGTACTCATGTATAACTAAAACTATCAGCATAGGCCTAATAACATAAGTTAAAAAGCTGGAGTTGTTCGCCTCTTGTTTACTGCCACATGAGGATGTCACTAATACTCGTAATAAAACTTTTACACCGTTTATTTGATAATGTCTAGTCAAAAACCATTACAAGTTGCAGCGCACATTCATTTGGTAATTATTTCACCAACTTGACCAAATAGTTAATGCAATCCACAAATTCCTATATTGCTTACGCATCATACAACGAGCTATTCTATAGATCAGAGGTGACTAAACTTTTGGGATCCGTGGTCTGCTCGATATAAAAAAATCAAAGGTGGTCTACCAATGGCAGACCTAAATTAACGTAACGTACATGTTTATATATTTATTTTCTGTAAAAAGATCATATAATATATGGTTATGTTATATATAACATAACATAACATAATATGTTATTATATATTATGTTATTATATATGCTATTACATATTAAATTATGTTATGGTTTATGTTATATGGCATATAACCTAACCTAACTATTATGTTATACGGCATATATGGTTTATGTTATATGGCATATGGCATATAATGCATATAAGCATCCCAATTTGTCAAGTTGTTTCTATTTAATTCTCCACTGTAAAACGACAAATTCATTGTATTATTTTGCACAGTTTGTTTTAGGTTTTAAATCTTAAACTGTAGCAAATTTTTTTTAAAAAATGATTCATTAATTCTATGTTATAAGTCATAAATTAAATTGTTAATATCCGAGGTCATTATCGGGATGGTCGAGCGGACTACTTAAAATGTCTTCGCGGTCGACGTCTTGGCCACCCCTGCTATAGATCTTCCGGTGAATTCTATAGCTCTCATTGCTTCTTGATTGGGTGTAAAGTTGAATACTGAGCTTCAGTGCCGTTGCTAGATGATCGAGTGTCTCCATGTAGGTTTTTTTGTTTGAACTTTTTAAGTCAAAAAAGTATTAAAAGAGACAACATAGTAAGCCAGCGATATCGTAGAGCCTTACTGCATTAGAAAATATGTATTAAAAAAGAGTTGTAGCCTGTAACTTGCAGGGCCTAATTATCACACGGCTACTTAGGGCAAGTGCCCTAGGCCCGAAAATTTAGTCGAGTGCTTGAAACACATATTAAGTGGGGAAAAATTGCAAACTTACGCTACCATCGTTAAGTTTTAATAAATTATTGTACGAGGTAATTGTGTTTGTCATGAACTCTATTGTTTCCTATTTACTTTAATTTTACTGTTATTTACCTGATAATTCCCTCAACAAACCTGGTGCTCTTTTTTTATCCTATGGGTTATAGCATATTTATAAGACAGATTATTAGCAACGTACCACTATAAACCATTAAATCATCTCATCAATTTAAATTATTTTTTATTCTATTATTATTTATTTTCTGCACCACAGGGCAAAAAAGTGGGTCACTCTAGGTCTTTAAAAGTCCTTAATTTTTAGCATGGCTAAACAGAGATAATAATGATTACGTAAAATGAAAATTTGGTGTTTTTGATTTTGAATATTACTTTAATGCTAATTTCTTAAATCCGTTTGCTAATTCAATGTTATAATTTTTATATGACTGTAAGTATGATAATAACTTGTCGCTATAAATTTGCATGGGGGTGGAGGGCACAAAAATTGGATTGTGCCCTGGGCACATAAGTATCTTAGTCGGGCTCTGGTAACTTGTGACGGTTTTTAACAGGCAAGTATAGAAAGTAGTAATATTCATTAAAAAGAACTTTATGGGAATGTTTTTTATCATAAAAGGGATAATATTATGTTAGTTAATTAATGTGTTTGATATATATTGCACAGATAAGTCATTGGATAATGTATTTATTCTTACACGGGTTATTCCACTTTATAGAATACCGACCTTTTACCGATTGCATACGGTATGTGAAAATTATTTTGATTATATAGAGCAGGGGTGGCCAACCTGCGGCTCTTTGAAGGATTATTTGTGGCTTTCGACAAATGTACCCGAGTTCCTTTTTCCTTTTTTTGTTATTATATTTTAAAAAATTATTATCATTCCGGTATGTGTTTCAAAATGTCTTTTAAATTACTGACAACAAATATGAACGACTAAGTACAGCGTTGTAGCGAATTTCATTTCTGTCCGAGTTAAGAATGATATGACTCATAGAAAACTGCGCGAACATAAACGGTGGCGTAATCGTCCGTAATCGACCGACTTCAGACCGATTTCGAACTTGGAAACTTGAATGAAAAAAGGCTGATGTCGAATTATAACAATATTCGGAACAACGTACTTATGTGAATCTTTTTAATCCACTTTAAAATTCTTGAAATCCAAACACGGATCACTATTAACTAACCAGCATCCCAAAGAATTACTGAGAAGTTCTGTCACCAGTTATTCACTAAATTTTAAAGAATTATCAAGAGAAGTAAAATAAATGTTTAATTTTTAATGTTTAAATTCAATACACATGTTTTTTATTTTTATTTATATGTGTTCAATAAATATAATTTCTGTAAAAAAAATTTTTAATACCCTTTTTGCATACCTTTTAAATAGTATTTAATTGCGGCTCGCGAAAAATTTCAAATTTTGAAAAATGGCTCGGACTATTAAAGAACTTGGCCACCCCTGATATAGAGGGTGTTAGACAAGCTCGTATTTAAACTTCGACAAACTCCCGACTGCACTTCTGAGCCGCTGACTTTGTAAAAAATATAAGTAAACTGTTTTGTGTTAAAACCGTCAAACTCTAATCTTCGGACCTTATTTGAAACCGTTCATGGGGCATCATTCACTGCAAGCCCGCCAGGAATGGCTCCGAGCTCCCATTTTGGTGTAAAGTAACAAAATAGAGGAAAAGGAAAACTTAAGTAGAGAAATTTCATGGTGATGATAATTTTGAGGGGAAGCAAGTGTCATTGTGGCGTGTATTGGCGCGATCGTTAGATAATTAAGTTGTGAGAATTTGGAAGAAAATATAGAGAAAGAAAATGATTTACGGGAGCATAGCGGCGCAAGTCCAAAGTGAACTGAATTGAAATCAAGAAAGAAACCCTTGCAGATATAAAAATGGATGAAACCACGGACACGAACACTAAAAGCGATAAAAAAGGAAGAAGGAACAGAAAATGTGAATAAACAAGAGAGAACAAAGTAAAGCCCTTATCTCTCAAATAAAGCGCCTGAAAAAACTCGTTACAAATAGTTAATGATATCTTCAGAACACCTTAACAAATTATAGGTTACAAGAACCGCAGAAAAGTGGAACGAAGTTTAGTGAAAACGGCCCGAGGGTACTAGATGTTTGCGCGTTAGTGTAATAATTAACCGGTGCAACGAAGGTATGTATATATTTTTTTAGTAGTGCTGTGTAAGAATTCAGTGGGAAACTATTCATTACAGTTTCAGCAGAAAACAGTTATTATCCGTAATGTCTGTTCTACTTTTTACGCTGTATACCATTGAAACATGCTCGGTTTTAAATTACTTAAATAAGTCTCATAAAACTTGGATTCTACTCCATTGGTATATTACCTCATGATGCTCATTACATTTTGTCGCAAGGAAAGAGAATAAAAAATTGCTTTGCTCTTTAGGACAAAAAAAGGCATTTTTTAAACGTTCATTATTTCATTGTTTAGAAAAGATTTGAAATGGCGCGCATTAGTTTCAGATTAAATATGAAGTCTCTAATAAAATGTGTTCTTGAAATAATATTGCTCCTACATCTGCGTGGATTTATTGCTTTCTTTTTTTAATTCCTGAACAAAGATGAGTAAGTTTCGTTTGATTTTTCCTATTTTTCTACCGCCCTCCCTTCCTTATTAATCAGTCTTTTAAAAATAAGAAACAAGAGGAAATATGCAGTTCCCAATCTTAAAAATAATTGATCGGAGAAAATGGGAAATCTCTCAGAAAACGCTTCCCTTTATGAGCGGTTGTCATGGCAACGGAGCTTCCGAAAAATTTTTATTGCTAACTCCTTTTACAAAGTTTCTGCTCTTCGGGAGAATTTTGAGAATTTGAGAGCTCAGATGCTTAACTGCTTTTTATTTTTGTTTCTTCTTTTTCGGTTTTCATTTTTCATTTTTTTTTTCGTTTTAAATTAAAGTGTGTACACGAAAAGAACGGGGTGGGCTGGGGAGGAAGTAAGTAGGGCAGAGAAAAACTGTTTCAATTTATATATATATATATATATATATATATATATATATATATATATATATATATGTATAAAAAATAAAATAAGAAGAGGGGGAGCAAAGATGTATCAGGTTGCGTCTGCAAAGTAATTGATTCTAAATCGATACGACGCAATATGAGGAAACGGGTAGGAGGTCCATACGGAGACTTCGAGTTATTCTTCTACCTTTTTCGATTCCCTTCTATATTTCTACTTTTTATTTTCTCACGTGTAAAGTATCTATAGAGAGAGCCTGCCTCACAGGCTCAGCCTGGGGGTCTAGTGTTTGAATCCTTCTTCTAAATTTCGAGGACCCACTTCAGGTTTAGTCAGTCTTCAGTTCTCTTGGTTTTTCGTTCAAATGACGCTGCATATTACCCTTAGCCACTAAACGCATATTGCAACAAGGTCGATAGAGAAAGTGCATTTTTGTAAACAAATACGAGTTCTGACTACAACTCAACTTTTCGTTGGCAAAACATTGCTTGTTTTCATTGTATGAGCTTCGACATGGATCACGTATACAATAAAACTAAATTTTATTTAAGGGAAGGGGAAGAAAACACCAAAAACTGGCCCAGTAATTCAAAATAGATTTTTTTTAGCACTTACAAAATTATGTATACATTTTCTAAAAATTAAACAGTTTACACAGTAGTTTTAAGTATCATAATCAATGTATAACTACTTTGATTATGTTAACAGGCACAATAAGCTTTTACATAAATAAGAATTTAATAAAAATGTACAAAACCTGATCAGTTTAAGGGAAATTACAAAAAATAATTACATTTACAGGTACAGTACTTTTTCCAAAAGTATAGGAAATACATTAGAATATGAAAAAAAAAACAAAACTTAGTAATAATAACAAAAATTCCTACAGCATAATTTTTATATAATCTATTACATTACAGTAAAGTTAACGTTTTATTACCATTCTGAAAATGTTTGCCGCAAATTCTCGAAGTACTTGGAGTTTAGTCTTGCCTTTTCAAAGCTTTTATTTAAAACATTCGCAATGTAAAATCTTTAGGAAAGCTATAAAGTCCAATATTTTCACCTTTTTTAAAACGTTTAGTACAACCATACATATAATAGATTGTTATCCTTTTCAGATAATTGACATAATTAAAACCCCAATAACAAGCAGAATCCGTAGGAAATTCAAATATTTTGCCAACGAGGAAGTTGAGCTGCAATTTTTGCTACAATTGACGTCATGCGCACATTCTCTATTGGACCTGGTGTAGGCTTCCCAACACCAGGGGGATGAGGAACAACAACAACATTTATAGAGTGTAATGCATCGTAATCGTTAAAAAAACATTGACATCTAGATTAAGGTGAATATCGGGGAGACCATTGGTTCTCAATGGCGGCCATTCCACCGCCCGGGGAAAGGGGGGGACAATGGTGAAGGGAAGAGAATTTGTTTCAGGCAGTAATGGGGGGGGGCGATGTAAGCATGTTCAGACTTTCAAACTGAATTTTAAAAATACCAAATAAATTTATTACATGTAATCATGTACTTTACGTAATTTTTACCAGTAATAAAACAAACATACGCCACGGTACCAGAATCAGTAAATTTTACCATCTGCCGTTTTCAAGGGTGAAAATGGGCCGACATTCGACAAATATATTTAATCAACCATATTCGTTTAAATATTGCTTAAGCGTGTCTCACTAACAAAAATTTTTAGCCTAACTCTATAGGAGAAAATAACAAATATTTTGCTCTTATAATTGAGTACTTCTTCTTTCCAATACTTTAAATTGCTAGAATTTTACAAAGCGGGCGTTGAACACATTTCGGTTCCGTAGGGGGCGGCAGCTTAAAAAAGGTTGAGAATCATTGCTTTATAATGATGAAAACATAATGTGAATGATAAACTGTTCAAGTTCGAGATACGTTCCAAACAATATGGAGAACATGCGGCACGTGAATTTTATTCCTCAAATACTAAGTAAGTATCTAAATGTGAATGTAAACAACCTATTTGAGCTGGTACTGTAGAATACCGGGTTGTACGCGGGTATATACTACCAATAAATACTCAGGAAGACGATCAGCAAATTTAATCTGAACCAAAAAATATTCCTGTTAAAAACTAGCTACAGTCTGTCAAAAAACTTACCAAATTATTTAGTTAATTCAATTAGAAAGTTAATAATTAGAAAGTTAAGTCAATCTAGTTAATTCTAATATAACAAACAAAAATTTGAGAAATATTTCTTCAATTCCGTTTGTTGATCTCATTTTGAAAAAGTATTTGAAATTTATAGTTTTGATGTTGTTTAAATTCTAAATCTGATATTGTTCTGTATTAATTAAATGGAAGAATTTTATTGATTATATAAAATTTAAAACACATTTCTAAAGGAAAACATTCTAAATTAAAAATACATTTCTAAAAAAACGTTCTAAAGAAAAAACATATCATTAAAGAGAAAAATTTTATAGAAAACCTAGCCTAAAAAAATATCTCTATAAAAAACAATCTATCTTTAGAACATATCTCTAAGCATATTTAGAATATAAAATATTTTTTTAGTAAAAAATATGTTTTTCTTTAGAGTAATTAAATAGTACATTTTTCAGACTTTAAAATCTGAACCATAGTGTTTAAATAATATGTTTTTTCTTTAGAGATATGTTTTTTTCTATAGTGGTATGTTTTTAAAATGTTTAAGTTTTTAAAATGCATTATTAAAGAACCTCTAAATAATAATAATAATAATAATAATAATAATAATAATAATAATACAGAAGCAGAAATGTATATTAGTGCGGAGTTCTTTCAAAGTAGCATGCCCATTACCGATTGTGGAGAATTACCAACCCTGAAAATCAAAGGACTCTTGATCTTGAATGTGAAACTGAAGAAGAGAATAACGGATTAAGAGCAAAATTTCAATATAAACATTGGAATATTTAAAAAAACGACATACGTACAGAAATACAGAGGTGATTGGTAATTTATAGCTGGATTAGCAGAGATATCATTTTCTGTAGAGAAATCACGTTACACCAGGAGAGAAAGTTTGTCCATTGATTTTTTTAAAAATACAAACACATTGACACAATTATAGAATGATTTTTTCTTACGTTTATAATTACGTTTCTTGTCAATATTCATCGAATTCTCAAGATAGAATCTGTATGATGACAATAAATTCTATCTACAAGTACAAATATTAAATTGAAACTGTATGTGAGATATTTTTGGAAAATTCAAAGAGATGCAACTAGTAGTAATATTTGCTGAATGCATAGTCACGTAAACAAAGAAAAATTCTTATCTCTTAGTCAGTAAATGACACGTCTTTTAAGTATTGCTTTATAATGCTGATCATAAATATTATCTTTGTTTCAAGGCTGTAGAAACACACAAAAACAATTACAAATTAAGTGTAAATAATTTCTTGTGATCTAAGTGGGTAGTAAAAATGTTTAAAATGCTAACAATTATTTTTAAAAAAACTGTTTTTTTTATCACAAATTTAGCAAAATAGCTTTCTTATATTTTTTATAGATATTTCTAAATTAATAATTAATTTAAAATAAACACAGTTTTTTAATCAATCGAGATAAAGGAAATATTAGTAGTTCTGTTCCAGAATGATCGTATCTTTTTAGGATCACTATTCATAATTTTCTAAATATATTCAGATAAAAAAACACTTTATTTTTCTTTTAAATTGAAGGAATTTTTAAGGTAACCGACTATGTTTGGAGTCAGAATTTTTATTAGAGGGTTTGTTCAAGGGTTAGAATTTATGTATAGAAGTCTGGTTGAATCCCCTTCGCATTTTAAAATAAAGCCTTCATACTGTGTCTTAAAAATTAACCGTGTTGATTTTTTACAATACATAAGAATATTTTATTTTTACTAGGTAATCTGATTTTTAATATGTGATTTAAATCTTACTTGGAGACATGCATGTTTTCCTGGAGACTCCAGAAAGTGTAGTTGGGCTATTAAAGTCTCACAGCCGGCTCTAGGTGTAGACTAGACAGACGACTGCCTACGGCGACAAAATTTAACAGCGGCAAAATCATCTAAACTACAGCACACTAAATAAATAAATACAAACCACAAACATGCATTTCCCTTATTGGAACCTAGAAAATAAATGCAGAGTAGCAGTAGTATTTTTGATATATTATTATTTTTTTAAGTTTGAAGACGGCATTTTAATTGTTTGTCTACTGTAGTAAAATTGCTAAGGCCAGATCTGAGGGAAATACGGAATAAAATCAACTGAGATTAAAAAGAGATATCCATTTATATTTGCCAACAAGATTTGAAATCAAACAACGGGAGCTGAAACCACTTTTTTAGATTCATTTTCCAATTGTGTAAAAAACCAAGCCAGTTAACCAAAATAAATTAAATTCATGCTTTGAGGTTTTGGAGTATTAAAACACTCGTCTTTACTATGAATTTGAAAACTGCTTCTGTAAGCATTCAACAACTGTTTTTAAGGTTGAAAAAAAATCGCGCTTTATGGCTTTTGTAAATCCCCTACATTTTAATCAGGACATTCTGTGACAAATATCCTGACAAATCGTTCAGTTACTATACGGATTTTTTTTCCTTTTTTAAAAGAGGAAACTATAGGGTAAGAGGGGGTAGGATTTCCCTGTTAAGCTTCTAACTTTTAGCTCTAGCCCAAGAAAATAATCCTAGCCCTTGGATGTCCCCCTTCTCTTCACATATTCGCTTCTTCTAATCCCGTTAACGAGTGGAGTGGAAAAACATTTCTGGGGTTCCCCCCTTGTTATTCCCCTCATACATTTTACTGCCCCATAATCCTCAGAACCGCGTTATCTTCCTCCATCTCCCCCCATCTGTTTGGAATCCCAAGCTGTGCTGCTGCTCTCTTTTGTGCAGTTTCGACCTCCCCGAGATCGGCACACACTGCAGGAGGGACGTGCAAGGGAACTCTCTTCTCCCCTCGTTTTCGCAGCCCCTCCCCTCTGACGTGATTAAGATTAGGGAGGCTCCAGGGACAACTTTTGTTTTCGTTATTTAGTTTGGCGACTCTGTTCACCACACCGGCAATTAGCATCCACTGTGGCGTGTTTCTCGTACCCAGATGCTATTGATATAAGTGCAGTTTCGCTTTATTCAATTACAGGACAACTTGACTTTTCTTTCTGTTTTCTTTTTTCTATTTCACCAGTGTGGGATGTTAGCTGTATGAGGTGAGAGGAAGCTAATAGACTATCTGACAACTGCTAATCTTGCGGTTTAATTTGCTTTAGTAAATGGGATATTTAAGTACCTATTCTATTCTTAAAAAAGTAAATAAAATGATTAGTGTCAGATTCACGCATGGACGAGTCTTAAAAGAGTTGCACTTTTACCCTCTTTATTAATAAAAGTACATAATCTGTTTAGGTCATGGTTTTCTACTGGAAACCCGCGAAAGCTTTTGCCTTTTAAAAGATAAAATATTTCATAGATTCCTGATATTTTTTCTTCTATAAAATTCAATAAAAATCAGCACAGAACTCTACTTCCGAATTCGTCCTTTTTTCATCTTTTGAGATAACCATCAACAGAGTTGGTGATGGACATCCGTTCCGTGGTTGATGCACGTGACCATCCACAATATTCTCACTGAATTATCCCTTTTTGAGTTTTATTCGGGTGATATCATTAATTTTAATTTGTCTTTACGTTCTTTTTTTTTTCTTTTTTTTTTTCATAGGCCAGTATTAATTCATATAAACTGACATTATTCAGTCTTCCTAACTCAGCTGTTTGAGGTAAAATAGAGTTTTGTTTATATTTAACCTCTTAACAGTTTCATTTTTTTCAGGAATTCGATCCCAAAAATGTCACATTTTTTTATTGCATAATTTTGTTATTTTACATTTGTAGGCTGGAAAATGTTATTAAATATAATACTTTTAATTATTTTAAGCATGTATAACAACTTTTTTACAGGAAATAATGTTTTCCTTGGAAGTTTTCTTTTCTCTCTCATATACCCCAGACATGAAAGTTACGTCTACAGTTGTGTATATAAAAAAATACAAATATTTTCGATTACAATGACTACGCAATTATTTTCGAATGCAAATACTACAAGTACATTTACAACCTGTTTATTCAAAGATCAGATTTAGTGCGATAAATCTCGAGGGCGAAATGCATAGTCCAACGTCATAGTCTGGACATAAATACCTAGTCTCTTCTGTAATTCTTTTGCCGATATCCTTTTTCTTCAGTAATCATACATAGCACTAGTTTGCAGGTCTTAGTTTTTTAACTGTGCGTGGAATTACCTCTAAATAGTCTCTCTCGGTCAGTCTCCCAAAAACTCAAAGATAAAAACTCGCAGAATAATACAAAACCTATCAGAAAGACTACACTTTTAAACCAGAGTACACTTCGAAAACTAACATCTTGGGGGCATTTATACGAGTAATCTGACATTAAAAATATAACAGATAAGGCCAAGACAATGAGAACAACAAAGAAATCAGATTGCCCGTAAGCCGTACGGGCAAATCATTAACGGCACGGTAACCGCGCCCGTACGGTGTACGTCGAAAACAGGCAAGGGAATTTCACTTTCTTATGAAACTGTTGGAGTGTTACGAGAGATTTAATTATTTACTTAAACTTTAAAACAGCCTTTTCTCTTCTAATTTGGTTTTCTACTGTCTGCTGTACTTCCTGGTGTTTATTTTTACATTTAAAATGTACAAATAGTGATGAGCTCTCTGGGAGGTATTATAAGGCAAAGAGGTTTCCAGCTTTTTAAAGCAATTGAAATAACTAAACCCTTGTTATAATTAAGCCATGTATATTATTTCACACAGGCAATTCTGTCCTACTTCCAGAATTTTGAAAGTGCAGCCCGCTATGTATAAGATATCGAGCCATTACAAGTTGGAAACCTCTGATCTAGGTATAACAAGGGGAAAGTGAGTTTGAAGATTTATTATATGGATCTGCAATTTTTAAACCGATTTGGACAAAACTTTACACAATATGGATCAGGAACCGGCGAAACATACTGCTTACATTATAACCGAGCCCCTAGGGGCACACCTCCTTTAGGTGTGTACGGGGTTCACGATTCCGGGGTACCTGAGTGATCTTTCTCTAGCGTTCTTCCTGGTAGTCACGAGCTTACCTCTGTAGTGTTTGCTCCTTACCGGGTTGGACCACATTAAAATTGGACCATGACGGGACCCTAGTAGGTTAGCGGTGGCTTGGTAGCTATTTATGGAGTTACTGTCGTGGCACGGTCATCAGGAGTTTCTGCTGTATGTCTTCGGATGAGTCAGAATGAACACACTTACTTCGGATGAACACACTTATATTATAACCGATGCCATCCACATTTTTTAATTTTAATTTTGATTCATTACTTATTTTACCTCAAACTCCTGCAATACATTTTCTGTATGGGAATATACCGTTAAAAAATGATGGGGAACAAATTTCGGAAAATTTATTTATGTTGGTTTCCAACTTTCCAAAAGTTTTCCCATTTAGATCGTTGCGCTTCTGTATATAGCCTCAAGGTATTCTCATGGTTAGATATGACTATGTGTTGTTCATCCCAACCTCGCGGAAGTTTAGCACGACTTACCCTCGTCAAGGTTTAGAATGCAAAACTTTCATAGAGATCGAAACAAAATTGTAGACGAAGTTGTGGACTTACATACAGACACTATTTTTTCACTATATAGATAGGTTATGTTTTTCATAAAGATGAAAGATATTGAAGAATCCGATTCTGGAATTGGGAACAAATTAAGTTCAAATAAAAGAGCAAAACATTAGGAAAATTACCTAAGTTCATTTGGACCAGAAATGAAAATAATCCTCTGTTGTTATATTTAATACTAGCATATAGCCCGGGATCAGTAAAATTTTTAATTTTCCAGAATTGTAAAGTATCCTATAAGGTATTTAAAAAAAAAAAAAAAAAAAAAAAAAAAAAAAAAAGATTTTCTTTTTGGCCCAGAATTATTTTGCAACAAAAATCAATCTATGATTAATTTAAAATTATCACATATGTACCTA
The DNA here is from genome assembly GCA_032207245.1 of Pardosa pseudoannulata. Taxonomy (NCBI): domain Eukaryota; kingdom Metazoa; phylum Arthropoda; class Arachnida; order Araneae; family Lycosidae; genus Pardosa; species Pardosa pseudoannulata. Next base: position 185,904,906 of record CM063505.1, on the reverse strand, counting down.
ATCTATTATTTAAGCCAAATATAAAAGAAAATTATTCAAGTAATATCTAAGTTCAGTGATAAAACGTATGAAAATAATGCAGACGATATTTAAATAATTTAAAATGAGAAATGATTGGATGAGATGTTTAAAGGAATGACGTCATAATGCTAGAAAAAAATGTTATTTTACCTATTTATTATTTGATAAATTGATAAATTTAATCGTCTGCTGTTAAAATGGGTCTTGGTATAATGGTGTCCTCGAAAAGAGTGGGGAGGGGTGGATTTCGAACGTTTTAAAGACAACAATATTTTTTGCTGTGATCTGATGCATATTTATACCAATTTATTTTAGAATAGGATCGATAGTTTAGGAAAAGATAAACTTTACTCGCTTTGAATTTTGCTAACCCTAACTCATGAAGAATCCAATATGGATGCCTCTATCCATTTCAGGTCCAAGCGCTTCATAAATTCGAGGACAATGGACAGATAACTTAGGCTTTTATTATATAGGGAAGGAGGCTGCATAACGGCAAATGAGTCATCGTTTTTCAGTATTTTTTTTCATCGCAATTTCTTAATAACACTTAACACATTTCTCAAAAATTTCCATATAGTACACCTACAATTATTTATATAATTTTAAATCGAGTTCAAAAAGTGTGAGAACTAGCAGTTTAGACAATGATTAGTTCTTTAATTTTAGAAGCAAAATATTAATATGAATAAAGATTCATGTACTGTTCGTGTACTGTTGATGACAAGGTAATCAGTTATTCCCATTTTAAAAATCAACTTTTAAACGCTTTAAATTATATTCTATAATTTTGTATGCTAGCAATTGTACATTCAGAAGCTTTCAAAAATAAAAAAAAATTATAATTCCTAAGGGAAAAATTCTGATTCCTAAAAATTCTAATTTGTGGACGTCTCTGTTATTGGACTTACACATAGACAGAAATATAGACAGACAAATACATACATATACAGACACGATAGAAAAAAAGGATAATTTTTTTCCAGACCTCTCGTGGTCAATAGCGTTGACATTTATCCTAATCTTGGGGTCTAATTTTTTCACGGTTACAATTCTTTCTCCTTAAAACTTCATATAAGAGAAAGATAAAACTATGGAAAAATATGATAGTTGACGAAAATGTAAAAAAAATTTTCAATCTGCCGAACTGCACATTCCCATTAACATGACAAATGTAGCTGTCTCATCTTGTGACATCTTACAATACAAATGTAAGTCGTCACGAAAAAGCAAGATCTTCTCGGGGGATCTTCCAAAAAGACCTAAAAGTTTCTTGTGAGTCGTGGTTAAAGTAGATTATATAAAGTAGGCGGCTTTAAAACGTCACTGAAGCATTTCAAATTGGTACTAGAATAAAAAGCTTGCGGCAAAAGAACGGGAAATATTTTGCAAAGGAAGGCGTTAAGAAATACATTTATTTAAAATCACGATACGTCTAATTTTTGTTTCTTTGTGTATCTGCCTGCTTTGATTAATGCTAGAAATTTTCCAGATTAAAAAAATTTTTTTTAACTGTAAAAGCTTGGAATTTTTTCTAAAAAAGTATTCTTTATTTTTAATTTTCCATACCTTGTATTTGTATAGTAAATATCATTTAACGAAACTTCAAGAGGTTTAATGTAAGCAAAAGCAATGGTAGAGTATGATTATAGGACAAAGAGTATATTTAGGTAAAAGTCAGAATCGATTCATAGGTTTTTTTCTTATACACCTTGTAAGAATGGCCGAACGCTGGCCGATTGGTTAGGGCGCTGATCGTCGGTACCGGAGTTCGTGGGTTCGAATCCCACTATAGCATGGATGGTCATAGCCTTTCAGAATCGGCTCTAAGCAGTAGGTCCCGGTCTCATTAGCCCTCGTGTGCAAAACAGTAGGCCGTAGCGCTCCAAACCAAACCAAACCAACCAAATCTTGTAAGAGTGAATGCCTCTTATAACGTGTAAGGCCTGATGATGATAGCTTTGACGTGGATTCTACCCATGACATGGATGTTTATTACCATTCAGAATTGTAGTAGGTCTGAGTACCCTTATGAAGAAAAAAATTCACGGCAGAGATTGCTAAAAAAGTTGTTATGTGAAAAATTTCACAGAGGTTATTTAGCACTAGATAAACCAAGGAATCAATTTGAGCTCGAGAAAATTTTCGAATTTTTAAAAATTTTTTTTACATATATATTTTTTAAGAAAACTGCATTTTGTAAAATAAAATAAGCTTTACGTTAAAATATAGAAAGTAATAATATAATAATAAATAATTATTGTAACTGATGTAATTTTACTGATGTTCGTTTCTTCTACTTTAATTTCATAGCAGACAGATCAATTTATTTTTTCTAAATAAAATCAAACGGGTCATTTTGATTCCTTTTGTAAGAATAGTATACGTCGACTCACAGTAAATCTAGTGTTAATAACATACGTCTATATCGTGTTAAAAAGATTTCGGAAAATAAATTTACAGTACTGGCATCTTCTGAAAAATTACACAAAATCGACAAACTTTTATGTTTTAAATGTATTATGCAAAATAACAATCTACCTCTCGAGTTTGGGTCCAAAATCAGATACAAATCTATCATTTTGGTGTCAAATCCATGGGCCCTGTTCATCTATCTAGTTCGTTGTGTTTTGAGTGATCATGCTCACAAATGGACAGACACATAAAGATAACCCAATATCATTCTTACAGTTTTGAGGTATGTTCACTCATATGCGGACTGACTGTAAGATATTTTATCTTTTCAAATGCATTGTACCATCTTTCTTAACACTCATCCATACATTTATTCGGGCTTGTTGAACATTTTGTAAAGAGAGTACCATATAGGTGGCTAACATTGCTTTCAATGAGATGTCAACGCCCTACTAGGAAATTGAATACAAATCCATCAGATAGAAGTACGAAATGCTAACCACTGTACAAGGGATGAGCAGGGTCATTACTCATGATTGCACCCTCATTTCGGTAGAAAAGAGTGTAAATTATATTTTTGCTTACGTATTAAACTAGTGTATTTACAATGTGCAAAGATTAAATAAAATACATTTAAAATAAAAAAGTTTCTTGTTTCAACAGTTCATGAACAAAAAAGTCTAAAATTATATAATACATTATTCTTTATTTATTTGAACTTTCCCCTTCCCCGAATGAATAAAAGTATATAAGGATCTCTCTCCATTTTCGTCGGTTGTCTCTAATCTTTCCAAAAGTGTAATCGTGTGAAACGAATTCTATTCATATATTATGTCTGTGTTTAACTGTGAATTAAATGATTTGCTAATTTAAAAATTTTCTCGAATTTAAACGTTTTGTCTACATATGCAACAAGAAGTCATGATTGCTAACAGTATGTTGTACCTTTTGACAACTCAAAACCAGCCGACAATTATGACAGCGTAAGGTGTCAAGCAACTTTAGAGATTCTTCTCAATTTGAATCATCCTTAGAAGGGGGATTTTTACTCCTGATTTCATATTTCGTTCCCACCTGCTAACCATGCCATGATCTCCTATTTGTGAAAAGGCAAAATATTCCCATTTTCTCACAGTCGGCTCAAAACTCCTTTAGCCATCAGTCAGCCGAATGATAGCCGATTGGTTAGGATGCTGGCCTTCGGTATCGGAGTTCGTGGGATCGAATCCCAGAGTGGCATGGATGTTCGTAGCCGTTCGGAATCGGCTTTAAGCTGTAGGTCCCGGTCTCATTAGCCCTCGTGTTGCAAAAAGTAGACCGTAGCATTCCAAATCAAATCAAACCAAACCTCTAACCCTCAGGAAATGTGCGGGCTGTATATTAACTCCCACCCATGCACTATGCACTATGAGCGGTAAATAGACACAGACATATATATAACTCCTCAAATGTTTTGCCGACTGAGGGTTGAATGGGTAAAGCACTTCTCTGCAATGCCACAGTTCGTGAGTTCAAATCCCATTATTGGTATGGATGTTCGTAGCCGTTCGAAACAGGCATTAAGCAGTAAGTCCTGGTCTCATTATTCTTCGTGTAGCAAAAGAGTAGACCGTCGGGCTCAAATCCAATCCAATCCTAAAATGCTTTTTCCGTACTGCGAATGTGAAAGGGAGAGGAAGTATATTTTCTCTATTTTTACCATACGGGAAAGTAATAAATAAACAAATAAATAAAGTAAAAGATTCTTAAAACTGGTTTGGTTGTCCTGATTATGCGTATTTTTACAAAAATTTTTTCTGTGTCTTAAATAGAATACTTTATGGTCATGCCAACGCATATTTTAAATTTCCCAGTGAAAGTTCAGCCCCTATATATTTTTGTTTACTCCCCCATTAGTATAAAATTTATGAAGTGATAATTTTAAAGAGATTATTTATTTATTAATGTAATTTAAAATCATTCCAAAACCTGTTATATACCGAAAGACGTTTCGGTGGATGCCATTTTGAATGACACTCCAAAAGGCTGAAAAAAAATGTTACTCTGCCCACTCATTTACTTTCTATATTACCTATACAATATACAACCCAATGTTCTCTAGTAACTCTTCCGATTGGGTCCAATATTTGATAGCGGTTTTATAGCTTAGTCTTAAATCCCTAAAGTAAATTTCATCTATCTAAGAACCAATCATAGCCAAGTAGATTAAGACGCTTGTTTTCGAGGAATTTTCATTTACACGGGTGCAATAACCAGCCGATCAGATTCGGACTTTCTTGATTTCTTCCACGTGTAATACAAATGTGAGTTTAGCATTCCCAAAAGGCTTCTTAGAAAGCCCTTTACCCACACCGGTGCGATTGTAGATACATTTATCGAGACGTTGGCTTCTCCAGGGTAAAAATTCCTCTCAAATTACCTTTGAAGAGCGCTGCCTGTCTGTGCTTGAGTCCATGAGTTTTTTTAGTCCTGCTGCTGTCATGGATGTTCGTATCCACTTGGAATCGGCTTTAAGCGGTAGGTCCTGGTCTGATTAGCCCACGTTTGGCAAAATAACAGACTGTGCGACTCTGAATCATAAACACTGGGAACAAAACTTCATCAATCCATTTTTGTATTTCCCATCATTAACATCATCATTCCATTTTTGTATTTACATTTTTAAATACAGACTGACATAACTCTATTCCTTCTTTTTAGAGAGTTGATAGGTCTAAAATGTCAATGCACATTCGAATCTCGAGGTCGAATTTTTTTTTTTTTTTTAAATCACAATATTTTATAAACCTTTCTTTCGTATAGCAAAAAGTACAAATCAAAATTCTCCTGTCATTTTTTATTAAAAGCCACCCAACTGCGAGTAACTAATCTTTTTCAGCATGAACATCAGATATGCATTTCTCTGCTCCGTTTCGATGATCGCCAAACGTTCCTGGAAATGGCAAATATAGGAGCCATCCGAAGCGTAGGAATGGAACATTTTTCCAGCTGTCAAAATGGCCGCCGCACTATGCCTCCTAAGCAAGCTATCCCAAGCCGCTTAAAAAAAAAAGAGGGGATGGCTGTCTCTGCGTGTACATGTAGAATTTTTTTCTTCTTTCTTTTCGGTTCCCTGAACAGACATTATATCATGGACTTGATAAAAGAGATTAACTGAGTATTGATGGATGGAGCAGGGAGGGGAGATGTTTAGAGCTTCTTGTATTATACGCATAAAAAAAGGGAGAGCACTAGTGAATTATGATACCACTTAGGTGGTACTTTTTTTTGGTAGATGAATAATCTTTTTTTTTCTCGCTTATTACTAGGATATCTATATCTTTTCCAGTTTTGTCTACGTAGTAAAAATTCGATAACTTCACCCCTCATCCAGTAAAATATTAACAGTTATTGAAGTTATGCATTTCAGAGTGATTATAACTTTAATAAACGCCAAAGAGAGAGTAATATCCGATAATGGATTTATGATCCGGAATATTCCCGAAGGCCATGTGCAATTCTCATTTGAAAGAATTCTTGATGAGGACCGAAAACGATTAAATAACTTCAGTATGTGCGAGATCACCTTTTCAGACCTCCAGCAGAACTTGTTATTAGTAAAATATTAAGTTATTGAAGTTATGCATTTCAGAGTGATTATAACTTTAATAAACGCCAAAGAGAGAGTAATATCCGATACTGGATTTATGATCCGGAATATTCCCGAAGGCCATGTGCAATTCTCATTTGAAAGAATTCTTGATGAGGACCGAAAACGATTAAATAACTTCAGTATGTGCGAGATCACCTTTTCAGACCTCCAGCAGAACTTGTTATTAGTAAAATATTAAGTTATTGAAGTTATGCATTTCAGAGTGATTATAACTTTAATAAACGCCAAAGAGAGAGTAATATCCGATACTGGATTTATGATCCGGAATATTCCCGAAGGCCATGTGCAATTCTCATTTGAAAGAATTCTTGATGAGGACCGAAAACGATTAAATAACTTCAGTATGTGCGAGATCATCTTTTCAGACCTCCAGCAGAACTTGTTTAAAAGTTGTTAAGGTGATGCGTTTTAACGTGACCTTAAGTTTGATTTTACAAACATTAATGAGTGACAGATATCTGGAAGCAGGTTCAGAAACTTGAATTTTCTAAAAGATTATACTTAAGATAAAAAAAATTATCAAGGAAAAAGTCATAAAGAAGGATAGAAAAAGACTGAGGAAGTCCAATGTCTCCAAAAATTTCAGACTGAGGGAAAATTATTCATTTAAGTATAAATACATGTTTTCAAAAACATTACTTATACTTCAAAGGTCGGTGCCAGATACATTTTTAAGGAAGGGACCAAAGGGGATGTCGTTATTACGTGAACATATATACAGTGGACTTCACTTAATGTGATCGCGATTAATGTTATCAATCCCTTATTGTTATCGAAATCACTTGGTCCCAATTTTCACTATTCACTTGTTAAAAATATCGTTTTATGTGATCATTACATCGGTTATTGGTATCAGTTTTTGAACCTCATTTTAACTGGCAAAGGAAGATTCACAATCTATTCAGAAGGATCCCATCCTTTCTCTTCCCTGTTGTTTGAACTTTTGAAAATACTCACTCTTCCAACTAGGGGAATAGGACATAAATGAGTGGGAAATTACACGTTCTTGAAATTTTTCAGAAATACACACACCCTGCTTCTGGTCAGTGGTTGTCAGATAAGCAGAAGGCAACACATTCTTATTGGAACTGAGAAGGAACGTATTCCCATTTTATGCCTTGCTCGCTTACATGCAGTTTGTCGATATAGAAGCCAGAAAGCGAAATGATTTAACGTTAAAACAAAAGATCAAAATTTTAAATCGATATGACAGGTTGATTATGATTACGAACAATTTATCAATGAGTTCTTAGAAAAAATTGTAGACAGTCAACAGTTGATCAATTTTTTAAATTATGCATACAATTCTTATGTTTTAAAGGATAATATACATAAATGTAGGATAATTTAAGGTGTGTGAAATTTAATACATGTGAATTAAAGGGTGGAGGATAAATTTATATAATTTTGCATATCGTTTATTGCTATCAATCGGTTATTGTTATCAAAACCACAGTGTCCCAAACTGATCACATTAAACGGAGTCCAGTGTACTAGTTTATAACCCCGTCATATGACGGGATCAGTAAAATTTTTAATTTTCTAGAATTGTAAAGTATCCTATAATGCAGATAAAAAAATGGTTTGTTTTTTGGCTGAGAATTATCTGGTACACGTTCAATAATTTGTTTATCTTCATACTCTCTAAAGTCTTCCGATACTGTGAATGCAGTTTAAAATCCTGTTCAATTCATTTACAAAGATAATTCAAAGTTTTCTTAGCTACGTTGAAGTTATCGTTAAGTTCTTCCAAATTTTTTTGTCACAGTAATTAATGGAAGTATAGGATGAAACTATCATTTCCACTACACCCTGGAGGTAGATAGAATTTGTTGTTAATACGGGTGATATAATTTTCCTTGCGACAAAAAATAATCGATGATTAAATTTAAAATTATTACATATGTACCTAATATACTATTTAAGCCAAATATAAAAGAAAATTATTTATGTAATATTTAAGTTCACGGACAAAAGTATGAAAATAAAGCAGACGATATTTAAATAATTTAAAACATGAAAGGATTAAATGAGATGGTTAAAGAAATGACGTCATAAAAAGGAAAAAATGTTATTTTTACCTATTTATTATGTGATAAATTGATAAATTTAATCGCCTGCTCTTAACAGGAGAAAATAGGGCTTGAAATAATGGCATTAAATACTAAAAAATGGGGTGCAAGGGGTGGATTTCGAACGTTGCTAACATTAACTCATCAGAAATCCAATATGGATGCCTCTATCCATTTCAGGTCAAACCGCTTCATAAATTCGAGGACAGACGGACAGATAACTTAGGCGATTATTATATGGGGATATATATATATATATATATATATATATATATATATATATATATATATATATATATGTGTGTGTGTGTGTGTGTGTGTGTGTGTGTGTGTATACATAGTATGTGCATTTATATGCACAATCATACATGTACATACATACACATACTGAAGAAATGCGTGCATATAAATGAAAACTCAAAGATAAGCCTAACTTTATGTTTAATATACTTTTATTGAACTAAAAAGTTAAATTAAAAAAATTAAAATTCAGTAATAAAAAATTAATTAGTTCAAGACAAGTTACAATCTTGGAATCTATTTTGTGAAAATTAATACCTATTTTATTATATTTACATACGTTATTATCGCCTTTACTCTCGAAAAGGTGTGGTAAGGTTATGAGGAACAAGTACGTTAATAGGCCATATTTTTTTCTGGTATTTTGTTATATCCTTTTCCATTTGCAAATTATGGTAGAAACTGGATGTCTCTCATCTACCAGAGTCCTCTGGATTCTTTTTTTTCCTTGTGATTTTGAAACTTTAAGGAGCAAAATAATTGTTTGGAGTTGCTTTTTTTCTGGATTGTTCTACTGAATAATCAATTCTCAACTAGAAGGGAGCTATGCATTTACCCCGATCTAGTGGTTAAATGCTTAAATTGGACTTAATATAATTTTTTTCCGTAGATTTTTTTCTTTTTAACTACGTCGTCTATTTATGCCACACCATGTATCAGAAATTTGCTTATCTTGGATTTTTTCCCCGTCGAATTTGCGACTTCAAATTGATATGTCTCAAATTATATTCAAGTGATATTTTGTTGTCTGATATTTTGTTTTGTTATTCATCAACTTCATCCAGAAGTTAAGTTGATTCATTCATTCAGCTAGAAGACAGTTATGCATTTACCCCAGTTTAGTGGTTATGTGCGTAAACTGGACATAAATTAATTTTTTCGTCGAATTGATAATAATTTTTAGGATATCAGGAAAGCAACCAACATGCTAAAAATAATATAATTTAAGGTAAGCAATTCAAGTGATAATAATTACTATCATAGTAATAATTAATCTTGTATTAGTTGGTAATTTTTTATTCCTGTTTAAATCTGAACTTTGAACCTTGAATAACGCACTTTCTCCATTTTAAATTAGAGAAGAAAATATAGCAAGAAGGAAATTCTTAGTTCTACCACGTAACATTTAAATGAAGCAGCTTCAGGAAAAGTTTTGATTTTAAACAATTATCTTTATATCTTTTGTTTATTTACGAATAGTTTCGAGGTACCATGGTGATTATAAATACAACACGTTTGTCTCCCTCTTCATTTGAAAGCACGTAAAAAAAAACTATCATTAGTAATAACAATTATTGGACCATCAACTTATTAATTTCTTCAAAGTAGGGAAAATAAATTGAATAATTGATTTTTATAAAGGAGGAAACATTTATAAAACACAAACAGATATGATACAAATGTTTCAAAAATACACAAAAGCAACAAAAAACTAACAAATATTGACTAAAATAAATCTCGCAATGAAAAGTCTTCTATTTTTGAGCCGTATAAAAGATGTCCGACGTTCGAACAGTTTTTTCCTTTCCATTATATTCTTTTGTGAAAGGAAACCCGTAATGTCACCAGGCAGTATCGTCAATAAATATAATGGAAAGGGAAAAGTCTATGCCAATTCATCACTTATCAGTGACGTTTCAATTACGTGTAAGGGATAATGACGGTGCACTTTATTTTAAGGGAATCTGGAGCACAACATTTTTCATAAAAGAAATCACATCTTTACTTTTTTAGTTCCAAAAGTAATAAAAAATTAAATTAAATAATCAAATAATAATTATTCTGTAATTATTACATAAACAAATGTTGAAAACTAAACTCCCCGGGGCTACAACCCAACGAGTGAGGCCCTGACCTGAGGTGCCTGTCTCGCTTTTGGAGACCAAGAGCATATGTTCCGCTTAGGTGATCAACCTTACATGGAACCCCCACTGCTTAGTTCCTAAGCATGCTTGGTCTTCAGTTTGTCTACCCACTAAAGGTATGAAAAGTTGAGTCAACCTTGTCCAGCCCAAGGATCAAACCTCAGAAGTGTTTTCTTGGCAAAGTGTTACCTTAACGCTACTGAGCTTCATAAGCAGGTATTACTATTTTTTTATTATGCTGATTATGCATGCCGTACCATCTACCAGAAAATTGTTTATTCCAAAAATTTTTTTTCTGAATTTGCAACTTTAAATTAATGAATTTCAAATGTATCCACCAAGTGACTCGTCTGAAATTTTGTTCAGACATTCTTTAATATATTTTATTCGAAGTATCTTTAGGAAATTTCAGGCAAAACTGTAAACACCAATACTGAAAGGTTGAAACTTTCTCGATGGCGGGACACAGATATGCATCTTTAGAAGTAGTGAGAATTCACTTCAATTCAATTCATTTTCAAGGTTCCTTTTTCTCATGATGGGATATAGTATACTGCAATGGTATTTCTTCAGCGATTGATATACTAATTAGGCAAAAGAATGATGTTTATTTCTTGAATCCTCATGCAAGCTTTTAAGCCATTGCTTTACGCAGTGGAAATTATCGATTTCACTAGGATATGAAAAATAATATAAAGCACAAATCTAGAGAACCTGCAGCATTAAATAATTCAAGTAAAAATATTAGAAACTTTAAGGCGATTGCCATGCTGCTTGGTTTACAAACAGGATGTACAAAATTTCGATTTTTTTTTATTCATTGGTCTATTTATCGGTTTATTAGGGATCATAATAGTCATATTTAAAAGAAGCATGATCTTTACCTAATATCTTATACGTGGTGAAAAGAATGCAATGATGGATCCTTTAGTTAAATTTTAAAAATCTTCCCCAAAACTTATTTAAAGAATTACTCTGAAATATGTATCTTAAGATCCATTTTCTTCAGTCTCACTAGGATTTCTTCTCCAAAAACATGGGCACTTTAAGGGATAATTATGGAAATGGGTTTCATTACGACAGTTTAATCTTGAACGAAAGATATCAAGAATAATGGAATGCAAATATATTAACATATAAAACTGATGGATTCGCTTGTAGGGCAGGTCTTGAGCAGGGAGGAGGAGTTGTCCATAAGAACAACCTCCAAAGCGTCAAGAAAAAGTGGCCAATAGCTGAAACAAAGTGTAGCAGATAGCTGACTGGAATATTCTGCAGCTTCTAATGCTCAATAGAGTGGGGACTTAGGTGCTCAAATCTATGAGCTGATATAAATTCATACATTAATAAGACAAAAAGTTTCCTTGTCAATACGGCATCTACGACCAAAGGATCCTTACATTCAGATGCATATTGAGGAGTCAGTGATCAGAAATCAGACCAACAATCATCAGGCCATTCTTGGAAAGCTTCAAAAGCTCTTTATGGCGTAAATTAGAAAAGTCCCGATTCAGCTTTTAGACTCTATGCCCTTTCCCACTGAGCCAGACAGCATAAGGAATGTGCCTAAAATAATGGAAAAAAAAGTTGCTGATGGAACTATGAGAAATTTTTAGGACAGTCTCAAGACCAGTAAAAGAAGTTTTAGAACTCTTCCGAGCTGTCATCAGTGAGCTAGCTACCTTAAATATTCAAGTGATCGGAAACCCATAAATGATTGACCTTGTTGCATGAGCAAGATCACAAAGAACCCAGTAGCATCTCAAATAAAAGTCGAAATGACAATGTACTTCAATAGGACCAGAAAGGCAGCTTGATTGTCAACTCCTGTCAAGGCAAATCTTACAAAACATGTAGATTGCAAAGATCCCAGCTTGCAGAACAGTAGTATATCAGCAAGTTATTGATGGACTTTGATAAGATACTTCCTTGAATCAAAGTATGCTGGGATATGTCAAATACAGATCTTAGGTACGTTATACAGTACGTTCTCTCCATAGTGTAATTGTTACTAAAGTAATATATTAACGCACCTGTCATACAAAAGCTCCGGGACAGAAAACAGGATTTTCGTTATTGAATTTAGTGTGAAAAAAATTATTAAGATCAACCAATAAAGTTTGAGTGGACAGAAAAAAAGGTTTTGTTTTTTGTAGACCACTGTTACTTAACAATAACGGGCTTTCTATTTAACATACTTTTAAATCATATCAAAGACTATTACAAATCAATCATTTCGGTTGTTTTGGTATTTAGTTCAAAATGTTCTCACTCAGCTATGCAGGCAACCAAGTATAGTGCAGTGCATCTTCCATAAGACTAATTAGATACAAAGATTTTGGTGATTACTATATCTTTTCAATGCATATATGAAAAAAAGAACAATCATGTAAGGTTTCTAGCTAATATTATTTAGTTTATAAAATTAATTATTCGTAAGTTTTCAGAACTGATAGAATTATCCTTTCATAAATTCAAAATATTGTGATTTTGGGTTTGCACTTGTTACCTAGAAGTACCCTAGACTTATAAAACGTATCATATTATACACTTGTCACGTTCAGATTGGAAACATATGCAGAGATACCGGATATTATTCGATCAGTATCAGTAAACGTGTCAATCCATCTTCAATATTCATTTCCGCTTAGGAGAAAGTTATTTATATTATACTCAGCGATCTTTCTCTAGCATCTGAATGTACAACGATCATGGGTATATTAACCTGGGATCATCAAGTATCAGACGACAAGTACGACAAAATCGTTATCAGAAACGATTCTAAGTTCCTGTATTTCCTGTAGGTTTTATTATGCGGATCAATACAGTATTTTTAGCTAAGAATCAATTTTCACCATTTAAATGCCTTTTTATTTATAAATATCAGAAATATTATTCCAAGGATCTTCTCGATTAAGTAAAAATTTGCACATTAATTTTTTAATAATGTACTTTTAAATCATGCTAAAATCCATTACATCTATTACGTTATTGGAGCGTATTTTATATGTATTTGGAAACAAATGGCTGGGCTCCTCACACAAATGCTCTTGTTTGTGTGTTTTATCATCAAATATTTTAAAGTAATTCTTGACCTCAAAGCAAATAAAATATGTATAACAATTTTCGGTGCAATAATCCCGTATAAAAAAATTTCGTTGATCTAACTTTTAGCAACTTTCGGATGGTCGTGTTCGCACACAGATATATTATTATATTATGTTCGTACACATTTCCGAAGCTGCGGTAGCTCAGTCGGCAAAGGCAACAATCTCGTAACTGAGAGGTTGCGGGTTCAGAACCAGAGCTGGCCTAAGGTCCGCCGTGTTTGGTAAAGGTAACTGGGGCACGTAAAATAGGGTCGTGGTCACAATGTCCCCCAAGTTCTCAATTGATACTTCTAGGGGTGGCAGGGCAAGTCTGTAGGTCTTCTGCTTCGTCCTTGTTTCAAAACTACGAGGACCTACTTAAATGAAGTCGTTCTTTCCCCTTAATGGTGCTCAGTAAAACGGAAGGCGCGCATCCCCTTGGCCCCGTAATTTATCCCGTAATTACACATTCCCTAATTTAGATAGAACTTCAAAATAAGTTTCTACTAAAAACTTGAACATTGAAGAATGGAGGTTAGTTTTTAAAATTTTAAAATTTTTCAATCTCGAGTATTTATAAACAGATAAAGGAAAAAGTACCGCTTATTTCTTCAATTAAAAAATTTGATTACCTTTTAAAAATAGATTTTGAATGAAAAATAAATGTTTGAAAAAGAGCCTCTATTTATTAAGGTATCAAGTACCTCGAGCAAAAAAAAAAAAAAAAAAAAAAAAAAATAAAAAAAAAAAAAAAAAAAAAAAAATTCTGAAAAAATCCAAATGTGACTTTGTAAACAAGGGATAACTTTTCCATTCACTTAACATTAGCTTCGTCGTATCGGAGGCTGAGTAAAGCGCCGCCTTAATACGAGAACCTGCAGGCTTGCTCGTGCTTGGTTTATCCAAGTGGCATGAGAAACAATAACAAAAATGAAAATGAAACTAATTATTTATAGGCTTCTTAAACTTTTAAAAATTAACGATTTAACTTATTATAAAATGTAATAAAGACCTTTAATGCCATCAAATAAACATACAACAAGCATAAAATTTAAAATTATCCTGTTTGTTTTACTTGCATTGCCTCTTCGATTAACCTTCTTGCGTTTCGTTTAGAAAAGAACATTTTCAAAATTATCATATGAGACGAAAATACGCATTGACCAGATTTAGCATGGCTGTTTTATGCGTGAAAATCCACGTATGATAGTATATTTTCATACAAACGTAGAAAAAACATGAAACTCGATTGAATCCTTCATAACAGTGGAATTCGAACCCACTGCCTGAGGTGCGGAAAGAAGATGCATGGCTTTTATGGTTGTTCGGAGCTTTGCTTTCAATGATAGGTTGCATTTCTGAGAAATTTTCGTGTAGTTATAGATTATGAAGAAGAGCTGTTACAATCGACTAACATTCTCAGAGCCGTAACTAGGTCCTTTAGCGCCACTGGCAAAATACTGGTCTGCTCCCCTACCACCAAATATAGCGAGAAAATATATAACCATATTTTTGTATATCATATATTCAGAATAAACTGAAAATATTTTGTTAATTCTTAAAATGTTCCTAGTGTATTAATTTTTAGCTTTCCTTCCATTTTTACCTTATTAATACTTAAAGATATTTTTGAACATTTTGGGGTATTATTTTGCTGATAAACTAAATAGTTTATTTGAGAGGAATATTTTTTTTATTAAAACGTTGAAATTTCATAAAAAATGGCAAATTTCTAAATTTAAATTTAGTTTTAATAACTTTAATAAATTTAAAATTTAGAATAAATACCCAGATTTATATTAAAGCATATTAGTGGTGTTTGGTAAACATTTTGTAATCTATAACAAGTAATCTATCACATGTTTAGTCTCTAAAAGCATTTAAAAAATTTTAAAAAAATCATTAAAAAGTAATATTTAAACACATTGGATTTCATAATTAAAAAAATTATTTTCAAATTTTCCTTATTTCTCATCTAGGCGAATCGTCCTCTTTTGGATCTCCTTTTTCTCTCGGTGCGGCACCCCTAAGACTGATGCGCCTGTGGCAAATGCCACCTTTGCCATGCTCTAGTTACGGCCCTGAAAATTCTTTCGTTTTGTTCAGAAAAGGTTGTTTTCAAAATTTTAAATGTTTACAGCCTTTTAGTTTATATATTTTTATAACAAGGATATTCTCCTGCATAGTGACATACTCCACTAACCGCTTTTATTAGTAAAGGGAAAAATACACACATGTACTCACGCATAACTGATGAATAAACACACCTGGAATTAAATATTGGCTAGAAATTATATTTAAAAGGATGTAATCGTAAATTATATTTTAGTAGTATAATACTAAACTGTCTGAAAATATATTTAAAATATATAAAGAATTTTCTAATCGCTTATTTACGTGTGATAAACAAAGCCAGCGATCTGAAATAGCACCAAAATGTTGACTACAAGCATTCCTATTGTAAGCAGCTTGTCTGTTGCCGTTTTGCTTGTATTGATTTTCTTAATTTAGTCTATTCATGATACGCTATGTTTGAATCAACTACTCAACTGACTTCTCTTCCAGTTGGAATTCGGTTAATTTGAACGACACAAAGGCGGATATGGTAGAAAATTTAGATCTCATTAAAACCTGAATCTGCCGGGTATTGTTACGTTCGTTTTATTTTCACAAAGCTGGACGAAGTTTTGGCTTCATCTGTTTATACATCTTTACAAATCCTCCAGAATTATATTTCAGAACTTACATCCCATCCTTGTGGTGAATTACCATTCGAAAGGCCAAGTCATTTCCAATATTCCCTTCACTGTGCCCTTCTATTTGTAGATGAACAACCTCCCTTTTCGAGGCGGCCTTATCTCCAAAATCCATTTCCAGTCTTACTTCTGCTACATTGCACCGATACGGATTTTTTTCCTCATTTGCTGCCCGTTAACGACGTTTAAAATAAGAAAAGAAAAGACGAAAGGAAAGCCTTCAGATTTCTCTTCTCCCTCGAATCTTTAAGAATCATCTTTCGAACAGTATCAGTTCACTACACCCCCTTCTCCTTCCATTGTGCTCCAAATCGTTTGGCAACGTTCTCCGGTGCCCCTCCCTCTTCCTCTACCGCCATTTCTAGCTCTTCGATGTTCTTCCAGAGATTGTTAGAGGCAGATTTGCTGAATCCTCCGGATGCGGTAACCATAGCAACAGAAACAGGAGTGCCAGGTCTCCCAGGAGTCATTACGGATGCTTTTATGCCCCTTTTTTTGTAATCTTTTCTTTCACTGTACTTTACTTTATTTCTGAATTCTTTTTTTTACCTCTTCTTGCTGGAATAGATGTCTCAGAGCGTTGGCCCGTTTCCTTTAGTAAGTGTATGAAAATGAGTTCTCTTTCCTCCCCCCCCCCTTTTTTGAATAGCCCATTAACACTGCCATGAAACCACAAGAATGCTGGAACTACTTTCTGGAAGTATGTTAGAGCGAGTAGTAATTTAATTCCATCCTTGATGTCCAGCCTTCTTTTTCGCTTCTTTACGAGTTTTAACCAATTTTGATCTGAAAGCTTTTTTTAATGAAGATTTTTTTTAAACTCATTGATTTGTGTTTCATTCTTTTTTGATAGCTGTAAGAAACGTCAAAGATTCAAAACGAGAAAAAAAAACCCAGAAGTGATTGTAATATCTGTATAAACACTACATTATCCCACAGATGTCAAATTCAGGGATCTATAACTGTTCTGTTAAAAGAGGGCTGGATGATGACCGAATCCCTGTGTTCAAATCCTATTGTAACAATAAATATTTGAAGTTTTAAGTAATATTCTCTGGTGTCATCGGGCCCAGTATTTGAACTTAGCATGGTAATAATAGTCCATCTAGATTGTTAAGTTCAGGGATGACCAATCTTTTAGTTTCCTTGGGCCACATTAGCAAAATTTTCTAATTTTTCGAGTTGATTCTGTCCGCATAAACTATACTTAACAATAGCTGATGATCTAAAGAGAAAAAAAGTAAAATATATACGAGAATCATCCAGAATATAAGTTTCCCCAATCGCCAAAAGAGGTCTCTGTAAAAGGCATGAAACACGAAGACACAAACCGGGTAAATTGTGAGCATGGATACCGTATGCGGCAGTTGTGAATTCCCGATAGCTCCCTTTTGTAATGCAAGATGTCGGTTTCAATTCCTTTTGTCTCCAATAGTTTTTAAATACATGAAAGAAATTGCAGATCAAAATCCATAGTCAGTTTTTGATCAAAGTCCATCGCCAGTTGGGGATTAAATTCCATCCATTATGGACCGAATGGGTTGAGTAAAGTGATGGTTTGTTTTTGAATTGGGGGTTTTGCCGAAGAAAGGTAAAATGTCCATCCCTGTGACTGGCCATCTGTCACTGATGACGACCTACCACTCTCTAGTCTTGATCTCTCTTTCATAGACTTTCACATAATCTTACACCTGAAGAAATTTCTGTTCGGTCACCACAAACGATGTCTTGCAGACAATTGTGACACACAAGCTTCAATCCCAGGCTGCAGACTTCTATGTTACTATACTGCAGAAACTTATCTTTCTATATGACAAGAGTTGTAGTACTGGCGGTTATGTTGAGCGATAGCTGAAATATTGCCATAAATCTTTCCAGAGTATTATAATGTTTCGTTTCTTTCTATGGACATTGGAAATATATTTCTGAATGACAATCGTAGTTAAATAATTTAAAGTTCATTAATGTATGGTATTTTTGTTATATAAACCCCTGGTTTTCAAACTTCTTTTGTCGTGGCATACACATTTAGTTTGATAAGTGCTGAAGAAGAGTGTAGCTCCCACCAGATGATAAATATAAGGCGAATTCGCCTTCACAGTGGCGAAGACTTACATTTTAACTTTTAAGCATCTTTGTCTCCTTTAATAATTTCACAATATTTAGTCGACTTTTCTTGATTGTTCCTGCTTCACCACTTCTTGGGTACCGTGGCTTCAAGTTTGAGAACCGTAAATAAAGACAATTATAACTGCATATTTTAATTGACACTTTATTTAATATTACAGTTTTAAATAAAAATATAGAATAAAATTAATTATAAATCATAAAATAAAGCTGATATTTGTATTGAATTTGAAAAATTGAAATATAATTAACTGGTTAGACTAAAATGTTCGCAATTCTCATTGAGTCCGTCTGATATTCTGGCTCACTAAGTGTACTTCGATCTTACAAACAGTTGTTCACTAATGTATGTGCTTACGAACAATGATGCTACGAAAAACGGAAGATTGTGCAGGGAGAGATATTAGTCTCTAAGTAGGTATCAATATTACTAAACTTCTAAGGAGTTTTCATGTGTGCCTAAGTCGAATTTTGGCGGTGTTAAGAAAATGTTGGACCACTATATGCATCTACATACCTGCAGCAATCGATCTGCTGTATTTGATTCACCTTTGCGTCAAATGGCTGAAAACGTAGGGAAATTTGCTTCATTCGATTTTGAACATCTTTTTTATAGATATTGAATAAAACAAACTTAATTATGTAGTATTTTCATTTCCATTGTTGAGTTGGGATCAATGAATGACCCTTCATAATATTTGTTGCTGTCATTATTGCTCGATATTTGGAAGAAATGTTTTCCAAATAAAGTCTATATTTGACAGTAAAAAGGGTTATATAAAATCTGCCCTATTATTTATTAGGCCACCAAAATTTTAACAGACTGCAAACAAATAAATACAAAATATAAGACAATAGAGCTGTATCAATCGAAAAGAAATAACGGAAATCTACTGTATTTTTCACTTTCTCAATTACTCCCGCAAAATAGTAGCATGTATTAATAATATGTGAACAAAAAGGTTTGTGCATTTAAAGGTTATTGTACAATTTAGTGAGAAAGCCAAATTCTAGGCGGCGATAGCAAAACACGAATAGGATTTTTGTATCAAGAGTATTTTCTTTTCTTTTTTTTATGGAAAAAAAAACAATTTATCTTTCCTGATCTGATCTTAATAGCAGTATTTGTTTCTATTTTGAGATTTTGTATAGAAGTTATTCATCCGTAGCATATTTTTAAATCACACCAAATATAATAGATACTGGTTTGTACTTGTACAGCACTTGGCTTCATTTCGTTGGTCAACTATTTTAAAAACGTCATTATGCTCACTGAACTTTCACTTTTAGTACTTACGTATTATTCAACAACTTGTTCTAACGTGTTTCAAAACTGGATACAGATCTACGATTTTAGTGCAAAGTCTAGATGCAAATTTCTAAATGTAAATTTTATACATCTACATCTGCAGTGTCTTTTTTTTACATGTTTTAAATGTAATGTCAAATTAATGTTTTTTATAATAACATGAAGCACTTCCCTGTTAAATATTCGAACATACAACGCCGCCGAAATTGTTGACAATTTTTATTATGGGAGAAAATTAAAAGGGGAACGACATTACACACTAGTCTAACTCAGACCAACAAAGTAGGTCCTCATAATTCAGAAGCAGGTACCAAGCAGAAGACAACTGGACTTGGTCTACCACCTTCAAAGGTGTCGTTTGGAAACTTGGAGGACAGTGCAACACGAACCTATTTTACGCGTCCCAGCCGCTATTAATGAACACAGTGGACCTTTAGCCAGCTTGGACCTTGATCCCACAACCTTCCGGTTATGAGATCAACGTCTTTGCCGACTGAGCCGTCTTAACTGTTCATCAACTTAATATGGGAAGTTTGGTTTGATTTGGAGCATGTCGAGCCTCGAGCTTCCCCGGCTGCACTTTCTGATGACTGCACGCCTCGTTTCTATACCTGATCGCCTATTAATGCTGGAGCAGGTATCTTGGTTTCGATGATATGCTTAACTGGCCGACAATTAATTACTGCATCGACTAAATCGTTGACTATATATGTTTATTAATTACAACATTATTTTGTTAAACATATGTACACTCAACACCTTACTCCTAAGCATGACTGAAATAAGACCGAGGAAAAAAAACAAATTGTGCCGAGCGGAAAACATCTCCCTCGGTCTCAGCTCCTTTCACAAGAATGTCCGTTCTCCGTCATTCCGAGAGGGGATCTCTCCATTCCTCTTCGCGAGGGCCGGGTTGGAATCCCCCCCCCCTCTTGGTCAAACTTTCGCCTCCACGGAAAAAAATGTTCTTCTCCGCAGCTGGCACGGGCGGGGGTGGCATCCCTTGCCCCTTCCTGTTGAACCTCCCTGGAACAGGGCTTGCCCATTCTCTCTCGGGGTGTCCGTCTTCGTCCGCAGAAAAAAAACAGGGGCCTATGTAACACCAACTCGAGTTTTGATTCTAGTATTACAGAGCACAATGGTCTACAGTTTGCTATACGATGCCTAATGCAACCGATTTTGAACGGCTGAGAACATCTATGCTATCGGGATTACAACACGTGGACTCCAAGAACAGCTCCCTAACCATTAATTCGTCAAGGTATGAGTTACAATAAGCTTTTCTGCATATAGTCATCCTAATAATGTTTCGAAACATTTTTTGTAGAAATATATGTTGCATAATAAATATCCCCTTAAGAGAACATAATAATACATAAACAATGCACATGAAATACTCGATAATGCATATTTTCAAATTGATGCTCTTTGAAGGAAATAAAAATAAAAGTGTATAGTCAAAATAAATGGAATACTTTCAAACATGATAAAGTAATCAAAGCATTAATAAAAAAGGAAAGCCAGCCATTTTGGGAGATACAAATCTTCAGTTTTTATTTGACAAAGAAAATCCAATATTTTTACATTATGCAGAAATATGAAACGAGACTTGTGTTTCATTTCTTCTTAATCTCTCAGCTATTTGAATATCCATCATTTATTACAAAATGCAGATCACATTGCAAATGCACATTTATGTTCTCCTACTTTCAAAATTTTAGAATGAAAAATCTATTCTTTTTTTTTTTTTTCAAAGTTATCTTTCTTACTCGGAATTCTTTCCGGATATTGATTTAAAAAAATCATACTAAGGAGCGGTTACAGATACAGTTACGAGCAATATTATGATCGTACGCCCTGAAAAGAATAATAGTGCTTTTGCGTCTGATATTTTTGATTTTGCAGCTAAGAATGGATTTTATGCTCTTAGAGTTATAAATGTGGGAAGGATGCAGAAAGAAATAAATTTCATTTTTATGTTGTCAGCGATGGCAGCAGCGTAGAAAGTATTACAGAAATTGAAATCAAGGAGAAAGAATTTTTACACTAAAATTCATCGAAAAATAAAAGCGGCAAGATTTTATTTATTGCATGTATCGATAAAAGGATAGCAGATATCACTCGAACGCAAATCTTTTTATGTATTGTAAAATAGAAATATTTTACATGGCTCGTGTAGAATCATGAAACTAGTCTCAGCAAAATGAAAAATTTATAGTTTATGAATAAATTCTACAAAGCAAATATTCATCAAAACAGTTTGTCCGTTCCCCAGGTAAATAATGTAGTTTCTGATAGTTAAATGTTAGCCCTCGTGTTGCAAAAAATAGACCGTAGCACTCCAAACCAAATCAAACCTGATAGTTAAATGAAACGTTTAAGACACCAAGTCACTGGTTTTCGTTGGTGTAACAATAAGTTACATTCGGTTCAGCTTTTTTTCCTCTTTCCATGAGTCATCGTCAAAGACATACCAGAACAGGACCGGTTTGAACTAGAAAGAAACTTAGGACTTCTACCAACCAGTAGAAGGGTCCGTTGGTTTGAGGAATTCTGACCCCCCGCCGTTCTGGAGTGGACTCCTGTTTTTTCTCCAAGGGGCAGTCTGATCTTTATTAGAGGACAAGGTTGTGACCAGAGGAGAGTAGAAAGTGAACGCTGCTGGCATCCGCGGCTTGCGGGACAGACCTTTGGAGGAAAATCATCGCCATATTCTTTTTTGGGGGCGACGCCGACTCGAGAGCATCTTCGATATCTACAAATGATAAGTTGATTCCAGTTGTATTCCTTAGGTATTTATTTAATTGTATAAATTCATTTATTCAAGATATATTTATCCATGTGTTTATTAATGAGTTTAAATTTCTTCTTTCTCAAACACTAGGCCAACGTAACATTATTTATAAAGTTGGCCATATTTTACCTCACAAATATGGTAAAATTCAAATTGTTCGTATATTTTGGGTGACCTCTATATGTTCTTATATTGAGTGCTTGGAACATGATTACTTTTTTTTCTTTATTGAGAAAATAACCTCTTAATATTTATTATTATCTGAATGATAAACCTATTATTCTTTTATACCCTAAGATCGCTCGACGAGTGATAACCGAGTGGTAGGACGCTGCTCTTTGGGACTGGAGTTCGTGAGTTCAAATCCCACTTAACTACGGGTTATTGTTATTATTAACATTGGTTTTATTAGTTAAAAATCGGGACTAAATAAATAAAACGATCAATGAGGGTAGAATGATAGTTCGATATTCCACTGTATTATAGTATAGTCTGTTACATGTATAGCAAATGGCAAAGTTAATACATGTGTATCAATGGTCGGTTTTTCAATAATAAGGCTGAACGATGCCCGAATGATTAGGGTGCTGGTCTTCGGTACCGGAGTGAGTGGGTTCGAATCCCACTCTGGCATGGCTGTTCGTAGCCATTCAGAATCGGCTTTAAGTAGTAGTTTCCTGTCTCGTTACCCCTCATGTTGTAAAAATGTAGACCGTAGCGCTCCAAACCAAACCAACCCTGTCAATAATCAGGTAGGGGGCACAACATTAGGCCGGGACCATAATGATAACGACTAAAGTCAGATTTTAGACAAATGGAAATTCGCATCAAGAAATGCGTCAAAATGACGCAAGACTTAAGGTTTTCCTGGGCATTTCCTTTTTAATGCAGTTTTGTAATATCAGTAGGTCGTTCGTAGTCGACATTTTTCCTGTTGTGGTAGCAGTACTATATTAGATTTCCTGTGAATAAGATCTGCTGTGTGTGAGCCACTGTAGCTGAATCGGCTAACGCGTTTGTCTTAATTTGAAGGGTGTGGGATCGAGGCTCGAGTGGGACAAATATCTGTCGTGTATGAAAATGACGGCTGGGGTGAGTAAAATAGGTTCGGGATTGCAACGTCCTCCAAGGTCTCAAACTATACCTATAGAGATGGCCGGCCAATCCTCAGAGTCTTCTGTTTGGTTCTTGCTTTTCAGATACGAAAACCAATTTTGTTTATGTTATCTGAGGGAGTAATGTTGACTGCCTATATGGTGCTCCTATAATAAAATGGTCTACAAAATTATCGGTGTTGTACGGGAAATGCTTTACAGGCTAGTGCCTCCATGTTATTTGAAAAAAAAATCTATTGTATGGCAGAGTTTGGTGACTACAGTTTTGCAGCGGTATGTACTTCTAAAGATTGTTTTTGTTCTTCACTGTTTTAGAACTGTTATTTAATAGTTAAGGGATTGTTAAGGATGACATTTTAGCTTTAAAATTATTGGGTTTTTCTGTACTATTCAATTTATATTTTATAAAGTTTTGTTGTTTCGATTGAATTCTGAGAGTGTTACTCAAGTGTAAAACACGTTTAATAGGAGTGAGTGGTTACAATTTCTCTATTCTTTTAATTACAGAATCTTCTATCCATTTTATACCTTCTTAATGATATCTTGATTATTTTTGTTTTTATCAGTGTAGCTGTTTACGTCTTCCTGCTTTGGTCTCCATTTGTTGTTGATTTATGATTATTCCAATTTTTTTAGAATTCCTCATTTTGAATTTAGAAGTTCCTAATTTTGTTCATTTAAGCTTTACTAGACTATTTTATGGATTACATTAGTTTTCAATTTTTATGGGATATATAATATCTTTTAACGCTGAAATCATCATTATTTTCTAATTTAACCGGCAGCTACTTCTTTGCTGTTCAGAGTCAATTTTTTAAATTGAAGAATACGAATTTAAGAATATCTGCTGACACATGTTTAACTCAGTTGAAATTGCTAGGGTGACAATAAATGGATAAAACTAAAAAGATTAATTTGAACCATAATATTGGGATAAAGGATAATTAATTTGAACTAAAGAGATTAATTTGAACCATACTACTGGGATAAAGGATTATTAATTTGAACTAAAAAGATTAATTTGAACCATACTAAAAGATAAAAGATAATTAATTTGAAATAAAGAGATTAATTTGAACCATACTACTGGAATAAAGGATAATTAATTTGAACCAAAGAGATTAATTTGAACCATACTACTGGGATAAAAGATAATTAATTTGAACTAAAGAGATTAATTTGAACAATACTACTGGGATAAAGGATAATTAATTTTCATAACATAAATGTTAATATAAATGTATGGTTATTCTGTTTGAGGCAAAGTTGCACAAACTGGAAAATAATATAACAACAGTATGATATATCTTTAAGATACCACACTATCGGTATATCATTTGATCAACATGTGGAATCTTTATGACGTTGTAATGGAAGTATCAAAGTTTTTTTTATATTGGAATGCATATACATTTTTAATTTTATATTTTAATATATCTACAACTTTTATTTTATACTTTAACGTATTTGATAATATCATTAACCCAATTATTAATAAACATTTTTAAATCCAGCTAAAATATAGTTAATAGAATTTTTACGTTTTCACGGAACAAGTTTTCCTTTTCAGGGAAGGTAAAAAGAAAAGCTCTTAACGATCTATTAAATTTTTGTATTCATGCTATTATTTAACATTTTGTCATTTGGAACGACATTTTATCATTTTTTGAGTCTCGCACATAAATTTCGAATGTCAGCAGGTACATCGACTAAAATTATAGCGAATAATTTTACCTATCATAAAGATTCATTTTACAGTAATGGTTACAAGGGATACCAAATAATTCGTTTATCACGGAGTTTTGTATTTTTTAATAAATGACATCGTATGATGTTTAAAATGAGAGATGATTATTGATGAAGATAAGTTCAAAGAAATATTCAAAGTTGTTTAAATTCCCTGTTTGTTTTAATCTGTAAGGTTCATAATAAGTTAAATATAAGATTTTTCATCAATATATATATTCTACACAAATTAGTTATTCCATGAAATGTGTTTCTAACTTTTGATGTTGAAGTTTATAATATTTAAATCTTAATCTTTTAATTCTTGATTTTAATTTTAATATTTTAATAAATTTGAATCTTTAAATTCTTAATTTTCATTTTTGTGCTGTACGTTTTTCAGTTTTTCTTTTACATTTTAATCTTTAATTTTTAATCAAACTTTGCTGATTATCGTGTTAATTTTGTATCTTTCTAAATTTTCTACATATTTATTTGTTTTTAAATGTTTTTCTATTAGATTCAGGCATCTTTCTTTTTTAACGTTTCATCAAAATTGTTTCAAAATTGTGTTGTTGTATCGGGTTTTTAATCATCTTTGGCGCAGTTTGTCCCTAGAGGAATAAGTGTCACTAAATTTCAACCAACCTACCAACTAACCATGAAATGTGTACGGTTTCATTAAAATATGACTGTTATAAAGATGATACCGTTATTTAAAGATGAACGAAGAAGTATATTTTGCTTTAAATTGATACACATTAATTTTGCTAGTGTAAAACAAGAAATAATGTTACAATTCTTTTCGTCGAGTATATTAAAGCGTTCTTTGTATTTGTTATTTATCTCCGATTTTTGTTAGTATCGATCAAGAGATGAAATTGCAATAGTTTGAAACAAGATTTGTTATCTAATCTCGTTTCTGAAGTGTATACTCAAGAGTAATTTACGTGTGGACATTAGGAGCTGCAGCAATCCATTTAAGAGGTCTAAAGTTCAAGAGGTTCATTGGTCGAACGAATATCAAATCAGGAAATGTGTTAAGTAGAGATTTTTCATAGACTCAGATAAGGGATTATTAACTTATACATAGACATAAAGGAAACGCATAATTCCTTTCTGGAACACTACGAAAATGGTTAATCTGTAGTAATGTAACTCGCCTTTAATCGATAGGTATATTAAAAAAAAAACTTAGCATTTTTATTTTGGATGCCGAACGATGGCAGGATGGTAGAGTGCTGCTTTTCGGTATCGCAGTTCGAGTGTTCGAATCCAGCTGCTGGCATGGCTGTTCGTAGGTGATCGGAATCGGCTTAAACAGTAGTTCCACTCTTATTATCCCTCGTGAGCAAAGCAGTAGACCGTAGTGCTCCAAAACAAAACAAACCTAACTAATGGATACTTTTAACATTAATTCTTATTTTAACTAGTGGAAGCACGCAATTTATCAATGTTAAAACAAGACATAACAGTTTTTAGGCATTAACCTAAATGACAGAGCAAAACTGAAAGGGTAATATTGAAGATTATAGCATAGAATTTAATTTTTCTAGGGTGTTTGGGTCTTTTTTCAGCCATGACAGATTTAACTTTTGTAATTTTGTTTTATTTATAGGAGTTTTTCAGAAAAACCTTATGACTACGGTATTTGCTGTAAAAATTGTAACATTGTTTGTTTGGATCCATTTTGACCCGTTTAATACTTACACCACTGAGAAAGATTGAAGGAACAACCATAAAAAGGGACTTTAGGTCAGTTCTATTAAACCCTTCCCTGTTTTGCCCTTAAGCCGTACGGGCACAGATTTAGGTTCTTTACTGATTTGCCCGTACGGCGTAAGGGCAATCTGATTTCTATTTCGCTTGCACTGTTTCGGTCGTATTTTTCCAATGTTATTAACAATTTATTATAATAATTTATTAACAAATTGTCCAGTAAATGATAGTTTGCAGTTTATTGTATTTTCCACTCTGATTGGTTCATAAGCGCGGGTCTTTTCGCATGTTTTGTATCAGAAGAAGAATTGTTATGTTTCAGTGTATAGCTTTCTGGTTATATTTTACTAACCGCCAGATAATTTTATTGATGTAAGAGTTGAATAATATATTTTTACTTTTAAATAATGGATAATTCAGAGCGTATGGAGCTAATTTCTTGTGATTCGAACTGTGACTCGGAATCAGAAACTGAATTATCTGTAAATGATAGTAGCGAAAGTTTACTAGATGACCTGGATAGTAGTGACTCTGATAGTAGTACAGATGGTATCGGTCAAGCCAGACAATTTTTTAAAATTAATTGTGATAATCCTTCGGATCCGCCTCCTAGATTTGCTTTCACTGGAATTCCAAAAATTAACTTGGATATCGATGAGACTAAAGGTAAACTTCAGTTCTATGATGCTTTTATAGAAAGAAAAAAAGTTGTAATAAATGCTTAAAAATATTAGAAATGTTAATTTTAATAACATATCTTTACTTAAAAATGTAAAATGAACAAAAAAAATGCAATAAAAAAATGTGACATTTTTTCCACTGAATTCTGGAAAAAAATGAAATTGTCAAAGGGTTAATTGAACCTCAAGGAAAGGTGATTAGTTTGTAACTCAATGCCAATATTATCAAATAAATCAATGAAATTCACCTTCACACTAGAGAAAAATGTGTAATTTTTTAGTCCAATCTTTCGGTAGGTCTAAAAAAAGTGCAACTGGGTGGTTTGAAAATCAATTTCAAGATTTGGGCTAGTAGTAATGCCAGATTTTTGCTTGTAGTATGTGGAATATGCAATTCAGAACACATGGCAGATTGTGAGAAATGGCGGTTGATAGGGAGATTGAAAACGGTCTTTTTACGAAGTCAAAATTTAGAACGATTTCTGTACTTCTTATAGGTATACTTCGTAAACTGAAAAGAACAAAAAACTTTCCCTCGAATAGGTCGTCAAAAACCGATTGCAATTTTTGTATTGTACATAACTTTGTTTAAACGCAACAATCGTACCCTTACAATCACACCCTTAACCCTAGCCAAAAGATAAAATATGTATAAAATCTCAGATAAACATATGGAGAGATTAAGAATAAATTAATAAATAAATTCCCATTTGAGAATTCAATCCGCTTTATGATGAAAGTATTTTTCCAACCCAAACGAATATCTTCTCCATTAATAATTAGATTCAGCTCAAGTAAATTTTAATAAATTACGAAACAGAAAATTTATTATTACTTAATTCCGTTCTGAAAGAGGATTTGAAATTAAAATTGTATTTTACCTTCTCCGGCATTTTTTTCTTAACAAATTCGAAATATAATGGAACAAAGGGATCAAATCTATTTTATTTTTTCCCCTTCTAATACTTTACAATCCGGTCTGAAAAGATTATTCAGTTAGAAGATTTTCCACGTCCACTTCCTAAATCACTTCAGTTCCTTTCGAACGTACAAAGAAGTCTCGTTCAAAAATTCCATTCTCAAGCCCTCATTAAAGGGGGAAAATAGGTTTAAGAAAGAATATTGTTACTGTCACCTGCTATCGTAGAAATTCGATTCAAAGAAATACTTCGAGAAATGTAATTGGATGAAAACTAGATATTGCTTATTTCACTTTTATAGGAAAGAAAAAAAAAATTCTTGAAATTTTGATTCCGAATCGGGGAAGATGATAAAATTGAAATGAGATATTTGTTGGTTTTGGGGTCTGATTTAATTTAAGCTATGAAAACATTGCATTAAGAAGAGATTATTGTTACCACACGAGGTGAAGTTTACCATTTATTTGTTAACAACCCATTCAGCAGGATTTTCGAAATTTCAAACTGGAGTATCGATAGGTAACGCCCTAGCTACTCGGCTAGCATCTCAGATACCACTTTTGATTATTCTGAATACTGCAGGATTTCTTGCCTCCTATCTGCGATAAGGGGGTTCTAAACATTTTAGGTAGACAGGGGGTTTCCGTAACGGTATTCACATTTGAACCTTGCTTCTTGAAAGGATATTTGCAGCCTTCCAAAATCCTGCTTAAACAGTAGGTGTAGGATTCCATAGCCCTCGACTTGCTACAAAGTTCTGTACCTTCTTTAACGAAGAAATTTCATAATTTAAAATCAGCGGTGGCCGAATGACGGCCTACTTCTTTATTCTTTCTTCCATTAAATCTCTGGTTTGTTTCGCAACGTGAAATGTAGTGGTAATCTGTTTTTTTTTTAATTATTTTTTCCCTGTGATATAAAAATCCAATATTTAAGAAATATTATGTGGTGCATATTAAAGGAAAGATATTTTTGAGTTAGAGGAATAACAGAATGCGAATTCCATTTATGCATGTTTTAAACATTGGCTTAATATTATTGACAACGTGCTTTAAAAGAAAAAGGCTTAATATTATTGACAATTAATTTAATTTAAAATGCAGGTGTTTTATTCACTGTTTGTGTCTGGATGAGTTCAGTGTGTGTGTGTGTGTGTGGGAAACAATATATTGATCACACTTTTGGAAGAAGCATTTGATATAATGTCTGTTCTTTTAAATGAAGCTTGGAACTTGGAGTATTAAATAGGCCAACTATGCTTCAGACCAAACAATGATCAGACGTCTGTGAGAGGAGTGTTGGTTCCATACAGTGTATTTTGTAATTGTTTGTTGCCATTCGGAATCACATAGCAGTGTGAGGTCGGAAATGATTTCGCCATACAGTAAAATGCTTTGAATAAGAAGTCGTGGATGATTCTGCTAGGATTTAGAATTTTTTAATCTGTTTATTATGTAGTTTAATGAAAAGTAAAATATTCTACAATACCTAATAATGAAGAAGGATTGTAGAGGATAAATGTGGAAACAGAAAGAAAAGAACTGAGATGTATTTTTAAACATACGGCTCTGCTTGGTTGTCACCGGCTATGAGATCCGTACTAAGTACGTTCAACACTACTTTTCATGTCACTCTTTTCGATACTCTCGCTCTTACTTCAGTATTTCTCCTGTCACTGGGTCATTTATATGCGAAGTTTGTTATGTGCCTAAATCGCTAGCCTAGCTGTATACTTTCTTTTTCTAAAGGGTTTTCGAGAGTTAAATGTTTCGTTACTATTTATATCACAAATTATTTTACAGTACCATCATATTTTAGCCATTTAATAAATTAAAGTTTATTTTTAAATCATTATTATAATTTGTTTACAATATCTGCTCCCTGCATTTCTTCGTTTATACTTGAATACTTTGCATATTTCTCAGCGTTAAATTTTGTAGAATTGTTTGTTTACTTTTCATTCTACAACATTCTACAACAGCGGTTATCGATTAATGACTTCTAGAGGGATCGCTTCTCCATTCCATCTCTTATTCAATGCCCTATACCGCATAACTCAGGCATTTTAGACATTGCATTTGTATGTGGTTTTAAATCTTCTATGTACCTTGTACATCTCCTGCAAATTTTTCGCACAGATTGTAAAACACTGTATAACTTACGTCAAAGATCAATAGTTGATAATTTTAAAGGAATAAGCCGGTTAAAAATTCGCATGCTTTTCAATGAAGTGTTTCAAATACATTTATGAAATAAAAGTTTTGTCTTGAAAAAAATTAAATGCATTTTTAGCAATAAGACAGAATTGGTATTAAATATATTGATTGCAATGTTATGGAAATTTAAAAACTCTTAACACATTGTGTGCTGGTACATTTCACAGCGGAAATGTACTGGGAGTGGGCGTTTTGAGCTTAAATTTAGTTATTCAGTTAAATCTCAATAGATCGAAAATTATTTTTTTTTTTAACCAAATTTTTGTATTTTATTTTGAAATATATAAACAAATACATAAATAGAAATATGTAAATAACAACGATAAGATTTTGTGTACAAAAAGTATACTTTTCAGTGGATAAATTTATAATATTATCGTAAATATGAAAAATGAAATAGAAATAGTATATAGTTTTAATTTTTTCGAATTATGTTATATATAAACATTTTTACATTATAAAAAATGAAAAGAGCAATCATAAAATTATTAATGTAAGAACTAGTTTTTATTTATCTAAATTTTTCCAGAATCTATGAAGTAGACAAGAACATTAGGCTTCATTTTCCTGTATATACCGTTATTTTTGTACCCACAAACAAACCATATTTCGTTACACTAACCCGTACTAGTACGGGACACGCGCTCAAGTATCAATCCTCAGAAAACGTACTAGTACGTGTCCCACATACAATGTGTTAATTACTATTGGCTCTTTATTTTAAAATTCAGTACGATTAACCTATCAAATTTTTAGCCAAATTTACCCCAGTTCAAAGTTATCTGTCGCCTTAGTCACAGAGCCGATAATCGGTCAATCGGACTAATGTAATCTACTACAGTTTTGACATAAGGCGAATTCCTATGCTGAGCTGGTATGTGCCATGCAGCCAGACAGTTATGAGATAAAGTAATTTTTGTGCTTATAAATTTACGAAATCATAAATCGTTCATTATCATACAGTCTTACATTTGCATATGAACGAGTTGACCTACAAAGGAAAAAAAATAAACAATTAAAACTGTCTGAATCTACTTGGATGTTATGTTGCAGTTCTAAGTCTAATAAACATTTCCTGTTTATTTCGCGGTTTGTGAATTGGGCAAAATCTAATTCTTAAAGAAAAGCCCAACCGCAGAAAAATAAAAAAAAAGCTTTCAAGGGTGAGAAGAGATTAATGATTGTTATTAGAATAATAAACGAGTGTTGCTAATGAATTGTATAAGTAGAGTGAAACATTTCTTTCATGAGTGAGCGTAGTATTTATCATGAAAACTTACTTGAGAAAACTATCACTGTTATTATAGAATAAAGAGGCATAATTGCCTCCATCCTCGTTTCGCCCCCTTTTCACTTCTGTTTTTTTAATGCTTATTTCTCTGTCTTTTTTTCTGTCTCTAACAAACGAGTTTTTGAGCCCATTAATTTTCTTTTCGTTTCTGCATCACTGCCTTCTTCCTCTATTCACCATCTGTTTCTGTTCTCTCATTCTTTCGTTTATTTTTTTTTCTTAATTTCTTTTACTCGAAGTGTTACCGAACATTTCTTTAGTTCGGAATTTACTACGCCAAACGAAAAGAATTCCAACAGCTGTATCCAATTAGGAATCGGGCAGAAAAAAAATAGGAAAAAAAGATAACGGCTAATGTGAAGATTAATTCGTATGCACATACGCATTCTCCTCCCCACCCCCGTTAAAAAAAATCTAGAGATAATAAAAGGTTGTATAAATTTAAATCTGAGAACTATTATCGTTAAACCCCCATGACCCATATTACAAGAGAAGCTGTTCTTTCAAAAATGCTGGTACCTGTTTCTTTTAAGCCAATAAAATACACCTACGTCATTTTGACGTCACGGAGTAAGGGTGAGACTTAACAGCTGCCGTCTAGATCTTTTTCTGGCAGTTTATTATTTTCATCCACAGACGAGGTTAGTTTGAGAACCCGTATTTGTTTTTTGCTCATCTAATACCCTACAAAAATTATTTTGGACCTGCTCCAGTTATAATTTTACGAGTAATGAGTCATAAATTATGTTTGCCTAACAAAATAATCTCAGAATTATTTTTATTAATTTTTTTAACAGAGCCTTAAACAGCTACCCGCATTGGTGTGCTATGATCTCTCTGGTCAACACCCCCCTCCCAATAAAAGGAGGATTCCTAAATCTTTTTTAGGGGGTTGTGCTCTGCGTCTCCAACGATGACCGGTGGAAAGCGCTCGTTTAGCCTTTTTGGAAAATCCTTTATATTTTAAATAAACCTCGAGAGTGGATATTTCTATCATCATAAGCGCATTTATTATACGTAGAAAATGTGCTAGACTAATCATCCGCCGTGTTCATTAATGGCGGCTGAGGCACGTAAAATAGGTTCGTGGTCGCAATGTTTTTGTCTTCAGTTCTCGTGGTTCCTCACTCAAGTGAATCTACATATTACCCTTAGTCATGGACCAGTCGCATATTGCAACGGGGTGTATTGGACCTGGTAGAGCTTTGCTGTACTAGGGGGGTGAGTATCAAAAACATTTGCAGGACAAAAATGTGGTTCTGGATGAGCTCTCGCGGCGACAATGATAGATGGGAGAGAGGTGAAGACTCATGAGTATAAAATCCCTCTCCTGAGGACTATTAAAATTGATGCAATTGGATAGCATCATAAACGTCTTACAACCGTCAGATTTGGCAGCCCAAATCTGACGTTGCGAATTATTAAACTTCTAATACTGTACCATCTCATTTAAAATCAGTACATCCCACTATCGGTTACAAGGTTTTTAGAATGGAAAAAGTACACTCCTTTATTTTTAAAAGTGCCTAGTGTATATTTACCAAATTCTCTCCAAGCAAAAATTTTTAAAAATGCGTATAAATAAATAAATAAGTTCCTAGAAAAAAGACAAATATTTTCTTAGAAAAAGAATATAAAAACTTACTAAAGCTAAAAGAAAATAGGTTTGGATTAAAAATTTAGCTTCTGAAACTCTAACTCTTCTTTGAAAATGTAAATTAAAAATGTTCTCTTACAAAGAAAAATAACCGAAAAGAAATACGGAAAGTAATTAATTCTAAAGTTAAATATGGATGTAGGCCAGAAAGAAAAATATGCTCTTTCCAATTTTTATTTTCTGGAAACGACATGACTATTAAAATTACTAAATAAATAACGGAAAAAAATCGAGTGATGCAGCTATTTTTTTAGATGCGAAAGAGAACTTTTTTGGAAAGAAGTTTAATATATAAAGCAATTTCATGAGCTACGAGGTATATGCAACTTAGAACTGTTTTATATTCTTAATACATTATCATAAAGAACGAATTATTCTTAATAAATGTAATGCTATGCCAATTATGTCTTTATGTGAGAAAGATGTAATTAGCATGGAATAACATCTATTTTAATGTTAACAATATTTTACTGTTGATATTTTCCTTCTTTGACGCAAAATATTTTGTAATGCAGAGAAAATAAAGTGCCCACATAAAGCAATAGGAAGCATGAATTTGTCATCAATCTCATTGTGAATTAATATAGTTAAAATGGTTTAGTTAGGGTTTCTGGAAATAACACATGCATCTTTGCATTCAAAATATTTTGTAATGCAGAGAAAGTAAAGTGCCCACATAAAGCAATAGGAAGCATGAATTTGTCATCAATCTCATTGTGAATTAATATAGTTAAAATGGTTTAGTTAGGGTTTCTGGAAATAACACATGCATCTTTGCATTCAAATTGTTTTCTAATACAGAGAAAATAAAGTGCCCACATAAAGCAATAGGAAGCATAAATTTATCATCAATCTCATTTTGAATTAATATAATTTAAATGGCATAGTTAGAGTTTCTGGAAATAATACAAAAATTGGCATTCTGAATGCGGTTTAATATAATGAATTAGGAGTACTCTCTTCTTGAGTAAGGACTAGCAGTTTTGGATAACGTTTTGAAACTACGCCAAAATGATGCTAAACGTTCTGTAATTTTGGATTGAATCCTACCCAGTATTTTATTTCCAGCGGGATTTAAAGAGATATTTTTTAAATAACCGACGTGAATACTGTGACGTTTTTAAAGATAATTCCTTTTTTTCTCATAGTCACTTAAAGGAAATTATAAACAGATAATTTATAAGAGAAACTTATCGCCAAATCTTTCAACTTTTAATATTAATGGATACATACATAAACTAAAATTCATTTTTAAAAAGGGTTTATCTGTGTTGCTTATAAGAGGTATGGAAGACTATACATACTATAGACGTATAAATAAAATTGTCTTGGAAACTAAATTGAGAAAATTTTTGGAATCTTATCCAAAAAGATGCATGAGTCACCAATTAATCCGTGGACTTCACACAACATATGTAATACTGAGAGATGATTTCAGATTTTTACACCCCATATACATGTATGTCAGGTTCAGCACCTCTTAATGTAGGTGCATGAATCATTAATAATTCCATATAAAACAGCCTGAAGCATAATAATTGAAAGAGAGCGTCTTGAGGTAAGGTCGCTAATGAATCCACGCTGAGAAAGGTTCTTTTGGTAGCATTTGCCCGCTAAATGACAGACGCCGTGTTTGATGGTTGGATGGGAAACTGTGAAATAGTCATGAATAAAGACACTATCAAGACATCATCGGCTAGTTGATTTTTTTCATAGGATTGTCATGTATATGTGTATATATGACATGTGTATAGACAGACGTATATATGTGTATATATGTCTGGTCGCCAGAAAATATT
Organism: Pardosa pseudoannulata; assembly: GCA_032207245.1. Lineage (NCBI taxonomy): Eukaryota > Metazoa > Arthropoda > Arachnida > Araneae > Lycosidae > Pardosa > Pardosa pseudoannulata. The sequence continues at coordinate 185,869,384 of CM063505.1, read as the reverse complement.
GATGAACACACTTTACACGATATATAAAACCTTTATTTGACACAAATCACGAGGACACGACATTAATTAACGAAGAGAAACTAATTAAACAATAAAAGGTTTTTTCGGGTATCATCAACCAGCACACTCGTCGCAATCGAACGTTTGTCTCTTGCGTCTGAAGCTTGGTATGCAGTCTGCAGTAAGGTGCGTCACCAAGCGGTGTGCGTGACACTTTCATTCTCAAGACACACACACACACACATATATATGTGTGTGTGTAATGAAAAAGTAAACTAAATCGGTAAACTAATATAGAGATTTTATACAAAACCCGCCGGTTACGCCGAAATAAATTTATAGCTCATTATGGCCCGATATTACCCAGGGGTTTTCAAATCAATGTCATTCGTGGAGATTTCATGTCTCTTAGTTTCCCGCTTTTTAACCCTTAATCTAAACTGATCAATGAGGCTACAGTTCACGCCCTCGAAAAAGGGGCTTAACCCACTGAAACTTTATAGTGCAGTAGCGGCCACAAAAGGATGATACACGCTATTGAAGACAGATTTTTACTCAGCTTTTTATTTATATTTTTCACATTAGCTGATGTTTCAGTTTGTCTCGTTCCTGTAATAAAATGGGAATCTGTCAGACTGACACATTGGTAATAGAGGTCTAAAACGGTGTCTTGTTTCCGGCCATGACTGCAAAACCACCCATCACATACCCCATCTCCCGACATATATATATATATATATATATATATATATATATATATATATATATATATATATATATATATATATATATATATATATATATATATATATATATATATATATATATATATATATATATATATATATATATATATATATATATATATATATATATATATATATATATATACATGTGGGAGATTTATTCCCACGGTGGAAAAGATGCACCAAACCTTAACTAAAATGAACTTATTTAATTAAACTATTTACAAATTATTTACAAATTATATGGTATCCAGGGACAATTAAAATAAAACTGGACATCAGTGCCCGTCTGGCATAACATCACTGCCCGTCTGGCATAACATCAGCGAGAAGTGCGGTCTGCACTCGTTACCGTCTAACTCACTTCAGGCATTCGTCTATATCGGCGTTCCACTGGGGAGAGCTGTTGCCATACTTTAAAATTAAATCTTCGCTTGCTCGGAGTAAATTCACCTTCCTGAGCATTGCCAAGGGTACCATGCCTACATACATATGATTAAATAGTGCTTTACAAGGAGTCCACTGAGAGAGTTTGATCTTCTTATTCAACTGGATTTCTAGATAGGATGTAAAACGTAATTTATTAACTTCTTTTGTAGAATAAATGTATCATAATAAACAGTCAGAGACGCCAAGAGAAGTTTTGCGACAGAATGAGATCATTTTCCTGGTAAAGTAAGATAATTTATTACGTGTCAGATAAATCGTAACCAAAAGCTACGCTACTAATTTACAAACTCTTTGCTCATTAGGCATATTTTAGGCAGAAATCGATATGTCATCTAATTTATTATTTGTTAGTGGTCGAGGATATAAATTCTCTAAGCTATGCAAAAGAAGTCTATAAAGGCGGTGCTAGGAAGGATGAATATTAAAATTTTTTCGATGAGTGAAATTTAACCAATATGTACTCCTTATTTAATTCTCTTTCTCAGAATATAGTCTTTATGGGATAATACAGAAATCGCATTCACTGATAAAAAAACTCCTTTTATATAAGAAATATAAAAATCTAAAGAAAGAAAACTGTTGTATGCTATCTTGTGAAGGTTAAGGTGCCTTATATTCTTTCAACTTTAATTGTAACAACAGATCTTTCCAAGAAGTCCCGTTAAACATTATCTTGTATATCATATCCTAAAGAATGTATTAGACTAGCTCTATAAGGAGCAGTAAAAGTCTCAAAACATTTTCCCTGATTTTTTTTCTATATTTTTGTCAAAATTTGGTATGTTATGCATTGTAAATACACTTAAATAATTAAAATCTATTCTTTATTACCACATGATAAAATGCATTATGAATGTTTCTTTTCGATGTATCGAAGATTTATATTTTTATAAATGAGTAATTGTTGTTTAGAATTAAATTTAGCGGGCATTGTTAGAATTGTGTGTTTCAGCATAAAAACTAAAGTTTTAAATAAATAAATAAATATTTTCAAATTTAAAATACAATTGCTGTTATAAAAAACGTTTTTATACCCTTAATTACATTTTGCCATTTGAGCCAACAATTATTCGATATCGTATATTTACAATGTAAGTTGTCAGTGAAGGATGACCAATTGGGTAGGAACGCTACTCTTCGGTACCAGATTTCATCTCAGTAGTGAGATCCGTAGATATTCGTAGCTAGTCAGAATCGGCTTTAAGCAGTAGGTCCCTGGCCTTATTAACTATTGTGTATCAAAACAGTAGACAGTACCACTCCAAACCGAACCAATGTATCTTGTCTTTTGCAAAGAAACGTAACATATAGAAATACGTATTAAGCATGAAATTCGAGAAACTTTTTAAATAAAATTTGTTAAAGAATATTTTAAAACTTTTTGTACAAGGAAATTCTAAATTGATCATTATATGTTAATGTTATTTTATATAATATTCATTAGTCGAATTCATTAAAAGGAAACTGCATACACTACATTGTAAGTTGAACGCCAGATAGGCGGTAATTTACGTGATGTCAATGGGAATGGAATCATCTTATGTAGCCTCCACACTATGGCCAGTTGTTCACCACTTCCTGATGGTGACCTCGAACGATGGTTCACGGGTTGCATCCACACGCTGGGCCACTGAATGAGCTGAGCGCATTGATTCGTCCATAGGGTCTACTGCGCACTTAAGTTGCGCATCTGGCTGCCTTTGATCTTTGGAGAAAAACCACCTCCGAAGCCATCGTCCGCCAAGGCTATTTTATCGTCTGCCGCCATCGGCCAAGATAAGCCAAAGCCCCTCTAGACGGTGGTGATGGCTTGCAGTGGACCATAGTGTGGAGGCGCCTTTACAGTATGTACTATCTAATTTATTATATACCGACTTCGATGGATTGGAGGGGTACTTTATAAGTTTTAAAATAGGTGTGCTATATGCTAGAAAATAGTTGTTTTACACCACTATAGAACTTTCATTTCTAGAGAATTTTCGCTGAAGTCAACAGTGGATATGTTTTACTAAGCATATTGATTTTTATTCAGAACTCAAACATTCAACCTCCAAAAGAAATGGAATGGTTGATTGGAAAAAGGATAAGATTCCAAATCACCGTGAATTAGTTCATTTAAATATGATTTACCGAAAATAGCTTGAAATTATCGACTATTTCGTGGATGTTAAATCTGGAAAGTAATGTTGTAAAATAAATTTCCTTTTTTATGTAATACATAAGTATAAAACGGTCAGTTTCTTAATCTGGGAATTGTGAATTTATTCTGAATGCATTATACATAGACAAAACATGTTTATATATTTTCTTCACTATATTTGGTGGCAGTGGTGCAAGTGGGTATTTTGCCAAGGATGCAGTAGAATCTATATCCAGCCATGGTAAAGTAAGGAGTACCCGTAATAGAGCAGAAGTGTTTCCAGCGATAGAGCCAAATCGCCCCGCGTAGCAAACTTCAGAAAGTGCCCATATAATATTTTCTATGTATATTTAGAGTAAGAAAAATTAAAATGCGTACATGGGGTCACAGATTGTGGTCACATAACCCAACTAAAATAAACAATAGGAAAGTTTTTATTACTTTCTTTTTTTTAATCAAAGATAACATTTATCTTCTCTCGAGTTATCTCCAGAGCTCTCCTTTTTTCATCACTCAAAGCACGACTCATGTTTGCAGAAGATCAGACAAGGTTTGGTGTTTGCTTTGAATTATCTTCTCTCCGATAGATTTTCTCTGTTTTCATGTTCTCCATTTTTTTCCTTAATATCTTTTGTTTGCCTTTCATATCTAAGTCCGCTTGCCGCACGGCTTATTGCTAACACCTTCTACACGTATCCATGATCTTCAAGTTTTCAATTTTATTTTGTTGATTTAATTATACATCCCAAAGTGCTATCCGCCATTTTCTCTCGGTAAAACTTATTTGGCATCCTAAAAATAAAACTTTATAGAATAGCTGAATTGTATTGCCATAAATAAAAATTTAAGAGGATTAATGATAAAAATTATTCCATATAGAATAAGGTATTTTTCAGATGAGAAATGGAAAACGTTAATTTAGGGAAAAAAAATCTTTAATGATAATCGGGGAAATCGTGAAAACATTAAAACAGTACGAGAAAAAAATCGGGTCTTTCCTTTAAAGTTCATTGAAAGGGCTCAAAAATTTACCCTGATTTTTACAGCTGGGACCACTTAAAGGATATAATTCTCTCAAAAAGATCCTTAGTTTATATTAAAAACCTCATTTGACTGATCATAAAATTTTGAATGCTTAACAAAATTATACAAAGACTTATCAAATATTGACCTCTTTCAACTCTTTTAAAATTAGGATTCAGGCAGGAGAACGTCTCCTGTCAGAATGCATTGTGCCACAGTCAAGTTCGGCGGAGGTGGAATTATGGTCTGGGGGGTGTTTCTCCTGATATGGACTGGGACCGTTGGTCCCTATTCATGCTAAGCTCAACGCCAATGCCTACTGCACTATTTTGGATGACAATGTGCTTCCTAGTTGCGGCAGTTTAACGGGTTGGACCGGTACCGTCGAGAGAGACGTTACCGTTGTCTCTCGACGGTACCGGTTGGACCCCTGTTACTTTCAGGACGACAATGCCAGTTGTCATGCTTCGAGGTTAACCAAGGCTTGGTATGGTGCCAATGGAGTTCCTCGAATGGACTTCCCTGCCCAGAGCCCAGACCTGAACCCTATCGAGAACCTCTGGGACGACTTGGATCGCCGAATTCAGAAGTGCACTACCCGTCCAAAATCGGTGAAGGAACTTGTATGTCTTCTCCAAGTCGAGTGGAAGACAATACCATTAGCTATAATACAAAGACTTGTGGAAAGTATGCCCCGGAGGGTTCACGTTGTAATTGCCTCTCGTGGAGGCTCTACCATTTATTGATTTTGAATGAAGTTAGTTTTTCTTTTCTATCACAAGTGTCCAAATACTTATTGGTAGACAGTGTATAAAACACTTGGTTTGCATGTATGTGTATATGCATGAATGTACATAACAAACAAAAAATTACATTTCTAAAGCATTTTAACTACCATTTCGTGTTTAATGTAAAATTCATGCATGTACTAATCTCAATTCTGGAAATCCATTTTTCAAGAAAATGAGTTCTTTCGAAAGGTCTCATACCTTCTAGAAGAGTCATGGTTCGTACTAAAAGTTACTCCGTTACGATTGTTTAAATACACACACACACACACACACACACAAAAAAAAAAAAAAAAAAAAAAGTGAGGCATTTAAGACTTTTTCTAATCCTTATAGAATCATGAAATAATTCGTCTTGATAATTATTAAAGAATAAAAGACAATGTACGTATGCATGTAATGATATGTTAACCCAATCTAAATTATAATTGTATTCTAAAATAAATTTCTGGCTATTCTATCCCTAAAATTATAATATTTGACGAGATACCTTTTTGTTTCTGTTCCTACTGTGGTAATCTTTAGCGACTTCAAAAACACCAGATTAATTCCTACTTATCTCAAATATTCTTGTATAACTAATTGATGGAACTTAGTTTCGATCCTCGCATCCCCCAAGTGATTAATTTTTGAGATTCTCATTGGTTGTCTCACGAGCGCTTTACACCAATATATAATCAAATGTTACACGTTTTGTCAGCAGACGTGCCATAGAGGAATTGTTTCTTTAATCTCTATATTTCTAATTTCAAATTTTGATGTTTCTTTTCTAAGCCAATGACTGCATTCTTTACTTTATGGAGTCCATTCTTCTTTTGCAGTACCTCCTATTCTTTGTAGTGGTAAAACACTCATTACATGTATGTATGTTTACTATGCATTCGGAAATGATTGGATCGATGTTGATGACATTTTGCATGGTGATTCTGGTATATCCCAGGAAGTCTTTTAGGCAGTTCAAATTGTTTAAAGTCAAAGGCATGATGAAGATAGAAAGTTTTTTTTCTCCATCTGCTGCTTAGCGACCATTTATTGTAATTTTCTTTGCATGGCATACTAAAATAATTAATGTTTCAGACAACTTAATTCATGTGATAGTATATAAAATATGCTTTAAACTGTTATAAGTTTTGATCTTTTTAAATCAGAAATATTTTAGTTAATTTTTTCTATTATTATTTGAAGCATTTTTTAATTCCCCCCATTCTTTTACTTTCCAGTGCAATCAGTTGTCATGGATGACTAAACCATCGATTAAAATATTTAAAATGTTATGTATGATGTGATTAATTTTGTTCAATATATTTGATAAGCACCTCAGTTTTTTAAATAAATGTAGTTACTTTTATGTTAGTAGAGTGCAAAGATTAATTTCCAAGTATTAAAAAATAAGGTACTTTTATTGTTTTTGTTTAATTTTATGAAAATATTAAATTTAAATAAAAATGTTATGCATTTATAATGAAAATGAATTGTTTTGTTTTAGAAATTGCTTATATTTTTTGTTAGAAATATAATCTAAAAAGTAATTTAAGTTTTGAAAGGAATTGAACCTTTCCTTTGGGAGCCGTAATTACCCAGACCGAAATCTAGTAGTGAAGTAACTAGCTATTATCTGTACCAAAGTTTTTCAAATTTTTCTTAGTCACGCAACAGCTTTGAAATTTGCACGTTCAACGTGCAGCTTTATCCTATAGCTGCACACTTTATGTAATAAATATAAAGACAAATTAGCAAGACAAGGTAGTTTTGACGAAATTGACAATTCAAGGTAGTTTTGTCATTTAACCTTGCAGAGCATTAGATTTCACCGTTTACGGTGGCTACGGCACGTAAAGTATGTTCGTGGTCGGAATGTCCCTCAAGTTCGCCAACGATACCTGTGAAGGTGGCAAATCAAGCCTAGGGAATATTCTGGTGGGTTCCTACTCCTAAATTACGAAGACTCAATTTTTTTTTATTTCTGTTCTCCCTAGGGAGTAATGTTGTTCACCTATATGGTGCTCTATAATAAAAATGATCAATATATTTCACGGTATTATATGCGCCCCATATTATTAACATTTAAAAAAATCACCTTTTAAATTTTTTAAATCTAATTTCACATTGCAGGTAAAAACACACAAACATTAAACAATTGAAAAATGTAAAACAAATTTAGGGTAAATAAAACATATCCACAATTCTATAAAAATGTTTTTAAATTTAGACATTTCTTAAATTTTTGCCGAGCACTTGAAATTGTTTTACGGAGTAATAAGTGTTCCGAGGAACATAATTTGGAAACTCAGATCTATACATATAAATTCCTTTGCATGTATGTACATGTGTGTATGTGTGTATGTTCGTTATACATTCCGAAATGGCTCAACCCATCTTACGGAATTTTGCATGATTATTCAAGTCAACTGTTGATCATAACTGGGTAAGCAACTCTCGACCACGAATCTATTTTTCTTTCCCTACTCGCCATTAATGATCACGGTGGATCTTTGCCCGGCTTGAACCTCAATCCTGCTACTCTGTGGTTCCGACATTACTGCCTTTGCCAATTGAAATAAATATCCGCAGCCTCACAGAGGATGAAACATACATGCAGTTTTTTGAAATTCCAACAAGCCATTAAAGAAAATTATTTGTCTTTGTAGATGATCCCAAACTAAGAATAAGCAAAATAATAAGCAATACGAAAGAAAAGTAACGTTTTCTAGAAGCACAGGTTTGGTCAAAGACATCAAGGTGGTGGGACAGATAACAGTTACAGAGAAATAGTACACCGTTAACGGCTGTATTCACGAGCACGAGTTACAGGAGGATCAAGTATTACGCGAGTGTTAAATATACAAATGGTATTCACCACACTATAATTCGAGAATTACTTCATCTTCTAAACAGCTGAATAGGATTCACCTAATCAGTGAGTCATACTCGGATTATTTTATTCGGCATATGTAGCTTATCATATCTACCGTAAATAAATATAGCGGAAAATCAACCCTCAATCCATTTAAATTCTGGTGCATGCTAATGTATGTTTAGTTGCGTAATCTACTAAACTATTTGTTTAAACTGAATAAAAGTTAAACTGAATGTTGTACATTGTTAAAAATAAATAAATATTAATGAAAAAATTGGGATATAATATATTAGTTGTGTTATTTCTATAAAAAAAAAATATGTTTTGAAGCTTTTTAAACTTTGGAAAATCGGTCTGCAAAAATCTGTTGCTTTATGAGATTACTTTGAACATCTCTAAACTTGTACTATTTATTCATATCTCAAAAACTTTAAACTGAGTAAATGTTAAACTAGATGTTGTACTTTTTAAAAATAAATAATTATTAATGAAAAAATTGTAATATAATATATTAGTTGCCTTATTTCTGTAAAAAAATCTATGTTTTGAAGCCTTTTAAACTTTGGAAAATCAGCCTACAAAAATCTGTTGTTTTATGGGATTACTTCTAATATTTTTAAACTTTGGTAAGTTGAACTTGTACTATTATTCATATCTCAAAAATTTCTGAGTGAACCTCAAATAAATATTATTTTTTTTTCTCTACTGACTCGTTTATTCCCACATAAGGATATCACTTATTCAAGATTCATACGGGTTATTTAAATATGTAGTTTAGAAATCTGCCCCAACTTACTACAAACTGAATGATATACTATTTGGTATTTTCTTAACGGCCGTTTAAAAAAAATCCTAAAAAATTTTTAAAACGTCGCGAATTTACCAAATCGACTGGGTCGTAAATCACCTAAATATTATGCTCTTTATTGTATGTGTAGTCTATCGAAAGGTCCAAAAATAAGATCTTCTACTTTAATGGAATAACCAAATATTAAATATCATCTACCTACATTTTTGAACGGTTATATTCACACACGGAAGTAAACATTTATAACCGGATATCATCCATCTATATTGTATTTATGAAGATAACGAACTAGTTTTATCGTGTTATATCAACTTCGATATAACACATTAAAACTAGACTTTTCGAGTTCCCAGACATAGAAACATACAGGCAGATACAAACACACTGACAACTGCGTTTTTTATATTTAGGGGAATGGTTACAATCTAAGTCATCGATATTCATGAACATCTGGTTGAGTTATTAGGAGGATTGCAATCTCTTTTCACGACTACTTGTCTCCGGAGAATCAAGTTTTAAAACCTCCATTTTTAAAGGAGTCAACACCTGATAGAACCTCAGTAGCAGAAAAATAAAACAAGCCAATTTTGCACCCAGTTTGGAGGTGGTTGTAAATCAGGAGGACTTTTGTATTTCTTTCCTGAGAAGAGAATTATAATCTGGGAACGGCCGGATGCACATCTTTCACTGGACAAATGAAGGGCCGAGGGATTAACAAATAAAGAAGATAAACGAGCGGAGAAGGAAAGTTTTCTTGCCTTCTTGTTTGGAGCCACAAATCACTCTTCTTTTATTTTATAGTTCCACCCGCAAAAACATGCGTCTGTCCTCCCTCCCCCCGAAGTAAGTGAAGCTATATTTGAAGAGCAGAGATGCTGAAATGTTGAAAAATTCTAGGAAAAGTTAGCTGCGACTTTTTTCTTCTTCTTTTCTACTATGTTTTGAAGAAAAGTGATGCATGTGACCTCTCGTATGTTTTATTATTCATGTCTTTCGGGAAATGCGAAAAGATTTGTTTTCACAAAACAATGTTGAGGAGGACGTTATGGGTAGAATAATGCAGAAACACTGCTCATTAGGACAAACCCTTGGAGGATCAGTTTGGTTAAAGTGGGAAAAGCGCTCTGGTGTAATTACTTCTAGACTGCTTTGCAGTAGAAAATATAAAGAACAGTGGCACACGAGCAAGAGAGAGGGGTGCTAAATAGATCACATTAAAGTAAAAATATAAAAGCGTGATCGAGGCTTTAAATGTTTAGTGACCTGAGAAAAACTAGTCACAAGGTATATTTGTCTCCAAGCTAAAAATATAGCTCGTATCAAATAAACAGATGTTTGCTCTCACTTTTTATTTCATTTTATGCCTCAACCCCGTTAAATTTTCTGAATATTACTTTGCACAAAGACTTTATTTTGTCTCGGAACATCCTAATGTCAAAACAAAAGCCAAATAAGTGAGTTTTCCCCCCTCGTCTTATTCACATCGTTGTCCATAAAAATAAAATAAAAAAAGAGTGTTTTGATTTTTTTATGTTGTGAATTAGTGTAAATAACAAACACCACACAAGTGGCTGTGCTATAAAATATTATTGACAGAAGCCACATTACCAAACGCTTTCTGTTTGTTCGATTTGTAATAATTTTGAGCATGATTTAAAAATATTAATAAAGAAACACCACAAAAAAAAAGTTAAAAATCAGGGGAAATGCTTAAGATACTACTATTAATGTTATAATAGCACAGACTATTTCACCCTTTCTCTTAAAAACGAAGAAAAGTCCCTAAGGGACCTTTTACAAACACATTCGGCAATAATCGAAAAAAAAAATTAGCTTCACTTAAGTAGGATTTAGTCTACATTTTGCAGAATTCTTTTTGGATCACACGTTGTAAGTGATATCCATAAGCGGTGAAGGTTAGACAAGAATGTGAAAGGAAGAAAATCATCAGTTTTTTCTTGGCCTGCGGGTTATGCTGTCTCCTTCGGATTTCCTGCTATGTTATAAGCTGGGGGTTTGTATTAGTAACTATTACTTGTGGATTCTTGTGATACTATGTTTTGTGGGCCATATTACAAATCCCCTATATAATAATAGGCTAAGTTATCTGTCTGTCTGTCCCCGAATTTATGAAGCGATTGGACCTGGAATGGATAGAGGTATCCATATTGGATTCTTGATCAGTTAGGGTTAGCAAAATTCAAAGCGAGTTCGAAATCCATCCCTTTCCTCCCTTTTCGATCGTTTAAAGCCATTATTTCAAGCCCTACTTTCCTCGGTTAACAACAGGTGATTAAATTCATCAATTTATCACATTATAAGAAATGAATATAACATTTTTTAGCATTATGACGTCATCTTAAACCATCTCATTTAATTATGTATTATTTTAAATGATTTAAATATGTCTGCATTATTTTCATACGTTTTATCACTGCTCTTAGATACGACGAAATAATTTTCTTTTATATTTGGCTCAAATAGTAGATTAAGTACATATGGGATAATTTTAAATTGAATAATAGATTATTTTTTGTTGCAATGACATTTTATCACCGGTATTAACAAGAAATATTTTCATAAAATTCTAGGAGTCTATTTCACGGACTAATAAATATCTAGCGTTAAAGTTATATATCTTTGAAAATTAAGAAGTTTGTTCTTTTGTGTGTTTGTTTTTTATACATAATCACACCGTTTGTGATCGATTCGCTCAATTTTGGACATCATTCATATATACCGCCAAATAATCACTGCCAATATAAAAGCATCTGCTGTCCATCCTAACACGTAATACGATAAGATAAATTAAAGCTGGCAACTAACATACGATTTAAAGAAAAAAAAAATATTGAACTTGCACCAGATAATTCTCAGCCAAAAACCAAACCATTTTTGTACTTGCCTCATAGGGTACTTTACAATTTTGGAAAGTTAAAAATTTTACTGATCCCGTCATTTGACGGACTATATGCTAGTCGTGAAAGATTTGTAAGATGGTGCATATAGACTTCGTGGTCCACTTCAACCTTTAACAGTCTTAGACCCTGTGGGATAGAATGAGGCCTGCAATGTCTGTCTACATAAATTTTGAACATGATTTAAATATGCAGGGTGCCCATAATTAAACTTCCCTACTTAGAAGTTCTCTACAGTCAAAACTGTTGTCCAAACAGTTATGAAATGTTCTATAGGACACAATGTAGGGATGGGAATTAGTTTTATCAAATTAAAAAAGTAGTTCAAAATTGTTTTGACGAATTACACAGTCAAAATTCACTCTAGTTAAAAAAAAATTATTACAACAACTTAAGGCGATCATTTTCAGCTACAAATTGAAATCGTAAGATTGTATGTTCTACATTTGATCTCAGTGTGTCCTGGGAAATGCTGAGAACATGCGAAATGCTGTCTGTCAGATCAGGTAGAGTTCTTAGTTTATCAATACTGGCTAGATGTTTCAAGGTTGAGGTTTGGGGATCAGGGTGGCTGCACTTTAGGAACGTAACGGTTGATGAAACGTTCTTCTGTAAAGTGATTTTTGAGGACGTTCTTAACTGGAAGGCTAACGTGTGGAGGAGCACCATCTTGCATAAAAAGTGTGCATGAAAGGCACTGACGTTATTGCAGACTCGGAACAATTTTATTCTGTAACAAGGATGCATATCACTCCCTAGTGACCGAGCATGTTACTGGACCTCTAGGACTTATTTATTCGAAGAGACTGGGGCTGAGAACAAAAAATGAAGAAAATCCACACCACACGGTTACTTTCGATGAATGAATTGGAACATTTATGATTAAACGCTGATTTTTAACTACAGTAAATGCTATCTAAATGTAGGATTCATAAAAAAAACCGCCTTTTTTTAGCTCACACAAATTTCCATCCCTTTATTATGTCCTACACAACATTTCATAGTTTTCTGAACAATAGTTTGAACTGTAAAGAAATTTAAAGTAGGAAAGTTTAATTATGGATACCTTATGTATTTTTAAACAATCAATGTAAAAATATTGCAGTTTATAAACAAATTTCTTGAAGAAAAGTATATGAAAAAATCTAATGGGTAGGACTCGCGATATTTTTGGCATTTTGCATATACAGTTTCTGGAATTCGATTTATTGCATGCATTCTGGAAAACCTTTCAATGTCCTCTTTCAACTCGTATATCTTCCCCGGGAAAAATGCAAACCAAAGGGAAGAAAATATTCCCGCATACACTAAGATTAGAAATGCAGATCAGTAGCATTCCATGTTGCATCGCTCAGCCAATTCTACTTTTTCCCCAACATTATTTTGCTCTCCTTCCTTTCTCCTCGCTACTGGATGCTAGGAGAAAAAAAAATTTTTTTTTCAAAGCTTTCTTAGCTCAAGAGAGAGAGGGAGAAAGAGGATTGTATTTGGAATGTGGAATTTTGTTTACAAGGTATATTTTCTTTACTTCGATTTAAAAATGTATGACTGTCTTTTGTTTGAAGAGAGTTACGGAATAAAGATGAAAAGAATGAAAATTGTATTCCGTCTTAAATGTTATTTAGACGCCTGAGAAATATTTTTCTCTCTCATATTATTGATTAATTCAGGGGTTAGAAAAATAAAACTACACTCAGTTTCACAAGCTAAAGAACAAAAAGAAAAGTATTTGATATAAAGGGACACAAATTTAACAAATTTATGTAATAACAGTTTATCAGTAGTTGTTTATTTAAAAAATAAAATTAAGTAACTGATCGATTTAACTGAATTATTATTAAAATTATTAATTGTTAGAAAATTGATAATTTTGATTAAAATCAAAATTACTCTTTTAATTTAATAATTTTGGTGTGAGACAATGTAAATCATAAATTTGAATATAATCTAATTGATAATAACCTATCACAGTGAAATAGCCGGCATTTTTAATGTTCAACTTAGTTAGAAATTTTAAATAACCTTAGTAGTATTCATTAAATATCAATACATTATATTATCCATGTGTTATAGTTTAGACAAACGTAAACCCCTGTTGATACCCTTCGAACTATTTTATCACTAATCAGAATTACAGGTTTACTAAGCATTAGAGTTGTGAGCAGTGGAAAAATCCGGTTTAAACCCGGGAAAAATCAGGGTTTTTTGGGAAGGGAATTTTGAAAATTTCCAAAACATGGGAATATTGAAGTATTTTGAAGTCGCCAATTCACTGAGACAGAATGAGAACGACCATTTTTTTTCAGTCTTTGTTGTAGACCTCAAAAGTTGATATTTTCACAAAATTACAGTATTATATGCTATGAAAAAAATTGAATAATTGGGATTAACTAACTATATTTGGCAAGGTATCATGTTTAGCATGAAAGTATGAGTATATTTTTCCTTTGAGAATTATCCAAAATTTTTATTATTTCTTAAATATTAGGCAAAAATCTGTAGTGTCACAAAACCCATAAATCATTATTTTTCTTGGTTAACATCTCCATCTCTCTCTCTCTCTCTCTCTCTCTCTCTCTATATATATATATATATATATATATATATATATATATATATATATATATATATATATATATATATATATATATATATATATATATATATATATATATATATATAATGTGTGTGTGTGTGTAGGAATTGGACACAAAATGCAGCATATCACTTCCCAGTATATTTCATTTAAAGGTGTCATTTGATTACACCTTTAATTGAAATATGCATTACAAATAAATAAATAAATAAATAAATAAACTGCTATTTTAAATTTAAAGATATTTATTTTTTTATTATAATAGGAGGAGAAAAAGTTTAACATAAAGCAATTTATATAATAAATAATGATCAATGTATATAATTATTATTAATATTAATAATGATAATAATAATAATATTATTATTATTAATTAATAATGTATATAATTATTATATTAGCAATTAAAATTGAAGCAACCAGTTATGTGTTTGATAAGACTAACAGGGTAATTAATTACATAAGTACTACTATAAAATCATTTAAATGCTCACTGCTATTATTTCCTGAATATATATATATATATATATATATATATATATATATATATATATATATATATATATATATATATACATATATATATACATATATATACATATATATATACATACATATATATATACATATATATATATATATATATATATATATATATATATATATATATATATATATATATATATATATATATATATATATATATATATATATATATATATATATATATATAAATATATATAAATATATATATATATATATATATATATATATATATATATATATATATATATATACATACATACATACATATGTATTTTTTTTTCCAAAAATAAAAAAAAAATCTCTTAGACATAATGTGCTAGTTCTTAAATAATTTTTTACATTTCTACTAAGCATGCATATTTAACCTACTGGCGTTGGGGTAGCACTTCGCACTCCCACGACATAAGTCTATCCCCGAGCTGGGCAAGGTTGACTCAATTTTTCATCCCTTCCGTGGCGAGATAAACTGAGGAAAAGCATGCCTGGAAATTAAACACGGGGGGTTTCGCGTAAGGTTGACCACCTAACCGGAACATATGCTTCGCATTCCAGGGCACTTGGTCTCGGCAACGGAGATTAGCACCGTAGCTGTTCTTCGGTTCAGTATATAGGTTTAAATCCCACTGATGGCATGGATGTTCGTAGCCGCTCGGAATTGGTTTTAAGCAGCAGGTCGCGGTTTCATTAGTCCTCGTATTGCAAAATAATATACCGTAACACTTCAGACCAAACGATAACCTTCGTTACATTTCATCATTTACCCGCTCCAGTTTTTTTTCCGACTTCTAAATAATATACTGAATGATTTGTCCTGTCTTTTTAGGGTCAACTAAAAAGTGAAATT
This sequence comes from Pardosa pseudoannulata, assembly GCA_032207245.1. NCBI lineage: Eukaryota > Metazoa > Arthropoda > Arachnida > Araneae > Lycosidae > Pardosa > Pardosa pseudoannulata. Next base: position 185,853,668 of record CM063505.1, on the reverse strand, counting down.
TTAGACTTTCTCAGACAATTTTTTTTCCGAAGGTAGATGGTAATCCAATAAACAATCCTTCAGAATTTTCAGCATATGTTAAAATGACAGCTGGTCACTCACAAAGACAGGCTGTAATGTTTAAAGTTATTTAGATTTCTTATGTTTTTTTTTTCTATGCAGCTCATAATAACTTAAGATATTCATCAATATACATTCGAAATGATTCGAACATTTACTGGGTAAGTCCACTTAACTCTGGGCAAAACCAAAAATACGAAATTTCAAATACATCGTTGACTTTTCCTTAAAGTTGTATGTGTCGTCTAAGAGCTGTTGGAAAGCAGCCATGGTTATGCAACACAACAACAAAACTTTCCAGCTCAAAATGATTGCAGAAATTACATAACTGTTTTCTTATGTTGTCACTTCTTTTTTTTTTCAGTAGAGGCTGGCGTCTGAATGAGTTAGGAAAAGGTCTGGTTTAGCTGGTACGGTTTGTTAAAGTTTTCTCTTTTGACATCCTTTACAAACCTGTTGCATTGATTGCAAGTGTGCCATGATGTGCTATAGCAATGGTGAAAGACATAAGTAATGGAAACGAAAAGAGAAGGTATCGTAAACAACAAAAGAGTAATGGGTTACGCAACCTAATACAATCAGATAAACAAAATGGGAAAAAGAAGTTTTTGCATGGATGAAGAGATGCAAAATAAAAGCTCTATATCAAAGAGGCTTTTTCTTGAGCAAAATTTGGCTGTCTTTCTCTCTAAGCTACCTCTCGTCGTATCTTGCTGGTTTTACATAATAGCTTTTAAGATTGAGTTATCAAGAATTATTGGTGACTTTTTCAACAGGTTCTCGGGTTTTTCTAAATCAAATCTTGAGATTGTCCAGACTTGCGTTTTAAGACTTTCGTAAATGGCCTCTTTCTTTTCTAGATTCTGCATCATTTTATTACCACACTTTTGATACAGTCTAATCTTTGAAGCACATGCGAATTTAAAAAAAAATAGATAAGTGGTTCGGAAAACGTTCGATCTATCGGAACATGCGATTAATTCGCAGATATTGCTTACTATTGAATCTTTATTGAAAAGGTTCCGACTTCCAGAAAAATTAGAGTTAAGGTATTCAACTACATTTGGAGTTAAAACTCTATAGTATATAGTTTATTTCTTTTCCATTTTTTACACTTATTGCATAATTAAGTTGAAACACGTTGAAAAATATGCAAAACTTTTTAAAATCTGGCAAAAATTGAAAACAATTAATTATCTTTTAACCTCTAACTAATATAAACTTCTAAATAAACACCTCTAACTAAAAAAAATTGTAAAAATACACATACATATAGAGAGATTATATATACATATGTATGTATGTGTGTGTGTGGAGAGAGAGAGAGAGGTAGATAAATGCAAAGTTTCTAACAAAAATACCGAAAATTCATTTATATGTTTGAATATATTTGAAATATTTTAGTTCAATAAATATATATCATTAAAAACATCTTTAAAATTCATTCAATTCTGAAAATTATCATGACTTTTATGATTTTTATCTCGTGTTAGAATAGCAAAATACAAAGTTTTTCAAAAATTCAACTTTGTAATTTATGAACTAAAAATTACTTAAAATTCACTCACTATATAGGAAATACTTTTATTTAGCTCAGTAATAGAATTTTTTTCGTACTGAGAGCTTTAAGTTTCCTTTCTTAGCCTTTTACACTGTGAATTTGAATAGTGTCGGTTATTTTAAAAGAAGTATTAGTTTATTAGATTTTTAGTTCTCGATTACTGTAAGGGAAACGTTTAGTATTCAATCAAAGCAGTACTGCAGTAACTTGGTTTTATTTACATTACAGATTAGCTTATTGTATTTCTTATGTCCAGTCATTTTTCTTGTAATGAAACAAGATCAATAGAACCCGCATTAGCATGCAAAGGATTCCTCTAATTTTTTTGTGCTTTTAATGACTCATTAAGTACAATTTATTGCATCAAATGTTCCTCCGATTAAATTGTTTTTCTCAGATGCATTGCTAAGGGCTGCGTAGTACTGAGTCGCAAGCAACAGTTTAATGAAGGTAAAGGCACAATCCTTTTTTCACTTTGATTAATTAACTGATTAGTGCAACTCAAGATGTCCCGCAGTAAGCACATTTACTATGGAAGCAGTTACATGTTGTACCGACTTCATGCATCTCAAATTAGTATCTTAAAATTTATAACTAGTAATAATGACGTTTTTAAGTACCTTCGATTATAGCTTTCAACTCCATACGTTCATAAAGAAAAAGGGTAAAAATATGCTACTACATTTTAACGGCCTCGCTATTAAGAACAAAACTCATTCGCAAAGCAAAAATATGTCCATAAAACGGAAGAAATGAGCTTAGTTTAACTCTGCGAAGTGCAATTCTAACGTTACAGTGGCAATTACAACTGCTGTGGAAAATTACAAGCAATGAATGCTTTTGTTGATTGCATGTCATTGAATAAAAACATAACCTTCGGGTTCACAAGTGGTATAACATGTTAAGGCAGGATTTTTCTCAAAGTTCATTTCATTTAAGGATTTTAATAGAGTTTCATACCATTCAAATACAGAGTTTATCTGCAAATATGTGCCATAATGGTCCCAGTATGGGGATTATGAAATTAAAATAGGTGCAGATTAAGATTTTACACTTATAGCTAACAAGACTGTTTTTAGTAGCAAATTTTCTTCATGGTTTTCTTCTGTCGTTGTTAATGTAAGAACAAAAATGCTCAGTATTATCGAGACAGTTCAGTAATTTTTTCAGTCTAATACAAATAGAAATGTAGTGAATTTTGCTTTTCTAAATCTTATGATGCTTTGCATTTCCATCGCACTTGGCTCAATGGGTTTAACGCAGCAATTCTCCTCTTTTTATTGGATGAATATTAACGAGGTATTGTCCAGTTACAGATTATTAATGCGAAAATTATAAGTAATCCGTACTTGTGAAGATTTGAGTTATTCATTACTTTTAAACCATTCATTTACTTTCGGCTCATCATTTCTAGATAAGATAAAACTAAAATAAACTAATAAACGACAGAAACGCCACTCCCTAATATTACAACAATAAATAGAATAGTTTGATGATAGCATTATTATTCTAGTGTTTATTTTTCATTTATTTCTTTCAGATCGAAACAATCATTCAGGAACTGACTTACTAATTAAGCGATCTATAAAAAAAAACCGTGTAGCAAATCATTTATTCTTTGTATCGCAGATGTTTTAGAGAGGGAAAAAAAAGAGAAAAGAAGAAAGACAAGCACATAAGGGTTGCAAAAAGTTGCAGTAAGTTTTCTTTAGATGAAGAAGAGGTTGGGGAAGATTAATGCTTTAATCTTGTTATAATAGAGAGGCTATAAATATTATTTCCTCTGGGTTTTAAATTTCCCTTCGAGCTAACATACAACGTGATCGTTTAGAGGCTATTAAAAGTCCATTATATATTTACCTACAGAAAACGTATCACTACTACCACGGGAAGAATAAAATTTATACGCAGAGTAAGAAATAGCTGGAAGTGAATACAAAAACATAATAGGTTAATCTTTGCGTCTCTTAGAACTTTGAAAAGAAATGAATAAAAGCCTAATTTATGAAGACTTATCTTCACCGTATATTGTTATACTATGTTGTTCGTTATTTATAAAATATGGGAAAACGAAAGGGATATTAAAAAAAAAGTTCAGTATTTATCTATGTCGTTATTTTTGAAAGAGATTAAAATTCTATGAAAAATCATCTTAAACAGGAAATTAAGTTTCAAGCTCGAAGAAAAGGACACAAAAAGCGATACTTTAGCAGTCATTAATTTTTCAGCATTACTGAGCGCGCCTAGAAATTTCATCCTCTGACATTAAGATAAATAAGTTTTCTCAACGGCATTCGTTTGAGAGTGTAAGAACGACAACAATTTCCGTTTTCTCGAATATACCAAGAAGTACGACCAGAAATACCACGAAAAATACTGCAATCGTAAAAGAAAAAAAATTCCATCTGCAGCTTAAAATAAACATTTTTTAGAATACCCTCATAACCCTCCCCCCCAAAAAAAATGTGGGTGGGGGAATAAATCTTGGATTTATGTATGCGTGTGTCTTTTAGTTTCATGCATCGACACTGCATACAAAAATGAAATAGTTTGGATGGAAGAACTTAGAATGGTGATTTTATAACAAAATGATATATCTCTTGATATATGGACATTAAACCAATTGTGGTTTAAAGTAGCTATAAATTTTGCATGCAAATCAAATTTTAAAAAATTTCAGTGGCATATTAAAAGACAACCCTACACAAAAAAAAAATTTAACGATAACAAAGAAACTAAAAAAAAAAAAAAAAAAAAAAAAAAAAAAATGCAAATCAAGTCTGCGTTAAAGTCTATAAATTGATAATTTTGAGTCTAATTTTTCAATATTTTTACCTTACCACTGTTCAAATGGAATCCACCTATTTCTTTATTAAGGTTGCATAATTGGCACATAAGCGTGGATATTTATTTAGAATAAATGCTTCGAGATGCAGTTGTGGCCATTAGCAAGAGAAGGCAAGGAAGAACTTTCCCTTGGCCCCGAATAAATAAATAAATAAATAAAAAGAATATTGAAAAGTTTGTCCATCTATTCTTTGTTTGCTTCCCTATTTTTCCAAAAGGCTTTTTAAAAAGATCTCTTAATTAATCTTAAGGCGATGTAGAAAGAAATTTGAGTCTCAGATACTTGTACAAAATACTTCAGCCTCTTCTTTGCTAAGAAATTTATTTCGTTTCTCTGTAGGTAACGATGCACTGATATCTTCATTAAAGAATGGTAAATTTACATGTCTTTCATAAAATTGGTCAGTTGAAGAAGCATTGTAGAATATGAGGTTGAATCACTTTGAGGTTGAATAATATCAGTTTTAAAATATTCTTCCGAATTCAAAGTATTCTACAGAGGAAGAATTATACTCGTTCATAACTGGAACCCAGGAATGCGTTATATACATAAGAAAATAATAATAAAAAAAATCATTTGTGGGATTCGCGTGTCAATCCGTGAGTAAATACGATATCTCAAATATGAAATGAACTGAATAAAAGGAACTGGTCACAGGGATTTTCCTCCAAAATGGTAGATCTATATCTAATTTTGCATCTGATTATATGAAATCTAAGCAAGGAGAAACCTACTTTTTAAAAATAATGTCTTTGTGAATGCGTGTTTGCATGCATGTGTGTGAACACGATCACTAGAAATCAAACTAAACTAGATGGATGAAACAGAGTATGTAGATATTTCATTAAAATGGAATTCAGATCTATTTTGATCCTACTGCGTCGATCGGAAGATTACTGTTGGCTATAAAGTTGTATAGTGCATACGAAGTATTGTATCTTGTTGACTGGGGTAGGAAGTTGATTTTGCTGACATTTTGAACTAACGGCAAAAAATATGCTAAATGAAATGTCTTTCAAATACTGTTTATTATGGTTCGAAAGTACGTTATCAAATAATCACTATTTAAGCATTAAAGTCAATAATAAACCAATGTTTGCGTAGTAGTGTACGAGAGAGTCAAAAGGAGAAACCTCTTGATTACATTGTTCCATGCTAAAAGTTCTAATTTGGATTAATCTATAGTCTAACTTTATTAAATTAACTTTATTTCTTATCACCACTGAACAGTTAAAAAATTCTGGAATATCCAGATTCCAAGCAAGAAATAAACACAAAAAGATTCAGATTAGATCCGCAAATATCAACTAAATATCTACATTAAACTGCCAATAACTTCCAGGTAATCACTCGGAATTAGATCAGCAATTCCTCGCAACTCGAATGGAGTTGAATGAGCTAAGAGGTGACCCCACTCTTTGTAGAATTTCAGATAAGTGAAGTAATTTCTAGAAAATACTACTTCTATAGTTTTTTCAAAGTTTCTTCGGGGAAAGAATTTGGTTGACAACGTCGTTAAAGGGGAAGAGGGAAAATAACTCACCAAGTATATTGGTTACTCTGCCTTCCAGTGTATTTGACCATTGTAATGAAACGAAAAGAATGCATTTTCTTTTTTCAGATACGACATTGGCAAATCCCGAGGCAATCTCCGTTGCCTACCTGCAGACAACTACTTTTATTTTTGATGTTACGCTATCATTATTGAAAATTTCTTTCATCCTTCAGGTATGCTATTTTAAGTTTTTTATGCTTCAAAAATTATGATCATTCACCAATTCCCCAATACCCAAAAGTTGGAAAAAATATCAGCGTGACATCATGAACACTTAATACACTCCTCGTGAGGTTTAAGTTGAGATTTATCGAAAGATATAGTTCATAAAATTGTGTTTCTAAATGTCCATATTCATTACAAAGTCACATTTATTGGCCTTTACAATGCTTTCTCTATAATTATTTTACATACAAAAAAATTAAAAGTAAGAAACTGGGAGATACAAAGCTATCATAGAAATGGCGCACGTAAAAAAGATTATCTTTGTTTTATGGTATTAAACAAGGTAAGAAGAAACCTTTCAGTTACAGCCACAACAGTCTTTCAGTCTTCCTCTACGAAAAAAAAAATTGTAAAAAAAAATTTTTTTTC
>CM063505.1:185724550-185842050 GCA_032207245.1 Pardosa pseudoannulata | reverse complement strand
CTCCCATGTAAGGACGTCACTTATAAAGGGATTGATTAAGAGTAAACTTTTGAATTCTACCAAAAAACTTATGACATAAACCGAACATCACGACGTTTGGCGTCATTTTGGCGAATATATCAAAAAGGCGCCCTAAATTGTGAATTTGTCCTCTTAAGAGGCATAATGCCTTAAATATAGTCAATAATATGATTCTTTTTAAAAATTATTATCATTGACTGAATTTATCGTTTTAACGTTTCTAAACTTGCAGGCAAAATTTGAAATCTGCATCTTCAATATTTCAAAAGTTATTTAAGCATACGACTTATTATTATTTTTTCAAATGAAAACTTTAAATAGTCTTTTCTCCATTTTTTCGCTCACTTGAATTCAAGGATCTAAAAATGTTAAACTCTTTTCGTATGTAAGATACAAGACTTATTATATATACATATGTTCTGTAATATATAAAATAAAACTAAAACTATAAATGGATATAACAATAAGATGTTTGTTTCTTTTTTACATGCAAACAGATAGAAGAAGCTGCCAAATTAAACATCTAAGTATACACCCAGAGAATATGCAAAATTTTTACTTATACAAAATTCACAATATAACCCAAAAGAGAGAAGCATAACTAGATTCTGTCCTACAAAAACATTTTCGACTTTCTAAGGTAAATAGTTTCTCAGTTTTGAGAAATACATACGTATGTAAAACCATCAGAGAAATTTAATAAAAATTAGTTCAGAAATGGTTAAAATGGGTATTTAAAGCTTCAGAATTAAAGTTTCCCTATAGGTTACATACATACATACTAACATAACAGTTAAAATTTGACAATTATTTTACAGTTAAGTCTTTAAAATTTGAACTCTGAAATATATCGGGATTACAATATTTCCTTTTACCTTGTACAAGAGAGAAAAAAGAAAAACTTTGTGACTTATTTGGTATCGTATGTAAACTAAGTAGTGCAAGTTAAACAACAGTTAAAATTTGACATTTATTTGCAATTTTATTTTATAGTTAAGTCGTTGAAATTTGAACTCTGAAATAATCGGGATTACAATATTTCCTTTTACTTTGTACAAGAAAGAAAAAAGAAAAACTTTGTGACTTATATGGTATCGTATGTAAGCTAAGTAGTGTAAGTTTAACAACAATTAAAATTTGACATTTATTTGCAATTTTATTTTATAGTTAAGTCGTTGAAATATGAGCTCTGAAATATATTGGGATTACAATATTTTCTTTTACTTTGTAAAAAAAAGTAAAAATAAAAACTTTTTGACATATTTGGTATTGTATGTAAACTAAGTAAGGCAAGTTTAACATAACAGTTAAAATTAGAAATTTACTTGCATTTATTATTTTACAGTTAAGTCGTTAAAATTTGTGCTCTGAAATATATTTTGATTACAATATTTCCTTTTACTTTGTACAAGAAAGTAAAACGAAAAACTTTGTGACTTATTTGGTATCGTATGTAAACTATGTAGTGCAAGTTTAATAAAGTTATTTATCACGATTTCAATAGCAGTAGCTGCCAAAAAAGTCAAACTTTTGCCCAAGGTTTAAAAAATCTTTGCCAACTAAATGATAAAAAATAGCTGATATACGAAAATTTAGCAGATTGTTTAAAGTACTGCTGTCTATCTTCCCTGAAAAGTATATCTCGAACCGAGAAACGTAAAAATTCTGCAAGCTATTTTCAGCCCTCCCTAAAAAGGTATTCTATATAATAATAGGTTGATTTCCCTTCAATTAATTTAAATGAGTAAAATTTATCTGACATGAAAAAAATTGTGCTACGAGCTTGGCAAGATATATTGAGTTATAAATTGCGAAAACAATGTAAGTAACACTCTAATAGAATCTATTTTTGCTTTGCTTACTTTAGCTGCGTAATTTATTGCTCTATTCTGGCTCAAAGGTTTTATCTTCTGGTAAGATATATTTAGATTATAGTTACTGAATAAGTGAGGAAGAATCTGTGTGATGAAGTGTCCTGCCTACTTCAGTCTTTGAATTGAAATAAATTTCATTACGTCTGTCTCTTTGTAATTTATAAATTTTCAAATTTGTTCTTCTTCATGTAGCAGTACTTTTTATGTCTCCCAAAATACTTAGCAGTACAGTAAAACCTCGATTATCCGAGCTGACTGGGCCCGCTAGTACCTCGAATATCGGAAATATCGGTTAATAGAAACCGTGTATAAAACCCTTCCGTTCTTGCGAATTTAACTAACTTTTAAAGTTAAAAACAATAGAACGTTCTTTAAATGATAAAAATAAACATATATGAACTTATGTTTCATAGCTAAAAAGATTTAAAAAGAAAATCAACTGTAGTAGTAAATTTTAAGAAGTAAAATGGAATTCTTTTTAACTACACTTAGTTAAATATCGGAAGACGCATTTTCAAAAATAACACAAATCTCAAGAAAATATTCTCTTTTAAAATTTAATATACATTAATTTGTTAAATTCGCATTCTTTTAAAAAAGTCTGTTACCTTTCGTTGAAAAAGTTCACAATTTCTATCATCAACAGCCATATCGCGCCAATTTTTGAATAACAGGAGATCCATCGGTGTAGCATCGTTTCTTTGCTCCAAATATTTTAAGGCAGTTGTCAGGGCTTGAACACCTTCACTATGACCTATAATCGTAGAATCCTTAAAGTCCTCATCTTCCTTTTCAGCATCATTAATGTTCGTTGAAGGATTAACGAATTGTATGATTTCTTCGTCATTGAGAATTTCAAAATTTTGATGTTGATTTTCAACATCCAGCCACTCGCAAATGTCCTCTTCCAAAACTTCCTCACAAACTTCAATTCCATTGATGATCACAAGACGTTCCCTGTAGGTGTATTTTCTGTCTGCTGAGATTCACCCTGTGTCTTTTTTCAACAATTATTTTGTTGAATGATTTACGAATTGTAGCTGGATTCACTAATTGCCATGCACCGGCAAACGCGTTGTGGGAAAGAAGTACCTGTAACACGGACAACGAACTAAAATGTGTATCATTTTTTTCCAAGCTCATTTTGTAAAAGAGAAAAAAAATTAGACTTCGTTATTCATTCGGTTAACAGAAACCTCGGTTAATCGAGGTTCTACTGTATCTTCGTTTTAAAGACTCCTAATATTTCTTTATAATTTTCGGTCATTGCCCACGGTTCAGCTGCATAAGTAACTCCGGGCTTTATCAAAGTTTTATAGAGTAGTAGTTTAGTTTTCCTGCTAATGACACTAGCTTTTAAACATTTGCGTATTCCATAGCAGCATTTATTGTAACTCTGTTGCGTACTTCTGGCTTTAAAATTATGATAATAAGTTAAGAAAATATCAAAATTGCTAACTTTTCTGTTGACTGTAGCTGTAGACCCCGCGCCCTAATTGGGCAGCGGCTAAACTGGGCCCCAGTTTTAGAAACTCTGCTTTAAATCGTTTGTTTACAACGCTTTCTTTATTTCATTTGCCCCAGTAAGCTTCAAAAGCGACTTCAAAAAAAGAATTACTTAATAAATCTAAAAGACGAGAATTACTTAGGGAAGTAATTATTTAAGCTGCTGGAACGTGACTTTTAAATTAAAGTTCTGTGAACATGAAAATTATTTTTTAATGATATAATGGTCTATAAATTTCAACTAATAATATTAAATCTTCTTATTTGTGCAGACTAGAGATACTTGAATGACTTTCAATAATTATGATAATGAGATAAACATATCTTTATAATATGCTTTGCATTTTACTCAACTTTTCCCGAGAATTCTATTTGGAGTAAGTTTAAAAAAATATCAAAAATTTAAAAAAAATGAGTTAAATTAGAAAAAGATTTTTATTAGTGCACAATACAACACAATATAAATGCATATAAAATTTAACTTTTTAGACTACCTTCTGAATATTTATTTCAACTTGAAATATTTAAATTGATTTCTTTCACCTAGTAGTTATTTTGCACACATAGCTGTATTCAAAATACCAAAACTCAAACACATCAATATAAAATAATTTTTTATGCATATTTAAAAATTTCTAAATGAATAAGGGAAGGATTTTATAAGCAGTTGAACTGAATTTTTTTCATTTAAGAGTATAAAGGAATTCCTATTTTTCAGTCAATTGTAACGTATAAATTGACTTTTTATTTTTTTTCTCAAGAACACATCTTTTGATTCAAAATTCAGTCTGTAAGTCTGTCTATTAAAAAAATAGGGCTAACATATAAATATTGAATACATTTTTTTTAATTTCCAATTTTTTAAAATTTACCCAAGAAAATTTTTTATCAAAATTTATGCATTTTAAAATATAAAGGAATTTTCATTTTTTTCTATTGTTAAATATAAATGGACTTATTTATGTTTTTTTCTCAAGAACCAATATTTTTATTCAAGTTCAATCTTTGAAAATATAAAGTGTGTTACCGATGTAACCAAAGAAGAAAAGGTGTCAAAATATTAAAATACAAATAAGAAAAAAATTGAATTTTTTTGAAAATTTTATTTTATTTTTAATTTAACCAAGAAAAATTTTTGTCTGAAAATTCACGTACTTAAAAATATAAAGGAATTCGCATTTTTTTAGTCAATTGTTACATATAAACTGACTTTTAAATTTTTCTTCTCAAGAATCTTTTGGCTAAAAATTCAGTTTTTAAAGAAGTGTATTTTGGATCTAATGTAACGAATTCTCGTTACCTTAAATTCCTGATATAGACTTAACTAAAACTGTAAGAAAAGACGGCATAATGTAGAAGAATAGCAACCGTGCCTTTTGTGAGCATTTGAACTGAGATCTTCTTTACCTAGTGAAAGGACGTTATTTCGCGCAGAATGGGATACTGAATGGAGGATTGTTGACACCGAGGACCATATCAATCATCCTGTCGGAGAAATTCATTAGGATGCTGGCGAAGTGTTCGCAGTGTTAGTTTCAATGGCATCCCGAAGAAAGAATTTCACAAGACAGAAATCCTCTACACTGTAAGGGAAGCAACAATACTTTCCTATCTTGTTCTCCAAAGGTTGTCCAAAGACATCGCGAGATTGCTCCCGATTATTGCAAGCTTCCCTGGCACTTGCTGGCGAGAGAGCCGACACGCGCTTTCCCCAATACGTCATCAACCAGCTGTCCGATCAGCTGAGATGGACATTCTTGCGGTCAGGCGACTATGTAAGAAGAGAGAGTTCGAGGTCCAGAGAGGATTTTTGACCGATTGACTCTACTGTGAACTCATCGGCCCAGGACTTCGAGGGAACGACTGAGAAAGTCCTCCCCCCCTTTTCTCTTAGGAAGCTGATTCCTGCATCGATCATTTTTCTCATTGTAGATATTCATCGGTTCATCTGTATTTTATCATAACTTCAATATTGTGTTTCTTAATAAATATCATAGTCTGTACGTAGGCTTCCTCTATCCTTTTTCGGGCTCACTTAGAGCCCCAGTACGCTACACTAACAACAACAAAAACAGTTGTCAAAGTATTAGAAATTGAATAATAAGAATTAATTTTTAATTTCATAATTTTAAAATTAAATTAAACAATTTTTTTTTGTTAAGAGGTCTTACGACTGTTAAATCGACAAAAAAATTAGATTTTTCAGAAAAAATATGTATGAAAAGGAATTCAGTTCTAAACATTTTAAAACCATCAGCGTAAAAAATTTCCAATATTGAGAGGAGTTATGAATAAAAGCGTGTCAGCTGTTTACTGTTAAGAAATTTAACTTACTTAACTTTAACTTGATTTTTCTCAAATTATGTTTTTTTCGTGTAACGCGCATGTTATCTCAAAAATATTTTATATTTTTTGTGAAATTTTTACAGTTTGTGTGCAATGCATTTTTTATCCGATTTAACCTAAATTTTCTTGTAAATTTTCCCCCCAATTTTTTTTAATGATAAATTTTTAAGGAAAAAAAATTGATTTTTTTTTTCAAATATGTTTTAAAAACATATTTGTATTTTAAATGTATTCATTATGTATTTTTTAATGCATACAAATTTAGGTTCAAAGTTGTTTTGAGATATTGTAGTATGTTTTAAAACAATAAGTTTCTGTTTAACTTTATTATATTTTTAGTTATCATGCACGTTAGCCTTGACTTCCTTATTGTTCACAACAAAGTGTCTGTAATATTATTTAAAAATTTCTAACAAAAATTTTTTATGTTTAAAAAATGAATAAGATATGTGTGTAAAGAAAATAATTTGTTCTAACTATGTTAAAAAAATTATGTTTGTAAAACTGGTAGTTTTCAAGGTATGAGAAATCGAAAGTGATATTTATTTTACCATTTTTTCGACTTTTAAGAGTTGTATGACTCCTTAATCTATCTTTCCTTCTAGTACAACATTTGTAATTGATTTCTAATTTATGTTAATAAAGGTTAAAGGAAAAATCCTCTGCTTTCAACATTTTTCAAAATATTTTCATTTTACTCTCAGAAATCTATGACCCCCAGGAAAAGAATAGAAAGAAAATAAAAATGATGATTCCCAGCATAATCTAAAGCATCGATTTTCGAATTCAGTTATTTGTGTTGGAAATTTCTTGTTTTTCTTTGCCCGAGAGCGTTATTTCTTACGGCAGAAAATTCCGTTACAAATTCCATTTTTTATTTATTCACACTGTGCCTGTTTTTATATAAATTCTTTATGCTGTTTTTGAATAACAAAGAATATAAATTATTGAAAAGAAGAAAAAATTTTCGTTATTTAAAAAAAATTTTAAAGTAATTTTGTGCTCAGGTGTTTTAATTTCTAGAGTCTAAAATTACTCAAAGTACACTCTACCCCTGTAATACAAATGAGGAATTGTATATGAGAATAATTATCAATCTTTCTATTCATTTCTCGCTTTGCTCATTTTTTATAGAATCAAATTTGGATGAAACTACAAATACAACTATTTTCATTTCATAAAAAAGGAGAACTATTTATAAAGTACTAGCAATACAGGGCATCCGGCATTGGCCAGATTTCTAAATGTCTTCCAGTATATATCAGATGAAAAAAAAAAAAAAAGAAGTGAAAAAGCTATGAATTATTTCTTGCAATTAGAAAATAGTGGAGCCTATAGGATATTACGTGATAATACATTTACATGATAAAACGTGATATGATAGGAGTTACTTATATATATATATATATATATATATATATATATATATATATATATATATATATATATATATGCATATATACATATATATATACATATATACATGCATACACATACACACACATATGCATGTATGCATGTAATGGGGAATTTGTTCCATTGAATAGGGAATAGTATCCATGCTGGATACGATGCAGTCGTACTATTATGGATTATTTTAGGCCTTCTTCACGAAGTGATAACCTCATCGAACACAAAAAAAGTATTGTAAATTGTGATAATATAGATGTTTTTAATTAGTACCATTTTTAATCCAATTATTTAAATATTAACCCTTTAAACTTCGTAGATGTACTAAACAAACTGACTCTCACAGTAAATTTAAACCTTTTTGTAAGTGTTTTAATTGCATTTATTTATTAACGTGTGATAAACGTGGTTTATCTTATGTAGGACAAGTAGGTCCCGGTCTCATTAGCCCTCGTGTTGCAAAAAGTAGACCGTAGCTCTCCAAAACCAAACCTTATGTAGGACAAACGCAAAACCATTTGCATAAACGAATCAACTTACATCAAAGTCAAGTTAAACTATTATCTAAACATAATTCCCAAGTCAATTTACGTACTTATGAAATTTTAAACTTCTAGGAACATAGACATGACCATGTCCTTATTTTTATTTTAGATATAGTTCTTAAAGCAAAATTAAGACTTCGATGGGAAAGTAAACGCATTATGCAATTACAAACTTTATATCCTTTTGGGCTCAATACCGTAATGTTTAATAAGCATTACCTTCCTAGACAGTTTAGTGATAATCCCGTAACACTTCACGTTGTAAATATTCATAAAAAAATTCGAGGCTATAGAAGTAAAGGCACTTTACGCTTAACCTTAAACAAACATAATTTTTTTTGATGACTTACTAACCCTAGTAATAATATAATACCTTGAACAACACTTAAAAATTTAGTCTTTGGTATCAAAAGTAAATGTATAATACAAATGGGAGATTATTTAAATAAAAATCCCTATATATCCAAATTTAATTCAAAGAATTTACATTATTTAACTGCCCTATATAATTTTCTTTCTGATAGTGTTAAATATAATAACTTGGATATAAAGAATAAACAACCTATTAAATTTACAACCACCACCAATTAACAAACAATCTATTAAATTTAGACCAGTTACTGTTGCTTGTGGATCTCACACTACTAAATCTAATATTAATTTAATTACCTATCTTCGTCTTATCCTTATCATGGTAGCCGAACTCTGGCTGATTGGTTAGGGAGCTGATCGTCGGTACCGGAGTTCGTGGGTTCGAATCCCATTATGGCATGGATGTTCGTAGTCGTTCGGAATCGGCTTTAAGCAGTAGGTCCCGGTCTCATTAGCCCTCGTGTGCAAAACAGTAGACCGTAGCGCTCTAAACCAAAACCAAAAATCCAAACCTTATCACGGTAAAAAAAAAAAATTGCATCAGTTATGATAACAGTTACGAGTTTTTACTTTGTATTCAAGACAACCCCAACCTTACTGATTTTAAGTCTTAAAATATTGTTGATTTGTTTAATAATATTAATTTCTTTTCCCTGTTTAATATCATATTTAAGTACTTTGATAGATATGAAATTATGGAGTTTATATCACGCTCCATTTTTGAAAACGTACTTAAAATAGTGCTTTTTGAAAATTATCTTTGAGATGGACATCGTTTATACCATCAAATATTAGGTGCCCAAATGGGAGGAGATACTTCATCTGTACAAGCTGATCTATTTCTAAATTTTTATGAATCTAGATCTCATGTTTTTAACAAATATATTCTGTATCGATATGTAGATGACCTCATTGTGTGTTTGGCGGATAGTGAATTAGAGATTTCTAGTCTTGATTATTACACACAGTCGTTGCAGTTCGTGCAAACCCATAAAGATAACAATGGTTTTTTACCTTTTTTGGATGTAAATTTAAAAATAATAAATGGTGAATTGACATATAAACTTTATGATAAAACTGAATCTTATCTATTTGTATTAAACAAAATATTCAAGTGGAGTACTTGCTTGCATATTTACGTTAAAAGAAACCCAATCACAATTATATTTTTCGCTGTAAAAGATTAAATAAAACATATAATGATTATATTTTTTTATCTTAGTAGTTATAATAACTTAACTATGTTATCGGGATATCCTAAAATTTTTCTTGTCAAACAATTAAAGTGCACATTGGGATTAAAATTGGATGCCTTAATCGAATTATTTCCTTCGTTCGGAGCGTTTCCTTTATATGTTAGTGTATTACTTCTGTGATATTGTATTCTTGTAGCTTGGTAAATTATCTACTTTTATTTTTACTTTTATATTTTAACTTAGTGCTTAGAATTTTATTCTATCTTGCCTAATTTTATGTACTACTCTTATGGTTTTTTAAGCCTGTTTTGTTTTTTATGGTTATTCTGATTTACTGGTGTAAGGGAATGCTCAGACCTGGTAACATGTATATTTAACCATGATTGGGAGTCATTATTCTCCCACACCTTTTCAAGGTAAATCAGATACGCTTTACTATATTAATCTCCGCTTAAGAATTCTTTTTTATATTGTTCTTATACTGTTATTTCCACTTGTATCTATTTTCTGATTGTATAAATTCAGCTATAGTGCTTTACACACATTAGATTGTTATTTATTTACTTCTTTCTTCGTATATTTAGGACTGTATCTAGCAGTGTAAAATGGTATGATAACAATTTATAGTGCTATCAAATAAAATGTTAGATTTACAGATGCTGTTCGCGCATTTTTAGACTATTTTGGTTAGCGGTATTAAAAAATCGTTTGTTGCAAAATAAATAACTGAAATTGTACTTTGTTTTTAAAAGTCTACGGCTTAAGAGGTTTGTTTTTATTCTAAATGGCGTTTTTAACGAAGCAGTGGTTCGAAGGCTATATTTATGCTCTTTCCGAAGAGAAGTATTCATATTCCGTTATCCAAAAATGATGTGAGAGCCACAGTTTTGTGATATCTAAAGCGTCGATAGGTAATATCGTCAAAAAGAACGGAAAAAACGTCAAATTGGAGCCACAATTTGGAGGGCAAAAATTCCAAACAAGTATCCAAGGAAAAAACGAACATCTACGACTATTGCAAAGGTACGTTGTTTAATGTTAAAAGAAAATCCCCCTAGTCAAAGGACAGTTGAAAAATCATTAAAATGATCGGTGTCCACTGTAGAAAAAAAAGATAAACGTTAATTTAAATCAGACGAAAGCGAAAAAAACGCCGTGTGCATCGTCTTTCTCTAAATCATATGGCTGAAAGCAGGACACGCTGTAGAATTCTGCATGAAAAACATTTACCCAAACAAAAATGGAAAAAAAATTGTCACAATAGATGAATCATCAGTGTATTTACATGAGTGAAACAAAAAAAAGCCATTTATTATCATAAAAGGGAAGAAAAAAATTAAGTACACGGTTCAAAGAATCGAAAGAAAGTTTTTCTAAGGGATTCATGATTGTGTCTGGTTTTTCATATAATGACAAGTTAAAAATAAAGAGAGTTGAAAAAATGTCAAGATTAACTCCAAATGCTATAAAGAACATATTTTATCGCCAATTTTTCTGAATGAAATACCATCGCTTTACCGCAGTGCCATCAATCTGTGGAACTCCATCAAGACAAAACTAGCAATCACACATCAAAATCCACTGTAAATTTCCTAAAAGAAATTAAACAAAAAATCGGTATCAAGGCCATAACCCTTGACTGATATCCCTACTTAATCCCCCGATGTATCACCTATGGATTTTTATGTTTTCGGACTTGTAAAATCTGCATTACCCAAACGTCATCCCACAACCCTTACATGACTTTGGAAAGCTGTTCAGAAGGAATGGGATGGAATACCTCTTCTGACACTTCAAAAGGCATTATTATCATGGAAATTACGGTGTCGCAAAAAAGTTCAGAATAAGGGCTATGAAATAGAACATTTCAAACACAAGGATTATATGTAATTTAGTTTTGTGACTACAATATACATCGTCTAAAAATGTGTGAACAGCCTCTATACGAAGTTCATCCCACAGTTCCTCTTTTTAGGTAAATAATACATTTTACAATAGGCATATTGCTATTATAATAGTGCAGTATTGAAACTTATATGTTTAGAATATAAAATAGAAGAAATGCTATCTCACCGCTTGGAATTTATCGACGTAAAATAAAAAGAAGTCCTATAGCGCTGCTTGGGTCTTCTCATACCAATGTAAATAAAGCGTGGTTGCGCTATTCGGGATTTTTCGACAGTGTTTTTTCAAATTCCTCTGGGACAAAAAAGGTTAATATCAAAAGTTAGACAACAACCGAAAATTTAGAGCGTTGACTTTCGCAACTGCAGTTATTCATTTCAAATAACATTATAACATGGATGTTTTTTGCTGTTGGGAACAGGCTTTAATCAGTAAAAGTTGCCTTAGAGTTCCAGCCGAAAGGAAGCCTTAATAAAAGTACGTTCTCAGTCCAGAAACTAACATTTTGGAATAACAAAGAAATGTGTGAGAGGAGAAAAAATGTAATATATAGATCTGAAATGCACACTTTTATATTACTTTTCTATATAATTTCCTTTTAAATTGAAGCAATTATCGTAATGGTATACGATCCTATCAATACCATCTCTAAAATTCTGCCCCTGATATTTTGATAACTCTGGTTGGCTCAACTCTGCGTCACTTTCGAATCACTGTGTTGCAAATCAGGTCTTCATTGTTGAAGAGAGAATTGCAAAGTGAAGAATCTAGAGCAGGGATGGAGATCCTTTTTCGATCAGTGTTCCATTTAAATTACGGTTCATTATTTTCAGGTGTCCAGTGTGCCACTTGATATATTTCTTTTAAAAAAATCTTTAAACCCCTATAATCTAGATAAAAATGTACAGTTTTTTTAATTATTCCTTGTTATAATATGAGATCACTAATCTAATGTAAAGGTTTTAAGTGATATTTATTTAAAAATTCTGTTTTTGCTAGGTATGGAAGCTTTTTATCTTGTCACGTTTTTAGACTGGTATGTAATTAAAAAATCAAATTATCTGAATCAATAAAAAAGATGATAGAGTTCATCAGTGCTCTCTCTCTCTCTCTCTCTCTCTCTGTCTCTCTCTCTCTATATATATATATATATATATATATATATATATATATATATATATATATATATATATTTATATATATATGTATATATATATGTATATATATATATATATATATATATATATATATATATATATATATATTATATATATATATATATATATATATATATATATATATATATATATATATATATATATATATATATATATATATATATATATATATATATATACACATAAACATTCTCCTATATTGCGAAATATCATTTATGTTGCATACCACCTTCAAATTAAAATATAAAAAGCCCAAACTATGCCATAATTTATAATTTAGTTTGGGTTCTCTATAACTCATCCTATTGAAGGGCTTGCCTAAGAAAACATAAGGGTCGCTTACAAGGACATCCATGGATGAGGGTTAAATTAGACATTACTAAATGTCATAATGTCTCTCATGCTCGCACTCGCTTTTAAATCTGCCTTCGATGGCTGCTTAGTCCTGGAGATAAGTTATTTTTATGTTGTTTGCAGTGAATGTAAGGGAGTAAAAATAATTTAATATGTACCTTTCGCGTGCCGTAGGTTCACCATGTCTGATGTAGGGTAATGCTGAGAGACCAAAAATTTATCTAAAATCATCGAAGAGCTACAAAGTTGCTATGTGTGGGTGGACAATTCTACGGAGGAACAAAAAAAAATTAACTCGGTTTTCTCTGATTTTTTGAATGACTCACCTTGATTTCTGTAGAGTTTCACAGTTTCCATCTGAATTTGTAGTCACAACCAAGGAAATCAACCAGAAGCACACCTTTCTAATCCTAAAAGGTCTCATTAGTCGCCGTGTAGCAAAATAATAGATTGTGGCATTTCATGCCAAGACAAAAGTCTCAAAAATGATTGCTATGTTTTTTTTTGATGACGTTGTTCCCAAGAATGTCCCAGATTTCTTGAGCATGTTTGCGTGTCTTCTCTGCAAAAGCTATTTGATTCTTGAGATATTTTATGTATGTCTCATCTTCAGTTACGGTAATATCGAGAAGAGGGTCACTATTTTTATGGTAGGCGCTAGCAGATATGCATTGTTTCGTGTTGTCTACTGTCAATGTATTTTAGTTTGGGGTTATTTTCCCAATGAAAGCCTAATTACTGAACGTACGTCACAACAGATCAATTGTACAACAGGATGCTTACTGAGTGTGGAAAGGCATTTGAAACAAAGAGAGTGCCTTTGTCCTCACGTATTGTGGCATTCAGCTATATCATAAATACTTTCTAGATTGTTTTCGTATATGGTAGAAAACTTATACAGAAATGTGTGTCCAAACGTTTGTTTATGCTATTTTGGGTTGGTAGAAAATGAGTATAAAAAATAGTATTTGTTTATAAGTGAAGTGATTATCAATACACAGTTTTGTTTGTGAACATTTCTGTCAATTTTCACTGCATATAAAAGATAAAGCCTTACTTGAGTGCCTTAATTAGTTTGAGATTTCAAAGAGAAAGGGAAATAGCTACTACAGGATGCTCTGTTACTGTTAAACAGATGAACATATTTCCCCGGAGCAAAACGCGATGGTTAAAAACATACTGGGAGAAATTCAATGCTACCTTAAGGAAGTCGTGCACAATAAATTATACCTAATTCATCAAAAACTGTCAACGTGTTCCCTATTCCTTAACTTTAGGAAAGTCGCTTGCAGAAATATTTCCGAAAGCACAAAAGGGATATGAGATTTTTGACAGCCATGTCCTCTCGCTTTTTTTATAGTTTATTCCTTTTTATTTAGATCCATTTCCTTCGAATGTGGAGGCGCTCCTGCCTACCGTAGGGTAAAATCATACTGAGTAATACAATTTTCTTTTCTCCCTTCCCTTTTGGTGTTAGTGATACATGAGCTGAGGCGAGGAGAATTCGAAGACTTGTGAAATTCGTTGCAAGTAAGTATGGGAATACACCAAGATATCATGAATGACTGATTGCACGATCCATGTTAACACAATATGGATTTGTTTCTTTTATAGACTCGATAAAATATATAGTCTGTATTTTCTCATATATAAGCTATGAAGTATACGCAGAAAGTGCATTATCAGATAGCCACGAAAAACTGGCATGTTATAGTATCCAAAGGTTTAAAAGAAAATTAAGACACAAAAGCATGATCACAGAAACAGGGCAAAACCATATCTCGACAAGACAAACATATATATATATATATATATATATATATATATATATATATATATGTATGTATATATATATATATATATATATATATATATATATATATATATATGTATGTATGTGTGTGTGTGTGTATCACAAACTATTTGATTGTAGGTCATAATAGCTGAATTAGCCACAATTATTTCCACAAGGTAATTGCTAGTGTTTCTCTCCATTTTATTATAGTATTTTATATAGCATCTGTCAGGGGCGTAATTTGGGAGTTTCAACTGAGGGGGCAAAAGACGAATGATAAAATTAAAATATGAATAAAACCTCAAAAATTTGGAGAGACAAAACAGCAAATTTGTTCCTACTCTAAAAATTCTGGGGCAGAGGGGGGATTTGACTCCTCTTGCCCCTCCCAAATTACGCCTGTGACTCTTGTGTCTGTTGAATATGTAGTATATATCTTGTCTAAATATTTTGTTTAGTGTTAAACCGTAATAAATATGAATTTAAATGCTGATTTCTAGGATTGCTGTTCACGCAACTGCTAGTTCAGTAACTTCTTAAAGCATTTCCGACCCTATTAATTTAAAGCTATTAAAGCATTTCCGACCCTGTATTGCTATGTGATTCTGAATCAAGTTTGTGCCTCCCAACCTCCTGTAAAAGTTTGTGGGGCTGGTAGGGAATTCCTTCATATGCGTTATGATTTAATATTCAAGAAAAAGTATAGAGTCCAAAATTATGATCTAACTTTGTAATTGAATTTTCAATTGAATGCCACTCAGTACAAAGAAAGAAAAGGTTTTGTTACAGTTACTGTAGCAGCTTTCACTAGGCTTGAACAGGACATATGGAATAAATTAGTTAAAGTGGTGTGAAAAAATTGTGCTAAAAGGTGTGAATTTCCCAAGGACTTATTAAGCTAATTTTCTTCTTTTCTCTCTCTCTATCTCACACACACACATACACACAATTTTTGCAGCATATAACATTTTGTTGCAGGAAAAAAATAATCTGGTTTACTTCAAGATATTTACTATACCGAATCATAGATTTAAGATGCTTCATACTGAGCTTTATGGCTTTTGTCTATAATAATGCTTCTAGTATTGTTTACGAGGTCAGTCAGAAGATTTACGAGTATTGAGAAGAAGGAAATATTAGTTCGCAAAGGAGTAACAAACCAAAAATTCCGGATCCAATGAATCCAAAAATTAATGGACACATTCATAAGATTTACTTCAATGTTGCCTACGAGCATAAAACTACCTCTAAGCAATTACCTAAGAGGATCCTCGCTGAGTCAACTTTTAAACGAAGACAAACAGCGTACTTAAAAGTCCAGACAAGAGGTTCCCAACCTTTCTTTTTTTCACAATCTCCTTTTCAGAAAAAAATATGTACTCCTTGACCTCTTTTCAAAAAAAAAAAAAAAAAAAATCCTTAGAATTTAGGCAGTCAGCTCTATTTTTGGCTCTAAATATCCAATTAATAATTTTTAAGTCATCCTCATTAGAGTCCAGCCCTCTGAGTTTTGGCTGTCCTGTTTTCCGAGTGAGCCATGAATTTAGTCAATGTAATAACTCATAATTTTTTAAATTCATTTTTCACTTTTTCAAACAGTGATTAGATAATGTCATTCCTTATTTTATAGTGTAAAAATTTTTAAAAATATTTTATTAAAATTTATGAGCAATACTGACGTATTGCTCTAACTTTAACTAGCGATTAAATATTATTAAAAAATTAATATAGTGTGAATAGAAAGCAATGTTAGCAATAATTTTTCGAAATTTGTTAGCATATTTGTCATCAATTACCTTCTTTTTGAACTATTTAGTGATAGTGCAAGATGTGTTCGATTACTTTTAGCATTAATACAACTCTTTGGTGCATTCTCATGAATATTGCACAGGGGAGGGCAGTTGGTCCTTATCGATTTTTATATTTGCATTGGATTGAAAAAAAAGTATTTTTGCTTATTTTCTCCCATTCTTTGGGAAGTTGCATCTCTCTCATTTCATGTCTGCTAAGCAATTACCTCCAAATCAGAGCTCAGGAGCGTTTCAAACCTCCCCTTAACCCCGCCCTCTCCAAAATAAAGAGTGGAATCGGGTCTGTATGTGCTTATTTGTTTCTGTAAGATCAGAATCACTCAAAAACAAATTAAATGTGTGTAATCAATACTAGGGATAGGACACTTAAAATGTAAATTTGTGTCGAATTTATGACAAAACTGGTTTACGATAGATACTGCAGATTACTATATTATGTATCCCGCTTAGTTTATAGAATTGAATCAATGAACAGGTTATGTGATTTTTCATGAAATTTAGAAAAGACTCTAAATGTTTCAGTTTGTAATTGTCTGTGGCTTGAAATGCCGTATAATGAAATAACCTCTGTCAAAACTTCAACATTTTAAGCAGCATCCCTGTATAGGAAAAAGCCTGGGGGAGGACACTTTCGATTTTTTTTCTATTGTGTTATATTATTGTGTGATTTATGGCATTCAATACATAGAATTGAAATCAATGAACAGGTTGTGCGATTTTTCATGGAATTTAGAAAGGACTCTAAATATTTCAGTTTGTAATTATATATGGCTTGAAAAGACATAAAAAGAATGAAATAACCTCTGTCAAAACTTCATTTTAAGCACCATTCTTGTATAAGAATTTTGGGGAGGACACTTTCGATATTTTTTCTTTGCTTAATAAAATTTATTTCTTTAAAAATAAATACAGACTTTTCCATTTGAAATGAGACCTGTGTACATCCCCGAAAATAAAGATGGCACTCTCTCTTATCTGTATAGTCAGAAATCAGTTTGAGAAAAATCCAGTGCTGTCGGAGGATTTCTAAGTACCCTTACCCTCATGTTGCGAGATTAGGCTCCCAGGTTCCGACCGCCATTTCTCTCTCCTATTCTACTTCTGTCAGAGCAGTTGCTCCTAAAACCCTGCTCTCGTGCGCATTTCTTCTTAGATAACTCGAGAAGCTCTGGTAAAATTCTTGAAGCGTTTCGAGTCACCGCGGCAGAAAATTGTGTTTGCAGGAGGATTCTATTTTCTTTCTATCAATTTAGAATTCCCCCCTCCCTCTCTCTGTGAGAAAAAGAGAGAGCGCGATAGAAGATGGAAAGTTGGATATATGCTAAAAAGAGAATGTCTGGTAAATGTGGCCATTTTTGTACAACTACCGCCCTTAGGGGTTTAGACATTCAATGTTGCGAATTTTATGTAAAATGAAAAAAAAATTTTTTACAACTTGGTGTGTGTAGGATGTGAACAAACTTTTTCTATGTAAAAATAAAAAAAAAAATAAAAAAAAAAACACGTTCAATTATTTTATTTATAAAATATAATGATAATCTTATTCATGGTTAAGGAAATTATCATATTTTAGAAAATATAATAATCAAATATATAAGAGAAAACACTTTTAAGGTTTTAAATTATCGGTATTTATTTATTTTACAATATTATCTGAGCCCAGATGTAGCCCGTCTAAAGCTGAGCTTTTGAAACTCTTTTGAAACAATCTCTGACTTTCAGTTATTTCACGAGAGAAAAATGTCATATTTTAACGCTCCAGACCTACTTTTTTTTGAAAAAACAAATTCAGCTTCAACAATAAAAAATTAACAATCTTAAGTGTTTAAAATTCTTGAATCAAAGCTCATAATGAAGTGAGGTTCTGTACGACACTGTAAAGTAATATAGTAAGTTAAAGTGAAACTAATAACTGAAAATAAATTGAAGTTTGAAGTGGTGGACTCTCCGGCCTGCCCACTTTGCCTGAAGCACACCGACATAACAGGATATCATCTGAACTGTCTGGACTGTGGAAAAATAATACTATTAATGTCTGAATGTGGCCATTTTGAACAACTACCGTTATTATTAGACAGATCTTGTAAAATAAAAAAAAAAAAAAAATAAACAGAACATTCTTCATATAATTCAATAATTCGTATATATTAATATTATTCATATTCACCAATGAATGCATGAAACCTGTACTATATGGATTTTCGTTCTCTTTTAGAAGATTTGTAAAGATTATCTGTAATACAAATATTTTTTATAAAATGTGTGATTTTTATTTGTTATGTTTATCATATTTTAGAAAATATAACAAACATAAAAGTAAAAACACTTATTAGATTAAATACGATTTTTATTTTACAATATTATCTGAGCCCAGATGTAGCCCGTCTAAAGCTGAGCTTTTGAAACTTATATTATCTCCCTTGGTAATAAGTTTTGTTGAAGAAATCGAGAGAGATGCAACTGACTTTCAGTTATTTCACGAGAGAAAAATGTCATCCTCCCCTATAAGTTCTCCAGAAAGGTGACCCTTCTCCAGTGGAGCGATTTCGAAAATTTGACAACGTCTGACCGGTCACCTACTCTGTGAGTGTTCTTGATTACAAAACGGAGAATATTGTTCAGCTTCAAGTGGCGATATTTATCTCTTGATTGTGTACACTTAATTAACACCAATCTCTAAGATGAAGGTTTAATCATGTACTTTTCTGCTCATAAATGAAGCTGTTTACAGGTTAGGCTGAACTCGACACTGTGGAAGTCTAGCTGTGAACACTATATATGTATGTATATACAGTGGAAACTAATGCAAAGAATAATGACATTATGGGGTTATTTATTTTAGTTTTTTGTTGTGAAGAGGCATTAATAGGATATCATTAACTCCTTTCACTTTGATGTGTAAAAAAACTGTCAATCATAAAGAACTGCATATTTTAAAAATCAAAGGACATTGTATTATGCTCGGAAAATATTGACAAATGTAAGATCTGTTTAAAATAAATAAAAAAAACGAAGAGAAAGACGAAAAGCATTTTCATCACGAATACAATAATTCATGTTATAGAATCTGTTCATATTCACCCACATCGCTATTGAACTAAATATATTTTCTTCTCTTTCAATAGATAAACAAATTAAAATCAAAGAAATCTTTAATATCTGTATATTGAAACAAAAAATTTTTTTTTTTTTGTGCATCATTACACAATGAATTACATAACTAAGTATTAAAAAACTTTTTTTAGAAGAAATTACAATACGACAGCCATATTTTTAAATAAAATTATATCAAATTAGAGGGATGGTTTATTTATTAAAAAAAATCTTCATTAAATTGCCCTTTTTTTCTCCAAATATAAAAAATTAAATAAATCGATTTAGAAAAATCAATTTTTCATTTTTTTTATTAAAAAGTCAAATTTAGAAAACAATTTTTATATACCTAATTTATAACATGTTCTTCATTCATATATTTGAATGAAAATTAACAGTAGAGTAACAGTCGAATAATCCTTCGTATAAGTGAATTTTTCGTGTAAATGAATAATTAAGTATATATGCCTTATGGGAGTTTTCTTTTTCTTTTCTTTTTGTTCATGAATAATTAGGCATTAATAGTTAGGCTATTAATAAACTTACACTCTTCAATAATTTTAAAACAATGACATTTAAAGAATCATTTTTCAAAAATAAGAAACTATGTGCTTACAATGTTAAATTTTAATCATTTTTGGATAATATAGAAGATTGGAAAGATTAAGCAAAAGGAGATGTTCTACAAGAATTTCACATAAAAGCTTTCATCACGACAGTCAAAATATCATGTTTCATAGAATCTGTTGAGTCAACCACATCGCTATTGAACTAAAATATTTTTTATTTTTCTTCATTATTAGACAATTGTAATAATTTCACAAATAAAATCATTCGAAATAATACTAATTATAAATGCATACGATATTTTCTATCAAGTAAAAAATTTAAATATATTTCACATTTTTGGAGCATTACACAATGAATTATTTAACTAAGTATTAAAGACTTTCTTTTAGAAGAAATTACATTATATCACTTTCATATCTTTTAATAAGATGCCAACTCTCAACATTTAGAAGACAATGCCGCTTTATTAAAAAAAATCTTCATTTAAATTGCCCTTTTCTAACTCATCATATATATAAAAAAATTATGGATTAGAATATAAATCGATTTATAAAAAAATGATTTTTCAAGTTTTTTTTTTTTTTGCTAAGAATAAATATTTATGAAAAACGTATACTTTTACACATTTAGAAAAACTTTTTTGGGTATAAAATTTAAACACCAAATGGAAAAAATCGTAAATTTACTTACTCCCATGTTCACTTATGAAACATATAAATGAGAAACTAAATTTATATAGATTTAAAGGTAACTAGCTTTCCATTCTTTGAATCGTAATTTTATTAATATGAGGAATTATATATATTATATAATAAATAAAAAAATACTTTTGATTTCTTTTACATTTATTTTTATTTTACAATCCTAGTTACATTTTCTAAAGTTTCAAGTTTTCAGAATAAGAAAGTTGTTAAGCTTCGATTTAACGTAAAAATATAATTTCTGATGTATAATTTGCTGAACGATGAATGATTAGTTAGAGCATTGATCATCGGTATCAAAGTGCGTGGATTCGAATCACACTGTGATATGGATGTTCGTAGCCGTCGGAATCGGCTTTAAGCAGTAGGTCCCGCTCTCATACCCCTCAGTTGCAAAAAATAGACTGCAGCGCTCCCAACCAACTAATGTATAATTTAATAGTCATCTTTATCGTGCTAGTACGTAAGCAGGATTACATTTATTTCGTATACATATTTTTATTTTCTTTTAAAAAAAATAGATTTTTTAAGCTAACGAAACTAAATAAATTTTGTAAAGTTAGAGTGCTGTTAAACACTGGTAAACAAGTTGTAAAGAATTTATTATAAAATGTGAAACTTTTCATTTTATTATTAATTGGACAAACAGTGCTGTTATAATGAAGATTTTTCGTCTGCTTCTGAATTCTTAAATGAGTTAGTTCCATTGACTGTACTCTTGCGCAAAAGGCTAACTACACGTTTCTGTAACATCTATTTAGCATCTGTGTCTCTCTCATTTTAAACCACCTGCACAATTCATAACGTTTCAACCCTATGATACCACCTTTCATTAGTAATTATATTTACAACGTCGAGATGTCACTTCTCATTATTTTTCAGTTGTTATTCTGTGTGAATTCAAATGAACTCCCTAGAAATCATTTACTCTAAAGTGTGAACGTGTTTACGCAAACACGAAATTGCAACATTCCCGACTGAGCTCTTCAAATATTCAAATAGGTGGATTACGAGTAAATTTTAATAAATTATAAACTAGGTTTAATGTCATCTGAAAATTAACTTTTCTATTTGACTTTCAGACTACAACTATTCATGAATTTCGGGGGTGACTAAGTCTTAGTACATTTGAATTTTAATTTGAAAAGGAAATGTAAATAAGAAACATAAATCTACAAAACATATGAATAATTTACGTTGCGTTTAAGTCATTAATGCTTAGCGTCCTTTTTTTTAGGGATAGCTTAATATAGTATTTAGAATTTTCATTTTCAAGGAACAAAATTTCCATTTTGGAGGAGGTACAGGGCAATCCTAGAATTATACAGAATTTTCGAGTATCTGCCATTACTTGTAATTTTGTCATTTGGATCGGCATTCTATAATTTAGCACATTAGTAAGTGTTCCTGACAAAAAATATATTTAAGTTATGAAAAATTGTTTTATCTATTCTAAAGTTGTTCTTTAAAGTACCAAGTTCACATACGACACCAAATAAATCCCCTATCAAGAAGTATTTTCTTTTTGATAAATGTCATCTTATGATGTTAAAAAAGTTAAGTGATAATTAATGAGGACTGGATATAATGTTTATGAAGCCTAGTGGCGTTGGGAGAGCGCTTTGCGTTACCACGAAAAATTCCGAGGTTTGATCCCAGGGCTGGGCAAAGTTGATTCAGCCTTTCATCCCTTCAGTGTGAAGACAAACTGAGGACCAAGCATGCTTGGGTACTAAACACTGGGGGTTCTGCGTAAGGATGACCACCTAACAGGAACATTTGTTTCGCACCCAAGCACCTTTGGTCTCTGAAAGAGATTGGCACCGTAAGCCCTGGTCCTCTAAGGCTTTTTGCTTCGAAGAGTTCAGTTTAGAGAATATAATATTTAGTGTTGCTTGAATTTCATATTTATTCTTACACCTGTGCAGCCTATAATAATTTACATTTAAGATACTTATCGATATATATTCGGCAGAAATGACTTGGGCTTTAATGGGCTAGTAAAAACACAGTGATATTATACACAGTGATATTAAGTTTTTATGCTATTAAATGTATATCTTTTCAAATAAAAACCAAGAATATTTTTCTCTTTTAATAAAGTTTACGACATCGTACTTTTTAATATTAATATTATTGTGCTAAAATTTTTGTTGGCCTTGTAGTATCGGAAAGTGAATTGCGGGAAGAATAATGAAGTTTAAACGAATTTTCAGAAGCCAAAATTTAAAGTTGTCATATAATAGGCTGCAATTTATAAAGAGCACAGGCATAGTACCAACATTTCAAAATATAGATATATTATTACGAATATAGTCAATTTTGCCTACATGAAATAATGCATCTCGTGAAAATTCATTCTTAGTATTAAACTAGTTACGAAACTCATTGTATCAATCAAAACTGAATTGATGAATTTTATGTATCGAACAGAATGTTTTGCATAATATTAATTATGATCAAATAATTGATAACTTCGCTAAATTAAAGACTTAAAAACAAATTTTTAAATACAGTTTATTCATGTTTATATATTTACTTTTGTTAAACTTTTAATAACAATCCTTTTTCTTTAAATTTATAAACAAACTGTTAAAGCTTTTCTAGAAAAACTAAAATGTATTTTATATTAAATATTTTTATTAATAAAAATTTAAGATTTTTTTTTAAGGTTTTCCTGTTATTTAATTTTGTTTCATTTATTATTTTACATTTTTGGTGTGCTCCAGTTTTGGTGGCAGAGGGAGATATCTGGTTACATGAAAATCACTAGAGTCCCAAAGTGGTTTAATCTAACCCTGAACAGTTACTTCACAGCTAGTAAACAGCTTTAGAAGCCGAGGAAGAAACTAAATTCGGTTTCAGTTGCTAAGTCTTCCTATTTAATATTAAGCCGAAAATTACGGTGATTTAATAGTTTCCTTATATTCTAACATAAAGGCTTTAATATTTATAAATTGCACTAAAGAAAAAGAGTTGTAGCACGAATATAGAAAACTGCAGTTTACAAGCCACATGAAATATATCCTGGATGCATCTAGTCTTTGCTATTAATTGTATTTTATTAACTTTAAAATTTTGCCACTTTGTGAAGATGTACATATTATACATGTCTAAATACAGCAACTCCCAGTCCCCAATATCACGAACAAATGTGAGGAAAAAATCTGGAGAGTTCTATTTTCCACTTTTTCTGATATACGTAAGGAATTTTGTTCATGGGTTGCCAGGGGGTGGACACATGAGATCCGTGAAAGCTGTGTTACAGTTTTTCATGTATTATCGGACTTACTTAAGGTAAAGTATACGAATTCTCATTCAATATAACACATTTGAGAGACGGGAGCAATCATTTTGACCGAATTTCAAACTGTCATAGTTCTTTTATTTTTAGTCATCATGTTTATCCTTTGTCTTTTCCTAATTATCCTTCAAGAATGCGCAGGAAAGTAATTATTTGTTTTTACTCGTTATTATTGAAGCTATAAGTGTGTAGACTTTGTAAGGCTAATTGCTGTCCTTTTGTTCACTGAACAAAATCTCAACTTTTATGATCCTAAGTATTCTATTTTTTTTTTTTTTTGCCCAATATTCGTCTTTGTTGCTGCTAAGTCAGAACAGCCAATATTAATCCGAAATATACTGTGATTTTTCTTCCATATTAAGTAACAATAAGAATAGATCTATTTAGGATATCAATGGAGAGCAAGCAATATGCCTATTGGCAGTTCCATTTGATAATATTGGAAGGAAAATTACAACGAACATTTTTACACTGTTAAAATTGAACAAAACTTTAAGAATTATTAACTAAATGTACTTAAATGCATGTTTGAGAAAAAAATAATGAAGAAAGTATGGATTTTAGGTATTCATAAGAAGCAGTCAAATTGATATTCTTTCTAAGTATACTGAAAACGCTGCCTTCTGGTGTTAATTAATACGTTTATATATCCTACACAAGTTGTAAGTGCTATAGAAAGTATGCATGTACAAGAAAGTGATAGGTAAATGAGAATATCTATTTTGAAAATTGTAATATTTAGAATAAGATATGAGTTCGACTTAATGACAATAGATCTACAAAAAAGTTTTTACGGCTAAACCAATGGGAATCCGAATGAGAAGACGACCAAAACTTAGATGGTTAGACTGCATTGAGAAAGACATAAGATCCTTAAAAATTTCAAATTGGAAATCCAGAGCCAAAGATAGGACTGCCTTGTATGGAATGAGGAATTTGCACATGTGGGGGATTCGAACAACTTAGTGTTTTTCTGATAATTTCAGACTCGTAGATTCCAAAAATGTTCTCAAAAATGTAAAAAACTGGGTCCATCATTTAAAAAATTAATTTTAAAGTTAAGCGAAAATCGCGTGACATCAAAACGCTCCGTGATTGGTTGTGATGTCATCGTTCATGCAGACCAATATTTTTGTATTGCTTTTAAGCTCGCACTATTTTCCGATTTTGTTTTTGCAAGTTCCTAAAATTTTCTAGCTATCAAAATTTATTTTTATTTAAACCTGAAGGTTTATTTTATCGATCTAAATAGCTTAGGTATCTCAATTTGTCATAAATATTTCTTCTACCTGGATTTACCAAAGGACAATCAGACAACCTCCCGAAAATTGACAGTATGTAATGTTTTTTTTCTTGGCAAAAAACCCGGATTTTATGGGAGTAGAAATACGAGGAATTAAAACCCAAAGGTATGTAAAATCATTTATATTTTTTTCCAATTTTACTTAACATGTATTAAACATGTATTAACATGTATTAAACACAGCTCTTTTGTTTGTAAACACAAACAAGTCAAATAAATATACATATATCATATACACACATTTGTAGTAGCATTGTTTTTTATAAATAGAGACGGATGTAATATTAAAATAAAAATTAGAGGAGGTATTTAGTGTGAGACCGGTCTCATTAGCCTTCGTGTTGCAAAAAGTAGACCGTAGCACTCCAAAACCAAACCAATTCTTAGATATTTTAAATATGATGAAAAGAAATTTAAAATCTTTAAACGGCTTTACTTAATTATTTATACATTTTTAAATAGCAATACAATTTTATTGCCTTTAATATTAATGTCAAATTAAAAAATGTATAAAATTTCTCAAATTAAATTTAATTTTTAAAGTAATATCATTATTAAGTATTTTAAAAATATTATACTTTTTTTCAAATTAGTCACCAATTTAATCGAAAAATATCACTGTGATTTGATACACAAGAAAGTATGCATCTCTGAAGAAAATATTTATAATACCTTGAAAATACATAACCTTCCTCTCCCCCGAGTTATTTATTAGATAATTATATGCTTTAGATATTTATATGTTTTTCGATATTTATATGCTTTATAAAATATTTATTGTACTTGAACTATGTGATAATACTCGAAAATTAGCAGTTTTAAAAGTTAAATAGCAGTGGTTAATCAACAATCTTTTTAAAGGTATAGATGTATTTTTATATACTTTAATTGTTCTAAATTAGTAATAGTTAAATAAAAGCAAGCATTTCCTTACCGAGAAATGTTTTTCACAAACCCATAAAGATGATTTATATGATAATTTGGGGTTTAATTTCTCATCCCTTTTCATCGCAGTTGTCCAGATTTTACGTGTATGTGGGTCTTTCGGGACGCTGAAAAATATCTTCTCATTGCAATTAGTTGTTGTATTTTTACAGAGTGGCACAATACAATATTTAGAGTATGATTTTTTAATGCCAGACATAACAAAAAAATTTCTATTATATGCGATACTTTACACAAAAACAAATTTAAAAGTCGCCTTTTAACATGAAACAGCATAGGCACTCGGTGTCTACATGAACGATGACGTCACAAACTCGGCGGAGGAAAAGTATCGTTTTTGAGAGACGTTAAAGAGTCCGCTATAAAACCCATTAGAAATCACTCATTAGGCCCCCAAATGAAAGAAAAATAGCTACTGTCCTGCTTACTTTTTTGTCTTCTATTGTTTAAAATCAAAATTAGAAAACGTGAAAATTCCTCATTCTAGAGAAGGCTAAGGCCCATCCTGGGCTGTCATGCCACTGAGAAAGGAAGGAAGAATAAGATATGATGAAAATGCTTTGATCGAAGTATAACATTGAAAGAAGACCACTTGTTAAATTTTTGCACTGAGACTAATGAGTATTAGGTATTTCGTACTGAAACTTTTTGGCACCGTGTTTTTGTATTAACGTATTAAACATTTAAATCGAAGCATCAATATATTTTGATTACTCAGATTGTGCTAACTGCACGTAACAAGTTCTCAACCAAATTTTCGGCAGCTAACATAGACAAAATTCTTCAAACATTCACAGGCAAGTCTAACTTTTAAAGAGTTTCTTTACAGATTTCCTTCAGATAAACCATACATAACTTTTACATGTTTTTGAAAAACATTAAATTTTTGGACTTGATAAAGTTTTAGTTTAAAAAATTAATTACAACAAATTAATAAAATTATTCCATTTACAAATTTTCATTAACAAATTAATTGTAACAAATTAATTACACTTGGACATTTAGTTGCTTTAGTTTGCCCTATTTCATACTTGTATTTTAACAGCAGCCCCACTTACCTGAAAGAACCAACCCTGAAATAGGGCTTTCTTTAATCCCGCCAAAAACTATTACAAATTGAATAATTCTGAACTATTTTGACGTTCATTTCAAAAAGCTGCGAAAGGTCAGCCACCTACTAACACAACTCAATCTTATACTTATGCTTTATGCCAGCCAAGGAGTACATAATTATAGCTTTTTCCCAGACACAGAGCAACTTTCTTTCCTCCAGTCATTAAGAAAGCTCGAGTAGAAATTCAAATTATTTATACTTAAACGTGTAGTCGAGATGAACAATGTATAATGATTTCAGACTTTATGCAGACAAATTTAATGCGTCCAGATTCAATTTAGACGATATTCATTGCAGAGAAAGATATTAAATAATTTCTGCAGTCGTATATTTGTTACTTTCTTTATTTTAAAGTTTGTCGAAATATGCAGATATGAGCCACTTTTAAGGTAACTACATCCATCTCTCAATAATTTGATTCGTCGTAGGCTGCTTGCGGAGGTAGTTCTGTTTCAAACTGGCGCTACCTCTTTCGAATGAACTTATCTCGAAGTGTTTAATCATTCAAAAACTTTCTAACGTGTCTGTATTTTTCTTTCGCATGCCAGAATCATGCGGAAATGATTACCGAGGGAGCTCTATTCAAATGTTTCATCCAGTATGCAAAGAGAGAATTGGATTACCATCTACGTTTCGCGAAAGATCCTTCTTATAAAATTTGCATCAACTCAAAGATTATTTTTCAGAGAATATATCCGCATAAATGAAAGCGTGTATTGATATGGTTTAGATTTGCATATTTTTGCAATTCACAGATGTTTTCAAAACATGAAAAGTGATTTAAGCGTAAAATTTAAATGAGGAATGCTACTTCTCTACCCTTAAAATATTCCCTTTTAATATTCTTGTTTTTTCCCCTCTTAAATTCTATTCTCAGTTGGACGTAAATACGTTCTCTTCGTTCAAGTGTAGAACAGCGAAGGAGAGATGAATTGCGTTTCTCATTTTACATCGAATTTTTGTTTCAATTGCACGCTTTGAATGGAAATTCGAAGCTGCAGAAATACCATTTTTATTTTCATGTACGAATAAAAGAACTATTTTAATCACAAAAATTTCAGTGTTCAAAATTCAATGAATTTTCCACCCATGTTATATAGTGATTAGAGTGCCATGCTTCCACCCGATTCCTGTGTAAGACTTGGCTGTATTTGTGTTGCCTCCTTCTTCTTCTTGGCACTACATCGTAGAGCTAGCAAGGGCCAGCCAGCCAAACGAGCTTTTATCGGAGTCTATCAGGTGCTATGTGTTTCTAGTTAGTAACCTTTAATGTTTTTTAAATCTTCCTTAAAATCATCAAGCCATCTGAGTGGAGATCTTCTTCGTTTTCTAGTGCCTCCAGGTTTGCTGAGAGTTAATAGCTTAGCGGAGTTGTTATCCCCTGATATAAATAAGTGTCCAAGATACCTTGTTCGTCTTGATTTGATAACTTTGAGTGTTGTCTCCTTATAGGGAACAAAGTTGACTGCCTATTCGGTGTATCCAGAAGGTTGGTTTAATATGGACCGCTACAGCCTACTGTTATAGTTCTACAAAGACTAATGAGACCAATACTTACTGCTTATAATCGATTCCGAACTGCTAAAAACATCCATGCCATCAGCGGTATTCGAACCTCCGAACTCTGGTACCGAAAAGAAATGCCCTATCCATTCGACAATTGTTCGGCTTTCCTTAGAGGAAATGGCCAACAATATCGCAGTCTCTGGTGAATATTGATGAAGATAAAAGGGTTTTGCAATAATTAAAAAAAAGGAGAAATTTCAACGGAAATACTAATTTTGGTCAAGCTTGAATCAATTATGACAATTGTAAGAGTTACATCTGACCGTACATACTAGAAACTTTAATTTTAAAACTTTCTCCAGCCGCTCAGATTGTAAAATAGTTAACATACTGCGCTTCCAACCAATGGGCTACGGTTAAATACCCGAGTAAGGCTTAGGTGTATTTGTAATGTACCCTTATAGGGAGCGATGTTGCCCTACCTATATGGTTCTCTCATAATAAAAAGAGCTACAAGAATGAGCGAATTGTATGATGTAATAAATGCAAGTGCCATTACATTTCATGAAAAGAAAAATTTCCCCATCCCTAAATGCAGAAATAGAATAAAAAAATCAACCGAAAGATGATGAAATTACTGACATACTAAGTATTCATATATTTATTTTTAATTCACTTCATTAGTATGATTAATGCTGTCATGTACGTTAACAAATAATTATTTTAATTTAGTGTACTAATTACAAGATATTGAGTTAAAATAAATTTATTTTAGAATAATTTATACGTAATATTCAAGGTAAAATAAATGACTTATTACTGTAACCAATAACTTAATATTAACAGAAAAATCGGTAAGAAAATCATATTAGCTGCTTTAAGAATGAATGAATTGTAGCAATTCAAAATTACATATATTATTATCACTTTCCAAAAGGTATAATACACAAAGTATTTAATGTATTTGTAACAAGCATGTGCCTGAGAGCTCATATGGTTTCCTCATAAATCCTAAGGCGTATGTATGTTGCAATTATGGTTAAACTTTAAACTATGCAAGAACATTTATATAGAAAAAAAAAAAAAAAATAATAAGTATAAATATATATTATTATATATATTTTATATTTTTAATATATATATTATATAATTTATTTTAATATATTTTAAATAATATTAAGTATATATTATATAAAATATAAATTTATTTTAAAATATATTATATATTAATATATAATAAATAAATATTATATATTATAAAACTTAATATTTTATATAAAATAAATATAAAAAAATAAATAGAAAATTTAATTGTATAAATTAAAATATTAATATATATATTATAAATATATATATATATATATAAAAAATATTAAAATATTAGTTTTATATAAATATTATTTTAATATATATATATATATATATACATTTTATATTTATTTGCAATTTTGGTTAAATATAACTTTATTTATATATATATATATATCTATATAAAATAAATGTAAGGATATTTTAAACAAAATTAGCTAATTTAGCTATAATTGTATTCTAAATTAAATTTCTGATGATTCTATCCCTCAAACTACAACCTTTTACGAAGTACCTTTGTTTCTTTTCTGATTATGGCAACTTTTGGCAACTTCGAGAATACAAAAAATTCATTCTGCTGAGCTCAACTATTCTCATAACTCCTTACGTACCTTACTTTCACTGCTAGGGCCCCTCCTCAAGTGATAAACGCTTAACACTCACATTGATGGCTTCATTTGTGCCCTCACATCACTGCGTAAGTAAAAGTAAAACGTTTTGGCCAGAGAGCGCCAAAGATAGACTGTTTGAATATTCTCAACATTTCAATCTCTAAATTTTGTTGTTACCTATACAACGACTGCAACAATTCAACGTGGAAACCATTCTACCCTTGTCAAAACACCCTTTACATATGTATGGAAAAAAGCAAAGAGAACAGTTAACTACAAACATTTATTACTAATTACTAGGTGATCCACAAATTACATTTAAAATTGCACATAAAACGATAAAGACAACCGAACGTTTTATTGGCTAGCCAGAAAATAATCGGCTGCCCTAGTAGCAAGGAACAAGATAATGATGAAGCACATTGTTGACAATACATACGTCATGGCGTAATGGTGAAGAGAGTGATGAACATTGCTTATTTATATCTTTATTAATATGCAAGGGCGTAATTTTGCAGGGGCAAGGGATTTAAATGTCCCTCCCCCCAGAATTTTTAAAGAAGGGGCAAATTTGCTGTTCTGCCTCTCCAATTTTTTAGGTTTATTCATATTTTAAATTTTTAATTCGACTTTTGTCCCCTCAGTTGAAGTACCCAAATTATTCCCCTGCTAATATGAATTTCCTTAATATTAATTCAACTTTTCGGTTTTCGTCTAACCTAACAAGTCGCAATC
Organism: Pardosa pseudoannulata; assembly: GCA_032207245.1. Taxonomy (NCBI): domain Eukaryota; kingdom Metazoa; phylum Arthropoda; class Arachnida; order Araneae; family Lycosidae; genus Pardosa; species Pardosa pseudoannulata. The sequence goes on along the minus strand of CM063505.1, from coordinate 185,810,766 downwards.
AAAGCCGGGGCTGTTGGAAACCACTTTACTCCCCCCCTCCTGCCCTAATGCTGTGTTACAGAGAGCTAAAATGAGTAAAATTTAAGAGAAAATAATACATTTGCTACTAATACAAAAATATATCACTCAACAGATTAATTGTATTGAAATAAGGTTGATATAAACATATTTGTTTCTATCTTGAATGAACTATTTTAATTTTATTTAATCAAATTTTATTTCATTTAATTTAAATATTTAATACTGTAAAATTATTTTCTTTGTAAATATCTTGAGAGTTAATGTACATCCACACTTACACATACAATCATGTATGTATAAGTGTGTGTATACGAGTATATATATATATATATATATATATATATATATATATATATATATATATATATATATATATATATATAGATAAATATATATATATATATATATATATATATATATATATATATATATATATATATATATATATATATATAGATAGATATCTATATATCTATATATCTATATAGATGGATAGATAGATATCTATATAGATAGATATATCTATATAGATAGATAGATAGATATAGATAGATAGATAGATAGATATAGATAGATATAGATAGATAGATAAATCTGTATTTGTAGTTTTAGTCAACTATTTTTTATTTCGAAAAAACATTCATTTTGCATGGTAACTTTCAGTAATAAAAAATAATAATCACCATGAGCCTATTATAAAATATAGTGAATATATTCAAGCAGGAAATATTCTTCCAGTAAATTTGTCAAAACCGTCTGTGTTATTTAGATTTAAAGAGATTCTTTCTTCCGAATAAAGACGTCTCAAATATTCGACTACGATTCAGTTTGAAATTGGGAATCTTTGGAATGGAGTTTCGAAAGTCACAGTTTTGTAGGAAAAAGGAATCCCAAATTCAGCTCTTTGTTTAAATTCAAGTGACACATTTACAGGGAACACCACGTCACAAAACTTTAAACATGGACCACAAAAGTGCAGGTGAGAGCAAATGCAATATCTGTAAGTCCTATAAATCGGGGATTCGAAATTTATATCCTATTTTGATTAGTTTTTAACACATTGACGGACAGTAGGAACAAGTGAAGTACGAAATTAATACTATATTTTTTATATTTTTTAGAATATTAGATGTATAGTTTTACTCTTTCTGCTTAAATAAACTTAATTTTGATTAATCCAGTACCTTTAATTAGGTTGCGGCTATAACTGTCATGGTGCCAGCGGCCTCTAGACACTAAGCAATGGGACGATGGCGTCTATAACAGCAAAAATTTAAAAACGTAAATAACAGACTCAAATAAGCAATTTTTTGAGTGCAACAAAGTATTTTTGGGAGTTTTACACGAAATGTTAGTTTCTAATCGAACAGAAATAAATAAATGACAAACAAATTTATTATAATTTTATAATGATTACACATTATTTTACGTATGCCATGTTTCAAAGCATGGTGCAGAACACAGTGCAGGTTTTGACATGGAATTTTTGCAGCAATATGACCGTTTCGTTTCGGACGGCTATTGCCGTCATGCCACATAGTGAACTTCGCTTTGATGGCTATAGATGCAAATGTCCGTCAACGTGTTAAATTGTTAAAGCAAATTATGAAAAAAAGATTTGAAGGCAGTCTCAGCCAACGCCAAAGATTTAAGAAAAATAAGCAAAGTACTTCGGTTTTAAGAGACCAAGAGGTCCTCAAAATATTATTCCATGCTTCAAAATAATTAAATAAATAAAAATCATTTTCAAGGTATAATATGGAATTTGACAATGTATAGTTTTCTTTTGTGGAAACATAAATTGGTTTTTAAAAATTTGTGTTTTAAAAAGATTTTTAAAATGCTCTATAAACATTCGGTAATTAAAAAAAATTAATAAAGTATAAGTTTTTAAATATACATATAGAAACTTTGATTTGAAAATATTTGTACAAGTATACATAACAAAAAATAATTTTTTCTTAAGTTTTTTCCCTTTTCATAATTTTTATACTATTATTCGAGCATAAGCAAACTTAGAATTTTTATAAATATATTTACTTCTAAGAAAACGTGCTTGTGGATAGAAAATTCAAAAAATGTTTTCGATCAGAGCATCAACTCTGATTGAAAAATTACTTTTCGAAGGTAAGGGCTTTTAGCTATGTTTATTGGGTTTTTATTTTATTTTATTTTATTTTTATTTTTAAAACAGCGTTCTTCACAAGTTACCGCAGAAGATACTACTAAGAAGAACTTTTAGTTCTCTTTGAGGTACTTTTTTAAAGTAAGCTATTCAAAGGAGAGGTGTTCATAATAATAATTATGAAATCGTACACAAACTTGAAAGACAATAAATTTTCAGTTTACAAAGTTTATATCCATTTCAAACAAATCAAATCAGTCGAAACCTGTTGTAGCGAACTTGGCATATAACGAACAAAAATTTTATACCACCATTTTCTTATTTTTTTTAATGTTAATTTATTCGTTTTAGCAAACTTCTGAAATTTCAAAAAATGATATAACACCCCCTTTTTTATCCACTGAATTTTTCCGATTTCGAGATTTTTCGAAATAATGAAAACAGCATTTTGTCTCTAACTTCATAACAAAATGCGTGAAATTAATGTTTTTGTCTACAGGAACAGTGGAGAAACAGCCGTGTCCTTAATTCGAAGAAATTGACATTTTCGTGGAATTGACATTATGTCAGTTGAAGATTATTAATGATTAAAGCAGTAAGCAACAATTATTCACTTTTTAATTAATCATCGTTTTTAGCCAGTTTAAATCTTAAGTCCATTTAATATGCTATTCATCTAATTCATTTAATCGATTTTAGTCAGTTTTATTCATTAAAAGTCCTTTTTAATAACGTGTTATAATTTTTTAAATTAAATCATTATTGAATACACGTAGTAACTAATAAGACATATATTTTGTGAAATAAAACCTCTATCTTAAAGATTTCATCTATCGATTCTTCGAATGCTGCGAATAAAAAACGCTCCTTTAAGACGTTTGGCTTGAACTACCTCCGAAAATCAATCAGTAGTTCTGTTCTTTTGATAGCATATGCAGGTGACTTTTGAAATACCTGAAACGAAAAATAAAATAGCACACTTCAAGAAATTTCTGTTGCCAGTCAAAGATTATTCTTGCATTTCCTTCGCCCTCTTATCTGTTTCCTTCCAAATTTCTTTCCTCTGCTTTCAATCAGTTTAAATGAAGTGAAAACACAGATAAATCTACCTTATCACTTGTTTGCAGTCTATTCTTATGTATTTTTCTTACCAAAGTATTAAAGATAATGTTGCTCTATTGTCCTTTTTACAAATTGCTGGAATACCATGACATCATTGACAGGTAAAACGACCATAAATTCAAGTTACAGACTTTAGTTTAAAAAAATTTTTTTAAAGAAATATTGAACGAAAACCCATTTTCCCTATTTGCAAAATCTTGATAAGATTATAGTATACCAGATATAGTATACCATAACTAAGTCTCCCGAGCCACGGCGGCTCAGTCGGCAAAGACAGCAATCTATTAACCGCAGGGCTGCGGGATTGAGGCTGGAGCTGGCCAAAGATCCGCAGTGTTTATTAATGGACGCTGGGGCAAGTGAAACGGGTTCGTGGTGCAATGTCTTCCAAGACCCCAAATGATACCTCTGTAAGTAGAAAGTCAAGCCTAAGAGTCTTCTGCTGGTCCCTGCATCTAAATCATGAGGATCCACTCTTTCGAAGTCAAACCTTTCGTGAAAATGACAACCACCTTTCTATAAGAAGTCATATGACTTCCAAATAGACACTAACCAACTAAGGCTCCTAAAAAGAGAAGTGATGCGTCCGCCATTTTGTCACTCAAGGGGTTTACCACAGCTATTGCCAGTCTCAATGTTATGATGTTGGTGTTGCTGGTATATTACAGTCTATTTCTTATAATTTATCTATAAATTAATGAATGTTGTTTAGCCATCAGTTACTCTAAAAACTCCAGAAGTTTTGAAATTCAGATTTTTGAGGAAGGAGAAGAAAGAAATCGAAATTAAATGAAATTTCCAAAGACATGAATGGGCTCCTGGCATAAAAGCTGAACTTTTCACTGACACAAAATACTGATCTACATTTTTAAGTCTTGAAATGCATTTTGAAATTCATAACAGTTTTAAAAAGATTTTTATTGATTCTGTTATATATATTCCCAATCTTGAGAAAAAGAATGCAAAAGACAGAATTTATAAAATACACTAGAACTATTGGTGACATTTAAGAAATATTCGGCATCTTCTACTAATGCAAGATGCCGAGCAGTTCGGAGCTCTCTGATTTCGAGAAAGGTATAATTATCGGGTATCACAAATGTGTCCGATCCTTAAGGGACATATCTGGCTATCTGAAGTACCCAAAATCGACAATGGCCTATGTGATTAAAAAGTGGAAGGTGAGCGGTGATTGTCGGAATGTGCCCCGAGTCGGCAGACCAACGAAACTGGGAGATATAGACCGACGAGTGCTGTCTAGAGTAATTCGGAAGAACCACACCCAACCTATGGCCCTCAACCGCGAGGAGTTTCAACAGGCATCCGGAAGTGTTGTTTCAATGAATACCATCCATAAGGAAGCACATCTGCTTGGTTTTCATGGTCGTGCTACTGTCCATAAGCACAAATAAACATAATCAGAGGTGGATTTCGCTTGTGTGGATACAAAGGGATTGTTTTCCCCGGCACCACGATGTCTACACTGTTGTGCCCTATAGTAGAGGAACAATATACCAGACAACCCGGCACCTTCACTGACAGCCAGAAATGTGACTATCGGAACAACAAAGGAATTGCCGTGACTTGGATGTAGCCGCTAACAATTCAAGGGACCCCTGGGTTTGCGGCCGGCGATTGTTTAACCCAGACCAATCCAGTTTGTCGAAGGTGAGGTCATCGCTAGATGATCCAATAATGAAACTGTGGGTGAGGCCCCTATCTTAGAGGCCCCTCCCCTAGAAAGAGACGAGAGAAGATTTGTTTTTTAGAGAAGGTAGTTAGCTAGCAACCAGCTAATTCCGTGGTCGCATTGACCAGTCTCTCTATCGGAGAATTTTTTGCTATAATCCCACCTTGGGATCTTTTCTTTAAAGGGTACCCCGCATCGGCTAACTCGGAGGTCGCCTCGACCAGTCTCTCCATCGGAGAGTTTTATTTAGCGAAATCCCGTCTTGGGATATATCTCTTGCTGAGATTGAAACGATACCCTGCGCATTGGGTTTCCTTTTCTAATATAATCCTCTTCAGGATTGTTTGCATATTTTCCTTCGGAACTCTAACTGTGCTTTGATATTCTACCATTATTTCAGTGAACTTTCGCGAGAGCTACCGAATTGTTTCTTTCGTCGGATCACCAATATTTCGGCAGAGTCTGATCTTAGTTATTGCACGTCTCTACTCAGGCCTACGTGTATCTAATCACCTACCTGGGATCGAAAAAAAAATTTTTTTTTGTATATTTGTGAAATAATGTATATAGCAGAGGTGTAAATAAATTCATTAATAAAGACACACCTGATTCTTCATTGTGTCACCTAAAGCAGGGACTGGATACGTTACAATATAAACAGTTCTTATTCTTTAGAGATAATGTAAATTCAGCAAAAACTAATTAAATAAAAATAGAGAAAAAATGCCCAAAGCTTCATGTACTTTCGATAAAAATTAAATAAGGTAAGAAAAGGCAAAAAACAAGAAAAAAATCTTCTATTTAAATTTGTTTAAAAGTGATGGGTCCCCTTAAAGTAAAGCTGAATATCAATTAATATTTCATGTCTTATTCCATGCATCGATAAGGTTGCGTTTAAACTAAGCACGTCAGCAAACTTTTCAAACACTGCTATAAAGGGTATTCCAGCTACAAAACAGAAGCATTAGAGGCTCTAAACCCAAATGATAGACATCGAGACCGGTTTATTATCTCGAGGAGCGATACGTTTAGTCACCGAGTTAATTAATTTACCGAACTGTCCAACGTTTTAAATCAGCCCTTTTTGTGCTTTGAAATTTTCTGAAACTCTAAACTAAGTTAATTTATTTACCATTTTTAATTACTTTCGCTCGACGTGATTAGTGGAAGTCTTTGCAATTTCCTTCAAGATTCCCTTTTGTGGAAAAAGTCTAATTTAATTATGAAAGTTATGAAAGGTCCATAGCTACTCCGTACGAAATCCATTAAGTTCGAACTTTGACAAGCCATATCTTTGTAGAGGCAATTTAAGATTAAAATGTACGACGAAAGAGCCACGTGCAAATTTAATGAATACATGCCCGAAGTAACTTTTTAAAAGGGTAATATATTTTTAAAGAACTTCAGTGTATTTTTCAGCTTCGAGAAAATTGTTGACGACTAATGCATTCTAATTTGAAGCTAATAGAAAAGTCTTCTAAGCAGTGAATACATTAATTTTTTTCAATTTTAATTTTTAATTCAATAAATCCCATTTTTTTTATAACTTTATCATATAAAATGATACTTAGAGAGAGTAAAAAATTAGGTCATTCGGATTAGAGTCAATATCGACCCCCTAATATTGGGAAGAAAAAAAAACAAGAAAGAACAAGAAACATTTTTAGAATTCAGAATTGAATCTCGCTGTGGGCATGGATAGCATGGATATTCATAACCGTTCGAAACCAGCTTTATGCAGTAAGTAATGTTTTCATTTGACTTCTATAGCAAAAAAGTATAATTTAATGCTCTAAACGAAATCAAAAATCTATTGATGTCTAAACTTCTAACAGGAATTACCATCACAACCATTACTATTTTAATGTCATTTAGAATAATATACATTCAAGAACCAAAACATGACCACTCTTACATTTTGCAATGAACTCGCCTGTATGACGTAGAAGGCTCGTACGTGATCAGGTGGAGTGGTATTTAACTGCTGCTGGAGAGTCTGAAGAATCATTCTTTCACTTATTTCTGTGTGTGATGGGAAAGGCTGCGGATCTAAGCGATTTTGATAGAGGGCAGATTGTAATGGCTCGAGAGCTCGGAACAAGTATTTCCGACACTGCACGACTCGTGGGTTGTTCGCGATCTACAGTTGAAAGTCTTATGCAAAATGGATGAATGACGATGAAACTAGCAGTAGACGACATGGTGTTGGACGTCCACACGCTATCAAAGAAAAAGGTCGTCGGATACTGTCTCGCATGGTGAAGCAAAACTGGAGCTAGACAGTTGCTCAGCTGACAACCCAATACAATGCAGGGACAAGTAGAATAGTATCAGAGCACACTGTTGGATATGGGGCTACGTAGCAAACGTCCCACTCGTGTGCCTTTGTTGACCAAGCGTCATCGCCAACTGCGCCTACGCCCGGGACATCGCGACTGGTCTATGGATCAGTGGGATCCTGGTCAAATGAATCACGGTTTGTCACTCATCATGCCGATGGCCGTGTCAGTATACGCCGTCTTCCAGCGAGCAGTTCCTTCCTGAAGGTACAGTAGGTCATACACAGGCCGGTGGTGGTGGTATTATGCTTTGGGGTACGTTCTCTTGGGCGTCTCTGGGACCCGTGGTTGTGGGAGAGCAGACCATGAATACTACAGGGCATCTGAACATCATTGTGGACCAGTTGCACCCTTATATGGCCTCTATTTTCCCAGCTGGAAATGGAATGTTCCAACAGAACAACGCCCCGTGTCACAAGGATAAAGTTGTGTTGGAAGTGGTTCCAGGAACATGATGCTGAATTCCAGTTAATGTCCTGGCCACCTAACTCACCGGATCTCAATCCGATAGAACAAATTTGGGATGTCAAGGGACTGCAGCTCATAGTTCAAAGACCACCAATTCGCAAAATCTCGGATTTGCTTAACCGTTGCTTAAACATCTGGTACAATCTATCTCCAGGCATCTACCAAGGACTTCTGGCATTTATGCCAAGGCGGGTTGAAGTTGTGTTGTATTCCAAAGGTGGGCCAACTCGTTATTGAGAGGTGGTCATAATGCTCTTGAATGTATTTATGTGAAAAATCGTTAAACCAGAACGGAAATAATAAATAATAAAACAAGAACGGAATTCAGAACAAGCTTAAAACATAATACAAAATGCACCTGAAGAAACATCTATTGAGCTAAATTGCGATTATTTACATAAAAAAAATTGCAAGTATATTTGAATCATTATCAACGATATTGCAACATTTTGAGAAATTAAAAGCATGAGTCATGCTATTATTTGGATAAATAGCATCATGCAAATTTAAAATTCAGCTTCCACTCTTACCTTTATTTTCATTACTATTGTTAGCACTTGTAACGTAACTAACATTTAACTTAAATATATTTTAAGAAAGATATAGGATTCAGCCAGAACATTATATAGTTTCAAGTGTACCTCGAATCTTAAAAGCTTGAACACTTTTACAGGTATTTTTCAATCCCTTTATGGATGGTCAGTAATTAGTTTGGGCAGTTTAGGGAAGCATCAGTAGTTGGCAATTAGTATGTAGAGGGTTTCTGGTTTGGTTTGGAGTGCTATGGTCTTCTTTTTGCAACACGAGGGCTAATGATACCGGGACCTACAGCTTAAAGCCGATTCCGAACGGCTGCGAGCATCCATGTCACTGTGGGATTCGAACCCACGAATTCCGGTGTGACGCCTTCAATATTCTCAAATGAGAGGTAACGTGAATAATGGATCACAGTCAAAGATAAAATTGGAAATTTACTTTAATTCTGGATTAAATACGGCTATTTACAAAGGAATGTTAATTCCTGAATTATGTAGAACTGCAAATGATGGTTGCCGGTAAAACTTCCTTATGGCGATCACAGTCGAAAGAAAACCAAGAGATTTAATAATCTCTTACAAGTGGGGAGGCTTTTCAGAGTGCAATCAAACCCAATTTATCCCCCGTTCGGTATCCGAGACTCTGCCGCTCCCTATATGAGCGGACTTTACGAATCTCCCGAACTATCAAGCTCTCTGGTAAAAAATCCGAAAGCCTCCACGAGGTCAACACACTTACGTAAAAAATGACGAAAAACCCTGAGACGCAAAATTATAGGCTTTTTATACCTGGGGTGTCAGTTACGGTTCCTCCAATTGTTTTTTGGGTCAAGATCCCAGTTACTTGAGAACTCCAGCTGAAGTTACAGTTATATTTTTAGCTGAATTCTCATTCGCTGGCTGTCCCTTCGCGGAATTTTCAAGCTTTCATTAACGAGATCCATCAGGGGCGTATTTGTCTATTCAGTCCGTTTGTCAAGATCCCAGAATCTGTGACGCCACGCTATTGTCCAAGTAAACAGATGTACTACGAACAGCTGTTTTGGCGCGTGCTCGGACAAAGGGGAGTCTTCACACCGGTACCGAAGGCCAGTACCCTCATCAATCGGCTATCGATCGGCCATTAATATGTGGAAATAATATCGAGGGAAGAATAAAAATTAAAGAGTAAAGCAAAACTTTCATCCATTTGGTAGTCGGGTGTGAAAGAATAGTCCCAGTGTAACTCATGCATGTAAGAAATGGCTAAAATAAGTGCCCAATGTCCGATGGTATAGCCGGGTACCATGCCCTGGGTTTTTTCAGGGAACTGTCCTTCAGGTTGGGGATTGAGCATGGGGTTGACTATCCCATCTTGCAAAAATTATCTAGTTCAGAAATCCCAAAAGGTTGATGACAGAAGGAAATTACTCAGACGACTTAGTAAGAATATGGATATGATTATTGGTACATGGAATGTGCAAACTCACTATAAGAGTGGGACACTGACGAATCTGGTGAAAGTTTTTGGCGACTAATTCCATGAATAAAATAGAAGAGAAGGAAGACCACCAATAAGGTGAATTGATTCAGTGGAGAGAGACTTTAGTCTTGTAAATAAAAGAAATTAGAGGAACCTCGCTATAGATAAGACCAGATAGAAACAACTATTAGGGTCGACCTTGGTCTGTAATAGGCGCTACTGTCTTTAAAAAAGAAGAAAGTAAAACTTTTTTGAAAATTAACAATTGGCTTAAGATGGTTTAGCAGTTAATTTGATAGGCTGAAATCTCATTTCGGGATCTATCGGTCTAGGAAATGGGTATGATAAATCTATGGGTCTGAATATTTTCCTACTACTGACGCTAGCAGGTAGCGGGCATAGAATCTAGAGAGACATTTTACGTTTTGAGAATAATGAAAATGAAGGGTCCTTCAAGACATCATGAATTTTTTACACCCGTTAGGGTAGTCGTTTCTGAGTTATTTGGTCTAGATATCAGTAGAAACATTCTTTTAAATTTTAAAAAACTTTTATGCTTTTCTTAAAGTTCAAATGGGTATATAATTTTACGATAAATACTACTCTAAATTTTCAAATTAAACATGTTTAATAACTTGTAAACAATGCAACAAATTAAACATGTAAACAATTAGCTAAATTTGCAGACTATTACTGAGCTAAAGTACACTATACCGAGATAAAGGAAAAAAGGCGGGCGGACAATGAAATAATCGATGTTAACAGTGTTAATACAAAATAGTTAATCTTCAAAACCATAAACAAGGACATGAGATCTCTGCTCCGGTTTCTATAATATTTTCGCCGTATAAAGTAGAATTTTCAAACTCCATATTTTCTCGTATTTTAGTCAGAAAAGCTTTTCTGAGTATCTTAATTGGTTATCACATCAATCCGCTTAAATGACATGGCCATTCAAGTATTTTAGTTGAAGTTCCATATCCCAAGCCTTATCTAAACCAAGTTGTTTGTTTACTATATTATCTTCACGATGACACTAACATATGGTCAGATTTTTAATATAAGAGAAATGTCCAAAATTATTCTACTATACCCTAAACATAAAAAGCTATGTCATCAAAATTAATCAAGAATAGTAAGCTACGGTTAGAAAGGGATTATTCATTATCAATGGTCATATAATCACTTAATGACAAAAAACAAAAATGTTTCTTTTCTCAATGCACTTATCAATTAGATAAAAGATACATGTGACAAAAACGAAACATAAAAGAAAAAGATGGAGAGCCAAAAGATGCAATGTGCACCTACAGGAACAACCACAAAATTTGCATGCTTGGTAACATTTTGCAAAAAATGAAAAGATAACCAATTTAGATGTTGACACATAGGGGCACAAAGTAACCAGTTAAGAACTGGTAGCTCTATATGAACGGCGAGTAAAACGTAGCTACCTAGCGTAAACATGCGGATTACTGTGTTTATGTAAATATGAAGACCCTAAAAATCAATCAGTTCCTCTGTATAAGAATTATTTATTAATACTTTTTAAACGTTTTTATTTGTAGAGTTCTATTTTCTACCGGACATAATCTTTTTATGAACCGTGGTAAGCTCATTCGGGTAAGGCAACGATAGTGTAACTCGAGGGTTGAACGTCCGGAGCTCAAGCTGGTCTAAAGTTCGCCGTGTTCATTAAAGATGACTAGAACGCTTAAAATATGTTCATGGACACAATGTTCTCCACGTTCTCAAACGTGGACTAAAAGTGGCACGCCAAACATGGGGGTCTTCTGCTTGGCACCTGCTTCTAAATTACGAGCACCCATCGGTGGTAATGTTACCCACTTCCATAGCATCCTTTAAGCTACATGTGCTCCTCGGATGGTGCTAAATTGGTAACAGCTGCGCAGTCTTGTATTGGCACGAAAATATATGCGTATTTTGTAGTGTTAGGATAATGTCCAAAACGCTGATGCATTAGAAATAATAATAATAAAAAATGATATTTTTATTCTAATTAATTGGATAATAATTGTGTTCTTAAAAACTGATTTATGTATGTATATATAAAAATTATGTAATGAGACGGACTTCTCGATGGGTGGTTGCAGTCAAGGCCATAAAAATGATACCGTTTCAGCTGAAGACCTTTATTAAGATAACGTTGAAGGACGGGTTCCCACTTCATCATAGGGACAGGACGACAAACTGAAGGGTCAGCTAGCATGAAGTTCTATGTACAAGACAGGTAACACCTGTGTCAACATCTGTGGGAAAATATCTCTAAAAAAATCTGTCTCCGACAGCGTGTATTTCCTTTTTATTTGGAAATTTCCTAAATTGTCTCTAGGGCCATGTAGAATAATTGGTCAGGCCCCTTCTCCGAGGGCGTAAACTGTAGCCTTAGTGGTCAATTTAGGTTAGGGGTTAAAAAGGGGAATTCAAAATGACGCGGGAATTTTTAGCCCTTGATTTAAGTTTTGAAAACCCCTGAGAATTTTCCTTACATATATGTATAACTATATGTATATATATATATATACATACACACGTATATATATATATATATATATATATATATATATATATATATATATATATATATATATATATATATATATATATATATATATATATATATATATATATCACAACTATTTTTTCACAAATAATTCAGCAATCTTCTATCTTCGTAAATAAATGCTTAACTACAGCCTTTTTGCAATCTCATCCACCCGACAAAGCATCGTCTTAAGTTAGAAAGGATTGTCTAAGTGCATTTTATTGACTCTCTCTAAAGAAACCACCCGACTTACGAGCGAAAAATTCGGAGAGGGCGTCTCGATAAAAAGACGGGAACTTAGATAGCGTCCTCCGCAGTCCAGATGTTTGGATTTTCAGCTCAAAGTTCCAGCGGCGATAATAAACTTGAAATGCTCTTAAGCTTGTTTTCCCACAGCAAACAAAATGGCCACTTGAAACGGAATCCTGGAATTTATCGCAATCAATAATGATCCGCCTGGTGATTGAAGAGGCTGTCACTTACTCTGTGCCCTTTTCCCCTTTAATCTCCGAGGGCAAATGCTATCGATTACTTCCAGATAAAAGTGGGAGAGAGCCATGATGATAGAAATGCTTGCCGAGATGTAGTAGCACGAAATCGATTTCATAAACAGAACGAGTGTAATGAATATGATGTCGCCTCGTTCGAGGTTTGCGGCGGGGAGTCGTTTGACATGTTCACAACAATTAGTTGGAAAAGTTTTAATTTCCGAAGCGACAGAGGGCGCTCGGTCAGGTATTAAACCTAGCATACTTCAAAGCCTCGTTACGTCTCTTTGCGGTTCATTGCGTTTATTATAAAAATTGCAAAGTTTAAAGCTGCTGATTAATACAAGAAACAATTTTCATTGTAATACAAACAAAAATTAGGGCATAATAAAACAATTTTAAACTTGATGTGCTGTGTAGTATAAATAATAAAATATTTTTATAACACGAGGGCACTTGCATGTTTTAACCCATGCAATTGTGTGGATTTTGTTGATCATTTTATTATGGGTGCAAAATATAGGCAGACAAAAAAAAAAAAAAAAAAAAATGTGGGTCCTTGTAATCTAGAAGCAGGGATCAGGCCGAAACCTCCTGACGTATCATTTGAGAATTTGGAGTACGAACCTCTTTTACGTGCCCCCGCCGCTATTAATGAACTCTGTGATCTTTAACCGGCTGAGCCTCAATCCTACAACAATGATATTAACGTCTCTATCGAATGAGCTCTATCGAATGAGCCTTTATTTATCAAAAATAGGAACAGTAAAAAATAATAACAAAAAAAATTTAAATATTTAAAATTAAATTAGTTGTAAAAATATTAGTTATAAAAATTAAAATGATTGATAAAAAACTGATTTATCCTTATATAAATATAAATATATATATATATATATATATATATATATATATATATATATATATATATATATATATATATATATATATATATATATATGACACGTTCCGAGTGATGAAGGCATGGAAGACACATATTGCTTCGTGTTTAAAAACTTCTTTATTGTCTTTCTGTTGTAAATGGGTATGCTATTAGATATCCTTTGTTCCCATTTTGGGACGGCAAGCGTGGAGGATGCTACCAGCACGATTTCTCTCTCAGAAGTGTCTTTTTTGTCGTTGTTTACCTAAACAAATTCTTCTTCTCTACTTCCGCGTCAACTTCTTTACTCTGTATAGTCCAGCTTCAGGGTGTGTTTTTCTAATATTACGTTATCGTTACAGAAATTCAACTATTTTTAATTATAACTCGCTTAATTCTTAACCCCCATTTTTAAACCTAACATATCTATGTCAGGTCTAAAAAGGGGGTAGTTGGAAATTACGTGAGTTATAAACAATTTTAAAAAGGGAGCTCTTTTATAATAATAAAAAGACCCACTTTTACGTAACCTTTTGGAGTAATGCGGTCAGGCGCAGAGATATTTCACAGGAAGTTGATGACTAATCAAGCGAGAAGAATCAGTTAACGCGTGGGCATGGAGTTGTCAACACATTCCACTCTTGTCTTCACCAAGAATAAATGAAAATGGCCTAAGCGACGCCTGAAACCGAAACCCCATATTAAATAAAGAATTGTTTTTACTAAGAAGGACTAATTATTCCATTCGCCTTAACACTGGATCACGTCATATATATATATATATATATATATATATATATATATATATATATATATATAAAGCTGAAAGTGAAACGTGTTATATCAGAAGCCTAAACAGTGGTAAAACAAAGAAGTCCATTGTACAACGGGTTGATTGGCGAACATTTGTTATTTTCTCTTATCTAGGAGTAAAGTTAATGTAAGAGTATAGGATTAATATACTTGTAAATAGTGTATGATTTACTTTAAAAAATCACTGGGGGATAATAACTTGATTGAATTCACATAAAGGGGGAAAAAAGGAAAATCTAGATTTTTTTAATGAGATGCATTTTTTTAGTGCAGTATCAACTGCACTAATATAGAAACTTTTATTATTTTTTATGCACTCTCTCTACAAGTAAGTCTATAAATAAAACCTAATTCTTAAAATATTAGTAATAACAAATCCAACATATTATATTGAGAACATTGTAGGATCTAGGTGCAACCGGTCCAAAGAACAACAGCTTCCCCTATGCAGCTGATAACGTGCTGAATTTTCAAGTCAACTCATTAAAGGCAAGGAAATTAATTTCGCATGCCCACTATTATCCTAAGGGGATAAAGGATACTGAATTTAATATTTTTGAAAATACTCAACTTTGATTGTTATCTAATAATGAGCATTAAATTGTAATAAAATTGGTTTAGTATATAAGACAGACATACTTGCAATTTAAATTTTATAATAAAGTCCAAAAAAATATTAATCCGTGAAGTTAGCAATGTAAATTATTCTATACACCAATAAAAGGTAAATCACTGCAACTGCGGCATTGTATAGTATTATATACGTTAGTAAAAAACACAAAAACGTGCTAATTCTCATAGCGACAACAGCATATATATAAAAATGTGTAAGAACAAACATTTACGCATGTGTATTTTATAATAAACATACATATTTAGGGGTACAAACATAAAAATAAAATAAAACTTACCTTAGATAAACCTGAGCGGCGCATCTTGACGGTTATTTTTCACAATTTAAATTATGACAGATAAATTACTATTTTTATTTTTGACGTATAAATAAACGTGTAGAAATGTCATGTGTTTCATAAAACTGAGTTTAAAATTATTTTATAGTGATCGTATATTTTTATAAAGTTGCAAGTATGGTATGCTGCACAAAATGAACATAAAGGTTAAAAATACTTTTACATGAAAATTTTTTTTGCTGATAGATTTTAGTGTTTATTTTACAGTTTACATGAAACTGTAAAATAAACACTAAAGACTATCAGAAATTTTTTTTTTTCATTTAAATAAAAAATGATTTGATAAAAATAGAGTCATGCAACCATTATTCTTTAATTATTCCCATAATGCTTAGTATATTAGCCACTTATTTTCATCTTTCTCTACATTTTTAGCAAATGTAATGTAATGTAATAACAATTCATTTAAAATATTTATTTGAAATTATACAAGATTTTAACAATTTTTCATTGTTTCACTCTGCTATACCCTCTGTAACTCGTCAAAATACTTTAGGTTATAAAAAGATCTACTCTTACAACAAATATATTAATAGATTAAATCCCAAAATGAGAGAGAGACTGAGAAAAAAGTAATGAACTTGAAACATTTTGGAGCCACCAATGCGATACCACAAGATTAAACTTAAAATGGTATTTTTATGTTTTAAAATGTACAACAAAATCGAAAGCTTTAGAGATGTAATCATTCAGTAGAGTGGGGGGGGATCCATTTCAATGAGAAGCTTAGGCCCGTGCTGACTTCGTCTTTATTTTTGGTCTAATTCTATCATTTTGACTGTACCTGGCCTACTTGACAGAAAAAAAAATTGTTTCGTAACATTAGTTTAAAGTTTTAAATTGAACCAATTTTATCTTTTAAAGGGGGCTCTAACTTCTTAAAAATTTACTCAAAAGAAACCATTCACTAGATTTTCGAAAGCTGGAGAAAACAAAACTAATGAAGGCTGGGTGTTCTCAAAACCTTCTTCCAGTTTAAACTTTGCCCGTAAAAATCTGTTACAGTACAAATTTCATTTACATATTATAAATATTCACTTCATTTTACTTCAACATCCCATTAACATTTTTAAAAACTTTTATTATTGCAAACTTTTCCTGATGCCGGAATAAATTTACCAGCAAAGAAAAAAAATATTATTCCAAGTCAATAAACGAACAAGGCTGGCGACTTCGGAAGGGCCTGTTACTCAACCTGAAATTTAAATTCCAGCATATTTTTTTCTTCATCTCGTAAGCCCACAAATGACGAACTTTGTACCCCCGCTTCGGTTCATTAATCATCATTTGATTGTTCCTCCGCTCGTATCTAATGAATAATCATCACTGCCATGCAAAACATCCCCGACACGTTCCCGACAACCCCTTTCCCTCAAAAAGCCTTAATTATTCATTTTCGAAAATTTCCGGAATTCGATACACTCAGGCAATCTACTTTTCTCCCTCCCCTTTTTGCGATATCGTTACAGCAATCGGGCGGGGAGGGGCGGTTATTAGTGGAGGGAAAGCGAGTCTCCCCTATCGATTTCTTAACCGGTTACCATGGTGCCAGGCTGGATTATGCTCAGATATCCGTCCCATGGAAAACGTCGATTACACGCCACCAAAAAAGAAATGAGATTCTCACACGTAGCTTCGTAATCAGCCTGCTAATCGGGGTTTAACTGTAAAAATAGAAAAATAGAAGGAGTATTTGTTAGTTTAACTGCTCGATTAAGCTCACAGATTAGTAAAACAAAATAGGGAGGGTTGAATTTTAATACTAAACACGTTCGGGGGTTAAATATATTGAAGCATTCGATAGGTACCTATAAAAATAAATCGTAAACTAAGCATCTTATATGTATGTTACGTATGCATATAAATATAAGTTGCACAGGAAGTATTGAGATTTACGTATTAAATCTAAAATAATTATTTAATCGAAATTTATAGTGGTATGGATTCCTTTTAATATACACATATACATACTGACGCAACATACACATTTCTCCAACACGTAAGAATAGCAGCGAATTTCCTGATCTTCCGTTTACAAAGAACTGGAGCATTTTATGTCAAAATTTTTTAATATAAAACATTCTCAGAAAAACAGGTTTCCCTTTCCTAGTGACAAAAAGCTAAAAATATTCCTTAAATCGTCCGTAAAATATTTGTTCGAATTTATCTTCGCTGTGAAGCTTTGTCTGTGAGACCTACTGCAAATTTCTTTATTTTTTAAACCTAAAGAAGGACAAGAGATGCACCATAGGTTCAGTCATGTTAAAATCGAATTATTGAGTGCCCGAAAATCGATACAGGTAATTCATATAAAGATGAGTGTCTGTTCGACGAATCACCATCATAATATATGCTATATTTTTTAAACAACTATAGGATATGTCAGATTAATTGTGAGGTATGAAAGAAAGCTGTACATAGTATAAAGCTGCACAAAGTATTGTTTTAATCGGTTCACAAATCTTTATTTCAGAGCAATTTGTAACATGTTTTTCGATAATATTATTAATAAAGGAGAAGAGAGAAAAATGCATTATTAATTTAAAATTTACACATAGCTTAGAAATGGAAGTGTTTTTGAGATTTCTGGCTTACATTAACCCTTTCCAGCATGGTGAGTTCAATTATGTCACACCTAATTTACATTCTTTTAAATCAGTTTCAATTAACACACTGTACTATGATCCAATTATATTAAAATTTTCGTTTTTAGAAAAGAAAATCCAGAATTTTTTTTAAATTCGTAATATGCATAAACATGCTCATCTAACCATTTTTGTAACATTTTAAATTTAAGTAGCATTTTTGCATAGCTTGTCACAAATGGTTAAGATCTAGTTACAAGTTATTTCATTCAAAAAGACGTGTGTGTAAGTTTAAATAAATACACACACATACATATATATGTATAATTTAATTTTAAAAGTCAAAGGTTTCAAGAGAAAAAACTGAGCATATATTTTATTAACATTCAAATCCGGAACGGATATTTTAAAAGACGGATATTTTTTTTAACTAAATTAGGAATAGATAGTTTAAGGTGTGTTGCAATCTGCCTTTCCTTCATACTTTGGAAGGAAAGGTAAAAATGTTAAAAGGAATTACAGGACTTATTGTCCTTTATATTTAGTGTCTGTAGTCCAGATTACAAGGCACTTCGGTTGTCCGAATTGCTTGTTCTTGTGTCAAATACGTTTAAGCAGTGTTCACGCAGTTTAACATATTGCTTCACTGAACAGGAAAACTACGCACTCATGAATTCCTTTTACCATTCCATTTTATCGCCCCGAAATCTATTTATGTGCCTCCCCCCCATAATACATACGCAGGACACGCCTCCCCCCTTCCGAAAAAAAAACCATGTCATAAAACAGTTACATACATATTTATGCAGGTGTTTATGCACGTACAGAAATGATTTATGCGATGGAACAGAGTACATGCTCACTTTCAGGCCGATCTATGTTATTTCCACCCCTCTCTACTCCACCCCACACAGGAACTGGGGAGGGCAGGAATTTGTAGCTAAGCAAAGTGTGGTATGGCTCCCATCGATTTCTTGTCTGGTCGCTATGGTAACAGGACGCAGGAATGCAGAAAGCCCTTCGACTTCCTCTGTGCTGGGAAATAGTTCTTACTTCTTCTTATGGTGGGGTTAATGGAAAAAAAGAACAGAAGAAAATTTAATGTTTGACTTGGACTTGCCAGTGTTAAGTGAAACTCCAGAGTATAGATGGTGAACGAGTAAGAGGCATTCGAATCGATTAGAAAGCGGTTCACGAAGCCCTCGGCTTGTGAATCACTTTCCATTTACAAGACAAATATGCATCGCAGTAAAGTTTGACAAGTCGAGAGTTAAACTATATCCATTTGGTTAAATATTAATTTTCCCCTCTCCTTAAAATGGATGTGAACCAACCGCGTTTCGAACAGTAAGTGATACAATAGGTAGACACAGTAACTCTTTTCACTTTGAAGTTTGTGTTTTTTAGGGAACAACACATCACTTTAACACTAAGCACACCAACACCTTTTATTTATTTTCTTTAATTTTAATTATTTATTTTATTCACTTAATCCGTACCTATTAATTTCTTTTATTTCTATTTTAATTCATTACACATCACATTTTTTTAAATATACGTTATCAGTCATTTAACCGTGTTTAGTGTTACCCTCAAAAATTCGATTTTTTAATTTTCACATTTTAAAAATTCCTGGGTACTTCTGTATCGTTTAAAACAAACCCCACTGAAATAATCGAATTTAAACCGTTAAACTCCAGTCTTTGTAAGTAAGCTTTTAAGGAAATTAAAAAAACTTCAAATGCAATACTGAAATAGGTGTTTTTTCAACTCGCTTGCACTGTAAGTAAAAAACTATTGCACATGTTGATTTCAAATTATTACAGTAAAAATATATTATTAGTCTTACAGTGAAACTCTATCTACATTTTTTTGTTGCTGTTTAATTCATTTAGTATTTATATTATTTCAAATGCAATTTTTAAACATTATTTTAACTTTTTTGTGAAAATTCAATCCCCTAGTATAATAGTTCTGATACTTTTTAAAAATTTAAATAATTATTGTTTTCAAGAACTCAAATTATTAACGCAACTTACTTTGGGATGCTGAAAGCCTATACAAAATGAATGAGAAATATTTAAAAAAATTTTCAATAAAGTTCTCACTTTTCACTTTATAATAAAAACTTCTTATTCGTTAGACACAAAGTAAATTCATTAAAGTAATTAAATAAAATTAACTTAATATTTTAACACTGACTTATGTACGTTATAAGTGGCTGCTTCTTATTTCTTTATATAACGGATATTAAAGCCCACTTGTCAGCCGAAAAACTAAATTGAGATTGTACAAGACTTATACTACCCGTGCTACTATAGGCTAGCGAAACCTGGATATTAAATTTAGACACCCAGAGAGCCCTGGAAACTTTTGAAAGAAAAGTGTTAAGAACGGGCCTGTAAAAAAACAAGGGTGCTAACCAATACAATTTTGAACCAAGGGACCAACCAGATACAATTTTGAATTATATAGGCTTTATAAAGAGCCTCAAATTACACTAGTCATCCGAAGTAATAGACTGAGATGACTCGCCTTGTTTGGAAATCCCATGAAAACAATCCTACTAGAATGCATACTTTTAAAACCCCCGAAAAATCCCATGCTAAGGGATGACCACCTGCATGATGGCAGAAAAATATGAAAAGGACCTCAAGACTTTGAAAATAAAAAACTAGCAGAGTTGATTTGGACTGACTGAGTTGGAAGAAGCGTATTGTCGAGGCAGCTAAGACCTGTAACAGGTTGTTCCGCTATTAAAGAAGTAGAAGATATTACAGCTCCCAATGTCCCCAAATGGTAGAGAATGTGCTCTACAACAATACAAGACAAGTGAAAAGTTTTGCTTAGTAACAAAACATCTATTTAAAAAAAAATGCTGATCGTGAGATACATGAAGGCAGTATAATGGTCATTAGTATAGTGAATATTAATGCTTCCCGCAAGATGGCTGTACTGTAGTTCTAGTTAAACAACACTTTTACTTAAAGAAACTAAACTAACTTTAAATCTTTAAGGGAATGTACAAATGCTAATTTGGATGACACATTATACAACCAAAAGACGAAAAATGTGTATAATTAGGAACTCATGTGGCATCGTCTTCAGTTTTTATCTTCTGTTCGCACTGGACATCGCACTGGAGCTCTCATGTCTGACTTCCCTGGGCCAAGCCCTCTAAGTCAGAGTACTGTGATTGCATGGTATGAGAAGTAATGGATATATTACAACACGATAATAAGGACCAAGAATCGAATTAATGTTAGGAGATATAAAAATTAAAGTTAAGTTTAAAGTACAAGCTAAGGTTCACGAGTTCAGTGAAGGCTAAATCTTCTGTTGTTAGACAAGCTATTTTATGTCTCATTTTGTATTATACTTAATGTGGTAGATGGGAAACTGGCAAATAACGTCTTCTAGCGCCCTTACTGTGTAATATTCGGTTTTTTATTAAACACCAAAAGGACAAGAACAGAGAAAATGTCTTCGAAACAGGTTCACATAAATTACGAAATACCAACTGCATGAGAAAGTACTTAAATCTTGGATATTAGAGAAAAAATAATTATGAAGTAAACGTCTCAAAATCATAAAGATTCAGTAATGGAAGCATCACAAATAAGTTTTGTACAAAAATGCAGAAAATGATGCACTTCTTATGCGTCTGTTTCATACTAGAAAATAAAGATGATCATGCAAGAATGTCCCTAAACGTATTCAATACTGAAAGAAAGTTAAACAAAACCGTTAAAATTTTTAATACAAACATATAGCTGGAAAATAATTACAAACAAAATTGAATAAAACAAATAGATTAGTTTTACTTTAATTGGATATTTTTGTTTTGTTTGTCTCATTTAAAAAAAATTAAAAGTAAGAATCTTTTTAAAAAATCCATTTGTATTATATTCTCTTAAATGGGTATTCTTTATTATAATTTACAATATGTAAGTAAGGAATAATTCAATAAAAAATCCATTTAAGTCTTCGCATTTTATTTCAAAAGTAACCAGTGATCTCGGAATGCTTTATTTGAAGCAGTAAAAAAAAAAAAAACAAATAAATCTCATTACGATTTTGCAAAATAAAAAAAAGAAATCAAAAGACAATGGTGTTTTCTGTTTTTTCTCATAAATATACATTAAGAATATTTTCTTGGGGCTTTACCTTTAGAATATTTGTTTAGAGAAACAGCAATAATAATAACAATAACCGACCCGCTGATTTAATCTCCTTATTTGAGATGGATAATAAAATTGAATTTTTAATTTCTATATGAAAACATAAATCCCTTTTAACAAACTTGCTTTATTCATAATTTTATTAATTTTGGAAAATATATCCAGGGAATCTAATTAAAGCCATAACAGAGCTCTCGCTTTTTTCCAAATTCTCTTTAATCTCTGTTAATAAATGAGACATCTTGTTTTCTATAAGCAAAAAATAAAGAATGGAGGAAAAAAAATTCTCTAGGAAAGTGTAATAGCATTTTGCGTGAAAGTTAAATTGCTCGCTTTCGCTTGCTGGGTATTTCATTTTTTTTCTTCTTTTTTTTTTAACAAAATGTTATCTTCGAGACTTTTATTAGGTTTTACTGAAAAGAATCAAAACAAAAACAAATAAATGTAATTTCTGAGCTCCCCCCCCCATTATTTTTTGTTGGGATACTGTAAAAGAAAATATAGCTTTTTCGTAATAAGTTTAGCTTACCGAATGATAAATTATTTCATATCACTTCTCTTTTGTATTTCCCATCAGAATAATGGAGATAAAGCAGTCTCGTTTAAAAGTTTGCTATTCTAAAGAAATTGTTATAATGTTATAAAAATATTTTTTCTTTTTTTAGGGAGGCTTTTGCTAAATGCTCGGTTGCTCTGGGTTAATACTCCTTAATTCCTAGAAGCAAAATAAAATGTAAAAAAGGTAATCATAAATAGTATTTATTAAAAAATAAGCTTTTGAGCGTGTTAAAAAAAGAAATAAGGATTACTACCACAATATTTTTTTAGCTATAAAATGATCGCATACATGTCATTTTTAATGGGAAGACCAAGGATCTGGTGGATCGAGGGACAGATCTGAAGGTCATCAGAGTCAAAAACTGGAGAAGTCTGTCCAAGAAGAAAGCTCCCTAGAAATCGATTATAAGGAAGGCAATGGCCCAGCCTGGGGTGTTGTCCAGCTGAAAAATATATCCTATTTAATACAGACTGCCCCCTGAGTCAATCACATGTACAAATAGTAAACCAATTTTAGCATTCATACACTCTAGAATGAGTGATAAATATTTGCTACTTTACAACTGCAGGAAACTTACTTCATTTATCAGTTTTCTGTATTCATTGTTGGTCTTGCTTCTGATGCCACTTGCACAAACCAAGTACAATTGAGCCATACGCTACTCGTGTTAAGGCAAAATGGTGCGCCTTTTGTTTAATAAGCATTGCTAGGGTGAAAGAATGCTTTTGCGCAAGTGGGTCTCCTAATTTAGAAGCAGGGACAACGCAGAAGACCCATAGGCTAGGCCTGCCACTCTCAGAGATATTGTTTGAGAACTTTGTAAACATTTGAGTATATAAACGTTTGAGGACATTGTAACTACGAACATATTTTAAGCGCCCCAGTCACCTTTAACGAACACGGTGGATCTTAGGCCGGCTTGAGCTCCGAACCCGCAACCCTCCAGTTACGCCATCATTGCCTTAGCCGATTGAGCTACCATGGCTCTAATTCATTGTAAATTTTGGCTTATTTTAGATCAGAGGTTTATAAACTGGGAGTCGGGGTTGCGGGACCTGCAGCATTGCTTGCCAGAAATTTTAGCAATTTTGAATTTCTTTAGCTTATTATACTAATTTTACAATTACCACAGATTTTTAACTCAATTTATATGAAAATAAATAAAGACTATGCAGACAAAGAAAAACAAAAATGCTTCAGCTTCCTTTTTTATAACATATAGAAACATATATTTTCACATTTACTTTTTAGTAAACATTTTCAATTGTTTTCGTCTTAAAATTAAAAAGTAAACTTAATGATTAAAACTCTAAAACTGTATAATACAAGAAAAGAAAATGACAGTTTCACTCGCGCATATGCTTATGCGCTAAATGCTTATGCGGTTTCTACAAAATTTTCGCTAATATTATGGGTCCTCATACTGAAATGTTTAAGAAACTCAGATTTAGGTTAGTAAAAACTCAATTTCCGTTTGGAAAAGAACATAATTTGCTTGGAAATTCAAAGCACAGCCATTAATTCCAATCTTTTAAATTAACTCTCCAACCAATCAGCATACACAATGTACAAAAATATTCAAAATATATTAAGTACAAAGCTAAATTAATAGAAAATAACTGAAAAGTGATTGAAATACAAGAAACGTTTTAAAAGCCTACAAACAATTTTAAAAAATTGAATTAAAAAAACTACTAGCTTTAATTTTTTCTAATCGGTTTGATGTAGTTATACTTCAGTATATATGTGTAAAGGTTTCTAAGTCAATAATTTACATAAAAAATTTTTAACGTCGTACAAAAGACAGTAGTTAATTCTGCTAGAGTGAAACAGCAATTTTTTAATTTTATTTATTTTCATTTATTCATTAATTCAATTATTTTTTTGCACGGGAAGTTATTATTTTCCCATCTTTAGTAGGCCAAAAAATACGAATATTTATGCTCCATATGCTTAAATCGACAACATTCAACAAAAGAAAACGTTCAAATAAATAATGTAATGTGTGCATTAAATGCCCCAATGCATAAAATACATGTAATGTAGTGGCACGGTACAGTTATTTATAATTTTGTATCTCAAAGAAAAGAGTAAACGGAGTAATAAGAGGAAATATGTTTCAAATTTAGTATTTTTACTAAGGTCAAAATATGTAAAGAAAGGAAACGATTATAAAATTATAAATTTCATAAAGGTTTTAAAGCTATAAATACCAAAGGTATAGCCATAAAATCTGTTTAATTTTTTGTGTACTTTTGTTTAACTCGCCCTGTATGTCTGTCTAAGAATGAACATGTAATCATTCTTTGACAAACCCCCAATCTGTAATTAACCTGAAATTTTACACTAATTTATCTTTGATAATAATGCATGATTAAATCATAAAATTACATCATAACAAATAAAATAATTTATTTTAATAAAAGTCGATTTTCTAATGCTGTTATCCTCTTTTTTACTTAGCTTATTCAAACTTTTATAAAATTTCTATTATTATTTATCTTTTTTTTATTGTTTTTATGTATATTATAACGTAAAAAAAACAGACTATAATTTTCCAGGCTTGTAAAAGTACCTATTTATGTTAGAATACAAACTATGCAGGCTCTAAATCAGGGATGATAAATAAGATTTTATCAAATTGCCAAAATCAAAGTTAATTAAAATGTACATTTTTTCGTGTGCTAGCAGCTTAGGAATGTATATATAGTACCTGAATATTGTTTCATTTGTTATAAATTATGAACAAAAAGTACTGAAATAATATAATGTTTTTTGTATAAAAGTGTCGCAAACAGGATTAAATTTTAATAATAATTATATTGGGTGAGTCAGCAACTCAATACTAGTTTTTAAATCGTCCACGTTCACGCAAAAGCCATTAAGTCCAAAATTTATTTTATAACGAAATACAGTATGTGGGTTGTTATAAAAAACAATTAATAGTTAATAGTAACAGTAGTTTTAATAATTGATTTAGGTCATGAAATAGTTGCTAATTATTAACTAGCAATGAGCAAGTGTTTTTACTTCTGAACAATTTTTATATCAATTTATGTATGTAGAACATTTTCCTCAGTTTTGCTTGAGTGCCAACGAAATGAAGTTTAACGCCATCTAGCAGATAGTTGATGCGTTTGTTCAGACTTATATAACTCCAAGAACACTTATATAACAGAATAACATCCCGTCATGACCCAAAAAGAATATTTTTACAATATTTTACATATTATTTTTCATTGATGTTTCAAATATTTTGGCTTGCCAAACTTGCTACGTTTACTATGTAAATACCATCATTGATTTATGTACAGTGAATCAAAAAATAACAGAAAATATAACTTGAAAATCGCTATGATAAGTTTCAAGTGTAATGGCGGATGTAAGCTTCAATTATGTCTGTAACTAGAATGTAAATTTAAAACTACCACTTTATTCCGAACGTTATGTTGATCCATCAGCGCAATGAGTTTCATTTCATTGCTACAAATCCTTTGAACAAGAGCATTGCACTTATATCTCTTTCATTAAGTGACTATAGATGTTATAAACAAGAGCTTGCTTATTCTACAGATTAAAACTGATTTAAACATAAAAGTCTTTCATTAAGAATATAAAAGATAAGTGCATGTGATTATACAGCTTTAATTTCCACTTGATATGTTTGCGCTGTCTGTAATAACAGCTACACTTTTTTTTCTTCGTGGCAGTAATCTGTAAGAACTGTTTAATCTTAAGTGTACGAGACAAGAAAGTTAAAAAAAAGAAAAAATATATAAATGCTCTTATTCTCCGAATCTGATAGCGGAACAACTTGAAGTGGAAGAATCGAACATTTATTAACAATGTCATATGTGAGTATGTGTCATGACAGATGATGAATAAAAAAAATAAAGGAAAAGAAAAAATTATATATATATTTTCTGCGAAATTTTCAGACGATGCATGAAATGGTAGATTTTTCCCAAAGGGATTTTCTTTTATTAAGAAATTCTTTTCGTCATCTTCTACATTTGAAATTTGCATGACGATTCGTGGAAAGCGGTCTCTTTAGAGTTTGATCGCTGTACCTTAATCCAGAGGTGTGGAACCTTTTTATTACTGGAGGCCGCATTTCAATTAGGCTATAAGAAAGGAGGCCGCATTAATTAGAGCACCTAAATGCAACTTTTGTAAAATTATTATCGTTTTTGTATAGCGTTATCGATTTATCGCATCCTATAAAAATAATAAAAAAAGATTATTTTTCAACATAAAATGTTGTGATGTAAAATATTTTTGAATCCTCATATGGGTAATAACTTGCTGTAACAATAATCTTTAATAATTTTTAATAAACAAATACATTTTAAATTCCAAGCCGAGATAGCTCAGTCGGCAAAGGTGTCAAACAGGAGAATTGTGAGATCGATGCTCTAGCTGGCCTAAGATCCACCCTGTTCATCAATGGCCTTTGGTACATAAAATAGATTAGTGGTCGCAATATTTTCCAAGTTCCGAAACGAAACCTCTGAAGGTGGCAAGCCAAAGTTGGGGGTCTTCTGCTAGGTCTCTGATTCTAAATTACGAGAACTCACTTTGTGTTGTCTTAGTCATGTTGGCCGCTTATGTGGTGCTCCTATACAAAAATGATCAACAGGCGAATGCTTAACAGGCAAGTTGCTCCGAGTAGTTTAGATTAGGTAATTAATACAATCGCTAGCTTTTATGAAGGTCGCACACGGAACTCATGAAATTCGCAAGTTCCTTACCTATACCTTAATTCCTTATCACCGTGCTTCAAATCTGCAATATCTACAAAAATTTGTCATTTCTACCCAGAGTTGGAAAAGAATATACTGTAATTTTTTTTTCTTTTTGAAACACAGCAATGAACACGGCTAGCTTGTAGATTCCTTACCAAATGGCCATACTAAGTTTACTTCCTATCAAAGTATTATTTATTGCTTGTTCAGGTATATTTGATTATAACTAGTATGTGGGTTTGTTGAGGAGATTATAGACATCAGAAAAGGTTTTGGAAATTACTAACTTAGTTATAAAATTTCCTACAAGCATAAATTGACGTATAACTAAATAAATTCCATTAAAAGTTATTTTAAAAATCCGATCACTTTTTTTTTTCAGTTCCAATTTTTTGGAACAATTTGTTAATTTTTAAAATGTTCTTTTCGAACTAATTTTTAATTTACTCTTTAACTTGTTATTCCTTAAAAATACATTTGAAATATATATGGCTACTATTTTGTATATAGGTTGAATAGATAATTCGTAGGAAATATTTTTACGTCTATATGTAGTTTTTTGTAGTATTCCGACACTTTAGACATGCGTTTCAGCCGAGCGATGGCCGACTGGTTAGAGTGCTGGCTGTCGGAACGGGAGTTCGTGGGTTCGAATCACTACTTCATGGATGTTCGTAGTTGTTCGGAATCGGCTTTAAGCAGGTCTCATTATCTCTCATATTGCAAAGTAGACCGTAGCGAACCAAATCAAACATGAGTTTTAATCTAGATTTGTCTTAATATATGTCAGGAGTGATTCGTAAAAATTTTGTAAAATTTTTAGGAATATATTAATAGTACTGAACTATTCTACAATGACAATTTGAAGGTAAAGTGCACTTTTTTATAGATTGTCTTCTCGTGTTCTTCAACTTTCTATCTCCTTATTTTTCTGTGAGTGGTGTTTCGAAATACTCCTCAATCGTAGAAACCTCCCTCTTATGTGATGATACAACCATATCTAAAAGTTTTCCTGGCTCAAGATCAAAGATCAATGCACAAAATTACAAGCAATTCCATCAATAAATCGAAATAAAGGAGCACAAATTTCCGTTTTTTTCCCTTTTCTTGACATCGTTGAAAGTCTGTACAACTGTGATGATAGTGGGTGTATATTTACTGAAAATTTATAGACTTAAGGAAATACAGAGCATTTGAATTTGGAAAAACGATCACTAAATGTGATCAGATTCTAATAACTATATTTCCAATAAAAAGAATATAAGAACTTTTTTATACAATATATATCTAAATTATATACTTTATAATGCATGAAAAATAAAAAATTATACATAGGAAAATGATATCATATTAAAGGTTTAAAATATGCTACAACTAAAATAATAAAAACGTGCTCAAAATAATATTACTTCATAAATGCTTATATAAGAAAGACTGAGGTGAAAATATATTACAAAACATTTGTCTTTAAATAAAATCCAAAATATATACAGAAAATTATACATAAATTAAAAATTGAAGATGAAGATTGGGGATTCAATAAAAATATCTAAGTTTTCTTCAGATTTTTTCAATTGTAAGAGAAGTATACTTATATTGATAATTATTGGCTTTAACATGAAGAATATGAAGAAGCGAAAATGTGATTAAAATTTTAGAAATGTAACATATCTAGTTTTTAAGTAATACTGTGTGCAAATTCTAAAATTATAAAGCAAAAATTCAGTACATAGACCATATAAAAAATTTATCATAACTCAGCCGCTAGTACAAATGTTTTAAAGCAATTTCTTGATAAATGTACACGAATGATTAAATATTTAGAATCTTATAAAAGATAAGAACCAAATTTTTAAAGATAAAGTTTCTATAACCCCTTAAAAGACAAAATAATTATTTATTGTTTTGGCTCACCTCGTTTTGAGGCAGAATTTTAGTGAAAAACAATTATATAATTCGTTTTAAAGTTATGAATCCGATAGGTCTTCCATATAGACATGGCTGCCTAGAAAGTCGTAGATAGACATATGTCTGTCTGCAACTTGAACGATACTTCAAAAAAATATAATTAAATCCTGGACCTTTGTTACAACTAAAGCTCTTAAGCTCTTTTTTATTTATTTTTTTAAATTTTCAAGCTTATTTTCACGCTGTTGCCTGTGTGAGATGAAGTCATCTCCCATCAGTGCTTCTACGTTTGCAGAAAGATGTAATTGCATTGCGTGTGGAGAAACATTAATAATGAAATTCTAACAATTTAATATTGCGGTCTTTCTAGGTAATTAATTCTTCCCAGTTCGTAGGCAGCGAACGAAGAACGAAAGAATTTTCACTTTTATTCAAGAGTGAAGTGGTTGAATAATGAGAGATATTATATTCGCAACGAGTTTCATCGAATAATGAGATTTGTTTTAATGCAGTTACTAAGTATATAGTGTTGGATTCATAACTGGTTTTCATAAAAGTTAAATTGAAGAAAATAATATATTGTTGCATATTAAACGATTTTCTCTACAAAGAAAAAATTATTCCACTGGCATTCAAAATTAAAATAATTTGCATATTTTGTCGAATTTCACAAAAAGAACTGAACGAATTGTAAAATTACTGCTTCCAAACAAAGATGCGAACTGTGTATGCCGCATACGTAAGCGTACACATGTGTTTGGGGAGAGATAGTAGAGTAGAGAGTAGAGATAGTAGAGAGGCTTTATTAGCACTCGTGGTGAAATCTGTATTTCGTTCGCTTGCACACTGTCTAGATTTCGCTCTCTCTCTCTCTCTCACTCTCTCTCTTTTCCCCTCTTTTCTTTAAGCAATTGGTTGAGATATATCTACCATGTTGGATTCTTATCCCTTCATGTTAACCTATTAAAAAGTGAAACTCATTCTGGTACGCTCGCGTGTAAAGGATTCGTTTAAAGAACCACGTGATGGAACAGAAAATTTTCTAAGATGCTACCTTTCCCTTAAAAAAAATCGAAAAAAAAATATACTTAATTTCAAATTGCTTGCAAGACATTTTAGTATACTCCTTTTTAATTGCAAATAACAACATTTAACGGGCATAAATTTTATAAAAGGAGGATAAGGTAGCATTATAAAGAATTTGCTGACAAAAAAAAATTCGATAAATGTGGACAGTAGAGGCAAAGCGTAGATCTTAGCTTTCTTTAAATCTACCGATTGGCTACTCCATGGAAATGCCACCTGTTCTCAGCAGTTCCAGGGAAATAAAGTTCAAAATTGTTGTTGATTTTTTTTTTCGATCTAGTTGAAATCAAAAGCGTCGACATTCATCAGAAAGTAGAGATCGAATTTTTTTGACAATTACATTTTCCTCCTGCATTCATCGCATCGTATAAGAAAAGTAAAAATAACTGTGTGTAAATAAATAAAAAGCACTATAAAACATCTGCAGCTCTCCTGAATTATTGCTCGAATCCAAACTCCTTCCCTCTCTATTCTAAATATTCATGGTCGCTGGATTGCTCTTTATCAAATGGAAATTTTCCCCGAACTATGTACATAAAAGTTGCTGTTGACAATTTTTTCTCCCTTTTTCACTCTGCTATTTCCATTTGTGCGCCGTGGTTCTGACGAATTCACTTTCATCTCGAAATTGGATGACGAGACACGTAGGTATTTGGGACGATAAACAGCCTTAAAAAAAAGTTATGTACATAGAAAATGCAATCGCGTTAAAAAAAAAATTTCGTATCGCTGTAAAATGAATTTTTATTTTATTCTAAATATTTTTATTTCACCTTTTTTTCCCATTGCTTTTGAGGTTTTCTTTTTGATAGAGCAACACTCGAGCCTTCTAATATTAGACATTCTCTAAAAATCGGTTCTAAATATTTTGTAGGCACGGAGAACAAATATTTCTAAGTTTGTTTATCATCTCTATATGCTACATAATCCTTTGTATACGCTAGATTCAAAAGATATGTGTATAAACTAAAATCGAGTTAAAAAAGAATTTCCTATCACAGAAAAGCAGTTTTTTTTTTTTTTTAGATTTCATTTTCGGGATTTTTTTTATCGCTTTTGAAGTTTCATTTTTCATGTCATAAGAACAAAAGTGAAGTCTGTAATAATATATATTCTCGGAATATGGGTTTCAAATATTTTGTAGGTTGGGTAATAAAAATTTCAGAGCTCGTTTATCAACACAAGAAAGGTCTGTAAAATAATAGAAAATTTTCTCATTCAAGATACACTGAATGAAATAAAATGGAAATCAAATGAAGAAATTTAAAATAGAGCCATTAAAACGTCTACTTCAGACTGCACAATTTTTTAATCGATTCATTAAAATTTGTAGTAGTTAATTAGGTTCGGGTTGAAAAATCTAATTTATTTTTTTTTTTATACATTTTAGCATGCTTTATTTACTTAAATATGTAATGCATATAGATATTAGTTTGCCTAAGAGTAATTTTTTAAAGTTTTAAAGTCTTCAATTTAAAAATGGGTTGAATGATTTAAAAATGGGTTGAAAAATCTAATTTATTTTTTTATTTTTTATACATTTTAGCATGCTTTATTTACTTAAATATGTACTGTATTAGATATTAGTTTGCCTAGGAGTAATTTTTTAAAGTTTTAAAGTCTTCAATTTAAAAATTAAAGTGTAATTTAAATTTTAATATTATTATTGTCCCAAATTTCATTTAAAAATGTGTTTATTTAAGCAATTGTGAGTTCTTGATAATAGAATCGTCATGTATAATCTGTATAATTTTCCATGAGAAGCTTTTCTCCCTTCAACTCATATTTAAAAATAATACAATAATCCTTGAATATATAATTATAATGTGTGTATGCAGAAATCCTGATGGGGCTTATAATCCCCATATCTCTCCCTTTACAGATGATTATTATTATTATTATTACTCTAAAGCAATTGCACTTTTTCAACGGTAACCTGTAATAAGACAGCGGGTTTCATGACTATCATTTCATTATGGAGCACAATAAAGGCAATAATCATTACTTTCTATGGGGAGTTTAAACTAATTTAGCTGAAAAAGTCAATAGAGTGTGAGATTCATTTTATTATGGAGCACCATAAAGGCAATAATCATTACTTCCTATGGGGAGTTTAAACTAATTTAGCTGAAAAAGTCAATAATTGTGCTCTATAAAATACTTTTTAATATACATACCAACTCACATGATCAACCTTTCGGTTTGTGGTCTTAGAAATCAATAAAAAGAGCGTCTGCCACTAGCTATTGCTATGTTAAGGTAAGTGCTACACAAACCGGATCCCTGTTTGGAGTAGCAAAATTCTTATAATTGTTAAATACTTTATTATTAGGGAAAATTTTCTATACAAATATTTTACTAAATATAATGTTTACATCTTAGAAGCCTAAAATATAAAAATATATTATTTTTTATTTATTAATTAATTTATTTATTCTTTATAGTAGGTGAATCAATTAAGGCCTTGTATTATAGATTTCATTGAATGATTACCTACACCATTTATTTTCGATTACTGTTTTATGATTCATATGATTTAAATGATCCCTTTAAAATGTGTTAACTAAACACTCTAAATATTCGGGAGTATTGTTGAATTAAGCAATAAATTAAATAAAGAGTAATTTTGTTTACTGCAAAGTGTAGGGCAAAGAAGGACAGCCCAATGAAAGTTTTAAAACATATTTTAACTCTACAAATTTTAACTCAAATTTAACTCTATTTTCCACCAAATATTGTTATTGCTTTAAGAATCTTACTTTCTTTACCAATAAATGTGTTAAAGATTACTCAAAATTAAATATCGGACCAATAAGCAGATAAATTTATGGCAAACACATACAATATACAAATGATATTGGAGATTACTGCAAAATGTTAACAGAAATACTATATTTTAACAATAAATAATTATTAAAAATTGAAATATTTTAATATGGCATAAAAATATTGTTATTGCTTAAAATCACTTTAAATCAAAAATTGGATTACAAAATTAATCTTTATACTTTAGTAACCAATATGTTTGGAAATGTTGGACTATAACAAAGCTAGAAAAATAAAATATTATATTAGAAAAATATAGAAAATAAAAGAAAAATATGACATAATATAACATATTAAGGACAACCATATTGGAAATTAAAGATAATAATTAAATAAATTTAAATACAATATTAAAAACAAAAAAAATTATTTTAAAATTAAAAAAAAACAAAATTATTATTTTTGAGAAACAGAAAAATCAATTAAACATAAAAAAAAAACTTTTAGAAATACTTTGAACATTAAAAGAAAATAAAATGTGAAAAACAAAAGAATAATTAAAAAACAAGAACTAAAAACTATCATAACGTGGGGACACATTTATAGACTATTACAAAGTATTGGAAAAAAAAAAAAAAGGTGACTTTTGTGTGAAGGAAAACCATTTCAAAACTTAAAAAGGGAAAAACTACAGCCTTGGACATAGAAGGAAGTGTACAGAAGAAAGAATCTCTGTTTAGAAATTTTAAAAGAATTTCTACGGAACAATTTTTTAGAATTTTTACATGGTACAATTTACTTTTTTACATTTTTATTACATTATTTGTTTGTTTAACTATTATTTTTTTTGGTTTGGAACATTACAGTCTACTTTTTTGCTCACGAGTCCTCTATTTTTGAATGTGTGTGTGTGTGTGTATATATATATATATATATATATATATATATATGTGTGTGTGTGTGTGTGTGTGTGTGTGTGTGTGTGTGTGTGTGTGTAAGGAAAATTCTCAGGGGTTTTCAAAACTTAAATCAAGGGTAAAAATTCCCGCGTCATTTTCCATTCCCCTTTTTAACCCCTAACCTAAATTGACCACTGGGGCTACAGGTTACGCCCTCAGAGAAGGGGCCTGGCCAATTATAAACCTACATGGCCCTAGCGGACAATTTAGGAAATTTCCAAATAAAAAGGAGATACACGCTAGCGGAGACATATTTTTCTAGAGATATTTTCCCACAGATGTTGACAATTTTACTTTGATTCAGTTTATGCTAACCCGTCCTTCAAAGTTATCTTAATAAAGGTCTTTAGCTGAAACGGTATCACTTTTATGGCCATGATTGCAACCCCCCCATCGAGAAGTCAGTCTCATTACATATATATATATATATATATATATATATATATATATATATATATATATATATGATAAAAATTTATTATCAGTAAACAAAATTTTTAGAATCAAGGGTAAAATTCCGCGTCATTTTCTTCCCTTTTTCCCCTACTAATTAATTAAAATAATTGGGCAAAACGCCAGAAGGGGGCCCTAGCCAAAAAAAGTAGAGTTAAAAGATCAAGAGGGAAGGTGAGAAGGAAAAAGAAAAAAAGGAATAGCTGAAACAAAAACAAAAGAAATAGCTGAAATATAATATATATATGATATATATATATAATATATATATATATATATATATATATATATATATATATATATATATATATATATATATATATATATATATATATATATATATATATATATATATATATATGGTGGGGGAGTGGAGTTCGCATTTATACATATATTCCTGGCTAGGGTAGAAGCGGGAAATGATTTAAAGGTATAAAAACAATGAGATTACTAACTATAAAAGACTAAAAAGTAAAAAAAAAAGCAACAAACTGAAATTCTTTATCCGAGGATCTTCATACTTATTATTATTATTATTATTTTATTTTTGAAAATTTTCTGCAACAAAAATAACAGGAGTCTAGTTAGAAAACGGGAAAAATATCCAATTCCTTCTAGATTTGTTTAGCGTAGCAGGTGGTAGAGCATATGACGGGCTGAAGTACTTCTACGAATGTGACGTAACCCACAGTGCAATATTTTCCCAATGATAATCTTTGCATGTGAGTCAATATGACCTATTTCTTCTAAAAATCTTCTGTTGGATCTTTGGATAATGAGGAAACTGAATCTAAAATAGAAGAAATGAATTTGGAATGTTAAGAAGTGAGAAAATTTTGACAGAACTAAACATCCCTGAAATTAAAACCCAAAAACCGTCTTTCGTTACAGATAAATGTCTGAAGTTTACTGCAGAGCTTCGCCAAAAATTTTTACGAAAAAGGGTAACTTTTGATTGAAATAAGTACATAAATATGTGAACATACATTCGGAATTACGTCATTACGTCTCTATTATTATAATGCTCTGACTCATTCGAA
Source organism: Pardosa pseudoannulata (assembly GCA_032207245.1). Classification (NCBI taxonomy): domain Eukaryota; kingdom Metazoa; phylum Arthropoda; class Arachnida; order Araneae; family Lycosidae; genus Pardosa; species Pardosa pseudoannulata. Next base: position 185,775,000 of record CM063505.1, on the reverse strand, counting down.
TCTCATACGAGCTCCAAACTTAAGTAATAAATAAAATGTTAAAATAATTTTTCAACAAACTAGTATAGTGACATAGGGCTCCGAATTCGATTAAATTCTCACTCAATATATATATATATATATATATATATATATATATATATATATATATATATATATATATATATATGTTGAGTCAGCACACCCAATGAGCTTCATGAATTGAGCTAAGCTGTCTTTTTTAAATGATTTAATTGAAGATACTAATATTTACAAGTATTTACAGAGGTTAATTATAAGTTAATAGCATAGAATAAATTGAGAGCTGGTCTCGCGACTCGAGACTTTGCGGCGTACGTCTTTACAGCAGCAATTCTCTCGCTCGCTCCGTCGTCTATGTTTGCGATTTTCTTAAGTCCGTTAGGATGAGACTGCGCATGTGTAGAAATGGATCCCTTGACAGAGGGGTGTTGGGAGGTTAGGATGGCGTTCTCTGCCTTGACATATATATATATATATATATATATATATATATATATATATATATATATATATATGTCAAGGCAGAGAACGCCATCCTAACATATATATATATATATAATATATATATATATATATATATATATATATATATATATATATATATATATATATATATATATATACAGGTAAGCTCTACAATGAGGTCACTACATTACTTCTTTTCTCGAGTGAAATCCATATTTTGGAATGATTAAATTATTATTCGGGCGACAAAATTAAATATTTTTTTATATTAGATCGTTATTATAGATCTTTAAAAATATTCGTTATGAAAGAGCAGAACAATTTATTCCATGATAAACCGAAAAATGTTTATTGTAATTAAGATTTTAGGTCTCGAAAATGTACTATATCTCCTTAAGAAAATTTCAGTGTTTGGGAGAATTGTATATTCTGAACAGTGGCTTACCCAGAAATTATTATTAATTATCTTGGGAGGGGGGGAGTGTATATCGTCGTTGCTATAAAAAGCACAATATCTTTAGTTTATCATTTAAAACCAAATGATCTATTACTCTTATTTCTTTTATTTTAAACAGCTCAAGTATTGATATAAGTTTTGTCAAGTTATAAAAAATTCAAAAATAAAGATCAGTTAAGAAAAGTTATAAAGATACGGTGAGAACGAAAACTTCTACTAGACTCAGTGGAACCCAACATCATTGAAAAATTGATTAATATCACTGAAGAATTAAAAAAGTGTCTGAAAGTAAAGAAGAAAAGAATCCCTTAAGTAATTCTTTGTCAGGAAACTGCTGGAGGACGAAGGAGGGAACATATTCTATAGGGATTCATCCCTCTCTCTTCGTCTACAAACACTGATCCAAAGTCTCTTTTTCAGACGTCGAAAAACTTTTCTATTCTTTTTCTTTTTGTCATGAATTGATTTAGATGGGATCAATTTTCTCTTCGTCCTGAAAAAAATTTAAGCATGAGAAAAAAAAAATGTAGAACACCTTTAATATTTTTTATTTAATTTTTTATTTTTATTTTAATAAGGCACTTGCCTTTTAAGTATTTGCCTGTACAACGCGCCGGATTTTTGCTTAGAATTTTATTATGGGAACACCATATGCGCCACCATTTCTCCTTAGGCCCACACAAACAAATGCAGTGGGTCTTCGTAATTTAGAAACAGGAACCAAGCAGAAAATCCACAAGCCTGGGAGCCACCTTCAGAGGTATCGTTTAGGAACTTCGAGGACATGGTGACCACAAACCTATTTTACGTGCTTCAGACGCCATTAATGAACACGCGGATCTTTTCTCAGATCCAGCCGCATCTAACCCTCAGGTTATGAGATCTATGCCTTTGCCTGAGTTGTCATGGCTCTCAACTATAAAAGTATAACAGAAGAATTATATTTAAATATTTTAATTTCGAGAAATATAATCTGGAAGATGCATATATTCCTTTGCTCCCTCCCCCTGAGTACGCTACTGATTCCAAGAAAGACTCAATTACGGATACTAAATGCAACGATTGCATCCAGCAACTGAGAGTCTTTTCTCTTATTCCAAGATAGCTTGCCAAGCGAATTTAAGCGAATTTTTTTTTCGTCCCTTCCTATCCGCTGTCAAGTTCTTGAAGGGCAATATGCCATGTTTTAAACCGCAGGAAGCCAATTACAAAACATGAAATATATATAAGGCTCATTAAACATATACTCGCCAGCTATATGTACATGGGGGGAAGGAAATGTTTTCGTTTCGATGAAGAACATAAGAGGAGAAAGGCATTCATTATTCTCGGAGGAAGTTGATGACACGATTTTTGATGGATGAACGCGAAGAACAAATAAAGAGTATCATCATCAAAAAACAAACTGCTTGGAAAGGGGCGTTGCAGGCAAGAGGAAGACTGCTGCTTTGAAAACTAAATTAGCGAGTTTATTGAAAAAATACACATAATCTTGTACATGAGTTAAAATGAAGAAAAAGAGAAATATGAAAATAAATGTTTGTTGGCATTGCAGGATTTTTGTCGGCACTGCTCCTAATAAAAGTATCCAGTTGCTTCTCTCTTTCTTTTCTATTTTCTTCTTTCCCCCCTTGTGGAAAGTTGCTAGCAGATGTTGAAGATTTATTTCGTACGCTGATAATTTATCTTGCTGACAACAGTTGTTGTACAGTTTGGATTTCGGACTGGCAGGAATGGGAATTTTCTTTCTAATGCCGTAATGTATTTCCTTATTAACTTTCAACATGTTTGAGCTGTGGGTAAGTATTAAAAATTGTATGCGAGAATATAATCAAACGAAAAAACTCATGTGGGCACCAAATGACATCATTGTAGGCCTATTAAGGACACACATCACCTTTAAACCTCCAAAAACTTTTTGTCATCTAGATTTTTAAAATATCTGGACATTTTTTTTCCTCAGTTAAGGGGACACATCAGCTTTAAGCAACTCTGAATAGAAGATTTTTTCTTATTTTTCACCTTTTCATATCTTTTTTTTTTAATTATTGTCATAAATACATGGGATCTTCACCATTTGTTCTCTATTTTTACTTAATAGGTTTTGCTGAATTCATCTTACTTCTAAAAAATAAGATTCTTCTTATATAAAGTATAAAGTCACTAGTAAGCTCTGCTTGGCACACGATTTTCTTGTGTCATTCTGTCAGTCACGGTCCTAGCCAAACTCCCCCTCCCCTTGATTGACCTTTAAGCTCAGCGCATCTATCCCAAAATTTTAATTTCTTACCTAACCAATCTTGGCAATATGATCAGCATAAGCCAGAGGCTTGACCCCTGGGGCTAAACTCTGCAGCAAAGGGGTCCACAGCTCACTTTTTAATTAGCTCCATAAACCAGTTTTCCCCTCTCTTTTTTTTAGTAATTTTCAATCCTCCTTATTCTTAATTTTTTATTTTATTATGTTTTAGGTTTAGTTTAATTAGGTCTTTTTTTTCACCCCTGAAGGCTTCAGCGGGTATTTTTTTTGAGGAAGCCGAATCACTCGGGTTTCGCAGGGTGGGCCAAGATTCTGTAGCAATGACCCTTCAGTGGTGGTTCTGAGGCCTAGGATTGTGACTGCCGCCTCAAAATTTCCTGTTCTTCTCATTTGGCTTTCCGGTTCCCCGTCTCAAGGTCCAACGAGCTATATTCTTTTCTTCTTGTTCCTATTTCGGCCCGTGTGGTTCGCGCTATCCTCATCCTTACTAATTCCTTCATTAAGAGGTCTCTAAAGCAACCAGTAATCTTCTAAATTCCTCCTCGACCGGCGTTGTGAGGTGGCCCATTACTTGCGATCTGCCCACCACCAGTGAGAGATGTCTGGAAGACCTCACGGCCATATGAACCCGGTTAGGAGCTCGATTGCAAAGCACATGTCCCAATTAAGTGGTCTACCTTACGGGGAACCCCCAGTGTTCAGTTTCCAAGCATGTTTGGTCCTCAGTTTGTCTACCCACTTAAGAGAGGAAAGGCTGGGTCAACCTTGCCCAGCCTGGGGATCGACCCTCTGACCTGTGTCATGTGAGAACGAAGAGCTACCGCAGCGCCACTGGGCTTCACATTGTATTAATTAATATTTAATTATATCGAAACTAATTATACGGGAAACTTTGAAAATTAATAAAATAGTATTGTTGCTACATTGGAACTTTGAAAAGTAATAAAATAGTATTGTTGCTACGTTGGTATTTATAGGCTGAGTCAACCTTGCCTAGCCCAGGAATCGAACCTCGGATATGTGTTGTAGGAGCAAAGCGCTACCCCAATGACAGAAATATGGTATTCTAAATGTAATGTTATTAATACAGTTTGAAACAAATAAACATTATATACTAGAACTTCTCACATAAATAAATCGGAATATTCATTCTGCAAATAAAAAACTCCGGAGGCGTAAGTTTTAAAATTTAACTTTCTCTTCTTTATTAAGTTTTCTTCTATTTTCCCTCTCTATAACATGATCCCTTTTTTGAATGGGCTTTTTAAAATTCTTTATTTGAATTGGCATGCATGGACAGAAAGAGCGTCTACTTTCTGAAGTCGTATAAAAAACACCAACGTGAGGAGATCCTATAAGTGTATCCCAAAGGTTACAATTTCTTTTTGTTTTGCGTTCGAGGGATGTATCCAGTCCGTAAAATGATGTCAAGATGAGAAAAAAAAGTCTTTCTGCAACCTAATGGTCTTATTTGCAGTATTTTTTTTAATGCGCATTGCACAAGTCCATCCATGCGATTCATTCAATACTTAAGCAACCGTATTGAAAGGATATTCATTGTCGTATCTCATCTTTACTTACTTACGTTTTCGTATGCAAAATATGAGGGAGAAAATAGTGTCCAAAAATTTGAAACAGGCATTTTAATAGACAGCAGCGTTGTATTTACTCTGAATGCAGGAATAGTATTTCGTAATTAAGTTTGTGGGTGTTCCTTTTCTTTGTTTAGTTGTTTAGTTTTTGTTGCGGGGGGGGAGACTGTGTGTGAATACCATTAAGTGTCAAATGCAATTTGTGTAAAAATTGTGCTCTTCATATTTGTGTCCATGGTAGTAATTTATGTGTTTATACTCTTCTTTAAGCATTTTTATTGCGCTTCTCTCTAATTCCCTTTCAATTATCGCCTAAACAATAACAAACTTAACTCTATATCTTTTGACGTTATTTCAAATAGTCTAGCGAAATATAAATACTGTAAAAGAAGCTTGGTACTGTGCTGCCTATGTATCTGAACCCTACTGTTTCACAGCACCTTTTTTAGTTGATTGATTGGTCCAAATCTGGATACCGCCTATCAAACTTTTAATATAAGATTTTCATAACAAAATTTATCCACCTTGCTCGTTTCGTTTTTAAATATTAACACACAGCGTAAGGCCAAATGAGTTAATGGAAGTAGGGTGAATTAAACTACTGCCACTCTTTTCGAACTCGAGATCGAATTGCTAGTAGATCACATTTTTTTCTGTGTAAATGCTTTAAATGCAAGAAAAAAAATTCAACAACTTCAGTTTTGAGCCCCTGGTAGTTTTAGAAGTTGTTTATTTAATACAAGTGTTAATAGCATCGAGAATATTAATCCATTTACAGAACATATGAATATTATGCTTTCTCTGACAGATCATGCTAACGTGTTTATACGAAATGCTTTGACAATGTTACTCCCGCAAGCATTGGTGATTGAAATAAGTACATCCTCTTAAATAAATTGACTGTTGTCGAAAAGCAACAAAATTTGCTATTCTGATGTTGGTCTAACAAGAATTCTAGGCATTTATCAACATTCCGCGCCTCTCCTTCGTCACCGAAATCCATTAAGCATCATTTGCGATTTCTTTTTCGCTCCTGTTGACTTCTCACCTCTTTTGAGTGCAGTTTAACAATCGGCGCGCTTTGGCGAGAGAAATTTCCGGCGAGATGGGTTGAGCTCCGTATCTGCGGCAGCAATCAGCCGGAATCACACTTTATTCACCACCCGGGCCGCACTAATGAAGCTCGTTGTATCGTGTCTTTGGACCCCGCGCCGCGCGTAATTAGTTCCGGACGAACAACCCTCTTTTAACGGACGGGATGCGAGAGAGAGTTATAATCTTTATCTCTCTCGCCCTGGCGACACTCTTCCCAAATTAGCGGGGGAACTTGTTCGACAAGAGGCAAAACACAATTGCTTGCAACCTTCCCTCTCCTCCCCTTTTTCCTGTCGGCCGAGCTGTGACCAGGATTTTCTTCTGTCACTTCTGTCTTCGGAGAATCTGGAACCGGGCACAAAATGAGATGCCATTGTTTTCGAAGGAGGCACGAAAGAAATCGTGTTCGGTATCAAGAGTGAGCCGCGCCACACATTGTTCTTTCATCTCGCGGATGAATTTATTTTTGGAGGCATTTTACTGGGTAGAGTGGTCGTAAAATGCCTCTTGTAAACTTGCGACTGAAGCTCCCTGGGAATACCACGAATGAGAAAGCAATTCGCCCATTCACATTCGATGGCGACCTATTCAGACACTAAAGTAGGAGATTTTGAACCTCTATGAACAAAGGACTGCATTCGTAAATCACAGTTGGATACGAACATCCCTACAAGCAAATACGTATTCGTAATACTTTTCACAGAAATAGACAGAAAGTGGTGTGGTTCATTTATGACGATATTGGGACACCACTGATTGCCAACAATGCATCCGTCAATATGCCAATATCATGATTCGACGTATTACAAGAGACGCAATTAAACGCAAATTATAGCCTATTGAGACACTTGTTGGAGCATGGCGAAGCGCTTTATTTAGCTCCGTCACGAGTACCAATTTAGGAGATATTCAGTAACTTCAAACTTACGAGGAAGGACTCCGAATCGAAGCACTTCTCGTGGTTACCAATTTAAAGAAGATTCAACAATACAGTTTTAAAATTACCTTCCATACTCGATATATCTTCGGAGGAATAAGCACAGAGCTTGAAACACATTCTTAAATACAAGCTTTAAAAATAAGTGTTATAATTCCCTTTCTTATAAAATAATAGCTTTTAAGATGTACTTACCATCTGAAGTTCACAATAGAGCAACAGCTGCTAACTAATCTTTCTTGAACTACAAAGATATTTAAAATTTATTTCATCAGTAAGAAGACCAAATTATTTATTCACAAAACTTTAATCAGCCCGTTTTCACATATGATTCTTAAACATGGTCAATGATTGAACAGAATAAAAAGTATCTTGCTTTATTTGAAAAATAAAAACTTAAGAAACATTTGTGGATGCATCAACAGTAATAATTTTTGGAGATGAAAACCAGTTCGGAAATTCGAAAATTATTTAAAGAGCCAGATATCACAAAATTCATTACAATACAGAAATTCATACGTATGTGCTGGACATCTAATAAGATTGAATGGCAAACGGAGCCATCAAATTGAATATCTTTTTGGTTAAAGCATTTGGTACCAGAAAAAGGAGGAGACCAATACTTAGGTGGCGTGACTGCTAGAAAAATGACCAGAAAGCTATCAGAGAAGATGGCAAATTGGAAAACTCTACTAAGCTTGGGAGGGTATTCCGAGGAAAGCCAAGGTCCATCCGGGGCTGTCGTGCAAATGAAGTAAAAGAAAATGTACTTTCTCAGCGCAATTTTCTAATATAAATATACTTTCAAAAAATCGCCTGTTTGCATATTATTTTTTACAAACTTTCTTTCAAGTTGGATTTTTTATATACATTGAAACTACATTTAAGTGCACAGTTCATAAAGAGGTTTTAATGTGGTTTTCCATCGTAAGAACTGATACTGAAGGAAGAAATAATTTATGATATATTTATAAGCTTTTTTTTACAGTTTTACTAATATAATCCTTATTACTTAACTATGTGGATGCCAAATTACCAAACTAAAGAGCGACCCAAACATCTTCCGTTTACAAAGTACTGTAGAACACCAAAATTTTCAGATATATACCATTCTCTGAGTACTAGATAGGCATCACAGCACCAGAAATCTTAGTACAAAAAATTTACTAATTCAAAGCGTGTGGAGGATTTCAGTAACTATATATCTTTGCTGAGATGTTTGGTGATAGTACTTGTCATCAGTCTGCTCATTTTAAATATTTATTTTAACATATATGGATTGCCAAATAAATCCAAAGACATCCATGAACCAATACGTGATTCCATAGGGTGGCTGAACTCTCCATGTTATTTCAAACTCAAAAAATCCTATTACAGAAGTTTTAGACATGTTGTTAAGTGTGGAGCGAAAAGTTCTGTATGAAAATTCATGAAGACTCTTTTAAATTTTCATAATTAGTCATACTCCCAGTATTACAAAATAATACCCAATGATGTGTTTAATGCGAAAGTATTGATTATGAGTACTACACAAATAAAGAGAGTGAATGTTCTCAAGAGAGCATGTCTCTGTAACACACCCACACATAACATTTTTTTTTATGTAATAATAATATATCTGAGAAATGGCTAACTAAACAACGATAATAATTTCTTAAACCAAATAAATACTATAAAACTCCCTTTTTATTTAATTTTAATTAATATTGTTCTTTATATCTGAAAGACACTGCAGAAGTTAATAAATAGTACATTAAATATTGCTGATACACATCTGCTGCTTATTCATGCAAATCTGTACAGCATTTCTAAAGATATAATGTCTTTAATATGCCACTATAAAAAAATAATTCTATTCTTTCATTGTGTACATTGAGTACATAAATTGGATAAATCTGTTTAACAACATTTTACGAAATATTGTTTAGAATAAACAAGAAACTTCAAATTCATACACGGAGTAATTATTTCAATTGTGAACAATTTTGTAGATTTTTATTGTATTGAATAAAAGTACAAGACCCCTTAAATTAAAACCTTAATTTCACTCAATCTGTGTCACGTAGCCTCTAAACCGTTTTTGCACTCAAAATTCTGCATAGTCAGCTAAATCATTTTACATGGAATTTCTTCATGTTCACGGTGTAATATGATTTTTTTCCAAACCAATTTTTCATCACACTCGGCAGGAAAGCAATTAATTTAAAAAGTCTGCGCAGCAAAAGAATACAAGAGCATTCTCTTTTTTTACTAAGAAAAATTTTAAGAATATTAGAATAGATATTTTTCGCGTCCTTTTTTATATCATTCAAAATAATTTTCCCTTATTTTCAGAAAAAAAGGGAGAATGATTTATTATTTCGCTCAAAACCGTTACACTTTCTGGAGTAAATAAAAAAAATCTCAAATGCTCCAAAATTAAATTTTTATTTAATAAATAACTCGCTCTCTTCTCCAAAATAAAAACAGATTACGACATGATTTATTACGGAAAATATTGTTAGTTTATTTTTTTCGCTTTTACTAAAGCACTTTAGAAAAACATCGTAAGAGATGGAAATCTCGAAAATACAGCTCCGCTATATTTTTTTTCCACCCCTTGGGATCGAAGCGAAATTAGGATGGGCGCCAAGTTCAACTTAGAGATCGTATACAATATCTTGTCTCTTATCGATAAACGATCCAAAGTTACTTTCTTAGATAACAGAAATCGTTATTCTGAGGGTTTTATAATTAGGTTTTATTTCTTAAGATGCGATTATGGTTTAATTTTTTCCCCTTATAAACTGAGTAACCATGTTAGTTTAAAAATAACTTACAATAATGTAAAAAATTAAAGTTATAAAAGATTTCAGAATTATGATTAATTAGTTTTTGTTAATTATAAAAATTATTCTGCTTCCACCTACCTTCTCCCACACAAGGCAGTCATTTATATAGCAGTTTTCACAAAGGTTACTCAGCAACTTAATTTTTAACCATACTAAAAATTATTACAAAGAGAAATACAAATCATTTGCAACATTTTGGTGGTTATTTGAGAGAGTCGCTGTAAAATCTCTATCATAACTTCCCATTAAACTCTCTATTATATTTGGATTATATGGTTTGTTATACAACCGGATATTTAACTATGAATTAGTAATGCAGCCAGAACTTCTGGCGGTGGCTAGTATCCAAGCTGTACATTTAAGTGAAAACTAACCTAACTAATTAGGAGGATCTGAAGGTTTTTTAACTTAAAGCTAAATAAAAGAAACGAATGTTGTTACTTATCCCCCTGGTGTAGGATATCCTACACCGGGTCCAACAGACCTCGTGGTAATACCGGACTGGTCTATGGTTAAAGGCAATATGCAGCTTCATTTCGATACAGGAATCACGAGGGCTGATGACTAACTTAACCTCAAGAATTGATCCTCGTAATTTAAAAGCAGGGATCAAGCAGAAGACCTGAGGCTTAGCCTGTTACCTCCAGAGGTATCATTTGAGAACGTGGACGATTGAAATCTGTACCAGCAAAATATTGACAATAGTCTCGCGTATTTCCGTTTGCCCCATTTAAAAGAGCTAAAATAATACAAAGCATGGTTTTTCTCTGTTTTCCTAAGATTTGTATAATGAAAGGCACGAAAACCACCGGGAAAATGAACAGTTCAATCAGGATCTTACTCTCTTTCAAAATAAATTTTAAACTTTTAGAGATGGAATGAAATCGAAAAGAATAATTTCTACGTTAAACCTTTGATACAGAGAGGGTTACACCTGCGTTTAACCCTCTAATCGAGTAATAATTGGAAAATCTGCTTTTTAATAAAAGGGCGGATGTTATGTATTGCTGACAGTTGCGAAATTTTAATATTCAACAGAATACATACGCATTAATTACCTCAGTCAACAAAGCGAATCTTCCATTTTAGATGGGATAGAGATTCGTCTCTGTTCATATGTTAATGCTTCTTACAATTCGATAATTTGCGGTAAGGATATGTGAGTTACTTTACGAGAGCTTTAGAAAAGATCTACTAATTTATCCTGCAGAAACTGCGAAAAATAGAAATCCGTTGACTATTAAACTAATGTGAGACAGATGAGACTCTTCCTTAGTTTGTCTCTGTTAAAAATAGGTGTTCTAGCTCCACGATCGGCGACAGTAAGGCGAAGGAAGAGAGATATACGATACCTCGAAAAGCTTCCCCTTTTTGACCACATTCTACACACTTGCCTTCTATCTAATCAGTTCTGAGAATCACTGCATATTTTTACCTATAAGAACTCGCAATGGCTTCGCTGAAAAGAAAGACGTACATTCTTTTGGTAGGATGTTATCTGTTAAACGTTTACTGTTTCTTTATTGCGTCTCAGGTAATCAAACAGACGGCGGTTTATCCCTTAAGTATTTTTCCTAAAAAATAAAAAAACAGCCAACCAGAATGCCGGTTAGGATAGAAACTGCCTTGGGACTAGAGAGAGATTCTACGATCTACATTCAAGAGCCAGTAGTATCATTAATCAAAAAACTTTACAGCAGTCATCTATGCCATTCCATAAATTCAAGCACTGCATGTCATCCCCAAAATGATATGTGATAAATCAAATTCGATAACGATTATGTAAATCTTTCTCATCCTCGTTGGTAATATAACAAACTTAGTATACAGAACGATTTAGGTTCTAGTGAATTAATTATACTGTGCCTGTATGCGATGAATTATGCAAATTGATGAGAGCATGTGTGTAAGAAAAATATTTCTCCTTAGAAAAACTAGTCGAGTTGTTTATCCATGTAATAATCTTTTCACGCGTTCGGGATAAAAATAGCCTTCATTTTATAAATATTTTTCTTCTTGAGTGGGAGCATAAATTCTTCCATACAATTTATATATTAAATCTTTTTTCTTTTCTTAGTTGAAGAAGTCCATTTTTTAATATAAAATTCTATAAAAGTATACCAATTTACAATTATACTACTTAAAACAGTTCACCTATAGTGGGTACTTCAACATAATTATTAACCTTTTAATCTATCCCTCTCATAAACACGACACACTTTACAGTCGTAATATTACGAAGAATTTGAAAATAATGTAATGAAAATAACTAACTCACATGTTATTCTTCATGAAAACTATCAGGAAGATTGTTGCAACATATATTTTGAAATAGTAAGGCTCTTACACTAACGATATACATTTAAAAACTTTGAATTCTCAGATATCTATTTCGTAAACATTTTGTCCTTGTTTCTCATACCGTTTACTTTTTTTTTCAATTGCAGGAATTCTTGATCACCGATTTTTTTTTTTAAATTGCTGTCTTTTAGGACAAGATTTGCCAAACGATGGCCGGTTGGTTAGGATGCTGGTCTTCGGTACCAGAGTTCATGGGTTCGAATCTCACTACGGCATGGATGTTCGTAGCCGTTCGGAATCGGCTTTAAGCTGTAAGTCCCGGTCTCATTAGCCCTCGTGTTGCAAAAAGTAGACCGTAGCACTCCAAACCAAACCAAATTAGGACAAGATTTTCGTAATACTGTTCTAGAATGTGTAATAGCAGTTTCAGTGGCTTTAGTTCATGCTTATGAACTAAAGGTATGTTATGAAAGAATATGATGTTAATACAGTGGGCTCCTATTAATGGGATCAGTTTGGGAACCCGTGATTTTGATAACAATAACCGATTGATAACATTAAACGATATACAAAATTAGATAAATTTACCCCCCCCCCTCTTTGATTCTCACGTACTACATTTCAAAATAAAGTGAAAAAACTCGCCTTATATTTATGTGCTGTATATTATCCTTTAAGACATAAGAATTGCTTACATAATAAAAATAATTGATCAATCGTTGACTGTCTACAATTCTTTCTAAGAAGCTCATTGGTAAATCGTTCGTAATCATAATGTTTTTTAATGTCATCGGAGCGGTGTTGTACTCCACGTTTCAACCAGGGTTAGAAAAAAATCATGATTTCTTTAAAAAAACAAAAAAAATCAGAATTATTTGATTTAAATCAGATTTTTTCGATTTAAATCAGATTTATTTGATTTTTTTTCTGAATTCTAATTTTAATTATTGTTGTGTTTTTATATTTTTTGCAATATACATGGAATATTTTGTTATAAATAACAACTTATCTATCTAGTATATTCTACACACTGATTACCTAAAATTAAATACATAAATTTTAATCTAAATACATTTCCTTATTTCGTAATTGGATGGTGCAAACTAAATAAGATATAAATTTAAAGAACAAATTAAATATTCATTTAATGCACACTATTAAAAAAAATTACAATTATTTCAATACTTTTTAAGCAACGAATTATGGATTTAACTGTTTCAATAAAAACACTAGTTTCGATGTCGTATCCACTCCTAATTGGTTATGAAGGTTAGAATGAAAAATACCAAAAGAAAACTGTCTTTCCATTCTAGCAGATAATATGACGGCTGTTGTTATTTGGTAGACAAACTGGATTTCAAGTTCTGTAATACTCTCTTCACCCCCCATTACATAAAATGAATTCCACTAGTCATAACTAGTCATACCTACCCCTAATACATACTTTCTGATAACAACCCCTAAATTCTTGGAAAGCCCACTATCTATTTACACTTATTTACTTATTGGTATTTCTGTGCTGATTCCGAATTCTCCTGTCTTTCGAATTAGGTTTTAAGAGAAGTGAAAAAAATGATTTAAATCAATGATTTTTTTAAAAAAAATCAACTGATTTAAATCATGATTTAAATCAACTAATTTAAATCATGCCAACCCTGGTTTCAACACTTTCAATGCAATTCAGAAGCTGAGAAATGTTTAAATGCGTTGGAGCATTGCTCTGACTCATATCTGGTAACCTCTCATTACGATTTAAAATTTCTATATTTAGCTTTAATGTTAAATCATTTCACTTTCTGACTTCCATATCAGCAAACTACATGTAAGCGAGCAAGGCATAAAATGTGAATACGCTCCTTCTCAATTCCGAAAAGAATTTGTTGCCTTCTGTTTATCTGACAACTATTGACCACCAGCAGAGTGTGCTTATTTCTGAAAAATTTCCGAAACGTGTAATTTTCCACTCCTTTGTTTATCTCTTTTTCCCTAGGTGTAAGAGGAAGAATTTTCGTAAATTAAAACAAGAACGAAGGGAAAGAATGGGTTTCTTCTGAATACATTGTGAATATTCCTTTGCCAGATAAAATGAGGTTCGAAAACTGATAACATTAACCGATGTAACGATCCCATAAAACGATAATTATAACTTATAAATGAATGAAGAAAATCGGAACCAAGTGATTTCGATAACAATAAGCGATTGATAATATTAACCGCGATCACATTAAGCGGAGTCCACTGTAGTACCATTCTGCATATTCGAATTCTATTCATTAACATTGTAAATGATTTTTTTTTTAATACTAGCTAGCCACTGCAGTTTTTGTACTTAATTTTCTTCTAAAATTTTAAACACAAAGGAACGTAAAATCTTTATAATTGTCATTTTTACATTGAATAATTATTTTTTGTATTGTAAAGGATATTTTGTATAAAAATGTTTCCATGTAAAAAAAAAATCCCCTAAATTTGTCATGTAGTGTCTAAAATGCCAGTTTTAAAACTCGACACTTTCTGTCACATGCTGTTCCCCCTGTCTGAGAAATTACATTTTCAGATTGTTCGGAATTTTCAATGAATAGCAAAGCTGTTTGCCCTGCATTTCTAGTCTTTTTTTTAGTTCTAAGTCTGCTAACTCTTTCCAAATTCATGACTTAGTCCTGCAGATCATATTTGTTTGTGTTTTATCATAGCTTTACATTAACGCCGATAATTGTGACAGCGATTTGTGTCACTCCAAAAAGTATTGATGTATGGTATCATTTTCTCTATCCTTTCAAAACTTCGAAACGAAAAAAAAAACTTCCAGCAGTAACACTCAGCTTTGATTCTTGGGCATCCCTTAGAGCAGTGGTTCTCAATGGAGGTGATACCAGCCCCCAGGGGGTACGGGGGAGTGGGGAGATTATTCAATGAACTCATTTCGGGCGGTAGAAGGGCGATGTCAGCAGATTTTGGCTTTTAAAAGTAATTTTAAAAATACTAAATAAATTTATTACATTAATGATATGATTTACATGATTTTTATCAGTAATTAACTCTTAATTTGGCTAAGTATGGCAGCTACATCGGACATGTATATTTATAACTACTATATAACCTAATTGTCAGTGTTCTCCACAGCGGACATTGCTTTGATTTTGGAGCGCTACGGTCTACTTTTTGCAACACGAGGGATAACGAGACCGGGACCTACTGCTTAAAGCCGATTCCGAACGGCTACGAACATCCACGTCATAGTGGGATTCGAACCCACGAACTCCGGTTTCGAAGACCAGCACCCTAACCATTCGGCCATCATTCGGCGCCACAGCTGATATTAATTATCTCAAAAAATGGAAAATGATATATTTTTTTGTTTATGTTACAGAGATCCTAATGTCTATACAGACATGGGAAAATAACAGAAATTAAAAAATATTTGAAAAAACATCTTGTCAAATTAAGGGTTAAACAAACTTACGCGATGGTACCAGAATCAATTATTTTCATTCCCTATGTCCTGCTTGAAATTGGGCAGACTTTTAGAAAAATATATTTAATCAACAGAATTCGTTAGGTTTGGTTTAGAGCACTACGGTCTATTTCTTTGCAACACGAGGGCTATTGAGATCGAGGTCTACTACTTGAAGTAGATTCCGTACGGATACGAACATCTATATCCCAGTGGGATTCAAACCAAAGCTCTCCGAAGCTAAAGACCAACGCTCTAACCATTCGGCCATAGTATTCGTTTGCGTGTTGCTTCAGTGTGTCTCAGTAACGAAAATTTGATTTGTAACTCTATTGAAGAAAAATACTTAAAAATTTTGCCTCGAATAATTGATTACTTCTCTTACTCTACATTTTAAATTCTTGCCTTTTAGATCTTTTTAGATTCTTAAAGGGGACATACATTTCGGTTGCATAGGAGGGCGTTGAACCCATTTCGGCTTCGAAGTGGGGGGCGGCAGCTTGAAAAAGACTGAGAATCACTGTCTTAGAGCCTCGACATGCAGCCAAATGTTTCCCACATCTCTCGCGATATAATAAACGAAAGACAATATGTAAAAGACATTTGTATAAAAATAATTCTTCCATTTAAAAAGATACCTAAATTTGTCATGCAAAGTTAATTTTTATACTCGTTAAGACTTTCAGTACTACTACGTTCTCTGTATTTAAAATTACATTTTAAGACCGTCTATATTTAGTTTTCCGATATTTATGCAATGTTTAGTTTACCAATAGTTAAACCCTAAGTTATCCAATATTTAGATAGTTTTAAAATTATATACCTTGCATTTCTAGTCATTTTTTAAGCCTGTGAGAAAGAAAATTCTTTCCAAATTGATACTATAGTAGTGTAGATTTCGTTTGTATATATATATTTTATAATTTTACGTTAATTTTACATTCCTGTGATAACAATTTATATCACATTCAAAAGTATTGATGCATCACTTGGCATCATTTTCACTACCCTTTCAAAACTTCGGAGGGAAAAAGAAAAGAACATTTCCAAGTGGCTCAGTCAGCTTTGATTCTTGTGCCTCCCTTAGGGCCTCGACATGCAGGCAAATGTTTCCCAGCTCTCTCGCGATCCATATCTCTGCGACCAGTGGCACATTCTCGACGTCGGTAATCCCTTTTAGGCCACCCGAAAGCTTGTAATGACATCGTACCGAGAAAAGAGTAATCGCTGCTGTTGTTCCTCCTTCAGCAGGTTATGGTCGGTGGCTCTCTCACACAAGTTAAATGAGCCGTGTGGCCCCCGGTTTTACATTAATGTCCAAATGTCGGTGTTTCGGATTACGACGTGTAGGATTAGCGCGGGCTTTTAATAGGGCCCTTTACGGCCATCCGGGGACGTATTTTTATTGCCCCGCGCGCATAAAGTAATTGCCCGGAAGGTAATAAGAAACGGAACGAACCGGAATGGCATTTTCTTCGCTCCTCCCAAGCAATAAAGGAGAACGGCTGTATGGGCGCCGCTTTCGCAGGAAGCTGTGAAGGGGAGGGACGCGACACACCAGATAATATTAGTCCACATAATTAAAAAAGATAGTTCCCTAGAAATATGTTTTAAAAAAGGACAATTGTTCTTCCCTAAACTTTCTCATAAGCTCACGCATAAAAATGTTCCCCTAATGCTTACTCAAAATTTGGGACTTTCTGAAATTTATGCTTTAAAATCCTTATGCTGTAAAATAAAAAATAGGAAAAAGTTTAATTAAAATAAAATCACAAATAGTATTACGTTGAATTTTTAATCTTTAATTTAGAAACAAACAATTATTAACAGTAATTATATTTGCAAGAAGGTTATTAATCACAAACTTATATCAGATTTATGGACCTGGCCAAGGAATTTTTTTCATTTAATATTTGGTTATAGAACTCAGAACATGGTGAACTCTTAAAATATGATGATTAACCCCTTCCGGTAAAATGACGAGTCTAGCTCGTCATTGGTTTTTCATTCCATACCGCACAATGACGAGCTACACTCGTCATGCGACTAAAGTTACTGATAAATATGATAATTAATTTAGTTTAAAATTTCTAGTGTACTGAATTTAGCAACACTTTTGTTACTTGTGGAAATCCCAGGTCACTATTACATATTGTTTATTTAAAGTTTCTTGGTACAAGTCACTGCCAAATTGATGAGTCAGAATAAAAGAAAACCTACTAAGAAATGCCGTGTGTGTTACAAGAATCAAATTAGAAGTGAGACTCCCTGGCGATGTAAACAATTCAGAATTCCTTTGCACTTTGTTTTGAAAAGTACCACTAGCTTGAAGACTATTATCTTAATTTTACCGTTTCTGATACTTAACACTATGTAAAAAGTGGATTTTAATTAAAAATATGTAAGAATTTTAAAATAAAACATGTTTTTTAAATAAAAAAATAAATGGTTACTTCATGCACAGTTTTTCATTATTAAATCGTACCGGAAGGGGTTAAAGCTATTACTGTCAATTTTTAGTTTGTACTTTCAGTTGTTCAGATCGCATTTATTAATGAGAATCCAAGTATAACAGCACGGATCTTGGTGCGCTTAACAGAAATTAACTAGGTGGTTCTGCGGAAAAGGAGAAAACATTTTGCTCCATTTTTTGCTATCACTTTGACCTGTCTGCTCACTCAAAATCTGTTCTCTCAATATTTTTCCCAAATTCATCAAATATGTTCTAAATAGCACTACTTTAGAAATTAACGCTTCGCATTTTTTTTTATAAATAGGGACTTTCCTGGAAAATGAAGAACACGGACTAAAGGCTCTACAGTAACGTTGGATAAACACAGTTTGGTGTCTTTTAATTTAGACCTTTCCGTGGTATGTTACAATTAGACCGCTTCTACAGGCGGCACCGTAAGAGGGCGTCATGAACGATGAGATAAAAACATTTGGGGGCGGCAGTTCGAAGATTTAATTCCTTTTCATACTTCGAAGCATTTTAACTATCCCTAAACTTGCTATTTCAATTTTTAATTTCTGGACATGCAGATCCAACATTTTCCTTTATTCTTTCCCATATTATGCCTCACGTTATAATCCATGATTGCATTGAAAGAAATCTTAGACCTGGAGGACGTGGCTCTAGTATTTTAAAGATTATGCTTTCAAGATGTGGATTCATCGTATATATGTATATCATTATATATTTAATGTACTGACATGAAAATATACCATATTTAATTTGAGATTAACTCAAAGTAAAATCACATAAATTATACTGATATTAAAATTTCAACTATTTATCGAAACTGCTATATAAACATGATGTAAGTAAATACGATATAACTGGAGAAACTATTTCCTGCATCAATCAAATTACGGTTCATCCAAAAACTGGTATTTATATATTGCATATATATAATCTATATTTGTGTTAAATGAGAACCTATTAAACATCAGACCACCCCAAAATGAAATCTATATAATAATCTACTGTTACATGATCAGTTTATTTAAATTCTTTGAAATATCCTCTAATTGGAGTGTTAGAACATTGATTACTCACCGTGTGAAAAACATTTTAGACTTTTTGAAATAGAATTTTTCAGGATGGTCTCAGAAAGGCTCCAACAGTAATTTGCCTTAATCTTTTCTGTCTGTGTACAGGTACTTACACATGCGTCAACCGGTACACGTTCAAAAAGCAACCGTTACAGTTTTCATTTCCTTTTCCCGATTTAAAAAGAGCAGCTTTCTCACGCAACATCGAAAAAGCTTCAACCGATTAAAGGCCCTATCAAATGTTAACCAGAACCCAAATAAATCAGTTGATAATTTCTGTATCATTCGAGAAATCCGCCTATTCTTCATCAAGAAAAGTAAATTGAGTCTGTCGCTCTTTCAACGTGTACAGATTAGATTTCAGTAAACGTACAAATAAGGCCTTAAAGTATTCGTAATTCCATACCAGTGAATCCTCTCCAATTTGACTCTCATCTGCTGACTTCCCAGCGGTAGATCATTCACATCCGTATATTGACCTTATCCCATTTTCCGTTTTACAAGAAGATTACATTTGCCAATTCGAGTTCGCACTCCAAAATTTTAACACGAAAAGATAACCACTAAGCCCTCTCTAGTCCGAAATATTTATTTTGGTTACTGAATACATAAACTATGAAATTTAAGTTTATTGGGACGAAGTTTTTCTTCGGCGACTTTGCCGATTGATGGCCGAGCGAGTAAAGCGCTGAAACTTCAGTGCCGAGGTTCAAAGGTTCAAATTCCACTGATGGCATGGATATTTATAGCTATTCAGATTCTTCTTTAAGCAGCAAGTCCCCGTTTCATTAGCCATCGTATAACAAAACAGTAGACCGTAGCCGCTCTACCAAATCAAACAAAACAAAACACAATCTTTGACGACTTTTAAAAATAGCATCAAAATGATGTGACGTACATTTATAATGCATTATTAATATGCGTACTGAAGTGTTTATCACACGGCGTAATCAATAAACTACATTTACAATTTCTTAAAGCCGTACAAAAATTCTGATAATTCTGCAATATCCAGATTTCAAGAAGTAAATAAATACAAAATGATTCAGACCACAGATATCAGCTAAATTTGTCTGCCGAGACAAGCGAGGACTTCTTGTTAGCAGTCACTGTCGTTAGATATTCTAGCTATCGTTTTTATATCTGACAATTGCCCCAACAGATTGGCGGGATTTTACGTAGATGTAGTATATTTCTGTAAAGTACTGTTTCTATAACCTTCTAGACATTTCTTTGGTATAAGAGTTTCCCCCTTCCCCAGTCTTTCACCAAAGCCACTAAATGGGAAAATCCCGCCAAACATGTTATCCTGTGATGAGCCAGTCCATTTGACTGCCAAAACGATTATTTTCGGGAGGTTATGCCTTTTCAAATACATAATTTGTGGTAATAGCTTTCATATGATTAAATAATATATTGTAAAACGACTGTTGTGAAAATAATTCCATATTATATGATGATTACATTCTATATCAAGTAATATTCTTATACGGGAGTATGCAAGAAAGTTAACCACTGTAACTCTCATTATTTTTCAGCTACTTGCAGTTTTGAAATACTAATTTTAATTACTTTCAGTGATGAGATAAACATTCTTAAATATTAATATTTAAATTTCCATTTACGACAAAGATCTACTACGTGCCGTAAAATATTCCGAAACTCCTTTAATTTAAAATTCCCCATTTTAAAATCTCGGTTCGAAAAAGAAGAAAAAAAAAAAAAAAACTCGCTTTCAGCTCGTAGCCGCTGCAGTTAATGCTCGTTAAATTAAATTCCCGTTGGTGGACTAACACCGATAAATAATACATTCCGACTCCAATAGCCTTAAGTAGGGTTTAAAGGATTAAACTATGTAATTAATAGAATTCTCCGGCGACATCTAATGACTCCGCATATTAATTTATCTAGATTGGATTTCGTTTCGGAAAAGAATTAAGTCCTCCCCCCCACTCCCCCCTTCTCCTTGTCAATTATTTGAGTTTGTCATTAAGTCGAACGCTGTCTCTCGCAGGTGGTCGATCCTCCGAGAGATTAGAAGTTGGTAAATGGAAGTGGTCCAGCGATTTTCTGATCCTCTCTCACACACAATTTAAGATTCGGAAATCGATGGTAATTTGAGTTATGTTTCGAAGAAGGGCTCTGTTTTCCTTCTGGGGCATTTACGGGGGTCGTCCACATATTGGGATCTTTGTAGAATAATCTTCCCAATTACTACAGACATACCACACTTTTCGAACACATTTTAAAAGTCTAACAAGGAAAGGATATACATTTGACACTGTTTACCGAAAACTAGAGCTACACGCATGTATTGTCAGAAAAAAAAATCCCTGATCTGGAATCGAATCCAGGCAGCCAGCTTGAAAGCCCAACATTTTATCATCCTAATATGCAGATGGATTACCCCTTTCTCCCTCCTCTATCTTTGCATTTTTATGCATCGACACATGTGTAAAGGGTCAAAGAAAAAATTTTAACAACAATAAAATAAATTGATGATTATTAAAAGAAATTAATTTATCCATAATGGTGTAATATTTTGCTCGATTCATGCACTGACATCGAAGAAGTCATGCAGCTCATATGGGAGTCAGGAAAGTTGATTACAAGATTTAGACCATACAGAAATACATTGCGAGTTAAAAACAAAAGTGTGTAAAAATACGCATGTATAATAATATCATAAAAGTTAAAAATAATGATTATAATAATAAACATTCCATTAAAAATGTAGTGAAGTAATATTAATTTTTATCCTTGGAACTATTCTTCACTGTAGAAGTTCATTTGAACTCACAGATCCTTTCTTCTTGTCCAGTTTAGCATGACAAATTTGATGGGACATGTTACGTATGTCCTTGTTGTAAAATAATGTGGTACAACAAACGAAATACGAGTAAATTGTTTACACTCAGGAAAAGGAATTATTTGCCTCTTTCCAACAGAAAAAAAGGTCAAGAAGTATGTGGTCTTTAAATTTCTAATTTATACCCTTTCCTTATTTATTATCAAGATCTCTTGTACATAAGTAGGGCAGCCTGCTATGTCGGCTTCTTATCTCAAGAAAGGACCAAAATCTCTAATGAGACTTTTACTTATTGCGATGTTCGACCCGTTTTAATCATTCTTTGAATTTCTTTACCTAGGTATCTAAGCTAATTATAAACATCTCAAGAGTACCCACTTAAAACATTATATTCGATTCCAGGTGCATAATTCAACTAATAAAATTTGAATTCAATTAGTTTTCGGGTTGTATTTTGCGAAGACATTTGGAAAAAACACAAAATATGCTTTCTAAAAACATTCGTAATCTCGAATATGTCATCAAGAATGTGTCTGGAATATGTTTGTATATATATACATTTGTTCATTATGTAAATCAACAAAATTTGTTGTAGACACACTCAATTCTTTGATACCATGAAAAAGATACTGAGGATATTAGAGTACATCCACTTTCACCTGATATCACCCCCTTAATGGATGCCAGTCCATATTAGATAGCAGAACGAGTGTTATTTTAATAGTTAATAGCATAAAATAAATACTTTTTATGTATACACATATGTCTAGCTGTGTACCACGAAGTCTAATGTCGGTATTAAACATAGCAACTATTCTATCAGGAATTCCTATCGACACTGTATCAGTGTATAAAGCAAAAAATTGTGAGAAAAACCAAATTTTGGGACGAATTAGCGAAAGTGGCCATGAGTAATTAGTTTTTTTTCAATGAAAGGGCATGGAAGACATGACACTACAATCAGCTGTGGATAGAAGAAGCAGCAAGAATGATTTGCTGGTTAAAAGTAATTTTCCTGTGTATTACTACCTTTAATCATCTTCCAGTCTTTCTACGATAGTGTTCAACAAAAATGTTTATTATTCCATTTCAGATTTTCAATATCTGTCACCTTAAATCAGTGTCTCAACATGACCCCATAGCCAGTAGTCACAAGGTGTAAGGATCAAAGATTCTGGAATCTGTGGACAATCTGTAGTTCACGAAGAGAAACATCAAGAACTCTCGCATTTAACAGGTGAAGAAAGAGAGAGGTTTGGTTTTGATTGGTTAAGAGTGCTACGGTCTACTTTTTTGCTACACGAGGACTAATATGACCGGTACTTACTGTTTAAAGCCGATTTCGAACGGCTATGTTAACTATGTCAACAGCAGTATTCAAACCTGCGAAGATCGAGAGAATTAATAGTTTGCGTTTGAAAGAAAGTCCGTTGTTGGTTGGTTTATGCCGGTGTCCATTTTAGAAGTCATATGACCTCTCATGAAAAATGGTTGTCATTACCACGAGAGGTTGGACTTCTAAGATTGGGTCATCGTAATTTAGAAGCAAAGACCAAGCAGAAGACTGCTACCTCCAGAGGTATTGTTTGGGAATTTGGAGGATGTTCTGACCATGAACCTATTTAACATGCTGTAGCCTCCATTAATGAGCATGATGTATCTTAGGCCTTCTCGATACTCGATTCCACTATTCTCTGATTACCAGATTCCCTTTGCAGAGCCCGATGTCTGCAGTCCATTTTATTTTAAATTTATTTTTCCTACGTTACAAACTTTCTTTTCCCATTCCCTTTATCCTATCATACTGAATTGTGACGTATATTAAATGTTTGCTTCATAAGAACAACTATTTCCTTAACAACGTTATATTCCAAATTCTTACTGAATTTAAAGAAAAAAAATCACTCTTTTATATTCTTTTATTATTGTTTTTTATCTTTGACACGACGTCCTTGCAATGGAAAGTGACTGGCGTAATTATTCAGTATAACACTTCCTTATCAAATGAAAGTTTGGGAGCATTATTGGAAAACTTGGGTCAAGTCCAGAAGCATTCTGTCAATCAATTTCGGCAACACTTTGCACCGCTTCGATGTCCACTAAATAGAGTTCTTTGAAAAGGGTCTTTTGAAAAAGTATTAAGTGATCATTTCAGTGACGAGCCAGAATGAGTTATGATGAAAATGTTCTCTGCTTTTTTATTTTTTTTTTCCTTACGAGAATTCTGTGTTAACAAAGCAATAGATTCCCACGCTGAACGATTTTTTTTTCATTCACTTTTTACCGTCTCGTACACGAAAAATACAGAAAAAAGCACAGCAATCATAAAATTAGACCTCGATGTATATCTACGTTTATACCTCCGTAAGCCCCAAAAAATTAGGTAAAATAAAATAAAAAAAATCCTTTAGCAATTTATATCTGTGTGAGTCTCTATTAAATTTTTTTTTAATCTCTGCCGATCGATGAGTTTTACCGTAAAATATTGGATTCCATGATATGTAAGGGGCAAAGGACCAGATGAATTGACGATTTTTGGCGACTCTTTGGAGTAAACGCCAAATGACGTATCGTCTAGTTTGTTACAATTTTTAGCAGGATTTAAGGACACACACAAACTTTAAACCTTCAAAAATTCGATTTTATAATTTTTACATTTTTAAAATCTCTATAAATATTTGAATTGTTTAAAACAAACCCCATTGAAATATCAAATTAAAACCTATAATATGATCGTTGCAGTATCATGGCTTTTTATAGAAACTGAAAAACTGAATGTATTTTTCTCAAAAGTGTTTTTTTCAACTTGCGTTCAAAAAAAAAAAAAAAAAAAAAAAAAAAAAAAAAAATCCCTTGCACATATTTCTTTCAATTAATTTTTATAGTAAATGCATTATAGACCTACGTTAACCTACGATCTACTTTATCTACTTTTTTTGTTGCTGCTTATTTCATTTAATATTAATAGAATTTGAAATTAAATTTTCAAACACTATTTTAGTTTTTTTTTTTTTTTCTTTTTGAACATTTAATCCCCTGATGTAATATTTCTGATAACTTTTAATAATTTAAAGAATTGGATAGTGATACCTAATAATTTTTGTTTACATAAAAGGAAAAAATTACTAATGAAACTCGCTTTTTTGTTGCTCTCTCCCCATTTTGTTTATATTAATAAACAAAATATTTATATACATTAAAAAAATCAAATTTGCATTTGTTTTCACTAAGATTTTAATCGAAGGTATTGCGCGTTTTTTGTTTGAAATATGATAAGAAATCTCGTATATAAACTGAATGTAATACGAAAATGAGAATCATTTGGTGACAGTTTGGCGATCATTTTGAACAAAAATATAGCCAAAACATAGCGACCGGCCCATGGAACTGGGATTCAATCTAAAAATATTAATTCCTCTGTAATAATTTTTTAGTTATCATTTTTTATTATTTCTTTTACTACATTTGACATTAAAAAGCAATAATACTTTTATTTTGCCTGTTTTTATTCCAAACGATACCATTATTTCAAACTCGTCAAGGCGTACTGTTTCTTGTAAGAGTTCCATGTATAGCGACTTATCTTTTTTTTTTCTCGTAAAAAAAGAAAACGACATGTTGTTTTCAGTTATAGATGTTTATTTTGAGCCTAAGTTTTAAAATGAAACTATTTTAAAATAAATAATTAGTTAAAATCATTAAACAGTTAATAAATATTCAAGTCTATTGAATTCAAGCAAATGACAACCACACTTATGGATATGTTCCAACTTGAACTGTTAAGTAGTTCTTCAATATTTTTATAGCTAGGAACGCATCGGGCTTTTTTCATGTTTTTCCTCTGGCTTTAAGAACTGCTTTTAATCCTGTTTCGTTCGCTCTAGTTTGTAGAGATTTCGGCAGACACAGTTTGGTAACAGACTCAAGTTGCTTAACAGTGAGAGTCTTAGTTCTCTTTATTTTTTTCATAATTTTCAATTCTTTATCAAAGAGTTCAATGACATGTCCCATCAGTTTGTCCATAATTTTCATCGTTGGAGAGGAGAGTTGGAGTTTGGGCTGGTAATGTTTCTTAATTTTTTTTAAAGCACTTACGAAACTCTCTCGTCGAGGTGTTTCCCTTTTCTTGGCAGATTTAGATTCGTATAAATGAGCAGTTTGTTGTAAGTCCTGTAAGTAACGTATTATATTTGCTGGTAGCCTACTCTTTTGGATTCTCATGGTAATCTCCATTGGAACTTCAAAAATAATACAAGTAAAATTATTATAACTATTGCATCTATTGTAAGCTATAGATCGTGATTTGAAAGATATACAGAATAAGTGTAATATTCAAAAGAAAATTTGAGTAATATTCCATGTGATGCCATTCCCTAAAGTACTTTTATTAGTTATTGATTTCCGAAAGAAAAAAGTCCTTCACGTGATAGCAAAGTAATTTGTTTCTTAAGGTGTGCATGGTGGAATTAGGATCAATCTCACTATAGTTGGTTAAAACTAATCGGAGATTAACAGCGTTACAACCGCACAGAGTTTAATCTGCAATTAGTACTAATTAAAATTCACGAGACTGTCAAAGTCTAATAAAACATTTGTATATGATATAGGACGTACTTGATATTAAATATATAATTTTATATTTCAATAAGAGAAATCGCTGTTTAACAATGTTAGGAAATGATGATTTAATTCCAACTTTGGGCATTAAATTTATAGAAAATACACGACTTTTGCTCTAGTGGGTCCTCGTGATTTTGAAGTAGGATCCAAGCAGAAGATCCATATGCTTGTCCTTCCATCCCCATAGGTATTGATTGAGAACTTGGAGGACATTCTGACCACGGAGATATTTTATGTGCCCCAATCACCTTCAATGAACACGGCGGATCTTAGGCCGGCTTGGGTTCCAAACCCGCAACCCTCCAGTTACTAGAACGTTGCCTTTGCCGACTCAGTTACCCAGTGCGTTGAAAGCTGCGATACTTATCAGTGTACTAATTATATAAATTACCGCCCTGCAAGATTTTTACATACTATCGAGAACACGTTCCCTAATGAAATTGTAGGGATTGATTTATTAGGATTATACCCACATGGTGCAAGTGAAAAATATATATTTTCATTTAGTAATAGTCGATTATTTTTCAAAATGGACCTAAATTATACATTTACGTAGAGTTTCAGCCAAAGCAGTTGCTGATGCCTTTACACAACTATGTTTTGGAGCCCCTCTAAAAATTATTAGTGACAACAGTTTACAGTTTGTTAGTGAAGTTTTCGTAAACATGTGTCAAATAAAACATGTAAAACTGTCACTTATAAACCACAGTCTAATATTGCTCAGCGTATAAATTTTAATGTAGTTAAAATGATTCGCGCATTTATACAAATCAATTATAAAACATGGGATCAACATATACAACAGTTTCTGTTTGCATTATGTTTGCTGTTTACGATTCTACTGCTAAAGCTCCTGCCGAAGTTTTTCTAAGCAGAAAAATCGCACCCCAATAGAAAGTTTATTCTTTATACAAGGGCAGGCAGCTCAGTTTGAGAAAGGCAATATTCAGAAAATGCTTCGCGAGGTCAAGCAAGTAAATGATCAAATGAGAAAGCAGCAATGATAAAAATCGTAGAAAAGTAGTATTTGGAGTTGGTCAAAGGTTCTTAAAGCCGCACAACCACCTTCTAAAGAAAGCAAAAACATAGTCGGAAAATTTTGTCTGTATTTTCAAAGTCCGTACAAATAAAAAAGGTATCTGGCCCAGTTGTCATATTACAAGAAGGCCAACAGCAAGTCCAAGCAAATGTAGATCAGCTTAAAAGGTACATAAATCGTGTAGTTTTTACTTTCTTTGCAAATCAGGTGCAGCCAATTATTCAACCAGCTTCGCGAGGTTCGCAGTAGGTCGGACATCTCCCTACTTATGATTATGATGCTGTCTCGCAAGGACACTTCTGTTCCTTTCCTGCACAGTTACCTCAGCCAGGAGTTAAAAGAAAGTTACCTACGATTTTTCTATCGTCAGTACCTGACTCTCAGTTCCTCTAACACCCACGCAAGCAAAGAAAACGGACGCATCGTGGACAAGACACCCAGGAAAAACGAAAGACCTCAGCTACCAGGCAGGAGCAGCCACATCTTCCCAACAGACTCCCTGAAACAACGCCATAGGACCCATGCCTCAACGAAGTCGAACGCCCTACCCCACAAAGGATGCCCATGTGGTCCACAAACCCTGATGTAAGGATAGCAGCCATCGAGAAAAAGACTCTACCGAATCTCCATCCGGTAGAGTCTTTTTCTCGATGGCTGCTGATTGGTGCCGCAAAATAGCTGCTTCTATGAACAAAAAGCGTTCTGGACACTTAGGGGTCAATATTGTGTACGAATGAGACCGGCATTTTTATCCCTATACCAGCTGTGGAAGTTTTTTCTTATGCTGGCGTTTCATGTGAAAAGTTGGACCAACACTCGTTTTCGAACTAATTAACTAAATCCATTCAGACTTAAGTTCCCTAATTTTTTTTCGAGGGAAGCCGATGTAAAGTCTACCTAATCTACCTAAGCTAATGGTCGATAATGGTTAATCTTCCTAATGGCCTATTGACAATAATCCACCATAAATTTGCATTAAGCAAGTGTTTGCCACTTGGGCAGAAAGGAATGATATGATAGGATAGGATTTCGGCGGCATTCTATTGTGAGTAATTTCATTTTCTTGTTTTGAGTTAGATTTCTAAAATGTATGTGTTGAAGTAAGATAAACCGTGCTGTTTACTTGTTACCAAATGTGTCGTTTCATTAGGGAGTGACTTTGATATATACATATCCTACCTGGGGTAAAAGTCGTGTTATATCAATATGTTATATCAATTAAGTAATCGAAAATAATAACAGTAAATTGAATATATTAACAGAAATGAATAATTTTTATTGAAGTGAGGTACATAATAGTAGATTGTTGCAGATTTGGAATTGGTAATACATACTGATTTTTATTTTCTTTTTTTCAATGTTTCATTGCATAATGTATACCTCTCTCTCTCTCTCTCTCTCTCTCTCTCTATATATATATATATATATATATATATATATTACTTTATTGCCAGTCATTTAAGATTGTCTATTATATTTTTATGAGTTTACTTTATATCAACAATGTATAAATTAAAGTAAATTTTAAAATTAAGTTATATAACACAGTTATATAACATGTCTTGATATGGTATCACAAGTATGAAGTAATGTTACTTTGTCCATTCTTGCCTTATTATTTCAGTTATTTGAATTATATACGATATCTACAAAGCTTTGCAACAACAGAATGAGGGAGTCATTACTTTACTTTCTTTTATAATTTTAAATAAATCCAAATCTGGAATACCATATAATTTTACCTCTTAAAACAAAACGAAAGGAAATTAATAAACTTGATTAAAATTTTTCACTTCTTTTATATGTATATAACTCATTGCAAGTATAAAAGAAAAAGATTAAATGTGCAAAAGTTGGTAATACTGTTTATAATATATTCAAAGTGATTCAAATGCAATTTATCAAACGTATAGCGACTTTTTTCCAAAGCACTGCTACGAGTTGTCTGGGAAAAACCAGTTGAAGAGTCTTTTTCATCTACAGTTTAATTATAATATAACAATGAGTATTTTTTCAAATAAAATAACTCTTCTAAAGAAACAAAGATTTTTATGCTCTGAATATTGTAACTTTTGAGAAAAAGTGATGGTTTTTTCTTGCAAACAAATATTTTTTGTTTATTATTTTATCATAAAAAGGGTAATAATATAAAAATGATTCAAACAAGCTGTTTTATTGAATTCTATTTTAGTGCATAAAATGTTTTGACAGTGGAAAAGCTAGATGGATACCTGAATAATACTGTTATAAAGAATAGAAGCAGTATTTGAGTTTTTGGGGTATAAAGAGACGAAGAAGAATTTCTGTATTTCTTTTATTACACATTGCTTAATTATTTTTTATATTGCTAACCATGAAATATGTGCTGCCACTTTAATAAAAAAAATTACTGCAAAATTTTTGTCATATTTTGTTTTTGAAGATTTAAAAAAATAAAGTGTAACAGAGAGCTAATTTAAACTGCTAAACTGGAAATAAAATGTAAAAATTCTAAACTCTAGGATAGTACAGTATAAAGAAGAAAAAATTATGACAGTGGTGAGTGAAATACATTAGCACAATTATGTTGAACTACTTTCATCATCATTATATATGAAACTAAAAATGAATATATGTGAACAGAGTTGTGAATGTAACGTATCCGGTCCCTGTTTTAGGTGACACAATGAAGAAGCACGTGTTTCTTGATTAAATTGTTTATTTATACCTCACAGCTATATAAATTCTAGATACACAATACAAATGCAGTTCACAAGTATGTGAAACACTAGACAGAGGCCTAAATAGAGACTTATGAAAAACGGTCCCTTTGACGAAAGGTTTAGTAAATGACGGAAGATAATTCCGTAGCTTCGCGTAAAAGTTCTCGGTAGTAATTATGTAGGCAGTACACTCAATTAGACGAGAAATTCTTATCTTCGAAGAAGATAAAACAAAGTCCGAATTCCTATGAGGAATACAAGTTCAATCCTGAAGAAGATCGAATTAAAAGAAAACCAAGGCACAGGGTATCTTTATCAATCTCAGAAAGAGATATATCCCAGGGTAGGATTTTAGCTAAGAAAAAAATCTCCGATGGAGAGACTGGTCAAGGCGACCTCCGAATTAACCAACTAACTCCTTCTTTAAAAAAATCTTCTCTCTTCTCTTTCTAGAGAAGGGCCTCTAAGAGAGAGGGCCTCACCCACAATTTCATAATTGGATCATCTGGCGATGACCTCACCTTCAACCAACTGGATTGGTCTGGGCTAGACAACCACCGACCGCAAGCCCAGGAGTCTATGGAATTCGTGTCGGCGAAGATCCAATGTCGGGCATTCCTTTGTAGTTCCGATGGTCCTATTTCTGGCTGTCTGTCTGGGCGCCCGATTATCTGGTCTGTTGTTTCGCTACTGTAGGACACAAAAGTCTAGATATCATAGTGCCGGGGAAAACAACCTCTTTGTATCCACATAAGCGAAGTTCATTTCTCAAAGCAAAGTTCTTTGATGTAGACACACCGTTAAATCACGCCGTTACAGAACACTGTTCAAGAATATGAAATTAATTCCATAGACTTAAAAGAGTTAATTTTTAACATTAAAATATTTCTTTCCATTCCATATAATTGTATACATAATGTGAAATTTGACAGTGAAATAGATTTAACCATATTAAATTAATAGATGAACTAGTAAATTTAGTTGCTTTGCCAATCTAAGTGTGCCAAGATGTCAAATAAAGTTTCATAATTTATTTTTCAAGTCATTAAGAATGCTTTGTATACAAGCGTAAAAAATGTGTTTGGGGGTAAAATAATACTCTTGACAGTTAAAAAAAAACTATTTAAAGTGTGTCAACATACAAATATTGACAAAAAAAAAACTGAAAATTATGTCCTACAAAATTGTAAACAATTTAAATTAAAGGATTGTCATCTTCAAAATTATTCAATTCTTGTCAAAATAAGTCTTTTTTTTTTTATCTTGGGCTTCATATAAAATTTTTTATCATTGCCAAACATGCTTTGAAGTGAATTATTTTTAGTCAACTAGAGTTATTAGGAAAATATAGTAATTCTTCTTCAACTTCAGAATAAGTAGAAATAATAATAATGCGCCAACTATATTAATCATAACTTTGAGACTTTCAGAAAAACAAAGCGAGGCTCGCATAGCCGATGCATGAAGCAGAAGCTCCTGTTACCACAAATTTCTAAGTAGTGCACTTTTTCATAATAAATAAATAGAATAAAAACATACATAACACATTTTACTTGCACTAGTTGGCATTTCAACAAAATCTAGTAAAAATAAATAAATCTGTTGCAGATTTTCGAGCTATAAAGAAGTATGCTTTGTAAAACATTTTTATAAAAAATTTTTTGTAATATAGAAAGTATCTTTAAATTCCTGTCGAAAAACTGCCCCTTTATAATTTGTAGTTTCAGATGGAAAACCATTTATGTTTTTTTTTTTTTTTTTTTTTTTTTTTTTTTTTAAAATTACCCTACAAACGGCTCTTAGCCATTTGTAGGGTAATTTTAAACAAACAAAAAAAAAAGTCTTCATTCCTAGGACTCTTCTTATCCTTTTCGTGTCAGAATAGGTGATTCCAATGCATTGAATGGCAACTTCAAGTGGAGTTCCGTTACCTCCCCTGTGAGACAATTGAAATCCGTTAAAAAAATCCCAACAGATTTTCTAAAACACAAACTCAGAAAAGTAAACCAAACGAAATACATACAATAGAAATGTTAAAAAAAATTTTTGAAGTTTGGCGATTATAGAATATTACTAAATAAATGATTCAATTACTGTCAGATATTACAGTTGCATACTTTTCATTAAAAAAAATTAAAGAAGTAAAACTGAAATTCTGGGCAGGGTTCGATTCTGAAAACTATGCGTAAGTTTTCCAATGCGGCGGAGCTCTTTAAAGCTGAAAATGCCTGAACTAAAGGGGAGACAGTGCAATTTAGTATCCAAATATGAGCCGCGGTACCTCTGTCGTCAAAAGGAGCTATCTCGTAAGTGGAAGACAATCGAGACTCGAGCCGGCCAAAGATCTGCCCTATTCATTAAAGGCGGCTGGGAGGGGGGTGCAGGTAAAATTGGTTTATGGTTGCAATGACTTCCAAATTGCCAAACGATACATCTGGAGGAGGCAGGCCAAGCTTGGAGGGTTTTCTGTTTGGTCACTGCTTCTAAATTACAAGGACGCACTTCAGCAAAGTGGTACTTACACTCTAGCGGTGCTTTTCAGAACGAAAGGCGTACCCCTTCTTGAGGTTTTGTAAGTCTTCAGCCCTCGTTGTTCCTCGCTCATAGTGAAGCTGCAAATTATCCTAAGCTATGAGTCAGTCGCATATTCCGACAGGGTCTATAGAACCTGGTATAGGCTTTCCTAGGATTGTTACCAGTTGCTGTTACCAGGGTATGAGTCACAACAACAGTATCAACATTATACATCATAATTAACATTATATGCTTGATCACAAATCTATTGGGAGATTTTTTTAGTTGACATTTAAAAAAATAAGTAAAAATTCCGTTTAAAATAAATAACTTAATGTATAGTAAATCAATTTCTTTTTTAAGTAATAAAATGTGTGAAGTTTTCACGAAACACTAACCAAAGTTTATGACAACAGTTATTTCTAGATGCTCAAAGGCAGAGAATAAATAGGTTTTCTCATTCAATATTTTCAGTAAAATCCAATTGAATAAAAAAAAGATGCTTTATATAGTATATTTTAATATTATATAATCTATCGGCCAAGTTAAAAATTTGGTTGCGTAAGTGCATGTTACGCTTCGCACACGTAGTAGCTTCGGTATTGTCTATAAATTATTTCATTGGTATTCGTCTCACTCTCTTTATGATTTCAAAACAAATCGTAATATTTCTGTCAAGAAAAGCAAAAGAGCTGACTTTTCTTTCAATGAAGGAAATATTTTTTTAAACAATTTTTTGTGCATGTGTGTATAAAAGCCAAAAAAAATCTTTTAATCTTCTCGTTAATGCAAAAGAAAGAGTAAAAAATTGACTTAATTCGAGTTTTTATCGATAATCCTTTCTACGCGCTAGAATTTTTCTCCTTATTCCATTTCAATGTAATTTATTCGAAAAACTTCGCCGGAGACTATTCTATTCAGCTCTTTCTTCAGATAAAGTTGGGTGCTCACACTTTTGAATATAAAATTCTTTTATCCAATTCATACGAAGTATAGCAGGAGCGGATGCGATAAAGCTCGCACTAATCCCCTTTTTTGGAAGATTTTTCCATTTTTATGCCGTAGTCTTATTTCGGGATTAAGAATCAGACCATTAAAATTTCAAGTCACCCTGCAAAGTGAAATGGTCATGAAGTGTTTTTACGATTAAGATTTCTTAAGCGGAAGAAAAATATCAGGAATGTTTTCCTCTTAACTGCCTCGTCTGCTCCTGGGTAAGATGTTCCTTATATGCATTTTTACCGATAATTTAATATTATTTGCGCAGCCGTGTGAGAACTGCTGCATGTAGAAGAAACCTCACCTTCGATTTTCCCACACACAAAACATTCATGTTCATGCACCGATCAGGGTCCAAATGGCCGTGAGGCTTGTCCCGGCGGTGGTGGGTAGATTGCAAGTATTGGGCCCACCCACTCTGCCGACACCCGTCAAAGTACTCATGCGCCCGTCGCACCGCAGTTGCTACTTGTGAGCGAATGCAGAAAAATAACGGTCTTGGTGTTATTTTAATATTTTACTGCTTGAAAAAATATATTGGCTAGTTCCCAATTTAACAAACTGTCGTTTATCGGAAGATAAAAGTGCTTATAATGTGATTTTAAATACATTTTGCATTATGATGTAACCCCTCATAAAATCCAAGGAAATTGAAGTATAAGGAATCCGTCAATCAATAGGTGCATTCTCGTGGAGGGGCGTAAGTTACCCCTTTTCATGAAAGTTCAGACTTTATAGAAAGGCTGCCAAAATGCAAAATATTCACTTGTTCGAATTATTTGACTTTGATTGATAGATTGCATTTATCTAGTTGATGAATAATCGCGTTTACACACGGATAGAAGCATATACTCATACACATAATTCCCGTAATGTTTAGTTTTCGTTTTTTTATGAAGTTAGAGAGAGATAAAATACTGGTATACCTCAAAATTCATGTGACAAACTTTTGAATGATTGTAGTACTACGCTTTATTATACTTCGTATGCTGAAAAAAGAAAATACAAACTGTAATCTACCACTGACTCGATCCAAACATATTTTGATTTAGTTCCACAAAACAAAAGTGTTTTCTAAGACACTATCATATTGTTTCTAATCACACTTGACAAATTTTTCGCAATGAATTTTTACATATAATATAACTTTGACGACAAAAATTAATTTCGTTTGATTTATATAGACACAACAATCGAACAGGCCTTTAGTAATCATAACTCCAAATTATCCAACTTACGTAATTTAAACAAAAGAGCAATAAATATCCCATTTTCTTTAATGCCACCGAAAATGAAGTCTCCTTGGAATTGCCTTATTTCTCTTAAATAAATTTTCCCCAGTTCAAATTACTTGCATTCAAGTTTCCGCGGATCTCTTACGGTATTTTCGCTTCTCTGAAGGGTAAATTCACCCGGCAGAAAAATAAATTCCCCCCTTCCAGTATTAATTTGATTAATACAGTGCTGCGACGGAAGAATTATCATTAGAAATGTTTACAGATGTTTCAGGAGCTGTCGTTTCGTT
Source organism: Pardosa pseudoannulata (assembly GCA_032207245.1). Classification (NCBI taxonomy): domain Eukaryota; kingdom Metazoa; phylum Arthropoda; class Arachnida; order Araneae; family Lycosidae; genus Pardosa; species Pardosa pseudoannulata. Next base: position 185,739,824 of record CM063505.1, on the reverse strand, counting down.
TGGGCTCTATTTTTTATTTTATTAATTTAAGAAGATGAATGGCTTCCAATTACGAAGTTTCGTTACTAGGTAACTGTTTCTCAAGTCTCGGCAGCTCCATTTCATCCTATCTCCTTGACAATAATATTAATTGCTTCAAACTTCGTAAAAAGGCATAAAAGAACAAAATGCAACAGGGAGAAATTTTTTTCCCTTTTGAGAATAGTTTGCTTTAATTACTCCTCGGGGATAAATAGAGAGCAGGAAATAAAAGAAAAAGCTTATTTTTATGCTCTACTACAGCTCCAATCATCAAAACTTCACAGATGTATATATGAAGAGCATACATCGAATTTTGTTCCCCACTGTTTTGTAATTAGCATGCTTAAACCAATGAGTGTCTAGATTATCACGATTCAAATTCTCCTAAAATAAGCATATTTCTGAAAAGAATTATTAAAAACCTCAAGATGTATAAATTTCTGAAAAAAAAAAAAATAATATGGAGAAAAATTTAGCAAGCCTGGTTGATAGTACAATCGCCAGGTGGAATGAGTAGGAAGATGCGGTTAAGCAACTCTCTTTAAACATAGAGAAGACGTCAGTTCAAGACACCCCTCTCCCATCCCCGAAATTCTGACTTTCATTACGTTAAAACTTTAAAAGAAAGGTACATTCTCAAATATAAATTCTTTTAAAATGCATACTTAAAAAATTGATTTCAAATAAAAATTTCAACTTTATAAATTTTTACCTACTTTTTCAAATTTATTCTTTTGCTCCAACTTGTTCCATACGATTACTGAAACCTATTACACAATATTCAGCATGAACTTTTATATATAATACTTATATAATATATCATTTTACATACATTACTCATTGATTTTTATTATATAATATTTTTTATTAAATTTTTATTTTGTAGTTAAAAAATAAAAAAAAATATTTAATTAGCTCAGTTCAATTTCCAACTTAAATAAGAGTACTGTGTTTTAAATTGACCAGTAACATATAGAAGTAAAGAACTTGTTGATTTAAGATGTAAAATGATACTTAAAATATTTTTAAAAGGTTTCAAATATTACTCTTTTTTCCATAAGTTTGAAAGCAGCAAAGTTTTAACATAAGTTTGATTCCATATCTATGGTTTGTATATATTCCTTATAATTATTATAATCCTTATAGATTTTCTTATAATAATATTTATTTTGTACGTAAATGTAATAAAATATAATCTTGATAATACTTTGAATTATTTAGTATGTCTTTCCACTTGTACGCACAAAATATCTACATTAATTTACAGATTTAATTTACTTGTCCCGTACACACACACACACACACACACACACACACACACACACACACACACATATATATATATATATATATATATATATATATATATATATGTATGTATGTATGTATGTATATATATATATTCAGAATTAATCCTCAACTTCGAAAACATCGACCCATGCGCCATTTAAACTTTTATAGAATGTTAATACTATATAATACGTTTCCTAAAGTAAAATTACGTAACTAGGTCAAAGTAGTTTTACAGAGAGTTGTACTCAGGGCCGTAACTAGGTCCTTTAGTGCCCGTGGCAAAAAACTAGTCTGCGCCCCTGCCACCAAATATAATGAGAAAATGCATAAACATGTTATATATATACATATATATATATATACATATATATATGCATATATATACATATTACATACACACACACACACATATATATATATCATATATTCAAAATGAACTCACAAAGTATTTTGTTAATTCTTAAAATGTTCCTAGCATATTAATTTTATTTTTTATTCTATTTTTCCTTCTCTTTTTCACTTAAAAATAATTTTTTAAATGATGGTCCCAGTTTTTTGCATTTTTGGACTCTACGAGTGTGGAATTATCAGAAAAATACTAAGTTGTTCGAATCCCCCACATGTGCAAATTCTTCATTCTAAAATCTCTCCTTGGTGACGAAACGAAATAAGATGCTAGCTTTTATTTAGTCAGGAGGACTCTCCACCGTTGCTTATTCATCCTCTTTCCCTGCATTGCACGGGGGGTGTCCACTTTCATCTTTCTCCCCTTCTTTATTCAATAAATAATGTTATGCGCGACGAGCATAATAACATCATTCATTTCCTACTCCGTCATTTAGAACTTAATCAAAAGTCGATCCTTCTTTCTACAGACCACCCATATCGACATTCTTGAAAGTCGGAAACAACAACAACATTATTGTTGCATATTCCTCTATATCTCTGAAAATAAAACAGTTTTTATGGTTTTTCTTCAAGTGACAAAACGAACCTTTCAGTTTTTTTCAAAGCAACACACCACTTTTAAACCTTCAAAAATTCGATATTTTGTAAACATTTCTTAAATTTTTTGACATAATTTGAATCGTTTATAACGAGCTCTACTGAAATATTCGAATTAAAACCTGTAAAATTGTACAATTTCTGCATTTAATATCATAGTTTTTAATTAAACTATAAAAACTTTAAATACTTTTTTTTCTGTACATACTGTTTTTTTTCAACTTGCGTGAATTAATAAAAAACTTTCGCATGTATTGATTTCGAATTTTCACTGTAAATACGTCATAGACGTACGCTGAATCTCTACCTACTTTTCTTGTTGTTGTTTATTTTATTTAATTTTTTAAATATTTAAAATGGAATTTTGAAGCATTAATTTAGCTTTTTTGAAAATGCAATCCCCGAGTGTAATATTTCTGAAACTTTTTAAAAGTTTAAAATAAAGGCTTTAAAAGCTTTATGGTTTTTAAAAAGGTTATGGTTCAACTGGATTTTATGGGCCGAGCCCTTCAATCCAGAGATTTCTAAAGGCCCCTCCAAACTATGGTCCACTGCAAGCCATTACCACCGTCTGGAGAGGGTATGGTTTATCGGGGTCAATGGTGACAGACGATAAAATGGTCTTGGTGGACGATGGCGGTTTTTCTCCAAAGATCAAAGGATGCCAGATGCTCAACTAACGTGCGCAGTAGACCTTATGGATGAATCCACGATCTCGGTTCATTTAGTGGCCCATCGTGTGGATGCAAACTGTGAACCATCGTCCAAGGTCACCATCCGGAAGTGGTGAACAATTGGCCATAGTGTAGAAGCTACATAACAATAAGCATAAAAATGACAACGAGCGGGAAAATAAAACAGCTAAAAGAGAAAAGAATATATATAAAGGTGGATTCTGAGTTCTTAACACAAAAACTAGAGAGTAAAAAAGTTTAGGGATAGAAAACACAAAATGTTTGTGTGGCCAGGGTCATCAATACTCTGCAACGAGAAAAGATGGAGTGATTAGTTTTTTATTTTCAGCCGATTATCTTGGCCTCGGAAGAACCAATGAAATTTTAAAGATTCAACTACTAGAATTTCAGAGACTTGCAAGATTCGACCAGTAGAATTTCAGTGGATTGCAAAAGTGGAAATGAGTACAAAAACTTAAAAGTATAAAATAGACGGAGAATTACACATATTTACTGTTTACAAAAAATTATTGGTGAAACTTAAGTTGTGTTGCTGTAAGACCGCGAGAAGTGTGTCAGAAAAATTTTGAAAGTTTTTGAAACAAGTTCCCATTTTTTGCTTTATTAAATAATTTTTTAGAAACAAAGCAAATTTTGCAAAATAATAATTAAATAAAAATAGAGAAAAAATGCTGAAAACCACACATATTTACGATAATAATCAAAAGATGTGATAAGACGAGAAATAAGGAAAAAATCTTCCATTTAAAGTTGGTTAAAGGTGATGTCTCCTTAAGTTAATTACTAATGTCATTAAGTATATGAATTAATTAATAATACTGGAATTAAAATGAACGAATTAGTACTTTAAAAGAATTAATAATGTCATTATTTTTGTTACTACCTGGAGATAGTAACTCTAATATGTTAACTCAAATGCAATGGAAAATAAAAATGGCTCTAGTTGACAACGAAAACAACCACTGTCTATAAGTATACAACTCAATTTAATAATTACTAGCATAAGACATAAACTAATATATTAAATTTAGCAAACATAAGTATAAGGAAATGAAACAATTAGCGTATTTAACGGTCAACAAAACTTAAATGAACTTAAAAACAACGAACCAACCATGAGACAAAAGTAATACTACCTCCACGATAGACAAATGAACAAGCCACCCATTCCGCTAAGCTAAAAAAAACACTGTATTTAAACAAAATAGGAAAGTACCGGAATGATGCTTCGGGTAAGAGATACTGCAAGGAATAAGATTTAACCATGGGGTCTAACAATTTCACAAAGAAAAACCATAACAATGATTTTTTTTATTTTACGAGATATACATACAGGTACAGATGACAGGAATAATAATAATGCTGTTATTTTCTTCCACAATACAATCTGTAATAGGATAAGATATTTCTCAAATAATTTTACATATCGAGGTACATTTCTTTCCTACTTCGTAACCAATACAGCCCGTTACATACTAAAGCTATCTCTCCAAGTTTTATTCCACACATTTTCCTACCAAATTACAAATTTATTTATTCTGAAAATATACATAATCACCATAACAAACATATTTAAAAGTTTAAACTTTTTTCTAGAACCATATTCCCCTATTTCTTTTCATTTAAAAAAAATACCAACTTTGACAACAAAAGACGGAACACATCATTGCAAGTTTAAGGTGACAATAAAAAAATAAATAGCATTGTTTTCTAAACCATTAAATTCACTTGAAGACCTTTCTTCTATTTACTTAAATATGGAATTGCAATTAAATATTTTCAGTAGAATTTTCATTAAAAGTACCTAAAGATAAATTTGTTTTAAAGGTATCTTATTACAGCCAAAAGTTTCGTTTCTATATGGAAGTCATCTTATATTGAATAATCATCTTAAAATATTGAAGTTGTATAATCTAAAAATGTATATCCTTGGTTTAGTCCCAAATCAATATGTACATCGCTAAAAGAGGCGTAGCGATAAATTTTTCATGAGGAGGCTTCTCCCCCCCCCCTCCCTGTTTCAACTTGTATTAACACGGCAGTTCTTGCATACATAATACGTACGTACAACAATCCTCATGGGTTACTCATTTGGACGGTACCAGTTACACCCTTCCGTCTTTCGCTGCGCCACTGCAGGTCAAAAATAGAATAGTTTACAAACAATTTTCAAACAGAAAATCTACTTTTGCCATTTTCTATATACAATATTCATACCCTATTGCCTATTCATAGGTTTTGTAGTTTCCTGAATTTCTGTTAGCATCGACCTCCTGCAGCTCTTGAGAATTCTAAAGTGTAGATATTTTGGTTGGAGCAAGCATTTTTTTCCCATACACGAAGAGTTGTATTCGCCAAGAATTCTTCACACATCTGAACGTAATCTCAAACTTCATAAATAATAAAATTGAAGATAAATCAATTTTTTTACAAAGAGTTTATAAAAGCATTTAAGTCATAAAAAATATTATGTTTGTATGATTCTTTGTATTTTTACATTTAAATTTTAGCGTTTCTGTTACTTTTATTTTTTAAATTTGTTATTAAATGAATTTGTTATTGAATATTAAATTCATATTTAAATGTTTGTTTTAAACTAATTGCTATTCAATTTTTTGTCTTTTAAATACAGGTGAACAAACAAAAATTATTATACTATAATATTATTATATTATATATTGTTTATTAACTATTATATTATATATTATTTGGTACTAGTTCCCATCCTGCTAAAATAAGAAAAAAAATGTAGCATTCAAAATTTTATTTACCGAAATCAGTGGTAAGTGAAATGTGGATCGTTTTATTAACCCCGGTGTTGAGGTTTTGGTTTTGTTTTGTTTGGAGTGCTACGGTCTACTTTTTGCAACACGAGGGCTAATGAGACCGGGACCTACAGCTTAAAGCCGATTCCGAACGGCTACGAACATCCATGCCACAGTGGGATTCGAACCCACGAACTCCGGCACCGAAGGCCAGCACCCTAACCAATCGGCCATCGTTCGGCCCCCGGTGTTGAGGAGTGGAAGCGAAGACATTGAGCTATTTATTTTTTTAAAGTCGGCTCACATTTTATATTTGTGATACTTTTATTTGTGTTGCAGTAGGAAGTAACGTTGGTTGCTTATGCGGTATTCCCATAATTAAATGGTCAACAAACTTCGACGTTGTATGGACAAATACTTAGCAGCAGGTGCCCCACCATTATTTAAAAGAAAAAATAAATAAATTATGTGAATATTGACAAACTAAAATGATTTCAATATATTTAAAATATAAAGAAAATTTTAAATTGCTCTCGACAAATAGGAGATTTTTATTTAAAATCATGTTTAAGAAAGAGTTCTTAAGTTCTTAAAAAACAAATTTTTAAAAATAACTTGTCGAAAGTATGCAATGCTAAATGTCTCCAAAATAAGTCATTTAAAAAAAAATTTTTTTGTTTGTAAAATTTTGCATATAATTTATTCTAATATAATATTAAAACATTAATTTTCTTTTCATTTGTACAATTTCTTAAATCGTTTAAATTTAAGGTTTGTAAAGTTGATTTAGAAATAAAAGAGATAAAAATTTAGTAGTGATTATTAAAAATCACCAAATTTTCTTAATTATTATAAACTTATAAACTATGCCTAAGGCATACAAATAGAAAAGCTATCACTTATTGATGTAGTTGACTGACACTGATACGAAATTAGTCTCGGCCTCCCAGAAAAATATTGTCATCACACTCCTTTGTCTGGGCCGAGCGAGCGATGGCCGATTGGTTAGGGTGCTGGCCTTCGGTACCGGAGTTCGTGGGTTCGAATCCCACAGTGGCATGGATGTTCGTAGCCGTTCGGAATCAGCTTTAAGCTGTAGGTCCCGGTCTCATTAACCCTCGTGTTGCAAAAAGTCGACCGTAGCACTCCAAACCAAACCGAACTTTTGTCCGGTGTGGCTCCAACGTTCGAGCATCAGAGGCAAGTAGTGGGCTCTGTATGCACTCATCTGTTACAATGACCAAATCTAAGGACATAATTATTTATATTCTTAAATCAAGCCCTAATCCAGGCTCATATGGCAGTGAGGTCCTTCAGGCTCGTCCCGGCGGTGGTGGGCAGATCGCAAGTACTCGGCCACTCCACTCCACCAATACCACCCCCTCCTAAAAAAAAGAAAAAAAAGTGCCCAGTGCGCTTTTGTTGCGCCGCAGGTGCCACTGGCAAGTGAAACATAGCAGAGTAGCGGTCGTTGGAGTAATTGGGAAGACTACTAGATGCTTTAGCGGGCTTCTTTAAACGTAGTTAGTGAGGGTGGCGCAAAACACACAGAACAAAAGAGGGCTATTTTTGTAACATGGTGAATTTTTGCTCGTTGTACTTAGAGACGGAATCCGGATGGCCTAAAGAATGAGCCGGAAATTTTGAGAGGCTACAGTTGTACACCTGGACCTCGGAACTATCGTTCGTGAGTCATTCCAGTGGAACTTTGGCCCACCCTGCAAAACCCCAGTGATTCGGCTTTCTCAAAAATACCCATTGAAACCCCGCATTAATTTCAGTGATGAAAAAATTACACCTGAAATTAAAAATAGATTATTAAAAATTAAAATTTAAAAAATAAATAAGTACATTTTTTAAAGTACTTTAAAGTTAACCATAGATAGTTATGCATGCCCTAATATGTGTCTTATAGGGAAAAAATAGTTCAATTTTGTAGGAGGTATCTGAAAACATCACGAAATAGTTCTAAAAATACGTAGTTCCCCGAAAGTATACTTTTGCCAGAAAAAAGTATTCGTCAAGAAAACAAAGTTCGCCACCCCTGGTATACTTAAAATAAAAAGTTATGAAACAAAATTAGGCGATCTGTAAAAAGAAGCAAAATTTCACTGAGCGCTCTCATCAGTAATTTAGCAGATGCCATACAACTAAACGGAAAGGATAATAATAGTAAAAGTTAAAATGCACCTGCTCTGTAGGAGTTATAGAACAGTGATTAACATAGTGTCAGATACATCTGTCCAACTGTGACACTTTTCATTCCTGTATACAGGATAACATTAACCAAAAATTAATTATCAGATATTGCAGATGCTTATAAATATTCAATTAACTCGGGAATAGTGTAATGCATCATTTATCCGACTGAAGTTGTAAGTCGACAGTGTTTGAATTTGAGGCTTAGTTTGTGACATGAATAATGTCGTCAAATAGGAAGCATGATCTGTTTCAATTACAAATGTTAAAGAAAATACAAGAGAAGTGAGGTTTTTTTATTACATACTAATTCTAAACACTCTTGTTTTTCATGAGAAATTCAATAAAATTAAATATCCAATCATATAAGAATAGAGGGTAAGAAATTATATATATATATATCGTATGAGAAAGTGTATTGTACATTTGTACGAAGAATATTTCCTAAGCAAACAAGGACAATAATATAAAATAATTGCTGCAGATAACAACAGCCGAGAAGCACCACTTGAGTGCATGTTACTCTACACTAGCTGGCAAGAATAGACTGTACCGTAGATTGCACGGAGGGGGCGAAATTTATTACTATTGTTCTCCCATTTCCCTCTCTTGGAAGTTGCAGTAGTGTAATATCTCCAATTTTTCGCCATTTTGGCGACACATGAGTACCAAAGAATACGCAAAAATGGTGACAAATAGACAAATTAGGTTAGAATGTGGACTTTCCCGAATTAATGAATTAGATTGTTTATTAATTCATATAAGATTATGTTTGATATCAGAAATTCCTAAAGGAGGAGCCAAATATATAAAAATATTACCGTAATATAATTTTCTTTAGTAAACCTTCATTAGTAGCGTTACTGCTATTTTTGAGGCAATCAAATTTATTAATATGAAGATAACTAGTTTTAACATTGTGTATTTGAATACTGAAAAATTAGTCCTTCCTTCCTCAGTGGCATGACAGCCCAAGATGGGCCTTAGCCTTCTCTAGAATTCCATAGCAGGCAGTCCTATCTTTGGCTCTGGATTTCCAATTTGAAATTTTCAAGGATCTTATGGAAAAATTAGTATTTTAACGTAATCGGTTAGTAGGATAAATCTATTTGTATTATAGTACTCATGAGTTGCAATACATAATAGGCACATTTGTGATTTCTACATAACACTGAATTGTGAACATTTGATATGCAAATGTAAACATAAGCAAACGAATGTATTGTAATCTCTCACATTTTGTACTGATATAAAATTAGCAATTTATGAAAGCCTTATTATAAGACCTTGTTCCTTTAAGGAAGAGACAAGAAACTAGGTGAAATTTTTGAATCAAAGTTATGGTTAAAATAGGAAACTAATAGTTCAACTAAAAAATAAATTTTAAAAATAAATATATTTTTAAAATTAATTCCTACCCGGTAGAGGCTTTAAACTATATAAAAAGTTAAAGACTAGAGGTTTTAAACAATATAAAAATAAGGTATGAAAATGTGGAGGTATAATAAAAAGTATAATGTAAAGAGTATAATGTAAGTATGAGAGTAATGTAAAGAGAGTAAAGAATGAGAGTAATGTAAAGAGTATAATGTAAGTATGAGAGTAATGTAAAGAGAGTAAAGAATGAGAGTAATGTAAAGTAAATAAGGTATTAAAAGGTAGTAAAATGTATTTAGATTTTTGCAAATGAATTTTTTTTTCTGATTTCAGGCACACTTCAAAAATTTTAAAGATAGAATGTTCCAGTTTCGAATATTTGTAAAAAAAAAAATGCACTTATATAATAACATCAGGGTGCAGTAAAAATGAAAATAGGAAAAGAAATCCTTAAAATTCAAATAATCAATTTTCTGTTGATAAACATAATTTATATAAAGATAAATTGAATAGATTTTCGACTGATGCTATCAAAGTTTCCACCAATAAAATGATTAAAATTCAATAGTAAATAGAATTATCGATCTAATTTCACAGTTTTACTTTCAATGTGGAATAAAATGTGTTGTACTTACTACTACATAAATATTTTATTAATATCAGCATTCTGAAATGAAATACGTGTACAAGATTTCACTATACTCGCTCCATTAGTATTGTCCATGTGAGTCTTTAATGTGAGTATTATGTGATTTTATTGGTTCTGTTCATTAAAGAAGATTTAACGCATATATGCAATTAAAGATTAATGTCCCACTCTAATCAAATCAATTAACATCATCATTCATTTCAAATAATAATGAATAAAAAAGGTCGTGTCTTTAACAATGAAATACACCTACAAATATTGACTAATATATATCTATCATCGTTAAACTGTAAGTCAGATCCTATTAAAGTTTCTTTAAACTATTCTTCACGATTTGAGAGATATTCAGCAAAAATGTCTTTGGGGCACCGATAAAGTTAATAGGATTTTAAATCAATGTTTCATGACTTCCAACAATCTGGTTTGCAGGAGGGAAAAAGGAAAAAAAATTACTAATCTTTTTGTTCCGTTCTTGCACAGAATTCTAAATACGAAACATCACAGTTCCCAGATTCATTCTTTCTTTCTATCGTGCTTTTAAGAAATAGAGAACAAATCTTCCAAAACCACTTACGGTAAGAAAAAAAATAAAAGGTTGAAATAAAAAAAGATCAAGAATTCTAACCTTCCACTAGTTTGGCGAAATGACATTCTTGGGGTAAGAGTGAAAAAAAAATTCCTGTAACCCTATAAGTTGTAAAGATGGCTGCCCCAAGATTGAACAAGCCTTTTGGGGGTAGGCATTTTACCTACCCCCTTTTTACCCTCCCAGTAGAAAATTACAGGAACCGCCGCTGTTAGAGGGGGAGAACAAGAGGTGGTATAGTTGAAAGGGAAGACAGAAAGAAGTCTTCTCGTGGAGTTCCAAAAAGAAATTTCCAGGGATGAAAAGAAGAAAAAGAGAGAGAGGGAGGTTTAATAGGCAGAGGGGGAAACACAGTTTTCTACTCGTATTTCTCCGTTTTGAACCCTGGTGGAACGTAGAGTAAAAAGAAAGAAAAAGTACAGCTTACCGCAGCGATTAGAGGGTTTCAAGAATGGTTTTCAAAAGTGAACACGTCATTAGAAGTGAGATGGAATAAATGGGAATGACTACGCAAATCTGAAAAACAAGTGATCAACTATTCTATTACTATCTTCAAAGTCAAACAGTATTATGTTAATCGGCCAAATATCACAATGCCTTTTAGAGTAAATAACTCTTCTCCGTATTTTCTTCCTTAGATAGTATTTATCCAACGATTTTTGTGCCTGAATATGCCAACTATTCCAATGGAAGTCAATTTTCGATAAATCTAATTTGTCACAAACCTCTCGCATCCGGGAATAGAGAGAATTGTTGAAAACACGTGAAAATACTTTCCGAGATATTCAAAAAGAAATTAAATCTTTTATGTATTAATGAGAGTATAATGAATAATTTCAATTTACTTACAGGAAAATTTGTCCCAATATAGATGTTTGAGAATAAGAAAAACTATTACAACATTTATTGGAATATAAATTGTTCGCATACGTTTCAAAATGTATTTACGGATATAGAACTTTTCCTAGGACAAAAAAAAAAAAAAAAAAAAAAAAAAAAAAAAAAAAAATTCTCCACATTTTTTAGGGAGAAAGCAAATGTATTTCTATTGGATCGTTCTTTTAGGCTTTTTCAAGTTAAGAAAACTTACGTTGAAGTAAAAATTTTCTTAAACTATACTTTTGATTGTGTGTACTGTTCCAGTATGGTTATCGGTTGATTGATAAAGCACAAAAACCACATCGTCGTCATTGTTTTTATTTTTTAGTTACCTCCTTTTCATTCAAGATGTATTGTTCTGTTTTTTCTTTAAATTAATAATCTCATTCTTGTTTCCACTCGTTTTCTCTGAAATTTTCGAGAACCTTCACAAAAGTAACAAGAAAGTGGAATTTTTTCTTAAGATATAAATATCAGGCCACTTTAACTCGATAATAACCAGTTAAATAGTTATTGTAAGGAGTAGGAAAAGTTAAGTTTTGGTGCATTCTGAAAAAAATATCACGATTGAGCGTTTTTGGAATCTCTCTATATAAAAGTGAGTGTATGTTTGCATGTATATATGTTTTTATATTTGTTTTTTATACAAATCACCAATGATGTCGCAAAGTTTGAACAGGCAGTTTTTTGTGATTCCAAAAGGTCACTGTTGGTATTTAAACCTCTTCGGTGCTCTTTATAACGAAAAATATCGATATAATGAATTTTACTGTTGTGATCGTCAACAGATGGCACTACTTGAGTTCTTTAAAGGATCGCATTAACTCCAGAAATAAGAGTTATCGTTTAATTTTTTTTTTCTGTAAACTTGTAGAATCCCAGTTTCGGGTGCCCGCCCGGCTCTATTTTTATACAAGTGATCGCCAAATTGTCGCCAAGTGATGTTTACAATTTGTACTTCGTTTTGTATTTAGTTTATACACGATTTTAAAGCATATTCTGAACAAAAAAAGGTTTGAAGTCTTGCTAAGGTGAATACAAATTTAAATTTGAGTTTTTAATGTATTTAAAGGCGCTTTTGTACTGTTTATTGAACTAAACAGTGCGGATTTTCTGTAATAGGTACAAATTAAGCAAAATAGATCCATCGTAGTTTTTAAACTTTAATAATATCAGGTTGCTTGCACCTTTGGTAAATTTCAAAGTTAAATAACGACCTCCAGCTATTGATCTCATGGACTGCACCAAAATTTTTTCTTAAAAATTTATACTCAAAGGTTAATACCTTATTTTCATGCAATGTGGTTATTGCCCGGCATTCACTCCCTTAAAACAGAATAGGTTTTATTAGTGTTTTACAGATGTTAATTTTAGTATTTAAGCTTATAATATAATAATTCTTTTGATATTTTAATAATTTTATGCTTAATGTCCTTTAAGAATTCTACAGCTTAACATATGGTTTGAACATTATTTTTGTAAAATCTCACTTATGTAGTTCCTCTTCAATACTTGAACCTACAGCTACAGAAGTTTTATCCATCTATCTACAACTCTCAACAGAATTCTACAACTTTTCGAGTTGTTTAATGTCCTTTGATTTTTTTACATTTATATTAGTTTTAAAATTGGGAGTAAAAATTCAAGAAATGTATAAAAATTAATAAATTTCCAAAAAATATTCCATTTATTTATAGTATGTAAAAATAAGGTCTTATTTATATATCCTTTGTTGTGCGAATTTAATATAGCGTCTATTTAGAATTGACAAATACAATAGGATAGACTTTGCTCTCACTAATATTATATATTAATTTTTTATAATATATTTCCCGGTCACGTTACCCTCAAGTAGCAAAAAAATAGTAGATCGTCGCGCTCCAAACGAAGTACTAAGTTAATGATATATATTTGAGAATCAAACTTGAGCCGTACCCCTAAAGTGTCCTTAACGTTTATAAAAGTAATTTTAAAAATCTATCCTTTTTTTTTTCTTCAAGATATAATATTGTATATTTATCCTAATACAGATGTATTAATGAATCAATGTTTAAAAAATTGGAATATGAACATGAATGTTGAAAAATTATGAGTTATGAACAAGAATCAGTCACTATTTTTCTGACAAGGGAGATATGAATATATATATATATATATATATATATATATATATATATATATATATATATATATATCTATTGTAACGTACTGGAAAATACGTAGGCGAGGCCTTCAATGAAACAGCTAGAAATTTAAGGTATTCTTGACTAAATATTTTATTCACTAGAATAAACTATGTACAGATATGTACAAATTCAATAAACGATAACATTCAGGGATCTCGTACAGAGATAATATGCACATACAAGGATGCGTGGGATACCGGAACAGTATGGCTAGGGCTTTAAAACACAATAGCTGGAAACTACTTAGTGCCGGGATTAATGTTGACTCGATCACTCCGTCAGTCGATTAGCGCGGTTGGCTTTCACAGCAGGTTCGGAGGTTCCGAGTGCGTATCACGCTGGGATTCGTGAAGAAAACACAGGATGCAAGTCGATCCAAAATTAGAGTGCAAAGTCACTCTAGGCTGACTACTTCTATGCAAGAAGTTAACTATCAATCAGCAATAACGGGGAAGGAATTCCCAAGTCGAATGTTCGACTATCTAGCAACGGAGACGCTGGCGGTCTCAAAAAAAACAAACTCCAGACACGGAGATAAGAGCGGTCCTCGATCGACCAGGCTCTAGCAGGTAGAAGCCTCGAGAGAAGAACAAAGCAAAAGCCCCCGTTCTAGTCCGGTCCTTTCCATTTATACTCCACAATATCTTCGCTTCTCGGTTCTTCGAGAAAGCTTCCCGAGCCAGGGTGACGCAATCTTGCGGTCACTCCCAAGTCTTCGATCAGCTGTCCTGGTTCCAGATGTAGCAATTCTCAGATTCATTAACTTAACCAACTTAATGGCCTTTTTGTAACCGCTAATGGGCGGCAAGGTGCACTCAATTATGTACACAGTAAAGGTCCATTCAACAGGTTACAATGTTCAGACAGTTCGGAGCCGTCGACGCACCGTTTTTCAATTACGGGTTTTTAGACCACCTGGTTCTATTATCGGCTAATCGTGAGTCCACGACGAAAGGTCACCTTTTGGGCTCCTTGTTCGTTTTGGGGTCATGTAACGGATCGTTACACCCCCCCTCGCATAAGAATTTTTCACAGGGTGGATCTCGATTATGCCGACAATTCTCGTGGAGAACTGCAACTCTGATCTTCCTCGTAAGGAACCAACAGTCACTCAGATACTTAATATACATTATACTAAAAAATAACACTAACTATATCTAAATTATAATATTAAATAATTACAACACAAAAGACAATATGCAAGTATGTACAGGTTACATTCTTACCACATTTTACATGATGCAGCGGCTTAATGCATCTGCATTAGTATTATCTGTGCCGGGTTTGTGAACCACACAGTAGCTATCAGTTGCAGCACCAGCTGTCATTTCAAACCGTTTGAAAAATTCCGTTGTGAGGTGGCTTGTAAACGAAAAGCCATTATCACATTGAACTTCGCGCGGAAAACCTAGATGCCTGAAAATCTGTAAAAACGCATCAGTGACCGCTACAGATCCTATATTTGGCACTGGCACCGCTTCCGAGTATTTAAAAACCAGACCTATCGCGGTAATTATATACCGGTTCCCATTTTCAGATTCGGGTAACGGCCCACAAGCATCTATATTAATTTTAGTGAAAGGTTCACTAATTATCGGAGTTAATCGCATAGGCGCCTT
>CM063505.1:185559270-185724450 GCA_032207245.1 Pardosa pseudoannulata | reverse complement strand
ATCTCAAAAGCAACTTTGATTGATATCACTTTCCTATAATTCTATACATTCATTTTATTTTCATTCTGCACGCATTGTGAGTTGTGGTATACGTTAGTTACATTGTTTGACTCATAAAAAAAAAATTACTAAAATTTATATTACAGCTTGCAGATAAAAGTAAAATTTTGTCTCAATTCTCAGCCAATAGTCATTTTGTAATGCCACGTATGTTGGAAAAAAATTAGTTTTTAAGGTAACGAAACCGATACGAACCGATTTTCCGATCAATTTAAAATAATATATTTTATTCATTTTACATGATTTTTATAATGCGCCTATCAATAACCAGGGTAGGAAAAAAAATCAAATTTATTACTTGACATCTTAATTTATTTTATACGTTAAAAATAAGTATCTAATTTTTCCCACTATACAAGAAGTGTACGATTTGTGTTTAAAAAAAACTCTGTTATCACACAATCCATCTTATTTTTGGCTCAATTTATATTTTACAAGAGCTGTGAACTTTCAAAAGAGTTTAAATCAAAATATCCATTTTGGATTTTAATGAATTATAATATTTGATGTTAATCATCCAATTTTACGAATTATATTGGATAACAGATAAAAAATTCTTTATTTTGCCACCATACTGTATTGATAAAAATTTTAACTTAACTTTCCCTAATTTCGTGTGCTCTCTTTTCACTATGGGGTTTCTAATTTGCTACATATTTTTTCTGATTCTGGACCTACATCAAGTACACTATATCAGACGAATGTTAGAAAAAAATTATCCAAAAATGTAATTTATAAAATATTATAATTTTAAATGTCATGGTTAAAAAAATTATAATTTGTCCTAACCAATGCTGGAGAGCTAGGATGTCTGCTAATGTGTTGTCTATGAGGCGTTGTGTATAGAATATTTTTAAATGTTCACAAATTATATAACATTGATAGAATGTAGTTTATATATTAACATTGCCTGATACCATTTAACAACCGCTCACTGTGTTTTGGTATGATTCGGCAGTGAACTGATTTTATCTTATGTTTTATTTATCTATGTTCATTAAATGTTCATAAATAAATATCTTCAACGTTATTCTCTACAGTCGGATGTTTTACAGTTGGAACTGTTTTTATTTTCTTTCTTTTAAAAAGCCCACAGTTTCTGCTCCTGTAAAAGGGTATAGATGTTATTAAAATCTGTATACTAAAACGTAGCATTATAACGGCTGTGTGTCTCCGCTAAATTGAAGTACCTAAACAGTGTTCAGACAACATGGATACCTTGAGAAACGAAACCTATTGTGATCTTGACGACAATGGGCTAAGGATATTTCTGATGACGCATTATACAAAATAAAAAAGAAGATGAATGACTTTCTTGTTCGTCTATTACGGTTTTAAAAGAAAATTATATATCTGTTTTGTGTACAGTGTCGCTAAATGAAAATTTCGTATTAAGAAATGTGCGTTAATGAAACAACGCATTACTCATCTAAGCCAAATATACTGTGCACTATTGAGAAGATCCTTTACACAGAAAAGGGATGTTAATACAAAGAAAATATAAATATTGAGATTGGGATTTTTTAAAGTGTTCTTTTAATAGAAGTACCATTTATTCGGGGGTGTCCACTATGGAGATTTTATTGCATATTTAAATATGAAAAGAATACATAACAAATTAGGGAGAAAACGGAAATTTTTAAAATTTAATATAGTCTTAAAATAAAAGAAATGACAACCTTGATCAGAAAGGAGCTTTCCATAACAGCGAAGATATATATTTAATCAAGTGTTGATCTCCGAATAGATGCGATTACACTGAATTGCCCCATTCAACAGTTCAGCCAGAAAGTAGATGGTTCTCAGAAAAAGAATAAAATAATAATGCTTCGGAGGCAACCCCCGCTCCCCAGTAAAAAGACCACTTAGTCCCTCGCTTCATCACGCCCCAAACACAGCCAAGCCCTCTTCACAAATACCGTCCAGACGGTATTGCCTCGGCGCCACCATCAAGCTCTTGTGGCCAAGAGGTGATAAATTTTGCTGCTCACCCCCTACCCTTCCCCGTGGAGGGGAAATATGACCCCTAACCTCTAAGGGGGGAGGTATTTCCAGGGATCAGTCACGCCGATCATATCATCACGTTGGTCTAGGACCGGTTCTCTTTCACAGCTGTTTCAGGAGAGGGGGAAAAAAAGAGGAGGGAGATCGTTACGAAGCAGGGAGGGAAAGGGAAATTCATCCCCTGCAGCGTGCATGTGGTCAACAGAGTTGATAGGAGAGTAGTAACAAAGTAAAGCTGCAATTTTAGGTTCGGCGATACACTCCACAAAACATAAAAGATTATATATTTCCGCTTTTATTATACTGAAGGAAAAATACTGTATTGTTCATTTGTATACAGAACTCATATTATCCTTCTCTCTCTCCCTCATCTCTATGTGTGTGTATATATATATATATATACATACATACAAACACACATATATATATACACACATATAATGCTTACAAAAACAACTAGATAACAATGCTATTTTTAAACCTATCAAAACAACTTAATTAAGGAATTAATGGGTAAATACAAATAATTAAACGTTAAAGCCTATAACTTTCTTTTCTCGTATGTTACTTTGGTTCCAAAATATCATATAAACCTATTATTATTTGGCCTGTTACATACAGTCGTAGTTTATGTAACCAAAGCTAGTTCAGAGTTACTGAGCTATTTAAAATTTCATTATTCAGTAATTTGATTGTGTTCTAATGGATAACAATTATAGTTTACTTAGTAAGGTTAGCGCTATCTGCTGACTTTATTTTGTGTCCCCTCATTGTGTTTAATCTTTTCGCCGAAACTCATGCATTACTGCCCTCTCACCTGTAGTTAACTTTATTTTGTTTGTCATGCCAACTCATTTTCATAGTTTTTGCATACCCATTGTTAGTACCCCAGTACTAGAGGGCTTAGCCCAGGGAGTACTGCTGTGTATACTTCCTGTGAGATCCTGTGAGATAGCTCTATCTCTAATTGTAAGACAATAGAAACTTATGATTTTAAAGATCTATTTAATAGCTTAGATATTTAAGATCTGAATAGAGTAAATAAAAATTAGTTAATCTCTTTTATAAACTATTAGATTTTACAACACTACATAATTATATTTAGGATAGTGATCAATTTTATTTATAAAGTGTTGGTGTATCTTAAGGTGAAAATACTTCAAGTATGGTCGCTGCATGATATCTCTCTTATTAGGAGTTGAATAATATGAATACTTAAAATTATGCATTATTCCCGCACATAGATGACTTAAATGGCATAACAGTTTTCAATAAAAGCAATGACACCGTAGATTTACACTTCTATCGAAAAACTTAGTATCATTGAATTAAATTATCTGGTGGCACTTATCTTTAAGTGTAAATTTTTTATAAATAAATATTAAAATAAATAGTTTGCAGTAATTTACCTTTGATTTTTTTGATAAAATATCTAAATACAAGTTTAAAATTGTTAAATTTCAGAATTTCAGTTCCTATTACAACAAGTCTGTCTTTAAAAACAATATTGTCAATTAGCTTATTAGAATAGATCGACCATGCTCAAAATTTAATGAGGATAAACTTGCCAAAATTCTAAGTTATGATCTTATTATGAGACAAAAAAAAATGTTTTTACAATCCCTCGACAGAAGTAGCAGTTAGTTTCACTAACTGCTATCTTGTCTAGCACATCTTTACTTAGCGTAGTAGAACGAAAGGCTGTTAAGGATTGTACAGCACCAGTATGTGTTCATTGTATAAATCATCTTTCAGAAACAATCCCTTTGTTTGATGATGTTTGTGGTTACTGTTGATGAAGCACAACACCATTAAACCTTTGTTTTTTAATTCTTTGTTTTCATTTCTCACTATTAACTTCTATTATATATATTTTCGCATATCGCGCTTTTAATCTCCTTTTTAATTTTTTATGATTTTCTTTGTACAAATCTGCTGTTTTTGTAATATCTAAAACAAACTTCGGAGATTTTGTTTATAAGCATTTCTAACTTCACCTAAAACATAAAATAAAAATATTTAGTAAAGTAAAAGTTAAATGAAAGATATTCATTTTTCAAGAGTAAATTTGGATCCCAGAAAAGGCAGATATTTTCTTTTCAGCTGAGTTATGTCCAGAGAATCGCCTTTGTTAGGAAATTTAATATAAGATGCATTAGTGTTGATTACGGATTATATTAAAATAAAAAAAAACTTAGGCTCTTTGTTATAAAGTAACACTGCATTGTCAACTCAATGTAAAAAAAAACATAAATAAAACACAAGTTGTACACGCAAGCTTTTATTAAATACTAAGATAAAATATACTGGAACATTTAAAAACTCACCAAATAATGTTAGCGTTTTTGCAGTTGAAAAATATTTTAAGCATTTTTTTCACCTTTTTTTTCACACATGAATGTTATGAGTTTTAGTTTTAATAAACATTTTTAACTACGTTTAGCGGGGAGAAATCAACATCATTATTGCTTACAACATATAATGCATAATGATTATTAACCACCGCCTTTTTGAATAATTATGTAGATAACATTTACTTGTACATATTAAAAGGCGTATATCTGCCCCTTTTGTTTGATAGTGTTACAAAGTTATTATTCATTAATACTTTAAATACAACAAAGTAATCTATAAATGCCTCTTATTCTTTTATCTCTATTTTTGATTTTCAAAAGATGTAATTACTTTCCTTTCATAAATTGAAAAAAAGAAAAGAAAATATACCAACTATCAAAGAATCACTTAAACTGGATTAGAATTACTGAGTTCCCGTGCATTCATTCGAAACTAAATATTCAAGTGTTTAAGTTAGGGAGCAAAGGATTAAATAATGTAAAACCAAATAATCCTTGAAAAATTCAACTGGAAGTGATTCTAAAATAATACGTATCTTACAGTTATAAAAAGGATTATGTATTGTATACTTAAGCAGGGTTTAATTCAAACTAAAATACAAAAACAAGAACAATATCAGTTAGTTTGTAACTGTAATGTAGTCCAAGGGTTTCCACCTGGCGTTCTGCGATGCGAAATCTTTTTCTTTTAAAAAAGGAAAATATTTCCTATTTCCACATCGTGTTTTTTCCCCTACTGTGTTATACATTTAAAACCAGCACTGAATTCGACTTAGATTCGTCCTTGCTTCATCTTCGGATAATATTGAATAGAATAGATGGTGGACATTCCTTTATTGGTTGCAGGTGACCATCCACAATACTGTCACTATTTTATCAATATATATTTTATTTTAATTACATTATTAATTTCAGTTTGTGTTTAGGTTGTGTTTTTCATTCAATATCAATATTAATTCAAGTAGCCTTAATCACCATTGAAGGATTTTCTTAAATTCAATTGTTTGGTGTATAAACTGCTTTTTAATTTCACCTTTTCATACAATTGTAAAAGAAATTAGCGTTAACAGCTTTCACTATTTTTTCTTAAATTTTAAAAAAATTTTGTTACTTTGATTTTCTACTTTCACACGTATATTCTTGCATTCAAATGTACAAATAATATTGAGCCTTCCCCCTTAAAAATGTATTTTAAAACGCAATAGTTTCCAACCGTTTTGAACAACCAAAATGAAAAAACCTTTGTTTTAATAAAACTATCCATATTATTTCACACTGAAACGTTAGTCAAACTTGCAGAATTTTACTAAAACTAGTCAATCATGAAAGTGCAGCCTGCAATCATTTAAATTTTCTAATGTGGGCCACAAGCTCTTATAAGTTGAAAACCCTTGATGTAGACTATAGATGTGAAATAAAAAGTAACTATAAGGTATAGTTTACAAATTTTTATAGTTTATAGCTTACAATTATTGTACCCCTATATTTAAAATTTCTTGAACAGCTAGAAATATCCGATATGCCTTGTAAACGAACTACTTATAAATTAAATGATAGATAACACCAATTGCAGGATACTTAGTGTAATGTAATTGATACAAAAAAATAATAAATCAGACATTTTGTACCGAAAACTGTTTGTTATATTCACCCAGTTATGAATAGCATTCGTTTCTCTTAACATACTTCATATCATATGTTATTGTTCGTATATTGTTCGTTATTTCATATAATATGAATTCGTTGGTTAAAGTTATTTAGAATAATTTTGAATGACTGAAAGTAATTAATAATAATGCATCTTATTGATTAATGTTTAGCTGAAATACCTGCAGTAGTCGAAATTTGTATAAATATTTGTAATTTTACACATGAAATAGAATTTTTAAAATTTTTACTTTTATTATATAATATTAGAATATATGTATTCATAACCAGCATATTTGTTTCACATAATTGAATATTGATGTCAAACTCATGTTCTACTACCTATCATCGATCGTCAAGGGCTGTGTTCATAAGGGGTGATATCACGTGATACGGTTGAGAAAAAAAGGGGGGAGATTTTAATATCTATAAAAAAAAAGCTGTGTTACGTTTTATGAATCTGTAACAAACAGTATGCTTTTGTAAAAAGAAGAAACACGCAAGCATACATGTTTATATACCTAAAACAGTAACAGATATACTCTCATTTTTATATGCATTTATATTAATACGCAATCATTGATAGACATTAACGAATTATTTTCAATTAATTCACTTAAAAGTTTTAGTAAATAAAGTAAAAATATGCATGCAAACACAATAATTTACATAAGTCTAACCAGATGAGATTTAAAATAGGATTCTAATTATCACTAAATGAAAGTAGTTTTTATGATAGAAATGAATTGGGTTGAAAAGAAATGCGAATAATGGTCCGATTTTTTATGAACATTGAATCATTTATTGAAAATGTCATATTTATTGGGGGGTGACTGTGGAGAGAAATAATAGTCTGAGATTGGCCCATAAATTTTATTCAACTACTCAGCTGGTCACACATCATTGATTACGAATTCATCTTAGATTAATAATGCGCCAATTGATGCTCGTTACTTGGCCTTATCACTCGGGAACGCCTTTGATGTTTGCCTCTTCTTCCGGCACACGAAAAGAAAAAAAGAAAAAAAAAAAAAAAAAAAACACCCAGCATCTAATAAATGAACGCAATGGCTTCGAGAGTGTGCTTGCGAAACCTAAGTTCGTCCCAATTCAATTTGTGCGATCTCCCCCACCGTGTGCTCCTGGGGCCATTTCCCCCGAGTGTTTGTCGGCAGCTCATCCAGCCGTGCAAGAAGCGAATGGTCTCCGCATTGTGAATATTGCATATCCGCCCATAAAACAACGCCCCGCACGAAAATACAGTCATTTGTTAGGCAGGGAGGGAGGGGGAAAAATACTCTCGCTCAGAGCCGTTTAAGAAATAGCTACAGCGGTTGTTAAAAAAATAAAAATAAAAATGATGCCCGCGCCCGTGTAAAAAAAAAAAGCGTTGGGAAGGATGGGTGGTAAAAACGGCATTTGAAAGGAGCGTAAATTTACATTCCCGTTCTATAACCCAGCTATGGGCAAGTAAGTGGAGGAGGCTCTTGGTTGGGTAGGTCTCTCTCGCACAAGTCTCTTTCATTTTATTACCAAAAATTTTACCTTCACAAATTCAGTTTTCACTGGGGCATTTCACTAATTTCGGTCGGATTTCAACTCCAGTTTCTTAAGGGATGAAACATGTCAAACTGTATTTCTAACAGTTGTTTTCATGTCTTGATAAGTCGGACGAAAATAAGATGGAATTGTAAAAGGTATGCTTCTTTGTTATCCATGCAACGTAAAATATAACTGCATATATTTTCATGCAATTGTGTTTTTGCAGTTGAAGACTGAATATGTTTCAGGTGAGAACGAGGGAGGTACTTTGTGACCAATCTCCTAAAAGATACGCTGAATCTGCTCCCTGAAGACAGTCTATGAATTAAATTTGGTTGTTGAGATGTTATAAGTAAACCAACCGTCTTTAAGCCACACTTGGTTTTAGCTGTAGAGTACGAAAAAAATCGTTCTACCTGATCAAGGATTGCATTGAGCTGCTGAAATGTGTTACAGTTCTGTCCTACAGTTACAAAAAGTATCGATTTTTTGTGTTTAGCGGAAAGTAATTCTTGATCCTAAAAATTGCACAGCATGATCTATTGTTAAGAATTCATTCAAAAGTAATAAACTATTTTAAAGCAAAATATACGCTTGTGGGATAAAATACATAATTTAAAATACAGGTATAATTCCGTATGTATACATATACCAGGTAAAAAGCCTGTAAAAACAAACTAAAATATTGGCGTATTGGACTACACACACACACATATATATTGTCACGAAGATTCGAATGAACACACCGTTTAACTTAACAGAAGAATTTATTAAAGCTAAGTAGCAACTCGCAACTTTACAAGATCGAGAAGTTGCCTACAACTAGTGGGTATCAGCTTTTATACCCGAACAGAATATTCGAGAAATAACTAATTTACATATTAAAGAAAGATCTAGAATGTTCCAAAACATAAGGAAACAATAAATAACATTTTTAAATTAAAAATCCGTACTTCGGATAAACCGCCATGGCAAGCATCGAACCCACAATCTTCGGGTCTGGATCGCGTGCTTTGACCATTCGGACACTGAGCTCTTTATGCGGCAATATATATAAAGACACTGGTTGTTATTATATTGTCGAATTCAAGAATATAAAATCGAACATATATTTTTCTTACTGATTTGCAGAACTTAAAACTAATCTTAATTGTCACTATATTTATATGCTAAATATGAAAATAGGAATAAAAAAATAACGGCCCATGGAGGGGAGGTTGAACACACGACCGTCAAGTTATTAGCACGACGCTGTAACCAGTCAAGTGAGAGGCAGCAGGATATTCAATAGGAGTCTTCCAATGTCTCCTAAAGACAAAAAGGCTCCGAAAACATCGTACTTTTAGATGCTCTGTTAGAGTAAAGTATAAAATTGAATGGTAATAATTTTTAAAATAGTCATTCGCGTGTTATTGCATTTCTTATCAGCACATTGTTTCTACGCGAAGAACGTGCAATTTTGAATTGAAAGAAAATCCAGCACTATATTATTTTTGCAGTCGACTGTTCGTTGCCGCTTCCAAGAATCTCCGGTCACAGTGAAATTTCAGATGTGGGAAAGTGAATACCTCTGAAAGGGGGAACAGCGTCTTTTTGTAAGAGGAAACCAGGCTTCCCCGAGGCACTCGCTGAATGGGAAAAAGACCCCCGCGCACACAACGGATCCTATTACTGTGAGACAATACTAGAATATTCAACGTTTCCAGATATTTCCCTCCCCAATTTTAATGGACTTATATAACAATGGGCTACAATTTCCAATTTTAATAAAATACAAATCTTGTTGCTTAAACACACCCACGGATTCTCTTTCATTTCTATCCGCTTGCATAGAAAATCTTTGTGAACATGAGTAATTTTCTAAAGTGAATAAAGTGTTTCTGTTGAAAATTAAATAACTAATACATCCTTATATAAAGTTTGGATAATTTAAATTTAGCGCTTGAAGGATTCTATTTTCTTTTCGATAGACAACATAACAATAGTTTTAAAAAGTTGTTATACGCTTTATTCGATCTTGTGCAACAGAAAGTAATAAATAATAAAATGCTGATAAAAGCTGGAGGATAATTTATTGCATCTGTTTCTAAGAGGCTGATCTTCGGTACCGGAGTTCCTGGGTTCGAATCCCACTGTGGCATGAATATTCCTAGCCGTTCGAAATCGGCTTTAAGCAGTAGGTTCCGGTCTCATTAGCCCAGTTCAAATTAGTTTAACGTGTTGCTAGGATGCTTTTTTTAAGAGAAAAAATTCCACGTGATGATGGTACTAGTATTTTAAAATATGCGTTTAAATTAAATTAAAAAAAGAGAGAAATCGAAGTAATTTAAAATTTGCTTCAACTTATCTTAAAATATGGTACTTATGTCACGTATAAAGCGCATCCTTTTACATACAAGTGTAAGGTAGGAGATGAATTATTTGTAAGTTCAAGAAAGTCCTTTTCAACCACGGAAATTTAGTACAATAAGGGCAAATTGGAAGCCCAATAAGAAACACACCAAATACGAAATTTAATATTTATTCTTAAAACTTTATTACAGTTCCTAAACCGTTCAACAAATCTGCATACAAATGATTTTTAATTAAAGTTATGTAGAAATACCATGTTTCATTACAAGAAAAGTCTGTTGGTCCTAAATGTGGAAACAAATTATGTCCAAATATTAAATTTACTATTGTGTCTATAAGAGAATGAATTATGTTGTTCCGGTAGCTTTATCTACATAGTTCATTCTTCAAAAACTCCATTTAACTGCGAGCAAGAATTGTGCTCTGAAGATTATATACTAGGCATTAAATATTTTTAAAAGAGAAATATTCAACGAATTTAGGAGTGTGCAGTTCATATATTAAATTTACTGTTATGTCTATAAAAGAAGGGATGGATTCTGTCAGTACGGTCTCCATACGCATAATAATACATATATCTAACCAGTCAAGGTATGTATTTTTATACGTATTTTGAAAAATTTATTTGTCCCAGAATATTCTTTGTAGTTTTTCTACAATAAGCAAAGATTCCTACTTTCGTCCAAGGATTACCAAAGTGAGATAAAGTTAATCAATTAATGTTTTATTATTTAATTAATTGAAAAGTCGTATATATAATCTATATTTTTAAGTAATGTCCGTGGTACTAGCTTTATATACAAAATTTATAAAACCTTGCAGTTATAGAACAAAAGGAGGTAAAACAAATACAAATTTTTTGAGTTATCTTCAGTCGCCAATTAGTATCTTAATAATTCATATAGTTTATCGTGCCTTATAAATCTTTTTGTAATCGAGTTCGTAATTTATTAATATCATTAATTTATAAGGTAAAATTTGGGTTACATATAAGTAGAATATACATTATAAAAATTTAATTCTGATATCTGTTCGGGTGAAGGCTAGTAGCGGTGTGGCAATAATAAATAATAATGAAAAATTCATTCAAATAGTTTCTTGCATTGCATTAGTGATAAGGGGGCATTAAACTTGCACTGCTCCTCTTTTTTTTTTTTTTCGTATTCAAGTCTCTTTAAAAGTAGTTGTGACACAATTTTTCTTTAATGTTTGATAAGAGTGATGGAACGAAAGGAGTTTGAGGCTCAAGAAAATGTATAACATATATAATGTGTAACAGACTTTGAAAGTTTGAGATCTTCTGTTCTATACGCATGTGATTCTTCTAGAAAATTCTAAGTAGAGAAAGGTATGAAAAACATATTATCTCCTTGTGAGATTCTTTCTGTTGAAAAAAAAAATATCCTGAAAATTAATCCAAACAGCTTTCTTATTGACAAGTGAGCATTAAACGTGTACTGTTTTACATTTCTTTTCTTTCGTGTTCAGAATGTTTTAAAGATAGTTGTACCGCGAAATATTTTTAGCTTGATAAGGGTGCTGCGCCAAAATAAGTTTGAGAAACGTTGTTCTAGAGATTCACGAAAATTTATCAAACATATGTGTGAAAGATTGAAAGTCTGTTCTAGATGTTTGCGCCTAATCTGTAAAATTCTAAATACAGAATGGTATGAAAAACAATTTCACTCCTTTTGACATTTTTTTCCGTTAAAATACTTTTCTTTAAGGAGAACTGTATGTTCGCCTTATCTATACCTTATTGTAGCTGTTTTAAAACAGCTGTGAAAAAAAGCAATATCAACGACCAAAAGAAGGTTGGAAATGCAAGACTGCATTTTATTTTGTAGAACTACCCAGTTCTTTTGGGTACAGCTTTCATATCAGTTGTACTATAAGAAGCATTCAGTGGCTTCAATCGGGGAAGCTGAAATCACTTCAAGAAGCAACAAAGTGCAATTGTGCCCGGCTGGAGAGCTTGCCCATTGAAGATCAACAAAACGTTCTTGAGCATTGTGTGTGGAATTCACTGGAGTGTGGAACGAATAGAACATATTATGAAGGTGGCAGTCAAGCTGTAGTAATGGATCATCCCCCTCCCCGTGAGAAACCAGATATGGAATACTAGTGATGAATTATTCCAAACATGTGTTGACGTCCGCACTCTGTCTGTAGTTTGCCGAATTGTGAATAAGGCGTAAAATTGCGGCTTTTTTTCTTCCTCTAAATGGGATGTCAACAATCCTTTTACAGATGTCTTAACATGGGTAATTTTTGAAATACACCCCTGCCTCCTCATCCGCAGACCTTCTATAACTCACCTGGATACCGTCAATTCAATTTTTAAATCAATTGGCTGAATGCGAATGAGAAACAACCATGAATTTTAAAAATGTGTCGGTTCTTGTTCCTAAAATATGTAAAGCGAACATCACAAAGACTAAAAATATACCTGTTTTCTATGTTTTCGTTTTAAAATAAAAATAAAATTGTAACAGAACAAGGGTTTTTAATGTTGAGACCTCAAAATATTATGTAATTAGTATCCACATACGGAAGCATAATTCTTGGCATTGATATTCAAGGTTATAGAAACCAAATTAGCAAAGTAGTGTGCGCAGAAATAACAGTTTAAACAGTGACCAATGAAACTGGTATCAGTATACGGAAGCGTAATTCCTCCATTGATATCAGATTATAAGTTATAAAAACCAAATTAGCAAAGCAGTGTGCTCAGGAATAACAGCTTAAACGGTAACCAATGAAACTTAAAAAATAAAAATATTTAAAACATGGTAAAAATAAAATAGATATTTAAACTAAAATAAGACATTATTATGCTAAAATAGATACTTAAAACAATGAAAGTCAGCGATATTTAATAGTTACAACATTTAAGTCAAAGCCTACAAAAGTTGATACAAAAGTCAGTTCCAAAAAAACAATTTTTTTATTTACAAGTTATTAATGTTTAGACATAACAAACAGATTAAGAAGCAAAATCTCTGCGTTTTTAGACCTTGATTAATTTGAATAACGTATCTTTTTCACATCTCACTCAACCAATCACAGAAATGCTGAAAGCAGATTGAAGTAATAGTAGCTGAGTGACAGTTGAAACAAATTTTTGATTGTACGTGTCATAGGCTAACGTTGCTGCAATTTTGCAAATTGCAGCGACATCAGCCTACGTCATATTCAATTGGAATACCATGGGAATCTGTGGTTATGTTAAAAACTAGCTTCTCAGTATAGAATAGGCTCCCGTATGCGCATACTCATAAGTGTTATTAGGGTTACTACATTTAGTAGTTTACCATTATTTTGGCTAGTAAGGAAATAAGTATGAAATAAGTATGTAGAATTTGCTCTCAGTCTGCCTCGGGATGCGATGAAAGCATAAAATATAGAATAGGTTCCCAAATACCAATCAGGCACAGGATTTATTTAGACTTTGCTTTATTATCGCGTAATTTATGGAAGTAATATTATTTTAATTGTTCAATATATACAATATAAAAAGAATAATTTAATGCAGTTAAACCATAATCTTTGATAAATATATATTACATACAGTATTACAAAAAATAAATAAAAAATAAGTTTGATGCTATAATTAGTAATTTTGTTTTCTTAAACGACTTTGTTCGCTTTTCTTTTTAAATAAATAAATAAATGTAAGAGAAAACAGTTTCTGTGCTAGGCTACTGTTTATTTCTTTAAAAATAATTTGCCATTTTCATTGATGACTGAAGAATGCATTTATCATATTGAATGGCATGCTACAAATCATCAACGGTCAAAATACAACACGTGGTGGAAATCAAAGTGATCGTAGTTACTCAGAGTCAATAAAAATACACAGGTTACTATACTTTCATAGAAATTATTGCCAAGTGAAAAAATGTGCCAAACACCAGCGCATGCGCTGTCACGACTCTCATAGGGAGCCTATTCTAGATCGAGCTTTTACCACGTTAAAACAGTGGATACGAGCTTGCAATAGTTTCTGGATTGAAACAAAACATTAGAATTGACGAGAGGTTATCAAGTTCAAATGATACTCGATCCTCTAACAATAACGAAAAAGCAAATCTGAATTCTTACAAAAACTTGCCAAGCGGCCTGTTCAATTTAATGAATAGCAACATCAATTGCGGAAATCTCTAGTTTCCGAAATTAAGTATCGAAATTGTCTTATATATTCAAAATACTCAAAAACAAATAAATGATTTAAAATTTTTAATTAAAATTTATTTCAAAAGCTGAAATTAAGTCATTAAGAACAATAGGCTACTTGCTCTCAAATATAAGAACTTGTATTTAAACAAGTCAGTCAACCAGCCTCGTGTTCTTTAATTCAAATTTTGATCTTCCGAAGGTAACATAGCATAGCAACTCTTTCCATTTCTATCATTTCTCTGTAACTCGTAGCTGTTTGACCTTACAATACCATAAGAGGGCTACAATTCTGAGAATGTACAGTTTAATACACTTTAAAAATGCTGGCAATCATCTGAGAAACGTCTGGAAGAAAGTTATAACTGTCATGATTGTGTGCAACAGAAAGTTATGTATTTTGATTTAGAAAAAGAACTAATATATATATATATATATATATATATATATATATATATATATATATATATATATATATATATATATATATATATATATATATATATATATATATATATATATATATATATACATACACATACACACACACGTGTGTGTGTGTGTGTGTGTGTCAGGTCTAAAAAAGGGATAGTTGAAAATTACGTGAGTTAAAAACGATTTTAAAAAGAGAAATCTTTTATAATAATCAAATAAATGAAAAAGACCCAAGCTCGCGTAAGATTTTGGGATCATCCGGTCAGGCGGAAGCATTTTTGAGCCATTTGATGAGCTTTCAATCAGTCAACTCGTGGACATGGAGCGGTCAACACCTTTTCCACGCTTAGCTCCGCCACGAACAATGAAAATGGCGCAGGTTTTACTTTTAGAAGAAATGATTTAATAAACTTATTATTATCAGGAAGACTGTTTTCCATTCGCCTTAACTCTGGATCATGACATTACACACACACACACACACACACACACACACACACACATATATATATATATATATATATATATATATATATATATATATATATATATATATATATATATATATATATATATATATATATATATATATATAAAGTCCAAGAATTCATTCAAACCCTTATTCTTACATACTCGACGGCCTTTTTTTCTAGGCCCTCATAACAGTGACGACACCTGATCCCATGTTTGCCGACTGTATTCTAAAAGTAAATATCTGTATTGTTTGCTCAACTATTCAATATGTCCTTCGAAACTTGCTCTTTTTTATATATAAATCTTTCTTTTCTCTCTCACTCTTTCTTTTTTTTTGTTTGTTAGTGTTTGTTCCAAAAGCTTACTGTTTAGAATAAATTCAGAAATTAAAATTTTATTTCATAGTACGTGATGTTATAATTTTAAAAGAACTCCTTTTTATATTTGTTACTATCCCTTTCGTTTTTTAAATAAGCTGATAAGTCAGTACGATACTTTGCTGTTAAAGAATTGGAAATGAACCTTTCTCGGTTAACTGAAATTCAGAAGTTTATTATAATACAGTGACAGTTAAAACTTAATTATACTCAGGGCCTTAACTAGGGCGTGGCAAAGGAGGCATTTGCCACGGGCGCAACAGTCTTATGGGCGCCGCATCGTGAGGGAAATGGAGTCCAAAAGAAGACGATTCGCCTCAAGTAGAAATAAGGAAAATTTGAAAAAAAAAAATTTTTCTTGTTGAAATATTCAATATGTTTAAAAATTATTTTTTATGAATTTCCTTAATTTTAAAAATGCTTCTAGAGACTAAATGTATTATAGATTCTTACAAAATGTTTGCCAAACACTCCTAATATGCCTTAATATATTTCCTGGTATTCGTTTTAAATTTGAATTTATCAAAGTTATTAAAACTAAATTTATATTCAGAAACTTGCCAATTTTTTATGAAATTTGAAAGTCTAAACAAAAAATAATCCTCTCAAATAAGCGGCCGAACGATGGCCGATTGGTTAGGGTGCTGGCCTTCGGTACCGGAGTTCGTGGGTTCGAATCCCACTGTGGCATGGATGTAAGTAGCCTTTCGAAATCGGTTTTTAAGCTGTAGGTCCCGGTCTCACTAGCCCTCGTGATGCAAAATATAGACCGCAACACTCCAAACCAAACCAAACCCCTCAAATAAGCTCTTCAGTTTACCAGCAAAATAATACCCTCAAAGTGTTCAAAAATAGTTTTAAGTGAAAAAAAGAGGATGTGTGTGTGTGTGTGTGTGTATGGCAAGGGCGCAGACTAGTTTTATGCCACGGGAGCTAAAGGACGTAGTTACGACCCTGATTATACTGTTTGTACTTGTAACAACAGCTTTTTCTAGAACATGAACACTGTTTGTCGTGCTTCGGAAGATTCTAATAAGTCGTAAAGAAATCTTACATTAAAGAAAGAAAAAAAATCCGGCTGAGTTCTCCCCTAAAATTTCTCGTGTGTTCCCAAACAAAATTTGTTCATTTATAGTGTGAACATTTTTACAGTGATTTGTTTGATATTATTCCTTTAAATTATGTCAAAAAGCATTACAAACGAAACCAAATCACTATTGAAAATTATTTTGGACGGTTATTGCAGAAAGCCATAAAATAAGTAGATAAATAATAAAAAATATATATATTAACAAATTAACAATTTAACAACATATTTAGATCTTAACTATAAAAATATAAAAAAAGCCATAAGAGAAGTGAACTAAGAAGCGAAAGCGCAAAAATTGTATTAAATGTCGGAGCAGAATTAAGCCAAGCATCTTAGTTCTGGTCAAGCCTTAATTATCTTTGCAGTGAAGAAGTTACCCGTTTAAGGCAACAAAACAGCTTTTGGATATTAATTCTGTGCCTTAATGGCGTTGTCTTCGCTCTTTTATGTTTAAAATTTTCTAGCTCAAACTTTTTATTCTTCCTAATATGTCCTATACTTCCTATATGTCTCAAATAATCGAATATTTAACAATTCTGGATGACCGATTGGGTCTAAATTTGTTACATATCTACTTATTTGGTGGTAAATCAGCATACCAAATTTCATCCACCTATCTCCGGTCGGATTTGAATCGATTACTCATACACGGTCAGATTAACACATGCACACACGGAATAAAAAGGAATAATCTCTTTGTCTTTATTTACGGATGTCTAAAATGTTTTTATCCGCCCCGATCTTCTTGAGATAAGTATTTTAGATGGCTATAATATTTTGGATTATATTATAAGTTAAAGATGAATAACACAGCATATTTACATAAAATAAAGTGAATTCTTGAATACATTGCAAATCTCAAAAACAACTTTTTTTTCTGTTATATATTCCCCCGCCTTGAATTTTGTAAACACATTTTCCATTCGCATACATACCCCAATTAAATCCTCTTATTTTCACGGTTAACTGACTTTTAAAAAGGAGCCGCTGTGATCGCATTGTCAAAATAACGAAAGGCTCATTCATTCGCTAATAAATTGTTTACAATACAAGTCTACAGCTACGATCTTCACATTCGTCCTATTTTTGTAACAATAGATAGTTTGAAAAAAAAAAAAAGCAAATGGAAGATGATTCAATCCAATCAGTTGGAACTAAAAGCTTAACTCCCGGGATTATCATGTTAAGCCTTCCACTGATTTGTATAATAGCAACAGAGAACGTTAAAGATCAATTATAGGCTCCAATGTATCGTTTACGGATGAATAAGTGTTGCTAAAGTCGTTAATACTCCTAATATTAAGAATCAGTCATGTAAAAAAGTTAAGTTACACGATGCTTGTTTAAGGACTTCCTTGAACGGGTCGTTAGGAAGAATGCATCCAAGCATTGGAAAATAAACAGAAATGAGTGTCTGTTTCATAATTAGGATCTTAAGATGGAAGGAATTTGATAGTCACTTGAAAATAATTTTGGTAGTTGTTTCTTGATAGACATAAAAAAAATTATGTGCAAAGTTTGAAGAGATGTTCATAACTTATAAACTCTTCTAACGAATAATTATGGTATGTGCTACCCTTTGCAGTCATTTGTAATTCAGATTGTTATTACGTTATACTCCAAAACTTAAGACGGATAGAACATCTGAGTGTTAAATTACTAAAGTAACGTAAGCGTGACTCATGTAACTAAAGACTGACTGCAGGTTTCAATGGAGAAAACAACTTTTGCTATTACAGAATAAAACGATATCAGAATTTATAAAACATTGAATCATTTAAAAAATCAACATTTTAATTTGGTTCTTTTTCTGCACATCTACTAATCTTTTATTTTTTCTGTCGTAATTTCAACTGAAATTTTTACATGTTTAAAGGCTTAATTTTATTATATTCATGTATACTAAAAGTAAATCCCAACCTCCTTTTTTTTTTCATATTCTCAAATAGATACTATAACGTAATCAACCCATATGGGCTACTTATTTTTAATTTGATAGCAACTTCACATGTTTGAGTTAATAGAATCAAATCTTGGAAATATCTTTATTTTCTGGAAATGTAGGCTTATAACTTATCAACGCATATGAGCAATTTTGACGGCCGAATGTTAAACGGCACATTGTGGTGCCATTCGGTATCATAATGTGCCGGTTCAAACTCAGCTGCTGCATATATGTAGATATATATTAATAACCCGCGGGCACATGGCTGTTAAGCCCTCACGGATATTTTTGGTCATTTTATTAAAGAAGTACAATGTAGGAGGCATCATTATTCCCTTCTTCTTCAGTTGCGTATGAGCCCAAGGTGAGCGATGGCCTTCCGTAGAATTGAATTCCAAGCAGCCTTCTTCTTGGACAGACTTCTCCAGTTGACTCTGAAGATTTTCAGATCTGATTCAAATCCCTCGATCCATCGGATCCTTGGTCTTAACCCCTTTTCGTGCTCCATTTGGTTTAGCACTGAAAATCTTGTTGGTGGCTCGATCATCTTCCATTCTGATCAAATGTTTTGCCAATTTCAGTTTTTGAATTACAAAGAATGGACATTTCATGTACTGATATGCAATGTCCTCCATGCATTTTCAAGTTGATTTCTTTTAGGCAGCCGGTTGTTTTCCTCTTTGGATATCGTAACAAGAGAATTTTAATGAGGTAAGGGTGTCAACCCTACGCCTAATCCCATTTTAGTCTCCGCTTACAACATGCATTGGGATACTTTGGGACTATTCTTTCACTATCCGGTCACCACACCCGGTTATCACAACTTCCTAAGAACAACAAAATCAAACAAAGTAGGTCCTCATAATTTATAAGTACGGACCAAGCATAAAAACCCAGGCTTAGCCTGTCTCATATAATATTGTTATATGGGACAGAGATATCGTTTGGGAACTTGAAGGATATTATAGTATGATTTTAAAAGCCCCAGAAGCCTTTAATAAACACGGCGGATTTTTGGCCGGCTCGAACTTCGACGTCTTTGTCAGCTGAGCTACTGCGGCTGTCCTGCAAATGTAAAAACAATCGAATAGGCAAAACATGCTTTACATATTCATAGCCACTCGGAACCGGCATAAGGGGATATTCCGTTCTCGGGCAGAAAAAAAAGACAGACTGTGGCACCAAAATCACACAAGTTCACTGTATTTGTTAGTATCTTCGAGCACATGAATGAAAAAAGTCAACCTTTAAATATTTCTCTTCGTATTCTAGGAACGGAGCTATAGGACAAAAAACTCAAATAAGCTTTTTTCTTTTTTTTTAAAAAAAAAGAAAAAAAAAAAGAAGAAAAAAAAAGAAAAAAACTATTTTGTATAATCTCTACTTTTGGGTGGTTATTAAAAGCAAACAAGATCCGTTTCATCACACTCTTGAAATATAGGCTCAAGTAAACTATGTGATCTATTTTTGATGCATTATTATATTAATTTGCATGAATTAAAAAAGTAAATTGAGCCTCCCAATTCCATTCTGAAAATAAAGATTTAAAGCTCAAAATATTAAGCTATTTTTACTTACCTAATGGAAATCTTTCCATAAATAAGTTATTAAAAGAAATTCCTAAGAATTTTCCTTCACATTTTAAGAATTTAGACTGCAAACTTCTGCAACTCATATAAGATATTTGGTGTCCATTTGGCGAAAGAGTGGGATTATAACCTCTTAAAGTATGTATGAAAGTGATATACTTCCCTTTTATGTTACAATCAAGAAAAACACTTTGTGTAAATTTGATACAATACCGTTGACAAATATGAATACGAATAAAAAAGTGTGGAACGTAAAAAAACTAACGATTCGAAAACCTCTTTTTACCATTTTTTACCGTCCATAAAATATGAATATCCATGTTTCTTTGTCTTCGGGTATTTCCTGTAACATCGATGGATGTTTTATGGCACTTCCATATGTAAAAATACTGAGAGGAAACGGAGCAAGGCTCGAGTCATAAATTTTTTACGGGTAGGGACCAGAAGAAGTGATGCCATTATTGAGGAAAGATAGTTGAATGGAACTACAGGTAGGGGCGCTGTTTATGCATTCAGGAGTGGCTTTAGCAGTTTTGTCGCCTCAGACAAAAATGTAAAACGCCGCCTGCTCCCTAACGATAAAAATTATTATTAAAAAAGATGAATGGTTGATAAATTCAGATCTACAAAAACTTTAATACTTCTTGCAAATATAATACAAGATAACAAGTAAAAACTTATATATTAAAAACCATAAAGTAAACTGATAAACATAAAGACAGACAAAAAGAATCCCTCTCGAACTTTCCATATCTCTGGGCACAATTTTCCGCAGTTAAGAGCAGGTAATT
Source organism: Pardosa pseudoannulata (assembly GCA_032207245.1). Lineage (NCBI taxonomy): Eukaryota > Metazoa > Arthropoda > Arachnida > Araneae > Lycosidae > Pardosa > Pardosa pseudoannulata. The sequence continues at coordinate 185,703,614 of CM063505.1, read as the reverse complement.
AAATTGATCTAGTTGTCAGATTATAAATAAGTAAAAATAACATTTTTTTACTAGCATTATGACGTCATTCTTTTAATCGTCTCATTTAATCATTTCTTATTTTAAATAGGGTAATCTCACAAAACTGATACAGAAATTTTCCGTTCTCTCCTGCAATGTAAAAAACGCATAGGTATGAGATTTTTAGTTATACAATTTGACATATCGCTCTGTTATAATAGATGTTTTCTTTGAAATTAAGACTTGTTTAAGAAATGTTTAGAGAATGAAAATATCCATATGCATAAATTTCGATTAATTTACATATTTAAATAGCACTTCAAATAATATTAATAAAGCAGAAGTATTTTAAAATAAATGCTTTAAACTAAAAAGAAATACAATAGATAAATAATAATATTAAGTTGTTATAAATCATATACATAAAATAATATTAAAAACGGAGGGAAAGCTTAAAGTACAAAGATATTTGTAATTTTTTGTGTCACTCGGAAGCAACTGGCTAGTCATTGAAACTTATATTCATTCCTTTATTTAATTCAAATTTTTTTCAAATTTTCGTAATCTGTATAGTTAAAAATAAATTAATACAAGAACTAACTTCTATGTGGCCTTATGGCCTCCTGTGGTTTAAAGAATTGCCATCTACTAACCCTAAAAAAAGAGCAATTTTTCCAAGAAAATTCTACGTACTAATTTTTGACTGTTCCTTAAAAGAGACGCCATTAATGGTTTAAACTGTGAGATATATCTATCGCAATAACATTGTTCCATTCCATGAATTTGCGAAACGGTACCTGAATGGGTAGGGTGCTGCCCTTTAGTACCAGAATTCGGGAATTTTAATCGATCGTGAATAGTTCGTAGTCGATATGAATAGATCCGAGTGCCATTAATCATCGAGTAGAAAAAAGTAGACCGTACAGCTCCAACCAACCATTCCATGAATTTTTATTTCACTACATTCATTGTTATTTCTTTGGACGTGATGGCTACAACAGTTTTTCAATGTAGCATAATTGATTTTTGAATATATAATTTGGAGTAATAATATAAACACTAATATAAATATAATTAATATAATATTACGCACAGCAAGTACAACATAGCAATAACATATAATTTGGAGTATAACAGATTTTTTTAATATTGATTAACTCTTATAATTTAAGGGACTTTGGGAATTATCCATCTTTTTTTCTGATCATTAAGGTGGGACCATATGAGTGAATTCAAAGGCACTCGAAGCAACAAAAGCAGCTTGAGCCGACTATGGTTTGAAAGAGAGTGAGGGGGTGGGCTGCTCTATAACGATGGCAGCTGAATCTTTTGTCATATGTAAAGGAAGGATTAGTCTCCGACTGCTCTCTAATCTAGCTTCCATGAAAGGACCACGTGATTGTTTTATGAGGTCTTTTGTATTTGCCATCTCCCCTTATATAGGTATATGAAAGGAGGGTAAATCCTATTTTATCAATTTAGGGCTTTGGCCAGATTGAATGATAATCTGGCAATTGTATAACAGTAATAGGGGAGGAAATCCCGTGTGATTAAGTTTGTTTTCACGAGATTTAGAGACTAGGAAATTAACTCAGACGGTTACACGGTTTTTCTCAAGCGTTCTTGACTCGGAAATGGAATGCAATTTTTTATTGTTGTTAGTGGATTTTTTTTTCTCCTAACACGTTGCATGAGGAGAACATTGTTCTATTAAGAAAGAATTCCTTTTTCTCCCTTTTCAAATTGGGCCTTGGCCTATAGAATGCACGCACTCAAAGTCACAAGATTTGAGTTTAATTAGCCCAGAAGTACACTTCTACAAAACTGTTCCCTTCCTTAGAATAACTTCGAATTCGTGTACGTACACACATACATACATATATATATATATATATATATATATATATATATATATATATATATATATATATATATATATATACTGTGAAAAAGCCTTAAAAGTAGACTAAAATGCATTGTTGATACTAAACACAAATTGACTAACTGCGCAGTTGATAAATAAAAAAAATATTTATTATATACACTTCTCCAAAAATCTATTACCTTTTCTAGAATATCTTCGAATTTGTGTACACACATGCACACACATATTAATACAATATTTAATAAGAAGTAGATCAATGATATAAAATTCAACAAAATCAAAAAACAAATCTTTGTGTTCAAAAATTAAAACTGATATTAATTACCACTTTAATTATTTGCATAAAAAATTGAGAAAAATTGCTTAACTGATAAAACGAATAAAAAATAAAGACACATGAAAAATTATAATATATTATCAAACATTTATAGTTTGCTACATCTGATTAAAAAATTTCTTAAAAGCGAAATCTTATCATCGTATTTAATTTATGACGAAACGTTTACTAACAATTATTTATGTCTATGCGAATGCTTTGCTTGTGCTTATTAAAAATGCTTTTATTCTTTTAAACGTTGAAAAAAGGCTTTCAGGTTCTGATATAAATATAACTATATATAAATAAAACTATAAAAAAATTCTATATTTGTATAATTGTAGATTTTAAATACTTAAACAGACGGAGTAAACACGATGAACACTGAATACAATTACGAAATTAAGTTTGCGAGAAATACTTGTTTGCGTCTGTTCAGAATTTGTTTATTGTGTTGCGAATATTTCTAACTCTTGTTAGGAATATAAAATATTGTCAATAGCAAACACACAACGTAAATTTCAAAACAAAAATTAATTAAAATTCTTTGAGCACTATGACACAGGAGAAATTAAATGGTTTAGTAATAATTTCAGGCGATCGAGGTATATTAAAAGAAATACGGTGCTTGTTTAATAGATTCATTTACTCGGGTAAAAATCTAGAAATTAATTGGTTTATTTTTTCATATGCATCAATTAAAAAGTTTTTTATTAAGATTTTATTTTTATATGTATATATATATATATATATATATATATATATATATATATATATATATAAATATATATATTAATTATACAAACAATATATAAATAAATAAAATAAATATATATATATATATATAAATATATATATATATATATAAATATCCATTTACGTAATATTTATACGTATATATATATGTTAGACACTAATGGAAAAGATTATAAAGAAAAAAATTACAGAAAGGCAGTTCTTTTAATGAGTTCAAGGCAAAATAATGATGCGAAAAGAGGGTTGAACAAGAAGTCTTTGTATGTCTCTACTCAAATGACTAACATAAAAATTGTCGTGACACGAAGAAAAAAAATGCGATCGTATGACCGATATTTATTTTTATAAACAGTATTCTTCATTTTTTTTTTCTTTTTCCATCATGCTAGTGACGCTAGTCTGAAATTGCTTGACTGTGACAATGTCGTTCTGACGGTATGGGGACACTCGAGACCATTTCGTGGCAATAAAAAAAGAAAGAAATGAAAAAAAGAGAGCAGCTTTTCTTCTTTGGATTCTATTTATTGTAGTTTTTATATTCAATTAACTGAAACACTCGACGTTGCTCTAACTCACACACATATAAAGAAGGTTGTTTGCGTTTATGGAGACGATTTTGATAAGTTTTATGTCTAAATTCCGTAATTGCTGCGAAGATATGTTGCTAACTTATAGCCATCATTCTTGACAATAGCTCAAGCTCAAAGTTTTCACGAAAGTAGTTCTTCTCTCAGTATTGGCATGTCAATTCTATCTCATTACTCTTGGACAGTTTTCCAAAGTCCGTTTAGTAATCTTGTGTATCGGTTTTCTAAATCTCTTTTTTTATTAAACCGAAAGGGAGGCAGCAGCTGCAGTCGTACGTGTCTTTTGGGTAATGCAAAATGAGAGACCAACCTCAGGGGTATACCTCCTTTAGGTATATACGGGTATCACGAGCCCGAGGTGCCCTAATGATCTCAGTTTTTAGTTATTCTTATTAGACCAGGGCTTCTTCAATAATTGTCTTTCTGTATATCTACAGATGGATCAGTTTATGAATACGACTTATTAAACCGAAAGCTCGAAAGTCCACTGGAGAAGCACTTTATTCCTGTTTATAATTCTTCCTGGAATAAGGGGCAGTTGCTTTAGACTTGTGACTAGAGAATATGCCCATGCTGTCCATATGAAGCTTTACCAATATTATTTCCATAATAGCCTGGAATTCAAAAATTGGCTCTAAAACATTCTGCTGATAGTAGAATGAATTTATTTTGGCTTTACTTGTGACTCGTTTGAATTTTAATTTTAGCCTTGTAACAAAATTTCGCAAATGTGAATTCCTTTGGGAATATGGGAAATCCCCCAGCATACTAACTGCGAACTAACTGAAACCGTAACGAACGAACTTGTGCCGGTGTCGGTGCCGCGAGTGTAAACAGGACGAGATGAACGCTCGCTAGCTATTCTTTTAACATGTACATAGTTTTTCTGTAATTCCTTTTAAATGTATCCGGTATTGTAATAAATTTTATTCCTTTCTCTCAAATGTATTCGAGCATTTAATGCCAAGACGGTATTCTCAAGGTGCTTATCAAAGAACAAAACAGCCCGGCCCGGGACAAATTGGCGAGAAGCAGTACCATCGGAAATTTGAAGGTAAGGTCCCTTCGCTTTACCTATTATTGATTTAATTGTGCTGTATTCTCTTGTGGTCTTTTTCGCCAGGGAAAATAGAAAATTGATCTTTTTCTATTAGTCACAAATATACCCATGCCTTGTCCTATGTTATCACAAATTTCCACTTTACAGCAGCTAGATGTTTTACATATAATCTTCTACAATTTGTTTTTCTTTCAGCAATATATCTATTAAAAATTCTGAAGAAAGTTAAAAGGCAAAAAGAATTTAAAATATGTAGAGTTTTGGGAAAACCCTTTCAGGTTGAAAAATTAGAGGAAAAAGAACTGCGGAAGTCATTTTAGTGATATATAGAGTTATTTTTATTCACAAAATCCATGGTGTCACCCATGCGTCAGAAAATATTATTATAGATTTTCAGCTAAGACTCAGTAACTTTTCTTGACGAGAAAAATTCAATGTAGCTCGTTTCTAAACATTAATGTAGGAATCTTATTTCATAACGAAGAAAAATACATGTGAAATCTGTGGATGTGTGGAACATAACGACGCAATAAACTAAAGGATGTTTGATGTTTAAAGAACTTTCGATTTTTTAAAGCTGTTTGTAGAACGGATTAACAGTTTTAAGTATATTAAATAAATTTTAACAAATTTATAATCAAAAGTTGTCATTTTTCACGTCATAAAACATGAATGAGGAACCTTTCTATAATTAGAGGTCACAGTTAAATTAAGCAGTAAGAAAGGAGACAGCATTAGTTGACATACTATAAATGCGACATTTATGAAATTATTATAGCTTTTGTATAGTTTTTGAACGAATTTTTGAAGCGATTGAACCTGGAATGGAAAGAGGCATCCATATTGGATTCTTGATGAGTTAGGTTTAGCAAAATTCAAAGCCAGTAAATTTTATCTTCTCCTAAACTATCTATCCGATTCTAAAATAAATTGTTATAAATATGCTTCATATCCCAGCGAAAAATACTGTATCTTTGAAACGTCCACCCCCCACCTTTCCCTACTTTTCGAGCATTTAATGCCATTATTTGAAGCCCTATTTTCCCCGGTTAAGAGCAGACGATTAAATGTATCAATTTATCCCATAATAAATAGTTTACCTATTTATTAATAACATTACTTCAACAACATTTTTTCTAGCATTATGATGTCATTCCTTTAACCATCTCATTTAATCATTTCTTCCTTTAAATTATGTAAATATCGTCTGCATTATTTTCATATGTTTTGTCACTGAACTTAGATATCCGTAAATAATTTTCTTTTATATTTGGCTTAAATAATAGATTAGTTACATATGTTATAGTTTTGAATTTAATCACCATTTTTTTTTAATGAAAATTTTATCACCGGTCTTAAACAAATTCTTTTTATAAAAGTCTAGTAGTCTATTACACAGACTAATAAATATCTAACGTTTAAGTTATAGACCTTTGAAAATTAAGAAGCTTGTTCGTTTGTGTGCTAGTTTTTTTATACATAACCACACTTTTAGGAAAATGAAGAAAAACAAATTATTTAGAGTTTACCAGATAATTCTCATTAAAATACAAACCATTTTTTTACCCGCCTCATAGGGTACTTTACAATTCTGAAAAATTAAAGATTTTACTGATCCCGTTTTATGATGGGCTATATGCTAGTGTTAAATAACACTTCAAAAAAAATAGTTTAGTTTAGCAAGCATAGGACTAAATTTTTTTTTCTTTTTACTAAACCAGGAATAATGAGATTCTGATTTACTGAATTAGAACTGATTCCATTCTACGAAAATACTTGTTCACAGTCAGATTTTAATGCATGAAATCCAGTATCGAAAAGCAGTGTCTTACCTATTTGACCATCGTTCGTCATAATAAAGCAGAAGAATTTTATATAAATTTTTACATTATAAAGTCATACATAAGAAAAATAATGATATCAAGTTACATTACAAATAACATAGGGACAATACAATTTTATTTAAAACCAAAATGTCATAATCTATGTATTTAACCCTTAATTTGACAAGATGTTTTTTCAAATATTTTTTAATTTCTGTTATTTTCCCATGTCTGTATAGACATTAGGATCTCTGTAAAATAAACAAATATATATATATATATATATATATATATATATATATATATATCATTTTCCATTTTTGAGATAATTAATATCCGCTGTGGCGAACACTGACAATTATGTTATTTTATGTTACACTGACAATTATGTCCGGTGTAGCGGCCAGACTTAGCCAGATTAAGGGTTAATCCCTGACTTTTATAGAGAAAACATTTTTTTATCATAAATGTAAATAATTATTACTTTAAACATACGAAACATAACCCGATCGTAGGCCCAAATATAGAATACATGAATCTGATTATAATAGAAAAATTAATGAAATAGAGCAGCTTTAAAATGAAAGTGAGAGAACGACAATACTTGCATGTACTATAAAAATTCTTTCTTACATTGGTTTTAAGTTTTGTCTCAAAGCATACCAACATCAATTTAAGTATATAATACTCCCTAATACATCGTCAGAGTTCAGTTAAATATAGTATAAAGTGTTTATTACAGGAAGTAAATATTTCGGATGTTATTACACTTAAGGGCCACATTAAGGGTTAAACATTAATTAATACGAGATATAAATGAAGGCCGAATAAGAAACTTGTCGATGCCTCAAGACCACACGTTCCCCCCATATGTCATAAGTACGGTCGAACAGAGCATATGTTTAGTAAAACAGAATTAAATTTTTATATTTAGTTCTAAAAAACTGAAAAGCTTTCTATTATTAAAATATGAAAAAAGATCCAAATCAAAACAAGACTAGACATTTTCAACATAATTTCAGTTGACTCTAAGTCATTATATTTAATTCACAATACTTAAATCAAAATTTATGTTACAAATGTAAAGGGGGGGGATCCTCCTTTTTTTTCTGTGGTTAAATTTGAAGCTCAAAATGGAATGGAGCCACACGTATAAAAATTGCGTTTGAGGAAATTCCGAACTAATCGGAAACCATTTTATCGGTAAAATTGCGGTTTGGATTTCTAATTAGAGAATTAGGTTAATGCCCGCAAATGCTAAGCACAAGAATTTTTGCTCATTGAAAATAACACAAAATTATTTCCACTTGTAACAGAAATCATAACAAAGAGGGGAAATCTTTGCTACAAGACATAAACCGCATTTTCTGTGTGGGACGGGAAACAGGCAGAAACCCACATTGCAAGTCAGCGTGTTTTCCCTCTGTAATTTTAGATGAAATATAGCTCTCTCTCTCTCTTACAGATAATCTTATGATTCTCGAGAATGAAATATATACCTAACTCCCTTTTTTGTGGCCTCCTCGAATTCTCCAGAGGCTGTGTTATTGGACCATTGTCTATTGGAGGGTGGAAAAACAAAGAAAGAAAACGTGTCATTCAGATTTTATTATTTCTGTGATCGTAACTCAATCCTATGAATAGGTTAAAATTAGGAAGAACTTGCGGTGTAATTGGAAGAGAACAGAATGGATACTATATTATACTTTTTGATTTATTTTTCTACTCGCAGATTTCGCATCAAAACAGAAATATCCGAAATAGCTATGGTTTTGAAAAGCCTGGGTAATCTAAATAGGCTCTGCGGTCTATACTGGAAATACACCTTACGTCCGTGGTTTTCATTGTGTGTATGTATATATGTGAGTATATATATATATGTGAGTATATATATATATATATATATATATATATATATATATATATATATATATATATATATATATATATATGTGTGTGTGTGTGTGTGTGTGTGTTTGTATATATTTAAGTTGAAGAAGATAGATAGCATTAAAATCTTCATCATTATTATACATAAATTAACAATAGAATAATTAAGTTTTTATAAATGTGCATTAATAATCATAATTGTAATTAGTGAATCAATTGAATAATATTACATGTACAATAATAAATGAAATATTTTTCAATTATTAATTTCGTGAATTCGAGCCACAAAATTTTATTGACGGCCCGAAATGGTCCGTGAGCCACCAATTGTTTACCACTTTTCATTTGATAAGCCAGAAAATATTTTACTTAGAAACAAAAAGAAATTTACATTACATCATTCTTCCAGCCATCGCCAAAAGTATTATGTACCGGTACAATTTGATCACGTCAAAGAAAGCCCGTTAAGGCAACAAATTTTCTTTGAAAGTGATAAAATTATTTTCTAAAGGTTCATAACTAGACAACAGATCCTGTCCTTTTGTCTTATTTTTATTTTTATCGTTCAAAGCCTTTAAAAAAACATGGGACGTTTTACTTTTATCGATTTCTTAATTATTGATCTTTTTACAATCTTCAGACTTATGAATGACTTAATGAAAATATTAAAAAGTAAGATATTTCATTGAAATAAACTTTTCCAAATTTTGTATTTTCATGGGCGGTGAATTCTTAAAGAAATTGCAGTAAATTTATTTCTCCCCTCTGTACAGGTAAAGACTAGAAGATTTGACATGATTTGTTATGAATTAGAAATCAAAAATTTTTCCCTGTCACTGGAGAAAAAAATAAGGATTCTGTATTATCGCAGTACATAACCAATTTTTGGTGAATTAAAAAATTTTTTTCAAGGGCCAAATTTAATTTATAAAATACTACTAGAACCTAAATACAATGTTCTTTCTTAGAAAAGTGATTAGAGAATCCCCTCCCAACCTCTCTCAACCCCTAAAATAAAATCACATTGGTAAAGTTCTTTTTTAGTCTTTCTCATAAGCTTCTACATTACAATGTCTAAAATCTGTAAGTTTTTTCAGAGGTGTTATTAAGTTGTGCTAGTAAGTCGTAATAAAAAACGTAGTAAAATAACACCCAACAAAAAAATATTTAGCATCTATACAAAAATTGTCTCAAATAGCTAACTTGCCAACTTCATGAGATTAAATAAAACCTCCAGTTTATCTAGCAAAATACATTTTGGAGTACTTGTTCCAACTAGCTAGTGAGTCTCGAATTTACTGAATATTTATCATTTGGTTGTTAAATACTAAGTCTCATGTAAAAACACTGTACTGATGAGTTACCATGTTTATAGATACACACAGGCATAGAAGTAATTCCTTTTATTTCTTAAATTTAATATTGTTTGAAACGTCGATATCCATCCAGACCTCGAAATTGAATCTTTTTTTATTATTGAAATACTTTCTTTGTGTTTAACTCCACTAGTCAAATGTAAAATCCCAAACTATGAAAATGTAACTGCATTTAAACATACATATTTATATTTCAAGTTATGTAAAGAATATTAAACAAGAACTGAAACATTTACTGTTCGATTATTACTATGACTCTTACCTTCTTGAAATCAACGTGTTATGAAAACAATTCTTAGAAAGTAGTCCAAACTCTCCGATTCGGTAATAATATACATATTCTTTTGAAAAATACTGAGAACCAGCGAAACCATTAGTAGCAAAATTAATCAGAATTTTTATTAAAGTTTACATTTTTGAAAATAGACCTTGGCAAGAACTCATGACCGACAGTTGGCCATGTCTGTAGTAGATCATCTTTGCTACCACCACGAATAAAAAGTAGCACTTCATTACTGGACAACTCCCAGTGAGAAATCTCTCTCGTTCTAAACTCCAATTCTGCATCTTACCTCTGGAGGAATCTTGCATCTCTCATCACCTACTTACAACCGATTACAAGAGATCCATCACGATTGTTGCTTCTTTCAAACCTCCTCCTATCAGATAGGTGAATAGCAACAATTTTTAGAAAAAAGAAAGGGAGCCCCTGATCTTTCAATTTATCAGGCAGGCATGTATTTTAGGATTAAAACCGGTAGAGGTGGAAGGCATTACCATTACTTCATTTTCTTTTTTTTCCTTCCTCCTTTGCTTGTACTTTAAATTCTGCCGTGCATGAAAAATTATGGAAGGAATAAATTTTACACGGGAGGGACCGCGCCCAGTGTTGTTAGGGCGTTGTTTCACCTTGGGTGGGTTAAGAGGCCCGAGGCGGGGGTGCGGAGTGGACAGTGCTCTCTCTGTGGGACAAAACAGGCAGCAAGCAGAAGCATGATCTCGCGAGAGGTTTTTATTTTTCCTCTTCTTGTTCCGCTTATAAAAGTTTTGATTAGATGGAAGATGCTTAATAAATGGAGATCGTGTAGTTCTCTCTCTCTCTCGAAAAAAATATTTTTCTCGGGTCGTTGGCAGGAACTGAATGTGTGTTTCTGATGCGTAAAGTCATGGTACTTATCTAAATCATTAGGGTTACGTCTGCAAGTTTGCACACATTTAGAATAGCTGGTCATTTATCATTGTAACGAAGATAATTCGATAACTGGTCTTTAACGGTCGTATTCACCAACAAGAGTTAAACTAGATTGAAGCATTACCCGAGTGTTAAATGCAAAACACTCTTCACCATGCTGTAATCCTAGAATTACTTCATCTTATAGCAAACTGAATTTGATCCATTGAATCAACGAATAACACTTGGATTTATTTACCAGGCATGGGCAAATCGTGTCTCCATACAGTAAATAAATATAAAAAATCAACAAAAATCAATGTTTACTGACATTAAATTTTCATACATGCTAATGTATGTTTAGCTATGTAATTTACTTAACTATTTATATAAATTAAGTAAAATGTTCACTGGTTATTGTATTTTCTATAAATGAATAGTTATTAAAGAAGTGATTGAATATATAATATTAATTGTACGAATATGGACTTCGGTTTCCATAAAAGTTTTCTCATTGGTATTCTGATATTTCTTAATTTTCTTTTCTTTCAAATTTTTAATGTCTCATATATCTGGCGTTATTTATATTATCCTACTTTAAACCCTCAATTGGAGGTAATTCTCGGATTTCGTGATTCCCATGTTACTTTCTGTTTGGTGAATATACACATAAGAGAGGCAAACATACCAAAATGTGGAATAAAGGATTCTAAACATATTTTATGGAGATAGTTGAATCTCACTCACTTTAAAATAAGTCTAAAAAGCATTTTCTTTGAAAGCAATTTTTTTTATGAAAAATTTTGTTCTAATTTAAAATGTGTTAAAATAATATTGTGCCATGCATGTCAATTTAAAAGAAAAATTGTTATTATAGTGTTATAGCGCAACATGTAGTGCGATAAAAAACGAGATGATATAAGTAATGTTTAAATAAGTAAATAAAATATAAAAAAAACTCTTTAAAATATAAGATTTTTTTTTAAATATATTATAGCAGCATGATTTTATAGCTTAATATCTGTATAAGTATCAAAAAAATGAATTAAAAACTGAGAATATCCGAATAAAATAGAATAAAATTACTCTGATATAAATTCATAGCAGGGAATTTTCTACATTTATAAAATTTTAGGGGAGACTTAGAGGTCACAGAAAACTATACACGTGGTCGAAAATATTTAGCTATTCATGTGGTCAGACGGAACTACGGAAGGAATGAAGACCACTTTTCGACTTGAACTGTGGGCTCATTTGTTCCTTCTTCCCTCCACAGACATACCAGAAGTAACATCGATTGCAGCAATAGAAATTCCAAGAACTCCATCTATACTCTAAACTGCTTCCTGCTCCCTGAAGCAAGGACCACAGTCTACCGTTTTGAGGTATTGTGAGAAGAGAGACATCTGTATCATACGTCTACCGGTTTTAAAGATATAATTGAGGGACACGAACGAATTCTATGCTTTAAACCACAGTTTCTCAAACTTTTTCAGTCACGGAGCACCTTTCAAATCCGAAACTCAGCGCGGAAAGCTAAATTTTATCTCTCAGCTATATATTATATTTAGCAAGTATACCGACGAAAAATAGCATTGACAATACAAGGTTTCGTCATTAAAGTTTGTCTGGCATTAGTCTGGTTTTTTTCTGCATTAATTTCCTGTTGCAGATTAAAAAAAAACACGTATAAAAAAAAATATAAAAAATTAGAAAAAATTAAATAAATTTAGGACAAATATTGCAGGTGTGTAATTTGTTTTTTTATTAATTTGACATTAATACATCTGTTAAAAAATTTTACTTGTTGTCGTAAAAGAGATTTATTTAGCTTTTTATTACGGATTTGATTTGGTTTGGTTTGGTTTGGAGTGCTACGGTCTACTTTTTGCAACACGAGGGCTAATGAGACCGGGACCTACAGCTTAAAGCCGATTCCGAACGGCTACGAACGTCCATGCCACTGTGGGATTCGAACCCACGAACTCCGGTACCGAAGGACAGCCCCCTAACCAATCGGCCATCGTTCGGCTTTTATTACGGATATTCAGCTGGTTGACAGTACATAGTACCAGATATTTACCTATAATACTTATTCAGAACTAATTTATTCCTATAAAGAGAAAAAACTGATTTAAATCAGATATTTGTGCAAAACTTCTTTACGTGGTTCATTTATGTGGTTTTATGTGAATCTTCATAAAATGTATGCTTCGTGCAAAATTACCACACATGTAATACTGTGATTAACAATTTTTCTTCTTCGCTACAATAAGGTTTGAAAAGATGAGAGATACACACGCAGTAATCTCCCATATTTTTTGTTTTCTAGATTTTCCTACATTTCTCTGGGTTGTGTTATGTAGGCAAAATCCCAATTTAGGCAGAATGCCAAATTCCTGATGACTATTGCCGGATTGTAGCCTGCGTTTTAATTTCATTAATTTTTTAGGAAAATAGATAGGGAAATAGAAATTACATTTTTAAAAAGTTTTTACAGGTGATCTTTAGCAATATGCTTTCAAATTTTGCCCAAAAATGATTACAAATAGACTCATCACTGGGCATCATTTTAGCTGTCACTTCAAAACGACGTCCAAAATCTCCAAAATTGTCCCCTCAGAAAAGCAAATAATCATTTATCTACCATCTAATGATGTATACATATATGCATATATTTCTTATACGAGATAGTATGGGGAGAAAAACACTAAAAGTCTGCATTAGAACACATTACCTTTTTTTCTTGTCTCATCTATACATACACACACACACTCATTTATATACGTATGACTTTCTCTTTTATTTTTGCCCCATCTTTACAATGATTATAGTTTCGGCGGGGCCATTAAATAAACGACTCAATGCATTTAAATCAAGCGTACCTCGTCTATCGCGACACATGTCTCCTGGAGAAGACAAAAGAAAAAAGAGCTCTTTGCGAATTTAGAATTCAAAAGCGGTCTCCGTCACATCTCTCTCTTGATTCCTTGTTCGCAGTGATTTGGTTGCTGATAACAACCGCCGGAGCGTGACAAGATTCGGAATCATTTGTTACCGTGGAACTACCATTTGTCTCGCGCTTTTTCTTTCTTTTCTCTCTGTGTCAGCCAGATAATTACGGGACCGTTCAATACAAATTTTCTACGATTGTTTGCCTCACATAATGCAGATACGGGCGTGTGTATTTAAAGGTAGGATGGGATGACTGTTATTCGATTATCATTATGTTGGGTCGAGGCAGGAAGCGTGAAACGGATTCTAGAAGATGTCGACGAAATGTTTTATGAGATGACGGGAAAAAAAAATAAAGTGATAAAGATATCAATTTTTTTTTCCTGTATTTTGGTGTGGATAATTTTATTATTACCTCATACTGTCAAATATTTGCCCTGCAGTATTTTATTTCAGTGACAGCAGAAAGAAAGCAATGAAATCATTCCGATATTTTGAAACTCCAGATAATGAGTGTCTTTTTGTTCCGGAAACAAAAGTGCGTGGTAGTAAAAAGATCAAAATAAAAACTCGTCAGAACATTGCATTGAAAAGAAAGGGAATCCTCTGTCCTCGACATTTACATAAAAGAATGTCTATTAAACGTAATACTTTTTTTTATTGTACAAAATGTGGAATATAAAAATGAAACTCACACCAACATTTATCATCATTTTGGCGGTCATCCAACATTGCCAACCTGGCCACACCAGAAGGTACACCATGCGATGGCTGCAGGAAAGTGGCAGTGACATCCCATAAAAATAAACTGCGTACAACAGTCCTTTATTAAAGAAGACAAAGTAATGGCAATTTTGACAAAATCTTCAACTAGGACAGGAGCTAGTATGTGTGCAGCGGGTGTAGTACATACAGGCGGCTAAGTTTCTAGGGCGACCCATAGAATATCTACTAGGTATGCTCATTGATTTGTCGATCTAAAGACCAAAATCCTGGAACAAAAAATTTCTAACATTCTCTAAACTAGAAGGAATAAGAAAAAAAGGGCATCCGCCTATTAGGTGGTATGCAGTTGAGAGGACACTTCAAAAGAATTGGTGTGACAAATTGGAATGCCATGGAATAGAATAGGCCAAGATGGCAAAAACTTACTGGGCCGGCCTTGGCCTGTTATAAGCTGTAGTGCCCAAGAAGAAAATAGGCATTCACAGGCGACGGCCAAACACTATCTTGCACGCAGTCAGCTAACAGCCCAGAAAGTGCCCTACCCTCAACTATCAAAACATGACATTACAAGCATTACCCGTGAATTAATTTCATATAAACGTATTCTCAAAACAATATTTTCATTGGTGGTGTTCATTTTCATAGAGTCATGCATTAGACAAAATATCTAAAACCTAATAATTGCTCTTCCCCCAATGAATGAAGTCAAAAGTTTTTATAGAAATATACAATATTAGTGCATGATCCACGTGAACAATTCCTTTTCTGTTCTACGGATAGAATTTTGTAATAGAGTCCATGTGCACATACACAACCAAATTTAGTCCATATGTTCTTTTTTATTTTATTAATTCATTTATTTTAATGTGGCATAGTCACTTATCTATTAAGCATTTACCCATAAAGCACCATAAAAGCGGTCAACATTACTTTATAGGACAACACAAATAAACATAGTGGATCCTTGTAATTTAAGGCCCAAGCAGAAGATCACTAGGCTTGGCCTACCACCTCCAGTAGTATCGTTTGACAACTTACAGGACATGACGACCCTGAACGTATTTTACGTACTCCAGTCGCTATTGATGAACATGGCGAGTCTATGGCCGGCTAGAGCCTCAATCACTGAGATTTTGCTGGTGCCTTTGCAAACTGAACTATCGAGGCTCTTTTATTTATTTTAAGTTAGTGTGTTTTCACACATATCGGCAAACAGACACGCATTCAAATATGGTTTTATATTTTTCTTTTCAAAATTAGGGGGTGTAATAAGTCCATTTTGGTTCGCTGAGATCCCCTATTTGATCTACCAGTTTGCTACACGTCACAAGAACATACTTTGTAAAGCAGATTCCAACACACACACCCCCAAACATCCATATGTGAGATTCGAATCCTTGAACTCCTTCTAAATTGCACTCAATACTTTTTCGGTTGTCGTCCAGCAAAAAGTCGATATTTATAAATCTATTATTAATTATCTTATTAATAACTTATTTAATCTTACTACATAAGAAAGTAAAAATAATCGAAAAAGCGAGAATAAACAAAAGTTTATATACAGCAAAAAAAAAATTTTTTTTTTTAATTTTATAAAATCGGTAATTTTTTAGTTTGTTCTAGTTATGCAAGCACTTGTTTCGATATTAGCCTGTTTTACAAATCTAATTCCTTAGTCATAAATGTTGATGATGTAATAGAGTCCATGTGCACATACACAACCAAATTTAGTCCATATGTTCTTTTTTATTTTATTAATTCATTTATTTTAATGTGGCATAGTCACTTATCTATTAAGCATTTACCCATAAAGCACCATAAAAGCGGTCAACATTACTTTATAGGACAACACAAATAAACATAGTGGATCCTTGTAATTTAAGGCCCAAGCAGAAGATCACTAGGCTTGGCCTACCACCTCCAGTAGCATCGTTTGACAACTTACAGGACATGACGACCCTGAACGTATTTTACGTACTCCAGTCGCTATTGATGAACATGGCGAGTCTATGGCCGGCTAGAGCCTCAATCACTGAGATTTTGCAGGTGCCTTTGCGAACTGAACTATCGAGGCTCTTTTATTTATTTTGAGTTAGTGTGTTCTCACATATCGGCAAACAGACACGCATTCAAATATGGTTTTATATTTTTCTTTTCAAATTTAGGGAGTGTAATAAGTCTATTTTGGTTCGCTGAGATCCCCTATTTGATCTACCAGTTTGCTACACGTCACAAGAACATACTTTATAAAGCAAATTCCAAACACCCCCAAACATCCATATGTGAGATTCGAATCCTTGAACTCCTTCTAAATTGCACTCAATACTTTTTCGGTTGTCGTCCAGCAAAAAGTCGATATTTATAAATCTATTATTAATTATCTTATTAATAACTTATTTAATCTTACTACATAAGAAAGTAAAAACAATCGAAAAAGCGAGAATAAACAAAAGTTTATATACAGCAAAAAAGTTTTTTTTTTTTTTCAATTTTATAAAATCGGTAATTTTTTAGTTTGTTCTAGTTATGCAAGCACTTGTTTCGATATTAGCCTGTTTTACAAATCTAATTCCTTAGTCATAAATGTTGATGATAAAGTAATGTAGTGCTGCAAAACTAAATGTGAGCAAGTTTCATATTTCGACAAATCTAAAATCTTTTTCTTGTGAATTTACGTGTAATTCATGACCATACAGTTCAACATAAGTGTATCAATACAGCGTGTAACATCACATAAGAATTATAATGAAAAAAAGAAAAAATTTTGTAATATTTTTGTACTATTTACAATAACATTTTCATAGTTTTCTTTCTTCTCTTAGTTATTAAATTAACAATCTTTTAAAAGAAAAGATATAGTTTCAACAATATTTTGGGGCGGAAAAAGAAAAAACTACAGAAAATTCAATCGTTTACGTAATTGACATAGATATATAACCAAAACAAGAGTACATAATGCCGAAGGAAAATCATACAGTTTATTCATAAGTTACATGGAGAGTAGGAAATGTGATAGTGGAGTCTAATTTTTGTAGCAAAAACCTTTGGAAAGGCCAATTACTCTACAAAATTTCCTACGGCGTAGAAAAACAGGACTGAAACGATGCCTTCTTGACTTGTATCATTTATGGCATGTAAGACATCAGTGGAAGTAGTGAACATGAATGTTTTGAAAGCCTACCATAATACTATTTTAAAATTCTTTTTAACCGCTATTAGTAGACCCACAACGACATTAGTCAGATTTCTTGGACACGAAACGAGACCCGTACAGCTGCTTTTATAAATATGACATCATTCTAGGTAAATTTTTAAATTAGCTACAGCTTTGGCGTGTAGCTGTAAAAAGCTGTTAACTTCTTTTCAACTTTTGCAAATGAACTTCTGTTTGGGACAAGTGAATAAGTCACATGTCAGTCAGGTATTCAAATAAACGCGTTTAATGTTCAGGTTTTGCTAGCAACCTAGTAGGCGTAAATCAACGTTCAGCATGAAATGACTCAGTATGAAAAGTTTTTTTCAATTACATGGAGGCAACGATGAAAGTATGCTAATTGTGTACCTTTTTTCTAGCTCAACGGTTTTTTACAGTACCAAATCTTTTTATCGTAACTTAATTTTGAACATGCGTGTATACATAGTATCATATACCTAAACAGTATGTATCTAGTTTACGAATTCATTCGTTGGAACGTCAAGCCGGGAATGACCTGGTCCAATTTCGTTCCTTTCTATAATCCCAGGTGTCAGCAGGGTGGGGATGACTAGGGGGTTGAAATTATAAAGCTTTCTCCTTTATGAACCCCCCCCCCTCTCTCTCCTTGCGGAGACATTGGATACACGAGAGGAGTGGCAGGCCTTTTACAGGGGGAACCAGCTGTCCCATCACCAACAATGAAAGAATTATGCCCTCGGCGTTATTCGATCTGCAGAGGCTAGATCACACAGCTAAACAGAAACATACAAAGACGAGGAAAAAGACGACCAAATTCTATGAGTTAATACCATAATGCTACACAATTCATGCAAAAATTAATTTGAATGAGAAAAGGACAAAAGATAAAGTATTTCCGGAATTTTTTTTATGAAATATTTTTTGTAAAGGAACGTCCATTCAGTTATCTAATTAGTATAGGAGAGATAACTAGGAATATAACTAACCAATATGACTGCTGCTTCAAGAAATGTTTGTATTTAGGCAACTCTAAGTAGACGAAGACACAATAAAGAGAAATATTTCCGATGATAATTCTAGTTTTCTTCCTCTTATAACAGTTCATTTCAGCGTCTTTAGACTTTCATTTTAGATTATGAACTTTCTTACATAATGATGCATCCCTATATGTATATTCTCTTTATATGCATGTAAGATATAATAGGCATTTCTTTTCAGAAAAATAATCCTAAAATTGCGATTTCTCTTGCATATATTAATTTTTACTTGTTACGTTTAAATTCCTTAATTAAAGGGTTTAACAGATTAAAATTCTTGAAAATATTCATTAGTGTTATACATAAATAGCAGTATCTGTAGTTCCATCTAACTTTTTTTTAAATTTCAAATAGTATCATAATCTTTCTTGATTTTCTCACACCTAACCCTTGTATATCGTTTCCAGCTACAAGAAATGTCAATAGTACTTACACATACAATTATAAGACCAATCAGCAAATAATAGAAAAAAATCTATAAAGCCCTCCCTTATTGCAGGAGCTCAGAATGTGCAACTAGAAAAGAATCAGTAATCAATTTTTTTTTTCTCCAAGAGACTCATCTAGCCATTTCTTAGACATGCCAACACGGTATGTTATTTGCCTATAATTCAACCGGAGACTGTTAACTTCTCAACATCACTGAAGCAGTTTTTTTCCAAGCTGGGAGATTTGTGAAATCCTTTACGCTTACTGCTGTGATTCTCATCCCGAAAATATTTTTTAATTCTTAGCCAGATTCTTACCAGTGACTTCAAGTCGGAAGTCTCTGAGTTTTCATAAAACAGATCAACACATTACCAGAGTAACTTGCAAATTTATGTTAATGCAGTTCTGCTTTCATTGATTCTGCGATAATTTTTGGTTTATTTTCACATCTTGAGAAAGCACATGTACCTCTGATAAGGCCAATGTCTTACGTAAATATTGTAAATTTTTGTTGGAGTTGTATACAGCTGTTAATAAATCATTTAATCAAGCGATACCTTTGTCTCGTCTTTGAAGTCACACCGTAAATTTAAGGCAATTCGTCTCAATATGTTTGATTATGTAGTTAGACAAAATAAAAATCGTACACTACGCTTTTTTTTATTATTTAGCTTGATATTTTAAAAGTGAAAATTCAAGAATTATTTACTTAAAGAGCAAATAAAACTAATAATTAATATTCTTACAAAAAGAACTTTAATTTTTTACAATATTCAGTGCAGCATAGGTCATCTGTTGCTTAACTAAAAATGTAGATTTGTATAAAAGTGTTAACCCAATCGGTCAGCCGTGAAAAATATTTAAAAAATCTGATATATTCTGTGGAGTTAAAGCACGTTTCATTATTTTATAGCATATTTTGAAATGATACCCAAAAGGATGACAAATTAAACAGTATATTTAACAGTATAATTAAACAAATTTTAACAGTATATTTTTAAATAACTTCAGTAAAATATCTCCCTTCTAAGTAACTTTCTTAAAAGTATTCCAGATAGGCGAGAAAACATGGCCAATGTTATTTTTTACTATTATACTGGACCGATTTTAATTTAACATTTTTTGAATTTCTCTTTAATAGCCATATGGACATCATAACAATTCATGTTGTTTTTTAGCACGGTATTTCACGATTTAACTAGAGATACCTGTGACTGCACATTTGTTATTCACCATTTACAAATGATCCATATAATCGAAAACTTTCAACATTATATCTTATTACACCTGCTGTTTAAATTATACCTTGTCAATGGTAATTCTAGTTATGTCTTATTAAACAATTATTTGGAGTATACAAGAATCAACAAAACTAGTTATTATCGTGACTAACATATATTAAACAAAACGCTAACCTTTTATCATGTAATCCGTATTCTAGAAGCAATTTTTTTAGCATTCACTAATCATAATTATCTAATAGATAAATTAAATTTAAAATAAAAAATATCAAACATTGTTTCAAAGAGAAAGTAGCTTACAATTAATAAACCTGCTATCAGAAACAAATAAGAGCAGTAACAGAATGTGATTTATATATTCTCGAAAGGAAGAAATATATTATGTCTCAATTTATCCTCTCATTAGCATTATATTATTCTTGATACGTGCTTAGATTATAGAGTCACTGAGAGTCCAAGAGAGAGTTAAAGATTTTTTAAAATATTTCTTTTCATTACTGAACCCTAATAAATGCATAGATGAAATTATATATATATATATATATATATATATATATATGCGTGTGTGTATGTGTGGGCCGAAATCAATCCTTAATTTTCTATCAGGGTCGGATTAAACTACAATGGGCCCCTAGACATTTTCTTATTACCGGAACCTATCTCCATCCCCCCCCAAAAAAAAAATCAAACACACACTTTTTTTTTCAATAATGCGAAGGGCACTTGTATAAGCATTCGCCTATACAACGGAGCAGATTTTATTATAGGATGTAACTTACTGGGGATATAGTAGACGAAGCCGTCAATGAAACAGGCTAGAAAACTATTTAATCTCGACTAAATATTTTATTCAGATGAATAAATGATGTACAGCTATGTACAGATTCAATAGGATGTTAAATATTCCGTCATCTCGTGCTGAGATGACATTCACACAATAAGGATGCGTGGGATACCGGATATAGTATGGCTAGGGCTTCTGATCACTGGAATTGTTCGTTAATTAGTGCCGGTAATAAACGCTGACACTATCACCTTCGAGCTAACGATTAGCACAGTCGGCTTTCCCACCAAGGTTCGAAAGTTCAGAGTGCGTATCACGCTGGGGTTCGTGAAGGGAATCTCAGGATGCAAGACGATCCAAATTTAGAGCAAGGGTCGCTCTCGGCTACCTACTTCTATGCACGAAGTAAAAAAATTTAGCAAAATAACGGGAAAGGAATTCCTAAGTCGAAGGTCGACTTCTTAGCAAACAGAGACGCTGGTGGTCTCTAATCAAGCAAACTCCAGAAGCAGAGATATGAGCGGTTCTTCTCGAGCTACGAAGGCTCTGTCTGGTAGAAGCCTCAAGAAGACAAAAGCCTTTCTCTAGCACTGTCATTCTTCTTTTATAGCGGCACAGGTTCCCCTTACGCGATTCTTCGGGAAACTTCCAGAACCGGGATGATGCTATCTTGCGGTCACCTCCAGCCTGGATTAGCTGTTTCGTTTCCATATGTGGCCGAAAAGCCGTCTTCAGATCGGCCGACCCAAATAACTTAATTGCCTTTTTCGCTACCGCTAATGGGCGACAATGTGCACTGTAATCCTTTACAATCTTTTCACAGAACCCTAGACGATCTGGCTCCAGCACACGGACAGTTTTCAATTAAGTATCACGTGTATTTATTTCTACCTGCCGCTAATCGTAAGTGTCCAAGGCGAAAGGTCACCTTCGGGCTCCTCGTTCTTTAGGGTCATGTAACGGAACGTTACAAGGAGCACAATGTAGGCTGCCAACAATACTCCCTTGTGACAACAGAAACAAACAAAGCGGGTCCTCGTAATTTATAAGCAGGGACCAAGCAGACGCCTCCAAAGGTTGGCCTGCCAAGTCCAGGGATATCTGTGAGAACTTGGAAGTCATGTGACCAGAACCTGTTTTGTGTGCCATTAATCATTACGGTGGATCTTTGGGTGGATCGAACCTCGATCCCACAACCCTCTAGTTGTGAGATCGATGCCATTGCCGACTGAGCTACCGTGGTTCCTTTACAAAATAGAAAGCAATAAATAAAACAAAACTAAATGAATGAAAAATGTAATTATTTTTTATTGATAAAATTAAGTTATATGTGCTGCGAAATGAGTGAAACCTCAGGGGCTTACCTCCTTTAGGTATATCTAAGTATCACAAGCCCGAGGTGCCTTAATGAAACTTTCTTTCTCCGTCGTTTCTGGTAGTCTCGAACTATCTTCTGTAGTGATTGCTATTTACTATGTTGGATAAAATCGGACCATTATGGACCTCTTGTAGGTCAGCAGTGGTTTGGTAGCCGGTATGGATTGCTGTCGTGACGGTCGAATCTTCAGTATCAATTCGCCGTATGACCGAAAGGCTGGGTTGGATTAGACTAATTGAATTAGTGATAAAAATATTTAATATACAATAATAAATTTAGTTTTCCTAATAAATTTTGAACAATTTGTTTATAAATTAAAAAGCAATGAAAATTTTTCTATTAAATACCTTGCAGTAAGTATATAAATACGAATAAACCTTATGTAAAAATTCTGCTTTCTAACTTTAATTCAACAAAATTATCAATTATTTCATTGTAATTAATATCAAACAAATTATTTTGTTCTATATATGAAACAGCTAAAAAATTTAATTTTGATTGAGCCAGTGAGCTTCGTAAATACTTTCTTACACGTTTTAACACTGAGACTGACCTCTAAGAAGGTGCATTTAACGTAGGCAAAGTTATATGCATTCGCAATAACATTTCTATATTTGGAAATGTTGATACAATTTTTGTGCTCTTTATAAATATTTTCATAATAGCAGTTTGGGCAGATCTTCCAAATTTGTTTCATTTGTCTTTACTGTATATTTTTAACTATGATGCGGCTCTCTTCATGAGAAATTACCCTGGAGACGATTAGGGTAAAGTTGAAAACTTCTCATAGCCCTCTCTCTCACTCTTTTTTTTTCCCGAAATTCAAATAAGTTTCAAGTAAAAAAATTTCTTAAGAATTAAATAGACATATCAACATTAAAGAGATTTCTATCAGATGTATTTAGCATGGAAACATAAATACCCTTAAATAGGAAATTTGATAAAGTGTACAGTGGGTCCCAAACCCCAGAAAAATTTCCTTTCAAAAAATAGTCTTGATCAAATGTACAGTGGGTCATGTCTCAGTGTACTAAGAGGTGATTTTTGCAGTTTATATTTATTTGTTTATTTAATATTTAATATTTTTTTAGCGCATCTTTCTTTTGTAGGTATCGAATTGCTATCACAATAAACATATCCTAAACCCCAGAAAAATTTCCTTTCAAAAAATAGTTTTTTAATTTTTTCAAGGCCTATAATGAGGGTTCTTGTAAATATTATTGTTTATTTTATATATATATTGTACGCTAGTCATTTTTTGGTCAATTCTTTTTAATACATTAAATTAAAATACCCCTAAATATCTTTATAGTTTATTTTATCCCAGTCGTTTAATTGATTCCAGTGCGAACACTTTGCTGACCGAAAAGGCTTGAGTCCAGTAGTATTGATGCACTGGCTAATATGAGAACATTTTGAGACTTTGAACCAAGGTGTCAGACAAAAGAGAAATTTTTGTAATCCAAAAAGATTTTTTAAAAAAATTGTTGTCATATGAAAAAGCATAAATTCATAGATTATTCTTTCATTTACTGGAGTGATTCAGTGATTCCTTGCTCGCAATATCACCCAGAATTTATGAGCAACTTTTAGTATTTTTTGGTGTCCAAAAGAATTTTCCCAGGCGGCAGAATATCTAGTAACTCTTGCGGTATTTATTGTTTCCGGATGCACTTGGGTATCCCGTGAAGTAAATCCTAATTATCTTTGACATAAATGAAATATATCTAGTTTTCGAGTTTCCTGTTTTAGTGGGCCATTTAAGTTGCTGCTTCATACGAGAGGCTCCTAGAACCTGGTATTCCACTCGGACTGGGATTGGCTGGTAAGTACAATGGCAGCGATTTCTGAAATTGGCGAAATATCTCGGCGACGCTTTCCGTGAATTTGTGTATTATTTCAACAATCAAAAAGAGACAGGATCGTACATAGAATTTTTTTTCAAAGGGAGGGGGGTGAGTACATATTTAATTAAAGGCTTACTGATATTTAATTAAAGTTAAGTTACAAATGCAACTCGACTTTTACTTACGGGTCATATTTGGCAACAAAACAATAACGCACTTTGGTGTATTTTGAGCAATTTACAATGGAACCTTTTCATTTACTTTCTGCTCTTTCTTTTCGTCTTGCTCACAAATGCTTCTGACATACGATAGCATCGTTCTCCGAAAGGCGCCTGTTTTGTTAATAGGCAAACAGACATTTACCACGGAATTTGCGTTGAAAATTCGTATCAGGAAGTAGTTAGGTCCAATAGCACTTTCGAAAACAAGGTATAGGCTTGTTGGAGAGAAAGATCGATGGCTGTAACTAAATACCGTTTCCGGCTGGGTGACAAGGGGGAGGGGAAGGGGATTTATGAAATCAGGGAGTAGTGTTGAATCCCCAACGTTGTCGTTATCAGTAAACTTATCTTCTCGTTTTTTTCCTCTGCCATATGTGTATCCTTTGCACACAAAGCTCTTTTGCACACAAGCCTCAGATCTCCTCTGTGTCCTACGGCTATACCAAAGAATACGCACACAAGAACTATAATATTTCGCTCCCAAAAGAGGCGTTTCAAAATTATTATTCCGCTTTCAGTAGTTTACACATGTGTTTGTATACTTAACTCAATATTACACTCACTTTTCTAACTGTCAACAAATTAAGATATGTGGGGGAGACATATTCCAACTTTTTGCGTTATTCCAACTTTTTACTGTTTCTCTATCTGAAAGTTTAAAAGAATATTTAATTGATCCCGCTTATCTTTTAACTGAACCAAGGCCCGATTATCAAGATTTTGGTTCTAGGGCAGAGAATATGTTTTGGGTCCTTGTATATTATTATTACATTTTATTAATGTATAGCTAAAAGATTTGCATAATGCAACAAACATTTTTTTATTTGACCATGGGGTTGAAAAGGAATGCTATTATTCAGGTCATATTCCAAACATTTCGCAAACGGAATCCACTAATCAGAAAGCTCAATTTTGAGACTGCGAACATTTTTCAAAAAAGTTCTCAAAATCTAGCCATCGGATTGATGGATTCCATTCGCAAAATAACCTGCATTCTTGCCTTTAGTTTTTAAGTACAAACCCATGACTGACAAATCTGTGGGTATTTATACTTGCTGGTACTCTGTGAAATAATGAAAAACTTACAATATTTTAGCTCATATTATTCGTATATAGAATAAAAACATGAAATTTTTAAATCTACAAAATTTATTTGTTTCAAAATTACCTCTGGATCTAAAAATTTTTGGGCCCCTGGAATTAGTGGGCCCTGGGAACGTGCCCCACGTGCCCTGCCAATAATATGGCACTGAATGGAGCATAGACATTTCATTAAGAAACCTGAATGTGTTATTGGTATGAAACTATCCAAATTCTAAAATTTTTCTTTCACATAAATAATATTATGTGAAATAATATTACAAAACATTTCATGTATAATATTACAAACATTTTCTATATCTTATTCTATAAAAAAAGCATAATATTGCTTCTTTTATAGAATAAAATATAGAAAATGTTTTGTTCGTAAAAGACATGGGGTGGGGTCATACCTACCAACACGGCTAAGAACCTTAAGAGCTGTAGTGCTAATGATGATGATGATGAATTTTAAAATGGAAGGAAAATTTAAAAGATTATAAAATTAATAGTTCCCAAAAATAATAATCAATAAGTTTTAATAATTTTCAAACTTCATTTTAGTAACCGAATATTTGTATCAGTCATCACGTGTTATTGCCGATAACCCCCAAATAACTGGAAAGTTAAGTTTTGGGATATGAAATTTACATTTTCAGTTTTCTTTAAACTGGACAAAGTTTAGTGACTGTAAGTCCAAGAAATCTGAACAAAAACTGTGCTATACAAAATAAGAATTTAATGTTTTCTTCAAGGATGATCCTGATCCGAAAATTTTCGAATTTTTCGAAAATTTGTGCCAGTTTGTTCCGAAAATTATAAAAAATAGATTTATTTCCCTCGAAAATTTAAAAGAATTTTCAGAAAAAATTATTTTTGAAAATTAAAAAAAAGTTTTTTTTTTTAAACCATCTACCGCTTCAAATAAAAAATATATAAATAAATTTTGAAGGTAATCGGGAAGTTTTATAACTTTTCTAACCCTTTTTTATTTTTCGCATGTCCACAAATTTTTTTTCCTACCGAAGAACAGCAATAATAATATTAGAGTTTAAATTTATGTATTTAAATTAAGAAATTGAATTTTTATTTTATAGATAACTAACACACATTGATATATGAGTGTTTGTATTATTTTATACAGAACACACTTATATTTGCAACTCTATAATAAGGTGATATATATTAGAACATATTAATATACTGATATTTGGTAAATGATAAATCACAACATTAAAATTTAGATATCATCCACCTCTAGTTTTGTCATCCAAAAATTAACCTTAATATAGTTTTTATTTTAAATTTGTAGCGTATATTTTTTCAGAAAATTATGTAGGAGGTTCAGAAAATTTTTCTTGCTTAGAATTACCCAGGGCTTTCTTCATTATTTTGTTCATAGTTTAGGTTTGTAGCCATCTCTATATATTCTATGAGAAATGTAAATAAATTAAAAATAAATAGAAAAGCTAACGGAAGATTCAATACAGCTTAGTTTCCAAAATCAGTTGTGCTGATTGCAACTAGATTTAGAAATATTTGCATCAAAAGTAATCTTTTGCAATAACTTTTTCGGGCCGAATAGTTAGGGCGTTGTTTTTCGGTACCAGATCTCGTGGGTTTGAATCTCACTACCGATACAGATGCCCGTAACCTTTCGAAATCGGCTTTAAACAGTAAGTATTGCAGCAAAATAGTAAACCGTAATGCCTCAAACCAACTACAACTTTACTTTTGTTTTAGTAATCTTAACAAATGATTATTCGTATTTTGAAATGAGTATATTGATATTTTCCCTGTTTATTTTTAAATTAATTGCCCTACAGACAACGCATGAACATGCTTGAATGGGTCCCATAGTATTATAAGCATCTTAATCAATCACCTATATAATAATCTAAGTAATCTGTCCATCTGTCCTCGATTTTATGTAGCTGTTGGACCTGGAATGGATAGGGAGATAGGGGCATAGGGGCACCCATATTGGATTCTTGATAAGTTAGGGTTAGAAAAATTCAAAGCAAAGCTTTAAAAGTTCGAAATCCACCCCTTCCCACCTTTTCGAGCGTTTAATGCCATTATTTCAAGCCCTATCTTCACCGGTTAGCAGCAGGCGATTAAATTTATCAATTTATCACATAATAAATAGATAAAAATAGCATTTTTTCTAACATTATGACGTCATTATCTAACCATCTCATTTAATCATTTCTTATTTTAAATTATTTAAATATCGTCTGCATTATTTTCATACATTTTATCACTGAACTTAGATATTTCATAAATAATTTTCTTTTATATTTGAATTAAATAATAGATTAGGTACATATATAATGATTTTAAATTTAATCATCGATTATTTTTGTTGCAATGAAAATTTTATCACCGGTATTAACAACAAACTCTTTTCATAAAAGTCTAGGAGTCTATTTCACAGGCTAGTAAATATCTAGCGTTTAAGTTATATACCTTTGACAATTAATAAGTTTGCTCGTTTGTGGGTTTGTTTTTTATACATTACCACACAGTTTGAATAAATGAATACAATTTGATTCTAAACTGCATTCACAGTATCGAGAGACTTTGGGAGTATGAAGATAAACAAATTATTGAGCATATACAAGATAATTCTCAGCCAAAAAGCAAACCCTTTTTACCTGCCTCATAGGGTAATTTACAATTCTGGAAAATTAAAAATTTTAATAATCCTGTCATATGACGGGCTATGTGATAGTTAATGTATAAATTGACATGTACTTTACGTTCACTCGTGAAATTTGTAAAACAACCGAATAAATGATTGAATTAATAGGGAACATGTTAAAATCCGTATTAACACGTCATACATAATCACAACTTGCATTTTGTTAAAAATGAGAATCATCGTAAATAGGTAGATCTTGCATTTATTAAAATTAGAAAACGCGTTACTCACAGTTTTGATAATGAATTTATGTCATATATTACGTATCGACCAAGCTTGGATCGATACATAATTCGCTCGCTCAAAATTTTTCTCTTCTGGAAAACCTATACACTGAAGCTCTGTATTACACAACTTTTGGCGAAATACCTTTGTTTCTCTTCTGATTGTTGTAATTTGTGGCAACTTTGCTTACACCAAAATTAATTAAAGTTTTGCTTTGCTATTCTTTAAGTAACTTAGTTTCGATCTCTGCGTTCACCATGTAACTAATTCTTAACATTCTCTATGATTGGTTCATTAGCGTTCTCACATACCTATATAACTAAATGTTATATATATTGGCAGCAGAATCGCCAAAAACGAGATGTTTTAATAAGCTTTATATTTTTAATTTCAATTTTTTCTGTTTTCTTTTAAAGCTAATGACTGCATTATTTACGGCACAGAAACTTTCTTTTATTTTTATTCATTCTTTTATTTATTTACTTATTGGGATAGATCTAAAACATCCTTTACACACACACACACACACACACACACACATATATATATATATATATATATATATATATATATATATATATGAACCACTTTGAACAATAAAATACTCATCAATTATTGAAGATATTACTTCAGTAGTAACAGTGATGTAATGAAAAAGTAAATATATTACTGTTTATGTTTTTCTATTATTACTATATCGTGTAAAAAATTACAATTTATTACTCACTCGTAACATGAAGATTTCTACTGAAATACTCAATTTATGGAAAATTCGAAACTTTAAAAAACATGCAATCAAGTTCTCGCTTATCTTTAGACTTGACTGCTTTTTTAAGAAACTACGCTTTTTTAAACAGAATGTGCAGTTTGTAAGTCCTACCCGTATCTTCCACTTATGATTTAACATTTCATGAAAGGATATTTCAAACAGCGTGAGCTCTAAATTAAATTCCATCACCTGGTCCTAACCATACGTTCCATTAATTTAAAATCTATCAGCCTGCGATATTTATCACGGCGTCGAGGGTTAAAAAGAAGTGCCATCTAGCAGATGTCTCTGGCAAGAATTATAGCGTTGTTAATCTTTCCAGTAAGGGTAATTTACATCATGCTGGTTGCACTTTTACTTTTTTTTTCTCAGTAGACGTAAAATGATATGCTGACGGGAAACGCTCTTGACAAACTTTTTATGTTATGCATTTTGAGATTCAAACATCCAGATATCAGATGCCTAAACTAAGTGCTACATTCTTAGAAGCGTAAATTTAGGAGTTCAGCGGCAATCCTGACATGGATGAAATCGGAAGTAAATCAAATGTTAAAGCTTTCTTGATCATGGTTTTAATACAAACATACGCGAAGGGACAAAGGCGTATCGGAGTTCAAATTAGTGTAGAATAATAATTAAAATTTTGATAAGATATATTCAGTAGAATCTGGTTAAAAAGTTTTCCAAGAGATTCAAAGTTCTTTAGCAGAAAAACTTCTTAAACGGAATAAACTGGAAATTGACTAATAAAACATACTTCAATCTAGTAGTAATTCTCCTTTTTTTCTTTTTTTTTTTTTTTTTTTTTTTTTTGTCGTCTGCAAATGTTTATTCTATTGATATACAGTGCTGCTTTACATTTAAAAATCAATTTACCATTTTAATTTAATGTAGAATTTATATTTACAAAGTATCTAATATATAAACCTGAATATTTGACAGGGTTATAAAATTAAGAAAAACAATAGATACAGATATAAACTAAAGGAATCTAGAAATAATATCATCTCATTAATTTACCTTAAGAATTTCTGTTTGATATCTTTATAACAGATTTGTAATTCGACAATTGGAACAGTAATAAAAGATGTATATAAACATTCATATCAAGGATACTTGATTAAAAAAGAATACGTCCTTAAAATCATTTACAGCACATTTATTTTCGACTCTAACATAACCCTATTCTAGTTCGGTTTTTTAAATCTCTAAGAATAATGACAAGTGTTGCCAACTACAACAAGTAAAAGTTTTACATAAATTTACAAAATAGCATCTACAACTACTGAAACATTTCAAAAATTAATTATGCCATTTAAATTAATTATGTTTAAATTATGATTTACATTAACTATTTCTAAATTAAATATAAATGCTTGATATTTTATTTTCTTGAGGCATTTTTGAAGGTGCTCTAAAGAAATTTTATAGGATCACTCTTTTATGGTTTTACTCTTTTTTCGAATGTTAACAAAGGAAACATTTTGGATTATCAATACTCATAAAATGATGCTAGACCGTTTTAACTAAACTAAATTCTCTATTTCGCTCTTTCTATCTTGAGAATCTTTTCCTTATCCCCCATGAACGCTATGTAAGGTCCAAATTGGCTATCCTACAACTGCATCATCATCATTGTTATGTCGAAGATTCTTCTTTATACAGTTATTGTCTCCCTGGAAAATTACGATGGAGAAAAACGTTGTTTGTTTGTTTATTTATTTATTTTGCTGTAAGGTTAGCCACCCAGTTACAAGCGCACAAAAATGCCATGGAGTTTTAAAATGTCGAAAGAAATGAAGAATTTTCAAGTTTTCTAATTTTACTTTTAAACAATAGAAGACAAAAAAGTAAAGAGGACAGTACCAATTTTTCTTTCATTTGGGGCCTAATTACTGATTTCTAATGGGTTTTATAACGGACTCTTTAACATCTCTCAAAAACGATACTTTTCCTCTAAAATATCTACCTAAAATTTTCCTTTTACTCCTTCTCATTCTTTCATACCTAATTTCCCAACTTTAAAATCTCAGATATGAAGGACTGTTCCTCGACTCAAATATCTATAACCAGTCTCCCAAAACTAACTTTAAAATAAAATTCTAATTTTCTGGCCACGTGTAATGTAGCCACGACTGAAAATTATTTTGGTTTCTTCACTGCCCAATTTTTCCCGAGCAATTCAAGAAAGGGGCTAATTATAAAATTATAATTTGGCGAGTATAAATTTCGCCCTCAAGGTCAAGGTAATTGGGTTAACGGAGTACCTAGCGAAGTGGAAAGTCTTCACTTTAACCTCCGAACGTGAAAAGATCAAAACATAAATTTAGGCCTCTAGGCAAAAAGTAATCCAAACAAAAATTTAATGCGCTCCAGCTCACGAGAGAGCGAGGAGGTGAAAACGTTCTCATAAAAAATTATGAGTAACCAACGCGCTGTCTAATTAAAGGATAATTAGACTGTAACCTTGACAGTGACCAAATGGGATGGTTAACAGAGTTATACAAATTCCATAACATGTTGCTCAAAAAATACATAGATAGGTAAAACAGTAAACAAAAATAGGGACTATAAGAAATGCAACTTGGTACAACAAATAAGTTATATTTCGCCCTATTACATGTATATATACAACAATCCTTATACAGGTGTACAAACCCCACCACAAACTTTTGGCTACTCCAATACCTGAAGCGATTAATTTTTACTCTACTTTTCAGTTTTGAATGGTGAAAATGTATTGTTGAAGGTACTTTGTGCATATATCTCATGATTTTCTCCTTACAAAGAGAATTTTCACCCAAACGATACTCAAAAGATATAGTGCTAGATATAGTTCTTTCGTAGAAACTATTTCCACTTACCACGAAATCTTGTGTGATAATGGACCAAGATATCAGATACACAGTTGCTAGTTTGAAAGATTAGTGACTTTCACCAATAATCTTTGAAGCTTTCGAAAGGTTTACACCTTTTTGAAAGACGTTTCACTATGCACTTTTCTACTATCTAAGCAGGTTGAAAAATACACATTTATCTTCCTATCCACTTGTGAATACAAGAGATAGCTTTCGCATTTCATTGTACTCGATGTTACCTACGTTTGGATTTTTCTGTAAAATTACTGGGAACAGAATATTTTTGCAGTCTTGGACGATCCAGTAAACGACGTATTTCCAAATTTCTTTTCTCACACAGTAGGTCTCATTTGTCACCTCTGCGGAACAGTTGAATGACAGTATGTCTGTGGTGCTAGAAAGGATATGCTTGCAGAGTGCTATTGTTAAACAGTGTCGTTTCTTTAGTCACTGAAACTACAGTTTCAAATTATTTTGAAAACCTTTCACTTTCACAAAGAAACACAGTTACTGAAGAATAGAGGCAGTGGTTAATATTTATCCATTCTGAATAACCTTTTGAAGCTTTTGCTCACATGTGTAGGCATGTAACTTTTTATAATTGTAATTACTGGTATCAATAAAAAGAAAAATAATATAAATTATTTATTTCATTTTTTAATTATTCATTTAATTTGATAATAAATCGTAATAAAACAAAAAATAAAAAAAATTTTGTAACTGAAGAGGTGAGAACTTTGATATAACGGCAATAAATAGATAAATGCATGCACACACACACACAAAAAAAAAAAATACAAATTAAAATTGATAAAATGAAATAAGTCAAATAAACATGGTCAAATTACATTTCAAACGCTATCAAACGTATTGAGTTTCTTACAATTTCAAATATTTTAGCACGTTATTAGTAGGAAAATATATCAAATGGCGTCAAAAATGTCACCAAGCCGAATTTAGGATTAATGGAATAATTGGAAAAATTCTAAAACTTGGAAAAATATAAATGGTGCAAAAGACTTTAACATGAAAACAATATTCCAAATTAAAATTGATAAAATGAAATAAGCCAAATAAACACGGTCAAAATACATTTCAAACACTATCAAACGTATTGGATTTCTTACAATTTCAAATAATTTAGCACGTCATTAATAGGAAAATATATCAAATGACACCAAAATTGTCACAAAGCCGAATTTAGGATTAATGAAATAAGAATTAGAAAAATTATAAAAATTGGATAAATATAAATGGTACAAAAGACTTTAACATGAAAGCAATATTCCAAATTAAAATTGATAAAATGAAATAAGTCAAATATGATCAAAAAGCAAGAAAAATTGTTTTATCTGGAAACACATTTTTAACACTATCAAACGAATTAGGTTGCTTAATATTTCAATTATTTTGGTATGTAATTAAAAGGAAAATATATCAAATAGCGCCAAAATAGTCTCCAAACGCAATTTAGGTATTTTAAAAAAAGTTATATCTGCACACCCCTTTAACCTCTCAACAATGTCATGTAACCTAAAACATATTCTTTATCTGAAATATTCCCTGAAAAAGTGTTTATGTGGATCATCATGCCAAATTCCGTGAAAAAATGTCAAGGCAATTTGGAATGCACAGTGAACATACGAGCATATATGTATACATCGATACAGAGGATTTTACATATAAAGATAGGTAGATAGAGTATTTGTATTTATACAACAGTATATAATTTATATTAGCTCTTTAGATGGATCGAAGTGAATATTGATCTACCATTTTGAAGTAAAATCTATATGAGCCAAATTTTATTCATCTAGCTGGTTTCGTTTTCAAATGATAGTGTTCTCACACGGATAAACATAATTAAAAACGATAATTATGTTTGTTCATTATTTCTTTTTAAAACTTTAGTTATCCATACTGGTCTCAAGGTCGAATAAAGTAATTTGTCGCAACGTCACGAACTACTATAATGCCCTTCCCATTCATTTTCATGTTTACAACAGCCAATAAACAAACAATAAACTGCCCTTCCGTTTGAAACTAAAGCCAGAATTGTCATAATATGAGAATTTGCCCTACTGAAATCGCCTTATTTTGGAGGATTGCAATAAATACTCTACGCGTAATTCTTTTAGGAGAGATTTGGTTTTAAAATAAAATTAGCGACGATCAATGAATGAAATAGAAAAACATTCAATTAAAACTAGTTTTGTTAGAATCGGGTCATGGGTTGCAGAATTTCACGAACTTTTATTTATATTTTATAAAATACAGAATAAAATATGTGTGTCGTTTCAACTGTCCCAGTTGCCACTCTTCGAATGAAAGAAATTTTTCTTTCCAAGCTGACTTGTTCTTATTTATATTTTTTACCTGAAAAGAAAAAAAAAACATTATTTCATTTAAAATTATGAAAATAAGATATTTCCTCATTTATGGAATAAAGATTTATCATTAAAATTAATGGAGAATGATAACTGTTATTTTTCAGTATTAAGATAAATGTCATAGAGTTTAGAAAACTATGAACTCTATTACTGAAGATATCACAAATTTTACGATTGCTATCTCAATAAAAAATGTGCACGTGAGATCAAGGCAGCAGTACTTAGGTGTATCTCAACTCTTGAAGGCAATATTTGCCTGTTTTCCACTGCAATCCTGTGAGATGTGTTTGGATATATATTTTAAATATGTAATACATTTAGTTATATACCTTGTGTCCATAAAATACGTAAAAACTGCAAAAATGTATTAATAAGAGTGATATATTTTATTTTAGAGCATAGTAAATGTAATTTTTTTTAATTTTCTTTTTCTTAACAGTTTTCAATTTTTTAAAAATAGTATAAAGTCAGATACCTTTAAAATTTTAGATTTGAAAAACGAAAAAGATATTTTCCTACAATTTGATATAAAAATTTAGTTTATAATATACACATTTCAAAATTTTTCTTGTTAAGTGATATATATATATATATAATATATATATATATATATATATATATATATATATATATATATATATATATATATATATATATATATATATACTACTTGAAAAAAAAGCAAATAAAACTTTTTAAAAGTAGATCTTCATTAAAGAACTTTTTTCTAAAAAAATATTTTAAAAGGAGCAGAAACTTTTATTTTATGATGAATTGAAAAAGGTACTTATAGTGAATATTTAAAGACTCAAAATGTACTATATCTTTTTATTGAACCTTAGTTTTGATACATAGTTCTTCTTATCTGAAGATTACAAATTTTTCGCCTAAATAGACAAAAGAAAAATTAAATTCAGAATAGGTATTTTTTCATTCTGAAACACATAGGAAACAGTGTCTTACTTGCAATGTTCTGCCTTCAAAGAGTTGAGTTGTAGTTAGCAGTCAAGTTTGTTTACAGAAATGCACATTCTCTATAAGATAGCGAACACCTCAATTAATCCAGTATGCTGGGTTTAACTGAATTAAACGAACTATACAGGAAATGCAAATGTTTGCATTAGCATCCTTCCGCTGGTACATAATTTATTTCACTTTTCTTCAAGAATTATAAGGTTTGTGCTTTACCTCACAAATGGTTCCTTATTGCTATATTTTGAACTACATATAAATATAGAGACACCAATATCTCAAGTGCTTAAGATACCAAAGGTTCTTAATCCGGTCCTGGAGTTTACATACATATGTGGCCAATTATTCGAATATATTCTGATTGGACCAATTTAGCCTAAAAAAAGGTATAAAACTACAACTAAGATCTTTCTAAATCATATGCCAAATTTGATTCTATTAGTTTGCAGCATTTTTTGAAAATTCGTTTTCAGACTCAGAGAGGAAACATACATAAAATCAAATTTTATCTTCATACTCAGGTAGCACGAATATATCGGTCAATGTAGTACAAATGATGACCAATGTTTAGAATGTTGCTGAATATCGGACATCCAATTTTGGACATCTGCCAATCTTATTGACCGACATAATAATGAATTAAAGTTTGAAATTATTTAAAAGAAAGCATTTAAAAGATTTTGTATTGATTATAAAAGAAATATTATCCTATAAAATGAAATTTGATAAATTTACCAGTGTTAACGAAACCCACTTTTTTTAATGCTTTTTCTTAATGTTGTTAATATTATCATGCAAAGCCATAAAAAGATATTATTTTTATAATAGTTAGTTATATCTATAGGTATTTATAAAAATGAGTATCGTTTTCTGACTTCAACTGATATCTCACGATATTCAGCGCAACACAGGGGAACTGAAGTGAATCGATTCTGCCTTCTCGACAAGGCAACACAAGGAGTCAATGACTAATTGTAGATATTGCGATTCTTTGGAAAGCTGTGAGACAAGCAAAGTAGTAAGTATAAGGCAATTTGTCGTAATGTCACGAACAACTATAATGCCCTTCCCATTCATTTTCATGTTTACAACAGCCAATAGACAAACAATAAACTGCCCTTCCGTTTGAAACTAAAGTCAGAATTGTCATAATTTGAGAATTTGCCCTACTGCGTGAAATCGCCTTATTGGAGTGCTGTATATTTCTATTCTGTGGGGAAATACCAGGGAATAAATATTTTAAACGTAGAGCTTCTAAACAAACAGGAAAATGACTTACTTTAAAAAGAAGTGGATGAATTAATTCGCATTGCAAAATTACCACGTGGTCAATTGATCAGGAGAAATATTGACCAACAGTGCTAAATATCAAAAAAGGATATTCAAGGATATCGAGGGACCAACATTGCTAAATATTCATAAATGGCATTCAGGGAATTACATTAAAATGATATTTAGGAGGGAGGTGATGTAGCCTGATATTTGTAATTTTGATATTGCCGGTTATTTTTTGTGCTATCTGAATGTCTGGCTTTAATTTTCGTTTTCTTACATATACAACAGGTAAATAAACACTTATACACAGATATAATTACGAAACTAAAAAAAAAATGTTTAAAAAAATCCTCTACGGATTTATATGATCTGACTATTCTTCAAATTTTTATGATGATAACAATATTTTCTATTCTTCGTATTTACGGGATAAAGAAAACCTCGTTTTGCATTTAAAAGAGTACTTTCGTGTGGATTTAATACATATACTTATATATATCATTTGGTAATCACTGCTTATAGGAATAAAAGACGTTGAAAAGAAAATTGTTCTAAATGTTCCACTGCAGCTGATACCCCGCCTCAACACCTTTATTAAGAGCGTCAGTTATTTCCGTGTGTTTGGAGGAGTGATTTGAAAGGAAGCAGCTTTACTCGTAGAAAAACGAGCCAAACACAAAAACTTATTACGGCAGCGTAGCGTGACTCGCCAATAACCCGAAATTACAATGATTTCTTCCTTGATAACAATCGACCATTTTGCGAATCATCCTTTATTATTATTAACCCTTGTGTGCTTTTTTCTCCCCTCCTTTCTTGTCTCGTTTTACCGCCAGATACTGCTTAAATGATGTGGGAGAAAAATACAAGCGTATTCTTTCTCTTCTCATCTGGAAAGATATGACTGGTTGGATACCCATTATCTCTGACCACGTAAATAATGAGGGATTCTAAATGCGACAATAATGCTGCAAGTTCTTCTAATCCCCGTCGGCATTCTTCCGAGAGATCATGGCCAAAGATTTTTCAGAGAAGAGTGACCAAGGTAAATTATGTTGCTATTTGTCAAATATTTATTCATGTTATTGGCAATGTATGGAATGGTCGCAACTCTACGTCATGCATTCCAAACCGATTGGTTTGATTTTTCACATCTGTCTACATACATACCCTCCTGAACTAAAATTTGCCGAAACAACTTGTACCATTTGGATCCACCAATGCAAATTTTTTTTTTTTTTTTTTTTTTTTTTTTTTTTTTTTTTTTTTGATATCACAAAGTATTCAACTTCATAAAACATAAAATGAACTAGTCTCATGGGGAAAGGCATGCCAATTGCTGTCGAAATTAATTCAAGAAAACTTTTAATAGAAATTAGCAAGAAGCGACTAACCAAAGATAGAGAGTAGACTAGAGTTCTCAAACTGGATGCCACGAGCACACATGTCAAAGGGGGGGGGGGCAATAATTATGAAAAGTCAGCTCAAAAGGGGGAATTTACTTAAATATTTAATGTTTTTTTTTTTCTCGCCCCTGCTGAAAGGTGTGTTAAGAACTGTCCATACATTTATATCAATATACGAATTCTGCGGCTCTTAAACTGGGTACCACAGTGAAAAAAAAAAGTTTGAGAACCAATGAATTGAAGCAGAATTTCTTATATTGTTGGTAGCGATCCCAATTGGGGTCAAGGGATCTGCAGCTAAGGGATCTGACTAAAACTTTTAGAATTTTTGATACTTCTTAACCATAATAAAATGAAAATAGTGATTAGTTCTAAACAATATTGAAGAAGTGCTTCGGGCGAAGCACTGAAGCCATCTTGCCAACATTTGATAATATAAACTAGAAATAAATGATCACATCCTTCCCACTGATACTTACTTCTAACAGCGCATATGTGCAGATTAAGTGGGTATTCTCAGTAGTGACCTTCCAAGTTTTTGATACACTTAATGGACAAAATAAGCTAATGTTTGAATCTACTCACGTAACTGAATTATTTTCATTATAAAGTTTGTTACTTACTTAAAATTTTCACATTGTTCTATGTCTTAAAATGAAAAATTGAAGTTAATGACCTAAAACTGCAATAGTATATTAAAATGCAAATAAAGAAACTGACAGTTTCACTCACGCTTGAATCTGATTCGTGTAATGCTCATGGGGTCCCCACACCAAAAAGTTTAAGAAACCCTTTTTTTTTTTTTTTTTTTTTTTGAGGGGGGGGAGTTGGGTTTGGAGCGGTAGGTCTCCTTTTTTGCAATACAAAGGCTAATGAGACCGCACCTACTGCTTGAAGCCGATTCCAAATTTCTACGAACATCTATGACCCAGTGGGATTCAAACCCACGATTTCTGGTGCCGAAGTTCAGTGCTCTAATCATTTGGCCCTTTTTTTTTGGGGGGGGGGGGGGAAAGTACAAAGTAAATTCTGAATAGTACCTTTTTCTTTTGCCTTTCATGTGCTTTATTTCCTCCTTATTTGCCTTATAGTTTTGAGTAAGTATGCCCGCCATTAAATGTATGTTGTTGATGAAACCCAGTTTATTCGAAATTCAGGATCTATCGCAGTTCACTGCAGGTGTTATCACAGTCTAATAATTACTATCATAATTAAATAGCCAATTATCAGCTGAACATCTTACGAATGGGTGTTTCATATCCACTAACGACTTGTTCTTATATGTTTTCTAATGTTTTATCACTAAATTTTAAGGAATGAAATAAGAAATGAAACGCATAATATACTCATTAGAAGCAACTACAACTTCTTTAACAAAGATATCAATAAAACAAAAGTTAATTTTCTATTCAAAGTTCTCCTTTTCATTACCCATTCATCAAGGACTGTATTTGCTATCTTCTTCAACTGTTTGAATTGAAACAGTTTTTGCAGGAAAACAGAAAGAAAAAGCAGTTACGGGTACAGATCTTATCTTTACCTCTAACACAAAAAGCGTGTTGATAATTAAGCTTTACTTTTTCTCTCGACACGATAATTTTCTTGAACACGACACAGCTTTCAACAAACGCTCGAATGCTTACAACAAAAACGCACCAATGCTCACAAACGCTCAATCAACGCAGCTCTGCTTTGACAATTCGAACCTAATTTAATTGTCCTCAAAAAACCATGTCTGACCTGTTTGTCTAGGGTTTCATTTGAAGTGAGACGGTCATTAAATTGAAGAATTAATGGCTGACTTTGACTTTTCTTCACATTTTTTCTCGTTTTCAATTCATTTTATTGTTTCGTTAATGATAAGATTGGAACGAGTTTTTCTAGGCGGTTTACCAGTTTCTGAAATCTCAATAGATGTCTGAAACTATTTTTTTTTAATAGAGTTGTTGGATCAGACGGTTGTGATTCAAACGAAGATAGTGTGAAGCACTTTGCAGTAAATAAACCGAACTTATTTGAGATCTCAGCGAGATAAGAAAAACATGATTTTACCATTTCTTCTGTAACCCAAACAGTAAAGAGATCGGAATCTTCTCTCACGATTGTGTCCATTAGTAATCAAGGTTTTCAGTAAAAACATACGCGTACCTTAAGAGGTGTTATCACTTTTAAACCTTTAAAATATTATATTTTGTAATATTACTATGATTACAAAAAAGAATTCTAAATCTTTTATAAAAACCTCATTAGCAAAAAATCTTATTAGGACATATAAAACCTCTAATAAATTTTAATGAAAGTATGATTGTGTGAAAAAATGTAAGGTTTTAAATGCATTTTAATAAAAGAAAAAATATTTTTTGAATTCAAGAACATTACCCTTATGTCCCACAGATGTTTCGCAATTGAAATAATAAGCTGTAAACAGCTGCAAATAATTTTAATGTGCAAGAAAACCTCTTTTTTAAATGAAAGCGTATTCATCACTTGCTTATCAATGATTAAAATGAATTATTAAAAAGTGGTCTTGCAAATGTAACTAACAACGTGCGACAAAACCAGGATAAACAGGAGCGTGGTAGGGTTAAGATTGTGCTTTCTCTAAATAAGAAACTCTAACATATGTTGATTTAATCTTTAAAAGATAACTATATTATATTGCTACGAAGAAACTACAACTACTTTTTCTTTAATTATTTGATATTTATAGTATTTCAAATGCCATTTAACTTATTTTGCCAGTGTAACATATGAGATTCTTTTTAAAATTCGTGTAGGTGGAGCCTTGTACCCAATGCTTGTTATTTTACAAAAAGACAAATATTGTTACTAAAACTCATTTTGTGTTGTAAATATCTGCGCTGGATATCGGCAAAAGTTTTGAAATGCTTTAGACATTTACTGTGGTTATTAATAACTTTATTTCAGTAAATAATATATTTTTGGGGGAGAAAATGCTGAAATAAGGTATCGACAGTAAATTCTTTAAACTTAAGAGGTCTCAGAACTGTTAAACATAAAAATCGTTTAATTTCTACTTTTCAAATTTCCATAATTTTTTTTATTTCATACTAAAATGCCTGAAATTCTTTTTTGTAGAGATCTGTTATATATTTCTTTAATAAACTAACCTTAAATACCTACAAAACTAATATAAAATGTTAAAAAAATATTTATGATTTGATTATTTTTTATCGTTAAAACTGTTCTCACTTGTGAGCAAGCAGGCTTACAAGAAATATTTTTTCATACAAATGTTAAATTTTGAGTTTTTAATGAAAAACATACTTCTAAAATTGAATCAAACTTAAAATAATTTTTAAAAAATTAAGCATAATTTAAGCATATTTTATATTTTAAAAACATATTTAGAATTTTATCCCTCTTTTTTGGTTATTTTAACATGTATGTACCTATCTAAAACTAAAATTATTACTCTAATAGCAATAATTTTAGTTTCAGTTACAAGAAAACATTATGTTGAATTTGAAAATTTTGTGCAAAAATATTCAATAGGTTCTTGAGCGTAACATTAAAAATTTGTATTCTGAGAAAAATCAACTTCTAAGTCCACTGCCAAGCACAAAAACCACAAGAGTGTCCTTTATATTTTTAATCATAATTATTAAACAAATCGGAATTCTTCTATGTCTTTTTTATTAAACTAGCGTAGAACATCTCAATCTATAACATATATATTTTTTTGAAAAATCGAAACTTTTGAAGGTTTAAGAGTCCCAAGACCCCTTAAACATTTTAGCTAGTAATAATTAAACAATACGGTAAGACAAAAAATAAGACATTTTTCCTTGCTTAAAAGAGATGGCTTCCCTAAACATATTTCTACGCTTCCTGAGAACACTATCGTTATGTCTCGGACACGTTTTGTAATTGAAATAATAAACTGCTAAAGGCTGAATATAAATTATTTTATAATGAATAATTTTTTTTAAATGAATTCCTTATTTTAGCTTTAAAATAAATTTTAAAAAGTTGTCTTTCCGACGTAACAATAGTAAAAAGGTTCGATAAAAACAGGATGCCGTTTTAAGACAAAAATGTGCATGTTATGGAAATGCCATACATACATCTCTCTCTGTATATACATATAAATATTTGCAGAAGCGATGCAACAGCAGGTGATGCTCCATGGTTTCGAGATTGCTACTGGACTTTTACTAAATCGTTTAGTGGCAACGTGGGGACTAAAAAGAATGTGGAACTAGGCATGACTATTCAGCTTAAAACCGAAATGATGTCAATTTTGTATTTAATCGTTATTTTTTTGTCTGTTTTTGTGTTTTAAAATTAGATGTTAGTTTTGTTTTATGTAAGAGTGTTTTATGCTCGTTGTTATTTTAACCCTCATATATTTCCTTGCTTAAAAGAGATGGCTTCCCTAAACATATTTCTACGCTTCCTGAGAACACTATCGTTATGTCTCGGACACGTTTTGTAATTGAAATAATAAACTGCTAAAGGCTGAATATAAATTATTTTATAATGAATAATTTTTTTTAAATGAATTCCTTATTTTAGCTTTAAAATAAATTTTAAAATGTTGTCTTTCCGACGTAACAATAGTAAAAAGGTTCGATAAAAACAGGATGCCGTTTTAAGACAAAAATGTGCATGTTATGGAAATGCCATACATACATCTCTCTCTGTATATACATATAAATATTTGCAGAAGCGATGCAACAGCAGGTGATGCTC
Source organism: Pardosa pseudoannulata (assembly GCA_032207245.1). Lineage (NCBI taxonomy): Eukaryota > Metazoa > Arthropoda > Arachnida > Araneae > Lycosidae > Pardosa > Pardosa pseudoannulata. The sequence goes on along the minus strand of CM063505.1, from coordinate 185,660,562 downwards.
CATGGTTTCGAGATTGCTACTGGACTTTTACTAAATCGTTTAGTGGCAACGTGGGGACTAAAAAGAATGTGGAACTAGGCATGACTATTCAGCTTAAAACCGAAATGATGTCAATTTTGTATTTAATCGTTATTTTTTTGTCTGTTTTTGTGTTTTAAAATTAGATGTTAGTTTTGTTTTATGTAAGAGTGTTTTATGCTCGTTGTTATTTTAACCCTCATATATATATATATATATATATATATATATATATATGTACACACACACACACACACACACATATATATATATATATATATATATATATATATATATATATATATATACATATATATATTTCATTTCCCCTTAATTAAAAATAAGGACTGACTTCAGTTAAGTTTTTCCAGATTAAGTCTGTAACAATAGAAATCCGATTTCTATTCTTTTTTTTTTTTTTTTTTTTTTTTTAATTTACATTCTCAATTACCCTAACATCAAAAAAGAGCTCAGTTGTTCGAATGTTTGGTGTTGATTTTTATGAAAAAAAATCTAAAACTACATGCAACATGAACTATCTTCAAATCAATGGATGGTTATTGTCAAAACAGATATTCAGTTTTTTCTCTTTCTTTGTTTTTTGTTCATTTTTTTAGAATCTGAATCATTGCTGCGAAAGTGCATGGAAGAACTTTTCTAATGACAGTCATATATTCCTGCTAAGCTGGATAAATCAAATAAAAAAGGGGTTATTAAAGAATGGCTTAACGTCTTTTTTATTAATATTTGCTACGATGGTTTTCACGTTTATTTTACTATTCTGAGAAAAAAAAAGTAATGAAAATATAGCTTTAATACTCTTTGAAGGAAAAAGACTTCGAAATACGCCGGGAGTAGGGTACGTTTTGACGAGCTGTTGTTACGCTACATCAGTGCTTCAAAGAATTTTCGCAAGAGCGAACCAAACGACATTTGGAACCCGGAGCCAACTCATGACAGGAAAGAACTCAGAGGGGGGGAACTCTCTAAAGAAGAAAGAACCGAGCTGTAGCCAGCCATCCGCTCCGCTGACGTGACTATCAAATAGAGGCTCTCCTTGTGGTCCTCTCTCACTAACTCCTTTTTTTTTCATCTTTATTTTTTCGCCAGATAATTTCTGCTTCTTTTTTTACTTCCATCCTTCCAAGAGCCATCCAAGCAGTCAGTCCTCCTAGTAATCAGTCACACAACTCGTGCTGCAGGGTAAAAAGTAGTCACGTGACAGTAAGGGAGGGGGAGGAATTCTTTCTTTTTAGATCCCACCGATTTTTTCCCACTGCAAAGCATCATCAGCCGTGAACACAAAAAGGTGGCGTACCAGTCTTGGCGATATTGCGCCAAGGCTGGGTCGCCACTTACCAGTTCACGAATGACTTGTATTTAGAAGAACTGTGATATGTATTGTTAGGCATTATAATCTTATTTTCTCTCGCAGATAAACTGCTGAGATTATTCTTATTTCCCTTTTAAATATCAAACCGCAAAAATTTAACTTAAATGAAATATACTTGATTTTAAGGTTTTTTAACGTTCATCATTTTAAATTTGTAACCATTTAATAGATCTTCGGATTTCGATACCGTTTTTCATATGTTATTTAGTACACACATAGCATACAATTTCCCTCGAACACAGTTTTACTGTAATAAATGGCAGTATGCCAGAATCAGAGCTTTTACAGAAAGCATACATTTGCAAGAATTTTAATAGAACCTCTCTCAAATAGAATGTACATATGTTACAAGTAAGTTATCAAAAATATTACACGAAATTAAAATAAATATATTTGTACCGCTTATGAGAACAAGCATTTATTAGCACCATGCACTTTCCACATTTAGTATTCATAAAAAGGGAAAGATTGATCGTTAAACTGATTTTCCAAAACCATATTTCTTGCTTAGAGATTTTAGAAAAAGACAAGATATTGAATATTTTTGCTTCTTCTTATTTTTAATTTTAAAATTAAGAGAACAATATATTTTTGATTCAATGATTCTCACGAAATACTTAAATGTATAGATAAAAACTTATTTTATTATTTCACACCTTCGTAAGATTCAGCTGTTATCAATTTTTTATGCCCTATTAAGCCACAAAAGTAAGTTAAAAATCTACAAACAATTTCCCTATTCCATAACACCAATTATGAAAAATAACTGTAGTTCTTAGAGAAAAATTACTTATAAAAGTAAGTTAAAGAAAAGTTTGAATGTGTTAAGTAGTGTTTCCTCATACGATTTAGAAAATCTTGTTTTCAAAATTATTTTTAGATATAGCCTTTGCTTTGTAATATATTTATACATGCTTTATACATGCATATGCACGCATAAACGAGATTCTAGATTCAACTGCACTGTATAAAATTGTCAAAAAAACATTTTTAAATCTTTTTTTTTAAATTTATATGGAACACTATTTATGAAGCTTAACAATATCAATAGTAATTTTAATATTTTTTGTTTAGGATAAAGTATATATTTATGTTTTGACTCAGGAAAACCTATTCCTTTGATGGCTGCCATAAATGTCAATAACACATTTTAACTATAAACAATAATTTTAGAAAATTAAGAACTAAAATTATTCTAATTTTCACATGATTATTATAAATTTAATAAACATAAGGTAGAGCACTCTAAAAATATTTTATGTATAAAAATTCTGTAAAATTAATCCTAGTGTTTATATGAAATTTTTGTTAGGAACTAACAATAAATGAAACTAATGTATCTGATTGTCATCTACAGATTAATGAGAATCTGTTTTAATGGATTGTCACGTAGCGTACAAGAAATATATATTAACTAATTTCTTATTTTTCAAAAAGTGTTATTGGAACTTATTATATCAAAATATTAGTAAACCTAGTTATTTTTGCCAGTTAGAAGCTTTAAAATAAAACAACAAGTTATAAAATTATGAGTTCATGCATGCGTTACTTTTATAAAAGCGGTTATAAAAATTGCTTTTCTTCAAATTATAAAAAAAATATGGATATTCAGTGAATATTTATTTAAGCTCATGAAAGAATTTTATAGAAATGAATCAAAATATGATAAAATTGACATTCGTTAGTCACCTGTGAACAAACTCATAATAGCTTCGTATAATGGTTTGGCGAATAATCTTCTCCTTTGGCAACTTTTCTGATTCAGCGCTACTATCAGATAATTTTTGTATGGCAACCCTACACTTGCTGGTCTTTCCCTCCATTCTTCTGCTGGCAGCGTGAGCAGTAGTAGTCGATCTGTACTAAAGTAACAAGAGCAAGCAACTGGAAACAAAAGCTTTATGAAAGAAAATATACAATTATTTCTTGGGGGTGGAATTTTGTTTACAAGTTTGAAATACGTGGATTAATTCTTGTGGAATGTTTACAAAGTGTTCTTACAGGAGTTTATTTTTTTCAAGTGGATTTCTGAAATCAATCAATGCGTGAAGTCGCCCATTTCTTTTAACTAGCCCACTTTTACATATTAATCGTGTCAACACTCAAAGAAGCATTTCATTAGCTATAATTCTACAGTATCTATGGATATTCTGTGTGGATTCCTTTCGCTACATCTTACTATGCCTTTATCGTTGTATATAAGCCTTCTGACGGCGCTTATCAACTCGACGTAACAGTTGCAATTTTGATTACTACTATCATTTGTGGATTATTAGTTTTGAAATATCATATGAAGGATATGGAAGAATTAGAAATTGTATGAATAAAATAACCGTCATGGAGACACCAAAAATTCGTCGATTCATATACACGTAAGGAAAAGCACAAATTTATCAAAGTGCGTTAAAATCCTTTTGTGTGCTCTTCTGATTATCTGGTTAAACCGCACCCTACTATTTTATTTTCTCTACTCAGTGTTTGAATCTCCTGTTAAACGAAAAAGGGGCTCTCGATGTGGCCACCGCCGATTTGGAACCCGCGACTTAATACAACCGCTTGGATGAAGTTCTCATCAAATTTTACGGTATGTATAAATCTATCCATTTATCACTAAAAAATAGCAACTTTACCTGATTTTATCTTGAAAAAATTTTGCTTTAATCATTTATACTTGCATGGTTATTTAGTTTTATCGGTCATAAAGAGCAGAGGCGTATTTCATTCTAAATTACTTTTGTATAACAATATATTATTCAATCCCTTTTTTTAAAGCTTCCATTTTTGTCTGGTTCAGTTGTTGCATGTAAAACGAATATGAAATCACTTTGATAAATACCGAAAATGTTAAAGTTTGTTAACCAGTTTTAATTCTCTTTTTATAATACTGTGCATCAATTGTACATTTCAAAGCTGGGAATTTGTTTACTACGTATATATATATTCGAGTTAAAAGAGACAAATATATTGATAATTTTACGTGCATAAGTGTGGTGGGGTCTCGCACCCTTAATTTGGCGAAAAATCTACTTTATTGTTTACGTCCCCTGTACAACCGCATTATATTTAAAACATGCACGGTTACACAAAAGTAGTTGTAAAATAATTGCTTTTGTTTAAATTTAAGTCGAAAAATCAAGTGAATATTCATAAGAGTTCATTGAATATTTTGCAATGAAAAAATTAAAACTGGTAAAATTTTTAAGTTTTTGTTTTAAGTCCTCTTTAATCTGAGTAAAAAAACCCACGAGGAATGTCCTGTAAAACCAAAATTTTTGTATTTAAACTTTTGTACGCATATCATTTTGAAGTGTAAATAACTAACATCATTGTATTTTGCAGTGATAAGAACGTCTGTGATTCGTTTGTGACGTTGACGTCTGTGATTCTTTTAGAATTAAGAATTAGGTTTTTGTTTGAATCATGTAAATATATTTTGGAATTTGTCCCGGCATAATCGCGTATTTTTTTTTTTTTATAAATGTTTCCAAATGATTTGATTTTGTTAATGATTTTAAGAATCATTAAAAATTCTATTCAATTTGATCGTTAAGAATATTTTTCTGTCAAAAATTAGAAGAATCTGCCAAGTAAATAGTGTTAATTAACAATGGGCATCCAACTATGATTAGAATTAAAATTAAAATTAGAATTACACAGCAAAGCGAAATCATGTTTTAATTCTCAAAATTCTGTAAGAAGTCTTTATGAATACGTCGAAAAATTTGATGTTTATCAATGTTTAAATTTTATTTTCTTAAAACAAGTGGAACGTAGTATTCGTTGTTCTTTGTTCTATATCAATAATTAAGAGGTGTAACGTTATTAGTTTCCCCCTTATTAAATATATTTCCCATTGTATTTAACTATTAACGATAGACCTGTGTATTTGTACTACAAATTACTTTTACTGTATTTTACTGTGTGTACCTCGGATAATTACAAGTTACAATAAGCAACTGCCAGTTAAATTATACAAACAAGATGTGGGTTTAACAAACAAGTTGAAATTTAAGACAGAGAAAGAATAGCTGGCGTAAATTTTGTCGTAAAACTTATCCACAGGAAATAGGGACTTAACGTATTTCACGGAATGATGCGGCTTTTTCAATAAATAACGGAAATTATGAACACAAAGCTGCTTGAATTACTTATGTGAATTTAACAGAAATGAACCATACTTCTAAAATAGCGGGAAGAGTTAACTAGCCAATGTTTTGTAATTATCTTCATATTAATAATGCCGTAAAATAGTTTGTTCTGGAACTAAAATCGAATGAAAGTGCATTAGATAAAAAGCTTTAATAATAAAAGGGTCGTTTATGCACATAGTAATCAAGTTTCAAATGGTGGAATGTTTTGTAGGTATTTTTTGCCAATAATTTAAACTAACCAGTTTCGGGATTAAATGAAACAGATATTAGATTTTGATTCTCTGTTTTAAATGATTTTATTGAATACAGTTTTGTATTTCCCTCATTATAAATCCCCAATAAGTATGCAAAAGTTCGGAATTCTTGAGAATGTTTCGCTTGAATGGTACTTAATTATATAAACTAATACAAGAAAATTGCACAGTAGTTGTATTTCGTATTCAAAGCACGAAAGAGTCCCGTTTACATGGTTTTTAGTTCTAATGTAAGAATTAAAGCAGGGTATATGTTAAGGTTACGCACAATGTTTTTTAGAAATCATTGTTTTATTTTTTTAAGATTTTTTTTAAAGTTATGATTTAGCTTCAATATTACGCGTAATTTTAATTTAGTAAATTTGTAAAGGAAACTGAATTAACGTATATTTCCTTATACAGTCAATATGACGAGAAATTTGCATTTAGCATTACTATGTTGAATAGTCCTTTTAATTATTTAAATTCCAGTATTTCAACAAGTATGGTTTACAATATGGCGTACTTTTGTTCTTTTTGCATTAAAACGCGAATTTTTTTACTATAAATTTCGTTGAACCATGACTTTCTAGGCTTATTTTACAGCTTCATAACTTTTTATTTAAATAACATTCAGAATTTTTTTTTATTTAAACACGAATCTTGTAAATTGAAGTATAGCTTGTTAAATAATCTTAATATTTGCAATATTAGAATAGTAAACGGAACCTTGTCATATATTAGGCGTTCGGATTTTCGGTAAGTACCTTTACTGAGCTGTTTTTGTTTACTGATCTTAACATTAATTACAATTTAGCGAAATTAACGAGTTAAAAATGTTTTAATGCGCTTTTAAATGTGTAAATCAAGAATAAATTTTTAACAAAAATCGTAATTCGCCATTTCTATAAAAAGTATAGCGTTGAAGGATTTTTTGAAGAGAAACTGTTCCTTATATTTAATTATTATTTTAATCATTTTATCCCAGAAAAACGATAATAAGTTAGTTTTTGTAATTTTATCCTTTTTTTTGGGTCATAGGTTCTAAATTATACTTTTTCTAATATCAGAACGATGACTTAAACGTTTTAACCTGTATATTGTCATAAGGTATTATTTTCATTTCAAATTTTTATGGTAAATGATTTCAATTATATTCTCATTTAATTTTTTTACTCTAGTCTCGTTGTATCTAATAACCAACCATATTTCCACTATTTAGCAAGCGGACCCTATGGAAGGGCTTGTTCTCGAGCTTCAATGGTTTCTTATTTTTGTTTTACGTAACTTATTTGTGTATTTCGTGTTAGTCACGGACGCTTTTGCCTGTAAGATATTGCGTGGCCTGAAAAAAGTATGTTAAAAGATTAACGTGTATTAATTAAAAATAATCATTAATTCAATATATGGTGTGCTCCAGTAATAGATCACTGGTATAATGAATTTACAAATTGCCGTAGATCTAAGTAACCTTTTCTATTATATGTGAATTATGTTCCTCATGTAAATTAGTAATCCAGAAAGATGACCGGATTTCGTGGGTGCGAATACCTTCTTGCCTGAATGTTCGTTATTGTTCGAAATCAGCCATCATTAGCCTTTGTGTAGCAAAAACAGATGGTTTAAAGGAAAAAAAAAACATTAGAGATGGTTGCTATTCTGTAAATTGCTCGTCTTCCACATCTAACTGGTATTTATATGAAGGTAGTTAATTAAATCGATAATTAAAATATTTGTGACATTTCTGCCCCCTCTTTTCTCTCTGGAGTTCAATCATTAACTGCTGAACTTCGACTTTTGCAATCTATTCTATTAATTTTGCGTATTTGAAGTAATTCTTTTCCCTATTTGGTTCGGATGTTAATGTAATTGGGTGTTCATAACGGTATCTCCCATAATATTTTAATCTGTTTAATAGAATTTTAAAACGATACCGATATACTGATATATATATTTTTATTTATAAAGAAATTATACTTTGCTATATGAAGAGTTTAAGCATTTGGTTTGTTGTTGTAAGAACAAAATTGAAGTGTTTCGCATGGAATTTTATCCTCAAGTTCGTACTGAAACAAGTTTCAGGGCTTTAGCAATGGAGAAATATTTACTATTCCTTTATTTCAGATTGCTTTATGCATTTAGTTGTTCTTCCAGTATTTCTGAATATATTTTTAAATTTATTCTCAGGAGGTTTTGTTTTAAGAAAGATCGGATTGTACCGGAAATACTTCCCAAATCATCGTTGAACCTCCTGTCATTTAACAGTTCATTGGTGCTAGATATGCTAATAGCATCAAAATTTTCCAAAATTGAGTTTCGTTTTAAGATTTGACATTGTATTCATTGCAAGCCTTCCAACGTAATATGCCAGGAAAATAATTTTATCTCTCAGAATTGCACAGCACTTGAATAGGGAAGTTCAAAGCGTTTATTTTTCAGTTGAAAAATGCTTTTCTTTGATAAAATTCTCTTCCATTCATAACCATTTTCTTTTATACTACGATATACGAATTTGCGAATCATTCGAAATATTTTTTTTTTATTAGTATTCATTGCAATCCATCGTACTTAATATGCCACGAAAATAATTTTTTCTCCCAGAATTGCATAGCACTTTAATAGGTATTTTTCAGAGTTTATTTTTCAGGTGAAAAATGCTTTTCTCTTGATGAATAGAAATTTTCATCTACTCATAGCTTTCATACGTTTTCTTTTATACTACTATATACCAATTTCCAATTCATTCAGATGCGCTATTTTACACACTATTAACGATTTAAGTGTTAACCAATTACTAACAGAATATGGTCTATAGATTTTGCTCTTTAAGTTTTCACTTGAATCTCATAACATACTTTTGTTTGGAATTTTGTTTTCTGGTTTAAACTTGGAAGAAAAATAAAGAATTTCACTACGTGTTTGTATTATTCATTCTGTATGAAAATGAAAGCTATACTAAACATTTTATTATAGTGTTTTTCAGCATTAAAGTATTAATTGAAGTAAAAAGCGTTTCTTTGAATTGATAAACGAAGTTTACAAAAAGATTACCAGTGGAAGAAGCGTTGGGTTTTGAATCGCGAACTGCGAGTTAACAGTTGATGTAGAGAAACGTAGGCAGATTGCCATGACATGTCGAGTTCTTCAGGTACGTGCGAGGATTTTGACTCTACTTTTAACTTGTTATTTCGGTTTGGTTAAATACAGCTACGTTTCCATGTAAATGGGTAAATGGCATGGGAGCTGTGTTGTATTTGAAAAATAATTGTTTGTTTTTTCTCGAGAGAATAACAAATTTGAACTTAGGGAGTATTTTTTGTAATTTGTTTTTGCTATGGTAATTTTCGTTTCATAACTAAAACTTGGCATCCCAGAAGGCAAATTCGTTAAAGTTTCAAAGCAGTATTTGAAAAATTTATTGCTCTCTTGAATTTAATTTACGGAGACTACTGTTCTCTTCGAATACCCAGTTCTATTGGTTTACTCTCGCCGTAATTTTGGAAGATAAAATTAATAATATACAATAAAATCTCATAACATCATAACTTAGAGGTCCTAACATTGTTATTTTAGAGGGATGTCGTTAAATCGAGCGATATAAAAATAAAACACCAATAGAAAATTTTATTTTTAAATAAAATTATAACTAGTGTGATACGTTTATGGCATAGTATTTTACATATTAAAAATAAAGAACATAGGATTAATCTATTACTGGCAACGTATACAAAAAATTAAAAAATGTACAGGGATGCAGTAAAATTGGAAAAAATCCATTGTTTTTTGTTTGCCCCAGTTAAATCAACTAACAAAGTATGTATAGTCTAAAAAAGTATAAAATTTTTTATTTCCCTATGTTTGGAAACTGGTAGCTAGTGGATAGTAATGCGCGTAACCAACCTACCGATGTTTGGTGAGTATAATATAGTTACAGAGAGAAATTAAAAAAAAAAAAAAACGATTGATCGGAAGAAAAATATCGTTTTAAGATTTATTGCTGTAAGGAATGTCGTTAAATCGAGGACAGTAATTTATCTGAAAGAATTTCACTTGGACTGCGAAATATTAGAGGGGTTTATTGTTTTATCGGATCGAAGTAAAGATATCTTATTTAGGGATGGGGGTGATTAGAATGTAGACGGAATGAGTTCCAGAGAGAAAGGAGGTAGTTGATTTTATGGTGATACGTAGCAACTTCGATCATTTACCTAATTAACAGTCTGCGTGTTAATTAACGTTTCGTTTACGCGAAAACTTTATAATTGAAATATTTGATTTTTAGTTTCGAATCTGAGCGTAAAAATATTTCATTAGACAAATTTTTTTATCACCCGAGTTTTTATTAGCGCTTTTATTAGTAATAAAATTTATTCTGAATGTGCACATGAAGCAGGGTGTTCTCAACCTTTTTGCGGCGTTAGCGCATTCAAAATTGCAAAACATTGTGGTTGACGCAATAGGATTGTTAAAAAAAATCTGACATTTATAGAAAGACATTTAGTAGTATATTTACTACTACATGTTATGTATTTAAGTCAAATAAGTGTGATCTTTAACACTACATTTCATTTGTTAATTGCCCTCAGTTGATGAGGGTGTAAGATGATACCCAAATCGCAAACAGTACATTGGTGAGTTGAAATGTGATTTCTTGAAATGTGTGTTTTTATGACGATCATTGTGGAAAATAAAATTTTCCCACAAGTATGTGGAAAACACATTTGAAATTTTAACTTTTTCATTATCTAAACATTTTTCCGGGAGTAACAAGAGAACTCTTGTAATATTACTGCGTGCCTTCTTAAATAAACTTAACGAATAAGTTTTATGATACCTATGAAATATTCTTATAAATATCAGAGACCTTAATTTTTTATGTTGAATTTAAAGTTTTTTTTTTAAAAAATTTAATTTTACTTTTAGAATCTTACTAACCCTGATTAATTCACTATGCCTTCATTTTCGATTATTACTGCATTACCCTAGATTTGTATTTGTGCTCTAGCATTCTGTTGCACAATTTCGTGGTAAATTGTGAAGTTTTTTATTGTTTGTACTTATTTTACCCGAAAATTGATTTCAAAACTTTCCATTGTGCTATGGAGTATGTAGTTATTCAAATATAACATGTCATAATTTGTAGTCATGCATGTAAACATTTTTCTTCATAAAAAAAGATTGCACGATTCCAAAGTATAATTCTCAATTTTGTAATTAATAACAATTTATTTTTCTGATAAAAATTAGCTTCAATAAGAATCGCTAATTTATGCATTTATGTTTAACACTGTACTTGTGACTTACAGATTCTTTCGGGGAGTTGGGAGGTGAGATGTCATTTGCAGTTATTTTCAGAATTATATTCTCAGGTTGTAAATAGACTTGACAACCATCGTAAAATTCTTATTTTGCTGTACTATACAAGTTTTAAGCAAAGGTAAACTTGGTATTATGTTCATTGATAATTTGAATGCATAGAACTTATTTAGTATCTTATCCATCGATGTAAAAATGAAATGTTTTCAGATCAATTTAAAAATTAAAACAGATTTTCGTTTGCCTGTTAAATTTATGAATATTAAGTATATGCATAAATCAAATTTAATATCCAGGAAGTTAAATACAACTACTTAATAATACAGAAATAATTGAAATTTTGTATACTCATCAATAAGATAATATCTTGATGATCAACAATTTGTTTTAAAATAATTCGTGTACTCTTTATTTGTAGAGTTTATTGTGCAAACATGCTGAAGTTACATACCTACACAATACTTATTTATAAAACTTAAGAAATATTGCAATTCGAAGAAATTTTTACATACATAAATCGGATCTTGTAAATTTTGCGTTCTAATTGTGTTGCATATTCATCGGTGTGCCGTTAGGACTATTTGATCCATCCATTTAGGACTCGTAATCGATTCTGTCGTGGCTTTGTTTTGTCAGCTTTACTTTGCTTCCCCTGACAGCTACCAAATTAGAATGTTTCGTGTAAAATTGCAGAAATATTTCGACACTGCTGTGTGTGTGTGTCGGAGGGAACATGGTCACATGATGAACATGAGCTTTGCCGTTATTTTTTTCCTCTCTTTCTAACGACATTTGGAACAGTGCCATGTTTCATGAGTAGGAACTTGGTTGCTGGGTTTGTAAGATTCTTCTATGTTTGACGTCATTTCTGAAAAAAATTTGCTGTAATTATCCTTCACGCTGCTTTGGCTTTAGCTTTTTCCCTATCGCACATAACTGTTTTTGAAGTCGATCTCTCATAAATTCAGATTTACGAGTGTTCACAAAATAGTTTTTTTGAAATTTACATTCCAAATTGAAATTGGTCGTACATGTCAGGTTACTGTTAAAAGGATTGACTTAGGTTTGCGGTTGACGTATTTAAGCACTAAAATTTTTGCGTATATAATGCATGTACGCATTTAATGCCTGTGAGTATTTAATTCACATACCCATTTAGTAGGTCTTATGTTAAATGATTAGGAATTCTCACATTATTAGTATTGATATCAGTCTAACAAGTATTTTTGTAAAATAATGATACAATAACTGTATAACATCGGATTTAAAACTGTTGACCAACATATTATGTATTTGGAATATTTTTCAAATTTAGGTGAACAAGTTTTCGTTCTCGTTTACATTAATGTGTACCCAATTTTAAACAATTTTACTAACACAATTAAGTATTCTCGTAACAGGAGACTGCTGAGTAGCTTAGTTTTTATACCTATCTATGCAGAATTGTCATTTTTTTTTACAATTGCTTTAACTTTTTGTTTCTCAGTGTATGTTGTTAAATTTTATACCCTAATAGTTAAACATCATATGTAGGACATTAATGTTTATTATTGAAGCTGTAATTTCGATTCCCTTTTCTAGCTAACTACCCAAGTAGTTTGTCGACTTCTCTCTCTAAATGTTCGAATCTTATTGTACAATAAGAAGGTTGTCTGCACGCACTTCAGTACAGAGTTTTTATTAGTTGAATTCCTAAATTTTTAAAATTTATTGTGAATGAGTTCCAAACCTAATTTTACATATTTTCTCAGTAAGTTTCCATATTAGTTTTATGCCTATTAATATTTAATTATTTGCGTTTACGAAATTTATAAAATTTCTGATGTTAAACGAATGTTCTTATTTTTTCTTACTGAATATTAAAGTTTAAATGCAGAGTTGGCAACAGGCTTACTATCGATTTTTTTACCTATTATCAGCCATTTCGCAATTAGCCTTCTGTCTGGGTAATAGATGTTCTTTAATATGAAAGTAATATACTTTTTAAAATTTATATTAGTGTATATATTATATTAATGTAAATGCAAATATTTAAATAAAGCAATAAAGACTATTTTGATAATAAAGTAACCCATTTTCATAAAACATATCTCATTTTCACCCATAAATTAAGAACAAAAATGATATTTTTGGCAAATTTAACCATGCAGATAAGCAATGAGCTCCCAAACTGAAAGGAGATCACAAAGGGTTCTATCTTCATCATATCCTAAATCGCCAATCCATATGACCTGTATTAAACCTTCTGAGGGTCTGAATCTTCACACAAAATTTAAAATTTCTGTCCGACGATTTTGGAGTACATTTCGAACAGACAAAATATGTGCGCTACTTAAATATACGGGATCTTTTTACATGATTATACAAAAATGAGTGTAATAGATAATTTGTAAATGTTGTGGCGCACTTTGTTCAGAAACCTTAACAGATAGTTAATTCTGCGTATTGTATGCTAGTTATATTTTACGTAGTTCCATATCGCATTTGTATATATAGTCTGAAAAATTAATTTTTAAAATTTCATTCTTTCTATTTTTTTTTTCTCAGTATTAGTATGTTATGTAATAGTAAGCTGTATCCTTTAAGTCAACTTGGGGAGGAAAAGCTAAAATTAAAACCGGTGGTTGTAAGTACGTTGTCGGTTTTATTTCATGCAAAATTGTGTATGGTATATTGGAATTTACTAATAATACATCTTTACTGTATTATTTACGAAACTCAGTGCATTAAAATCAGTTCTTGCAGTCACTTTCTATGTAACAAATAAATCAGTAACATAAGAAAATTTTACATCGTACTTAAAATAAAATTGATGATTGCAATTAGTGTATAAGTATGCAAATTCAATAACATTTATTTTCTGTATAGCTATCGGTAAAGCTCTCTATTACTCGTAAGTGAAATAATCATGAGTGTTTGAAAACGATTATTTTCTATCGTTAAGAAATGAAGTGAAAATGTTTTTAAGAATAAGTTTTTGTAGTTCAAAGGTCTTGTGTCTGCAGCAGCTGATGTAGCAAGTAGTTAAAATTCCGTATTTGAAACGTGAAAACTGATGTAACCTTCTTGCGCTTCTGCAACTGGTGTTTCTTTTCTTTGTCTGTATGACTGATCCCTGTCGACGTAGTCAGTTGCTACGTGTACAATCGTGTCTCGTTTATTTGTTGAATCATTATCAAAACCTGTTTGTGGATGGAGCGGGGTGATGCAACGATAAAGTCTCGTAGCGCGCGATAACACGAGAGTTCTCTCTTGACGTAACAATTTATACTTATTAAAGCAATTGTTGTGACAACGTAATTAGCAGTCTGTTGGCCAAACTTAAAATTAAAATTTGCTGTTGTCTATAGATACGGAAATTCATTCTATTCATTTTCAGATTTCTATGCAACGTAACTATCTAATTATCATAAACGAATGCCGTTTATTTAATTTTATTCATTTTTAAATATTAATGAATATGTTTTAAATTTTCTGATTTTTAAGGATATAATTCATTTATCTCAGATGTAATGGTTTTCAAATACTTATAAATGTACATTTACATATAAAAAAACTATTATAACTCAATTTAGTTCTTGTCTGAATTCATTATAGGAATTTGAATAGAAATGTGACAAGCATTAATTTTTCAGTGTCCATAAACGAAATCTTATTTTTCAGTAGGACGGCTCTGTTTGCTATAAAAAAAAATTATTGCACTGTTTCTTTTACCGATTCCGTATTCAAAGTCATCAGCACTATTTTTATTAAGCGGTGAGAAAATAAATTTTGAGAATGTTTTAAAGTTTATATTTGGTAAGTGCTTCTTACTTTTTAAATATAATCTCAAAGATAAAATTAGTTGTAGAACTTATATATCTTATCTACCCGAAAGCATTTGAGATTATAAAAGATATTTTTCTTAAAATAAAAAATAAAAAATAAAATTGCAGAAATGTCCGGATGTAACATTGGTATCGAATTATTTAAAACTGATGCAAGCTATTCTAAAAATAGAAAAGGTTTGAGGTTTACGAGTATATTTAATCTTCAATGATTTCATTGTGTTATGCATAGAAATAGTTATTTCGTGTTTGTAAGGTTTAATCACGACTCTTTTCGTATTACATTTATGTATTAAGTGTTTGGATTGTGTTTAGATTAGGTTTGTCTTTTGTGTCCGACTCATATTGTGTTTAAGTAGATAGCACACGTTATTAAGAAGAAAAAACTTAACGCATTTAAATTAAAAAAAAATTTTGACTCTGAGTGCGCTTTGCCGGTTACATTCGGAATGTAACCGTAATTTATTGGCTAGTGAATATTTGTTTGCAGTGAGTAATGGCAAAACCATGCAATAAGCTCGGATTCGAACACAACATTCAACAATTCTTGCAGTAAGAGAAAAGTTAAAAATTTCTCCAAATATCATTCAAATTTTGTTGAGCGGTGCTTCACTATTTGAAATGATTATAAAATCCCGAGATTTGAGGATTTTTATTTTGGTTGAAGTATCATTAACCTTTGAAAGTTATCTCGCACTAGTCGAACTTTGTTTATTGTTAAGCGTGCAAAATAACTTTTTGAGAATTTGTTGTAAAAGAAAGGTAAACATTTAATTAAAGAAATTACGTATTGCATTTTAGAGCCATATTCAGCTTGTAAAATTTTATTCTTGCAGTTACAAAATGTTTGAGTCTAATGATAGCGTTCTGATGCTATATATGTACATTCTACGCACATACCTGATAAAAGTCAAAATTGTAAACTTCAGTGCATCTAAAATTAATTTGGAATGCTACGTTAACGTTTTGCAGTGGTTATCAAACAAGATACTTTTAAGCTTCCTCCACACTATGACCCATTATTGACCACTGAAGTGTGCTCCTTAGGAACTTAGGAACGATGGTTCACGGGTTGCATTCACACACTGGGTCACTAAATGGGCCGAGCACTTGGATGTGTTCTGTATCTACTACGCACTTTACGCATGCTGGCTGACTTTGATGTTTGGAGGAAAACCGCTTCTGAAGCCATCTTTCAAGGCCATTTTATCGTTTGCATTGTCCACCACGATTAGCAATATCCCCTTCACACAGTGGTAATGACTGGCAATGACCATGGTGTGGAGAGGCCTTTAAATAATGCCAAGAAGTATTTCATTTCGGTTACCACATCTGTTGTGTGAACGGTGACCTAATTGGTAGAGGGTACTGGAGTTGTGGGTTTGAATCCCACTGCTTACATGGATGTTCGTAGCCGTTTGTAATCAGCTGTAAGCAGTTACTTCCGGTTGGATTAGACCTACTTTAGCAAAAAATATTCTGTAGTATTCTAAGCCAACCCAAACTAAAACACCAAACCTGCATACAAATTTTGGTCTAAAAATCTCATGCGATATATATTTAGTCCTGCTCACTTTCTTTGTGTTAGTATAATTTGTAAGTATAACTCAAAAATTGAGTATTTGGAACTAGGTGATTCTAAATCGCTCTATTCAAGAGGATTACTAGAATTAATGATGTACAAGGAAGTACAAAACATGTGTTCTTGTCTTTAATGAGTAATATTTTATACTTTGAAATGGAAGAAGTAAAAATTTTTGCAGAATACTTGCTCGTGAAATTAATCGTTACAAATGAATTTAATGTTCTTCGTTTTAGATTTTAAAAATCAAGTTAAGTTAAATGTTGAAATTGGCAAAAAAACAAAAAATTTCATTATAAAATAACGTTACGTTAAAATAGAAAAATTACGAATTCAGGTTTTTTTTTTTTTTTTAAAGAACAATTTATTGATTTTTTAATTTTTTTTATTTATTTTTAATGTTTTTATTAATTTATGTTTATTTAGAGAGATTTGTATACATCATATAAAATTGGGGTAGAAAAGTGTATTGTAATCTTAGGGAACGTATAGCATGTAATTGCAATCAAAGTACTTCATAAAAATTATAAAGAGAAACGCGTTGTGCATTCAAGACATATTAGCATATAAATAACATATTGAGTGCGTGCTTGAAATCGTTTTGATTCGTGAATAGGTGCGTGTGGTTAATGATTGAGCTTAAAATTATGCCTACTTTTTGTAGATATTTTTGTGAAAGTCAATTTTTCCTTTAAACTGTTATATAATTTTGCAAATGCTAATTGCCGTGATTTCTAGTTAAGTACTATTCATTATCTGACTTTAGTTTATTTATTTATTTTTTTTGGGGGGCGGGGTATTTTTTAATACTTTCGTTTTCCTAGACAATATCAAATGTAAGAAATAGCATTATTCTTCCATGCTAAATTTACACTATTTCTTTTTGGACCATTAAAAAGTAAAGGCTTAATGGATGCAATCTTGTCAAACTGTTTAACCCGCAAGATGTATTAATTTTCTCGTTTAAAGTACTTTACATAAACCCGTTTAAAAATTCAGTATTCATACTAAAAAAATATTGTTATATCTTCATAATTTCAGACATTACGGTAAATTATTTTTACATCTGTAAACCATTTTTAAATAAACGATGTAGTTTGTTTCTCTTAGTATCAAGACATTACTATGTCTTATAAAAAAAAATGAAAACTAATAATAAAATTCATGAAAATGTACGTAAATAATGCAAATTTTTTATAATTAATAATCATTTAATCATTTGCGCATATTTATAAATTGAATTAATTGCATATTTATGACGAAGAAATCTTAACTACTGTATTCATACTTCTGTTTAACAAACTATTTAAATTTTAATATAAAATGCCCAGTGCTTGTTTAAATAAATGATACATTTGCACCAATAAAACGTTTTTATTTATAAAACATCTTTAAATACATTTATGTATCGTGCAACTTTAAGTGAATGTAAGATTAGGCCGGATATGGATGAATAATGAAATAGTGGCCGAATATACATTGCATCCCTACTTGCCGGCAGACTTTTTTTTTATATGGAAATGAGGAACGAACGAGCGAGTATTCTACCAAAATCACATAATCCAAAAAACTGTTGGGGTGCAAAGTTATTTTATTTGTCTTTGAACGTAATTCAAACTATATAATCTTACATTACATGATGGGCGAAATTTAAATTGGTTGGACTGAGTCCTTTGATTGTAGAAGTAGAAGGCATAATAGTGTAAGGCCTCTTGAATTGGCGATTTTGAAGCATCTTTTTGTGAAGTGATAAAATGTCATTCACTTCAATGCTTGGAGTTTAATAATTAAAAATATGTTGTATAATAAATCCTGTTAAAATTTTAAATGTTACTGGTGACATCCTTGTGCAAAAATAGGTAAACTCAAAAAAATTTCTTTAAATTTTTTTTAGTTTTAAAATTAGTCCTTTTTGTTTTGCCCCGATCATTAAAAAAATTGTATTTTAATCACGTATTTTAATTAAAATCTTGCAGTTACCGGCTAATATGTTTTGGACTGTTTAAAACCAATCTATGAATTTAGAACCTTCTTCTAATATGATAAATTCAAAATTTTGGTTATATATACATATTTTAAATTCCAGAAAGCTGAATAAAGGCAAGAAGAAATTGTCGTTTTTTTCCGGTTGTGGTATAAAATTCAATGTTCTTTTTTTTTTTTTTTTTAAGGAATTTTCTTATTGTTGTTAGGTTTTAGTATTTTGTGCCTAGTAATGTGCTGTAGAGACACGATGATTCCGTAGTTTTTCGTAAAAATAAAAATGTATTAATATGTTCGAAAATATCCGGAACAAAATTAAGAATTCCGAATTATAATAACGCTTACTGATTTGAATGAATTGCACCCCAATAATTCTTACTGACTTAATGAATTTGAAAATGTGGGTAGGTAAGACGAAGACAATTTTTCATGATATATTTAAAAAGATGAAATCGGTAAGTTCTATCGAAATTAGACCGAATGATCCTTTTCTTCAAATTATAAAGAAGCAAGTGCTGCGTTAACAAAAATCGAAGCTACAGTGGTTTTACAGTTAACTATTTCAATTCACAAATTTCATTGCCAGCCTTACGTAGAAAATAGTTAACATTTCACTATTTTACTGGTGCTTGACACTCGTTAAAGAAAAGCTGTATATTTTTATATTGTTAATAAAAATTCTTTAAACCCAGTTTGAGCAATTCTGCTCTCCCCTTATATATATATATATATATATATATATATATATATATATATATATATATATATATATATATATATATATATATATATATATAAACTTTATGTCTATTTTGATTTCCAAAAGATTATGAGGTATAATTATGAGAAAGGTTATTTTAAAGACAAATAGACTGTGTTATTTCAAGCGGCAATGAATTGAGTAAACGTTAACTTTTAAAAATACGATAGTTAATTTTTCCATTTCGTATTTATGTTTTCATCAGAATTTCTATTTATTCTTAGTAATCGTAAGTACATCATACACTTAAATATAATATTTTAAAACTTGTTAGTTTTTCTTATGTTCCGTGCATGATTTATTTAATCATTTTTATTTTTATAATATTTTTAATATTCGTTTTTAGATCTGCACAATAAATATAATTTTAATTTTATGCATGTGCGTAAAAACGTACATAGGTTTAATTTCAAATTGGGAACATGTAAATATGTAGGAATTTTTATTCATTTTATAGAGAAATCCATCATAGGTGGATTGGGATTCTTCTACAAATGGATGATAGATGAGCGTTTAGTAATTTTTAGAATTTAACAGATTACAATGCCAACCTGAATGATGATGATTAATGCAGTTGCAGTTTTATTCATCACTATTTGTATACTATTTTTAAAGTTTGAAAACATATGTTGGCTTGTTTGTTTTTCTTTTGTTTTTTTAACCTCCCCCCTGAAAGTTTGTCCCATATCTGAAGTATTTACAAAGCATTTTATATGATGATTCAGGGGTTTTCTAGCAGAACTGCTGAATTTTTACTGAATGTAAACTGACTTTTTACAGCACTATGCTTATTTGTTTCAAAAGTAACTTGCATTTATTTGCCAATGCTGTGCTACTTACGTTATTTGTCATGGAATAAGATCGAAATAAGGCTATTTTATGTAATTCTTAAAAAACCGATTTGCAATTTCAATGTGCATTGTTTAGGGGAGTTAGATTGTAAAAGCTAGATGTCAAAAACGGGGCAATTAACAAATATAAATTTTGTCAAAAATAAATTTTGGCAATCTTACAACCGGTTTTATTTACTGGTTATTTTTAGCAATGCAAAATATATTTTGACGTCTGATGATAAAGTTATAAGTGGTGGCCTGTTCTTCTTATCCGCGAATAGTTTCTCATATTGTGTTGTTCTTTTATGATAATAAAATAAGGTGTTACATTCGTTGATATTTTCATAGAGCATCGAAGTAAGTTGCTTCTTTAAAATTCCAAGGAAACTAGATAGAGAGCACAATATTACATTCCAAAATACTTCACTCACACCAACCAAATCTGTTTACGCGACTAAACAAAGTACGTTTTGGAAAAAATCCAATCCATAACTGAGAATTTTCTTAAATTTATAGGAGAATCATATATTCGTCAAATTATATAGCAGTGTTCATAAAGAATGGAGTAGTTTTCAGTTTTAATTTCGAGTCTGCAGATTTTGCTTTTACATTTTTTAAAGGAAGTTAAACATAAATTGCTTTCTAAAATCAGTGTACCAATAAATAATAAAGAATTATAAGTACTTTTCAAACATTCATTTAATCGTAACTTTTAATATTCTTACTGTCTTGCCAGTTGCAAAAATATTTCCATTTCTTTTGAATATAACATTAAAATTTAAGGTCATCTGTAAACTAAAAAGGTTACAACGGCTGTAAGCAAAATTTTGGAATTTAAGAAATGTAAATAGAAGTCCTATAAATTCTTACGAATTTAAATCTCCCCCCTTCACAATTTTGTTGGTTTTCAAAGTCTTCATTAAACATACCATAATCGGTCGAGCGGTAATGTATATGTAAAAAATGAGATTGGTAATGGATTAAAATTGAAATAAAAGAAATAGGTGTGTATTAAGGGAATAAAATAAAAGAACAAAATAAATGAAAGAAATAGGTATTATTAAGTGTTGGTAAGTTTAGTGTTAAAACCAACCTTCAGATTTTCTACGGATTCGTTGTACTTCTCTTTAGGCTCGCATCAATCGTCTTTAACGTGAAATGAGCTGATCTTTGTCATAAGAATAAGACTACGTCGTTAAAACACATTTTAGCATAAAATGGGAAAATAGTGGGAGGCGAACTGTCGTAACTATTCTCAAGACTTTATTTGCGATCAGTATGTCGAGCTGTACTAGGATTGGGTGATCTATCAGTATATTCCGAAATATCCATATAACATGCTGCATCATTGCACCGATTTTCCCACTTTCAGTTTGGCGATTTATTACAATGTAGAACGAACGCCGATACAGCTAAATCGAAGTTTCTCCGCCCTTCTGCGATGTGAAATAGTCTTTCCGATATTCTGCGATCAAGCGAGTGACAGCTCAGGCGCAATATAGCTCTCCCAATACATTGATATCGTGTTTCCGATTTTCCGGTTGTGCAAGGGAATAAGAATGAATATGTAATATAACCTGATCTCCAAATTATATACATCGTAAAATCGTTTTTCCGACTGCGGGCACGTTCAGACGTTAGTATAAGAATTTGACCAAAACTTAGACCCCCCCCTCCCTCGGCAAAAAAAAAAAAAAAAAAAAAAAAAAAAAAAGGGTGATTATATATTGCTCTATAAGATGAGAGAGCTGGAGTATGTCCAATTGGGTAAGGCACATCTTTCGGTACTGAGTCTTTAGGTTCGAGTCTGTTTGCTTGGATGTTCGTGACCACGAATGAGCTTTGTAATTTGGTTTCGGTCTCATTAGTTCTCGTATAGTAAGAAAAGTATGCCATAGCGTTCCAAACTAGCCAACCAACCTAGTTTAATTAGTACTCGTGTTCTTAAATCTTATTGCTTTAAACCAGTATTGTTAAATTTACAGAATTTTTCTTAGATCTGTAATACTTCCATGTAATTTTCATTTGATGCTGGCTAACAATCGTAAGACACGAGTTGTTTGATGTTTTGTGTCCAAAAGTGGCCTCTCTTTTACCAATAAAACCCTCATATATCGTCCGACGAGGGGGAAGAATCCCTGAGTAGTTTCCAGTTAATAAATGACACCTCCACCTTTACGACTGTATGTACTTAATTAAAATTTAATTAAAAACGTCTAGTAATTTTAAAGGGCGAAGAAATATTTTGTGTAATTTTGGGATTTAAGCGCTTTAACAGTGTATTATAATATATTTTGGTCTAGCATTTCGTCAAATGTAAAGCAATGGAATAGTTTCGTGTAATTATTTCAATTAAATTCCGCTTTGACCAGTGATGCATGGAGATGCACGTATCGTATGTTATCATGATCCATCGTTCGTTCGTATAGTGGTCTTATTAAGGCTGTCCTATCAGTGATTTAGATTATCACTATAATGCGAAGTATTGATATGCTAGTATAACTAAGATTGTAAACGTGTGTATAGGCAATTTGGGAATAGTGAAAAATTCATATTTCATCTGTTTTTGTAATCTATATTAACATGTCAAAATGTAAATGATTTTGAAATTTATCATCGGTGAATCATGAATTTATTTTTTAACATCTGTCGATAAATTGTAATAACCATTGTATTATTCTTTGAAAGTTTCCTTAATTGTGATTTGATGCGATTTCTGTGTGTTTTGAATAAAGTATCATACTGATTAAAGATTTTCCTGTTGAACAAGTATTGATAAGAACAGTAGTATGAATTATATATATAATTAGTTAAATAGAAAAGAAAAACTTACATGTGTACATTTTTTACGTAGTTTCCTCTTAATTTTTACGAATGAACTAAGTCTCAAGTTCGTTCTTGTGCAAGAAATCATTTTATTTTAAATTTAAACCCTTGTGTTGCAAAAAGTAGACCGTAGATTCACACCAAACTTAACATTCAGTTGCTGTGTATTTTCCGTAGGAAAGTTCCTATTGGGTTTTCCCGGCTATCATTGAACTAGCATATAGCCCGTCATATGACGACATAAGTAAAATTTTTAATTTTTTAGAATTGTAAAGTATCCTTACAGACAGGAAAAAATGGTTTCTTTTTTGGTCAAGAATTATCTAGTACACGCTCAATAATTTATCTTCACACTCCTCTAAAGTCTCTCGATACTGTGGATGCAGTTTAGAATCAAATTGAATTTTAGTCTAACCGTGTGATTATGTATAAAAAACACACACAAATGAACAAACTTTTTAATCTTTAAGGATATATAATTTAAACGCTAGATATTTATTAGTCTGTGATACTCCTAGATTTTATGAAAATAATTTGTTGTTAATACCGCTGATAAAATTTTCATTGCAACAAAAAAATAATCGATGGTTAAATTTAAAACTGTCACATATGTACCTAATCTATTATTTAATCCAAATATAAAATAAAATTATTTATGTAATATCTAAGTTCAGTGATAAAACAAATGAAAATGCAGACGATATTTAAATAAAATAAGATGGTTAAAATAATCACGTCATAATGGTAAAAAAAAATGTTATTTTTATCTATTTATGTGATAAATTGATAAATGTAATCGCCTGCTCTTAATCTTGGAAAATAAGGCTTGAAATAATGGCAGTAAACGCTGGAAAATGGGGGGAAGGGGTGGGTTTCGAAAGTTTTAAAGACTTTTGTATTTTGCTAACCCTAACTCAAAAATCCAATATAGATGCCTATATCCATACTAATTTCAACCGCTTCATAAATTTGAGACAGACGGACAGATAACTTAGGCTATTATTATATAGGGGATAATACACATTATAGGCTTTGATGTTGTACAGGTGCTGCGGATTTGTTGGTGACAAATGTTAATGCGCCTTACTGTAATATTAAACTGCAAATAATCTTATTGTGATTCAAAATGCAACTTCAAGTATTTAGTGATCTTGATTATGTGTGTGTATATTTTGAGGGCTCATGATCGAGATATTAATAGAGATATTTATTGGTAGAATCTGAACATCCACACAAATTGTTAAAAGATGAATTTATATGTTCAATAGGCATTAGGTTAGCGTGAAATATTATTTTGCAATAACTATGTCTTGTGTGCTACTGTGCCGTGTGTTTATGCTTATTCATTTTACTATTTATTGACTTGTGTGTAGTTGCACGTTGAAGAGTAGACTATCCTTTGAGGCGTTGCAATATTTGAATGTGTTAAGCTTAAAATAGTAACACGCAGTGAATAGTATTCTAGTAGTAGTTACATGTGTTAATACAAGAACGAATAGAAAAATCATTCTTAACATTTTGTGTTCAGTTTTGTCCTATGAACAACTTTAGTTCAATAGCTAATTGATAACGCTTTCTCAGCTAAAGAGATAATGTATGTTTATGTATGAGATCAATTATGTTTAAAAGCTTATTAATTAGTGATTTTAATTTTCCATCTGTAGCATGGATGTTCGTAGCCGTTCGGAATCGGCTTTAAGCAGTAGATCCCCGTCTCATTAGCCCTTGTATTGCAAAAAAGTAAGACAGTAACGCTCCAAACTAAACCTATCTCAACATAGTTTACGGTATCCGTATTTATACAATTAAAAAAAAAATATGTATCTTTAAAAAACATTCCAATATAAAAGAGTGTTTTAATACTGCGTTACATAGTAGTTACATTGATAATGTCCTCTTATCAGTAAAATACACGATGGACCTTTAACAATTCCCTGTAATTATTTAGCAGAATAAATATTCAAAGCTCTAAAGAGAATATTTATGTATTTAAATAATTGGTTTATTTGAACATTTGATAATAAATTTGAAACGTGAACAGTCTTGTATCTGAGAAATCTTGCTCCTAGTATTGGAGTGGTAATATAAATCTTTTGAATTTTACAAACTGTAATAAACTTTAGTTTTAATATTTAGCTGTAAGTTGGAGAACAATTTAGGGGTTTAAACTTAACGATAATTTTCTTCAAATATTAAATATATCTAAAACATACACTGATTTTTATTTGTATAGTAATAAAAAATATGTATCCCAACTCATTGTTTAATTCTTTTTGAAATATGCTGCATGTTGTAATGACTTTTCTTCCTCCTTCGCTTTAAATGCGCTCTTATTGTTTATACCGGTAGTGTGTATGCATGAGACACTGTTACTCTTTCTACTAGGTAGATGATGTCATGTGTATCGCTTCTCTGTTTTGCATGTTTTATTCTCGGTTCGCTGCATTTTATTCCTTTTAATACACCCTGCGTTTTAGGCTTCCTCCCGCCCCTTTACCAGAAGTAATTGCCATGCAAGTAAAATAGTAGCACATACGAAATACTTTCTACATTTGTTTAGTTATCTTGCAACGCCTCAATGATTACCTGATAATTTGCTTACAGAGTTTTGGAAAAGTTACTCGGGTGTGCAAAAGAATAGGAAATCGAAGTTATCGAATTCTATTTTTAGGAAAATGTCATGTTTGACAGAACAATTTTCATGCCTGAAAGTTATAGCTGGAGTTGAAATTTTTTTTTAATCATCTATTGAAACATGCGATTTAACGTTTAAAACAAAAAGTTCGTTATTTGTCTCTTTGTGTTTATGATCTATACCAGGCGTTCTCCCAATCATGTACGAAATAATCTTACTAGCAATTTTAGCAGCACACAGACTTGTCCAGTTTAAAGGGAATTCATAAGCTTATCCGTATTTTTATTAGAATGGGTTAGTTATGCTTCCAATCTTAACTATTTAGATCTAAGATTTCAATACTTGTTGCCATTTTCATAGTGGAGTTATTCGGTTGTTCGAACATGATCGTACACATTTGCCATCCGGTTTATTATAGAGAAAACGGTTGAAAAACAATGCTCTATACTAATGATTGTATTTCTTTGTTTAATACACACACACGTATATATATATATATATATATATATATATATATACACACACACACACACACACATAATATATATATATATATATATATATATATATATATATATATATATAATATTAGATACTGAAATAGTTACTATAGTTCAACACTCTTTTTACGTATGTTCATAGAAAGTACAGTGTTACTTGTTATACTTTGTTCCTCTTTTTGTTTAGAGTAAACATGCAAACTAAAACTTAGTTCTTGGGGGCCATGGCATACGGTGCCATCTCCGTTTTCGAGACCAAAAGTTCTGGGATGCGAAGCATATGTCTCGGTTAGGTGATCAGCCTCACATGGAACCACCAGTATTTAATTCACAAGCATGCTTGGTCCTTAGTTTATCACTCACTGAACAGATGAAAGACTGAGTCAGCCTTGCCAGCCCAGGGGTCGAACCGCGGACCTGTGTCTTGGGAGGCGCTACCCCTAACGCTCCTGGGCTTCTAATGTAAACATTTGGTTAATTGAAATTATATTTTTCTAATGCTTTAGGTTATTTAAAGTATGTAAAAACTATATACTGATTGACAGCGATAATTTAAAATAAAAGTTCAATTTCTCTAGATTTTATATGCCGTCTATAGTAATACATAGAATTTAGTCTTTGGCTATTTACTCCCTTATTGTATTAATTTGACCTCCTATACCCAAGTGTATCTTTTACATAAGGTTCCCTATACAAGCTGTTCTTTATCTTTGCCACGTAATCCCTGCCATACACTTGAGGACCGAAGGCTGTCTTGACTTCCAGTTCTAGAACTGCAAAGATAAAGAGATTTGGTTGCATCTCAAATTCAAAGAAAAACATGTTTTTTAGCATTGGCGAGGGCAGATTCAAATTACCAAAATTTTAACTTAAGTAGGATTTGCATTTTTAATAGTTGCACAATTTTTCTTGACTCCCTTGCCATACGCTGACGTTACCCCCAGGGGGTTGCGTTACTCAGTTTGAGAACTGCCACCCTAGACACTTGATCCCAGACGATAACAGGTTCTTTAATTGGGGTGACGTGTCATCCTATAGAAACTAGATGTAAATGTAGGTATGCAAATATTTAAAATTGAAGTTTTATTTTCTACTCACTTTACACCGTAGTAAAAACTGTCCTAGTATTGTTGATGTACAAAAGAACTGCCTCTTCCGGGGTTCTCAAACTTAATACCGTGGCTAAAAAAGGTGGAGAACAGCTGGTCTAAGGTGTTGCCAATTGCTACCGCATTCTTCTGATTTGAACCTATTTGTTAACATGGATATCTATTAGGAGTCTTGTTCTAATACGTTCATGTGAATAACCGCAGATTCTTTAATTGGATTGCGAATTTGCATTTTTCTCTTCTCAGTGTAAGAAAAACAAAATTTCCTCGAAAAATTAATATATGGTTTAGGAAAATACAAAAAATGAATGAATATAAACACCCCTCATAAAACTATGCTAAAGAATTTCAGCTAACAAATTATTGATTGATTTTTTTTTTTCTGGTATTTTAGATTTCTGGTAATAAGTCTTTAATATCAGAAAGATCAATTTGTATGAGTTTCGCTGAATTGTACTTAGAAAAGGATTTATGGTACGTAGCTCACCCTGTTTCTAATGTAAGAAACCACTTTGACGTCATCCTGTTCAGAGAGCGTCAAATCTCTTCAATTAAATAAAGAGAAAGCTGTTGTGTCTTTGCCACCTGCCCTTTCCTCAAATGGACAGAAATGTTCCGGCTCGTTGGTCAAGAATGAAATACCGCGCGGTGTGTGCGTCCAAAATGGGTCAATGATTCGCTTAATCCATTGTTGCGGCTCATGGCAGCGTGTTCCAAAACGCTCTGTGGTCGCCTCTTGTGTTTGGGTGCTTTTGAAATGAGGCAATAAATAAGCTATGCTGCGATTCGAGGCTGCGCGACTTAATTTGAGGATATTTCCTTTCAGAGTATGCAGTGTTGGATTTTTGACCACTGATAGTCCCGCCTACCACTTTAAACAAGAATTAAAACGTGGGATGAATTTAAATAAAAACATTATCACATACGATTTGCATTTTAATGTTTATTGCGGTAATTCTTATTTATGCGAACATTTTGCTGATGTCTTTCATACTTTTTGTTTTGAGAGAAGTCATTAATATTGAGAGAAATACTTGTAATATCGTAATTTGTAATTAAACCATTTTGCCTGAAAAATGAATTAAAACGATGAATCGCCATTCTTATTCATTTGTTAATTTGAAAGGGGGAGTTATTGCTTATTGTTTTTATATCCTGTCCATGACAGATTCTCCGCAGGATTTTTTAAAGGATTTTAAAATGACAAATTTTAATAGAAAATTGACACTCGGGTGGGAAAGAAAAGAATGTTTTGTGCTTGTGTGAAATACAACGCGAGATCTTTTGAAATTTTCGTGTTTACGTTATTCGTGATTGTTTTGCCTGTAGTGCTGAATGTTTTTACTAATATTTTCTGTTAGGTTTTTTGTAAGAGTACTGTCGTTTGTAAACATCTTTGTAAATTCTCCCAGGTTATTGTGGTTCTTGAAAAAATTCAAATATTTTTATAAAAGCAATTTTGTAAATGCATTTTTATTGTTAAGAGAAGCAATGTCCGCAGGTACATATTATACTCATTAAAATTTCTTTATGCAATTCATAGCATTAAAATTTCACGCTAATCTGTGTGGAAACTTTTTTGCACACTGGCATGTCTGATAGCTTCAGCTTCTCTCTCTCTCTCTCTCTCTCTCCCTCTTTTTAATTTTTTAAAGCATTTTCACATATACCTTGTTTTTCATCTGCACATCCAGTAAAATTTTCACTCTTGGGCATTGCTGCAACATTTTTTATATTGACTTATTAGATTTCTTTCTTTTGATAGTTGCAAACACTTCCAGGAACAATTACTGATAGATTCCGCCAGGGGGAATCTAATCGCATATCTTAAAACATTTGAGACCACTAGTTATTTTAATGATGGTGTTGCAGAAGTACTTGCAGGCGGATATAAATCAAAAGTGCAAGACAACACTCTCCGTATACATTTTCATATGTGTCATTTATTTTGTGGTTAGTAAAACAGAAAATTAAAAATGTGGTTTGGTCCCTTGAAACGCAGTTTTAATAAAATCTTCAAAAATAGTTTTTCTTTTAACATTAAATTTTAAATCGAATAATATAAAACATAATTTTTTATGGAGATTTTATTTATTGATTTAAATTTGTTTCTTAATTCAGTGTTGATAAAATCGGAATTTAGTGTTTTCCAACGGGAGAAGCTTATTTCGTGTCGATATATATGACACACACAATTCTAAATAACCAAAGCACTACTGTGTGACATGACTTATTGCGTACGTGCATCCGTTTCATTTTGTCTTAATTCTCGTGTAATACTGTGAACTAACTCTACCGTTAGTTTATCTCAGGACTTCATTGATGAAGTTTAGTGAACATTAATGAAGTTTAGTGAAGACTGTGCTAAAATATGCATTTCCGAGCAGTTACAAATATTTACCTCGCAGTGAAATTCAAGTTAGCATTTAGTTTCAATAAATTGATTTTTATGCTCCAAAGCTTACTCTTCTCCCGTTGCAGTGTAATTAGTGTTATCGCGTAAACTATTTTTTAATTGTATAAAACTTTCATTGTTAATATTTAACTGCTAAATTTTATGATAATAGTTACAGTTAGGTACTGCCCTTATCGACTCTAACACCATTCTCTCCCCCTACCTTAATTTTTTTTTTTTTTTTTTTATGAAACAACACAGTCGTCGTTTTTTCCGCTTTATCTGTTGTCACCGTGGGTACTTCCCAAATTGTTAAAACGAATCTTGTTAATGTTCAGTTAAGTGTCTCCGGGGTATTTAATGAAATGGTGATTGAAACCTGTTTATTAACCTTGAGGTAGAGTTATTAAAACGCGTGAAGAAAAAACAGCGATTGCGTAAAGTTTCCAATGCATTTGGGATGAACCGTTTTTGAGGCCTTAACAAATATCACAGCATATTTCTGTTAATTTAATGTACGTGCGAGTATAAACATTGTCACTCTCAAACGATGAGATGATGAAATGTATGTGCGTGGTACACCAAAATTGTAAATCCGCATTTAATTTTAAAACTAGTATATAAATCTAAAATATCTGATTGCACAATACGTGTTATAGAAATGTACCCAGTGAAACGGAGGCGACAGCGGATTTTTGAAAATGACCTCCAAATTCACGCTTTAGGTTTGTCTCTCACATTGAGTTTTATGTTTTACGAGTATGTTATTATAAATAACTGCCATAAAAACGTGCCCATTGCAAGAGATTATTCGAGAATGTTGATGAGATTATTCCCGATAATTTTTCCCTCTTTGGGTGGGGGAGCACTTAATTCTGTCCATCAATGTCTGTCCTTCGGTCCCCGTTTTGTTTTACTTTCAGAGAAGCGAGAAATCTTAGTACTCGCATGTCTTTGGCACATTTGTAACACAGTTTGTCATTCCTGACAAAGTTAAGTCTTTCTCAAGAGGGAAAAAAGGTGCCTTTGATGCTTAATTGCTGTACATCTTGGCACTAGCCACGGTGTTTTGCTTCTGCTAAAGATAGGTTCGAGAAGAAGTCGACTGCATCTCCGACAGTCATCCTAGCGTTCAGTCGTGTGTGTGCAGTCTATTAAACGTTTTCCACTTGGGATTTTCACAGCGACTGCAGTCCTGTGAAATTATACTACCTACTCAATCTGCTTTCAAGTTGAATTTTGGCTATGATGATTTTTAATAAAGGAATATTGAAAAATAAATCCACTGTTCTCTACTTGAGGCTAGTAATTCCTATTAG
Organism: Pardosa pseudoannulata; assembly: GCA_032207245.1. Taxonomy (NCBI): domain Eukaryota; kingdom Metazoa; phylum Arthropoda; class Arachnida; order Araneae; family Lycosidae; genus Pardosa; species Pardosa pseudoannulata. The sequence continues at coordinate 185,629,682 of CM063505.1, read as the reverse complement.
TGACCTTAGCACTTGAAGTGTGCTGTCAAAAAACTGGGTGTACATGAGGCGATTTTCACAAACATCGATCTATCTTGTTTTTTAATACTCAAAGTTTTTATATTAATTTTAAGCGTTTAAATTAAATCCACTCGTCATGAATTATGTCACTGTTGTGTGTTCTCTTAATATACGCATTCATGAATGTAACAAAATCGAATTTTTTAACTTCTTAATGTTTTGCTTGTAAAAGGAATTTATATTTTTTATGAGATAGTAGTTGCACGTATTGTAAGTGTTCAGATAACTCGTTATTAAAATAGCACGGTAAATTAGAATTATTCTTGTGAGTGTACCGTTTTCAGTTAATACAATACACAATTTATCAGCGTATTTCTAATAATGTGTAAACAGCTTATTTAAAATTATCACACATCGTGCACTCGTGTAGGTAAAAAGACTCCGACTATCAGTTTTGTGTCAAATTTTAATACAGATCTGCAATTTTAATGTTTAAAAACAATCGTCCTTTCTCTCACACCATGGGTCCCATAAATGCGTATGGAAGTCATTGACTTCCATACGCATTTATGGGACTAAAAAAAAAAAATTGTATTTAATATAAAAGATACTTTTTTCTAATAACATATGCTAGTAAAAATAGTCAAATAATATCGTATTTAATAAAACCAGAACATCTTTCTACCCGGAGGTCGAGATAAAAATTTATACAAAAGATGTAGGGGGGGTTGCTAATGACAATAGTTGCGCCCCTCTGCATTTAGCATCCTAATTTTTTTTAATACATACACATACGTAATTAGGAATAAAAGAAATTAAGTAAGGAGGTGGGTTTTCTTTAATGCCTGAGAAATTAACTTGAGAAGTTTTTCAGTGTTATATTTCATATTCTCGAATGTGTATTGGACTTTATTAAATTTGAAGTTCAATAAATTTAATTTTAATACGTGTATATGAATTTTTGTTCTGTACACCTTATGAACATTAAAAAAAACGTACGGAACAGCTTTCAAAACAAAATTTACTAAAAGTTGATATTTCTGTTTTTATGAATTAATGTATGTGAAAGCCGGGTTTTTGTAATTTATACGTGAATGAATAGGTCATTATTCATTTTTTAATACACCAGGTTAAAGGTTTAGAAATTTTTTTTAACTTCATTACATGGCAGTCCATATGCTAGTAATTATCCTTTTCTCTTTTTCAGAAAATTTCATATGTTTTATTATACTTAATAGTTTTATTTAATATTTTCATCATTTGCTGCATCCAGTATGCTACATTAAATAAATGTTAACGTAAATATTGATAGGAAAAATGTAAGGCTTGAAATATTTGGATTTTTAGTGGCTCAATTTGAATATTAATGCTTTGGATCTTAATTTTAAGGATTTTACAATTAGAAAGACATTCGCCATATTACTTCTGATTTAAATATAAATACTTCATATTAGAATAAGTTTTTTACTATATAAATTAAAAAAAGGTCTTATTGTAGACTTTTGCTTAATTTTTTTTTCTTCTCTAAATTGAAAGCTTAATTTCAAGCTCAGCTAATTTAGGGAAATCCACTTACGGTATTGCTTAAGTTTTTAATAAATTTGACCTTAATGACTCATTGCAGTAAACATTTTTATACATTTTAAACGTGAAAAGTAATAATGCAAACCTAATCTGTTGTCTAGTTTCTTTTTAACTTTTAATTACTGTGGACGCATTTAATGAGATAAAACTGTTTCCAGTTGTTTCCATTGATTTTTAACTAGCTTTCACCTTGCTAAATAATAACCCTGACAACACACTATACGTTTGGGAAAGTCACGGATGAATTACGATATAGAGGGTGAAATCTGGGAGACCACATGACAGTTGTTACAGGTTAATTCTTCCTTCATTATTATTATTATAAAATAGACATCGCGTGGGATTTTGCCATTAGATCAGCAAAGATCTTGCTTTCAGAATGTAATACACACTCTTCTAATTAACCCCCCCCCAACCTCCTCAATATCTAGAATGGTTAATACCTTGACATTTAAAAAGAGAAATGAAGGCTTCAGTTTGGAATCAGTATCAATAACAACTAAGTTAATGCTATCATGCAAATATCATTCTGTGTTATCTTCATTTATAATTCTATTTTTGATCTCTATAGCTCTATTTCGTGTAATACAGTATTGAAATTAAATTAGTATTTCGCATAAATTGAATAAATTTGACCATTTCGTGAACAAATAGTGTAGTATTCAGTCAGAAATCCTAGTGTATTACTTGTTCCTCTTGCCATGTGCGACAAAAATCAGGACAGATTGTGCATGCTTTGATGAGTATAGAGGTATATATACATATTGAAATTCGTGTATATATATATATATATATATATATATATATATATATATATATATATATATTTATTCTCCGTTCGTCTGGTGTAATTACATGTAATGCATTAGCTTTTGTTATTATTCCTGTTATAATTTGCAGTTTTCTTTATGTGACCCCTGTGATTGTTTCTTTAAAGATACTGTTTACTTGAACGTCATGTTTCTCAATGAAATCGTGTTAAAAAGATTCTTGTGGGCTTCTTTTCTTATGCTTGTACATTTAGGGAAGAAAAAGACAATTTAAATGAAAAATTTTACATAAAATTTTGAACTGAAAAAAACATTTTGTTCGTGTTTCAATTTTGTGTATTCTTTAATCTGAGACGTCAGCCTCCCACCTTGAGCTATCAGCTGTTATCGAGACCTAATTCAAATTGAAAGCCCCATACAAGACACTATCTCTGTACAAAATGTGTCGCTAAAGATAAATTTGTTCAAAAATTATCTTCGAGTTTTTCTATTAAAATTGAAGATGTTTTTTTTATCTCTTCTAATATTGCTATGCAAAGGCTAATGAGATCGGAACCTTTGGCATAAAGCCAATTCCGATCATTTATGCCAGCAGTGGGTTTTCTAACCCTCGAACGTTGGTACCGAAGCGTAGCACCCAACTCCTTCGGCCATTGTTCGGCTTGCAAATTCAAAAATATGGTTAAAATGAAAATGTACTATGTTATTGGATAATACAATTTAACCGTACACGAACTTAGTTATAATCAACAGTTGATGAAAAAGCTGGATATTAAAATTCGTGTCCCTCGATTTTTTTTTCATTCGTTACACAATATGGAACAAACGATTAAAAAATTATGTGTAGGGAGCCGACTTATTGTTACTTATTTGTAGGGAATGGAGAAAAATATTTGAGTTAACAGTACTAGATGTTAGAAAAGCGTTGTATTATTTAACTATGGGGCATTTGATGGTTATAGCTAGATTATGCTATAAAAATGTAAGAAAGCTAAATATTTTTATATGTTCTGATAAATTTATAAACTGATCAATACAAATGTAACAGACGTAATACATTTAAAAGCTATTAATACTTAGACTTCATATTTCTGTTAGTACTATTTAATATTAATTTTACCTCGTATACAAATTAATGATTTCATATATAAAGCATTATTGATATCGTTTGACTTATTTACCCAGCTTTCAGGTCAACGAAAAATGTTGATATTTCGTAACTAATATTCGTTGCACATTATCTATAAAAATTGAAAAGTCCTTTTACTAATCTGTCCTCATCTCAGAGTTCTTTGCGATTGAAAAGTTACCATTCTACAGCCATGAAGTTGGAAACGGCCTTCTTCTAACGGTTTCGTTGCATTACAAAATTTATTGTTCATCCATCCCTTTCGGAGTGTTAGGCATGTTATGCAAGAATCCATCAATTCCTGAGAAAATTAATTTCGCCAGTACAAATAAATAAATAAAATAAAAATAAAAAAAATAAAAGGAAATTATATGCAGATATTTTTCTCCAGTTATGTAGTCATTCTGTTTAAAAATTTATTGCATTATTGATATTGCACTCAGAGGCTGCCGTAAGCACTGGGGTGAGAAGTGAACGACAGAATTACGTTTACATAAATTTTGGGGTTCTGGAAAACTTTGAGATAGCTGGAAACCGAGATCAGCGAAATAGTCTACTGTATAAATGTTTCAGGACGCTTTTAATATCTACTGGTAGCTCCTTATCTGTATAATTGTAATAATTCTGTGGTAATCTGTTTTACAAGTAATGACATGTCGTAAATGTTTGTGTATTTAAAAGGGAAAATATCGTAGATGGGTTGTCTGTGAGATCGATTTCCTCTGTTTAAATTCATGTTTGTAATCGCTTTGAATATGCTTATAAAATATACGATTGAGTGACCTTTAATGTAGGAATGGGCAGTGTGTGAGCCTCTTTTTTTGATTGGTGTTGTGTGTTTTGTTGCAGGCCGAGTGAGTCGCCGGCACCCATCTCTCATTCTCTCTTCACGCCTGTCGTCGAAGCAGTTGAGGTGGAGTGGTTAAAGGAAGATCGCAGAAATACACCGGGCATGAGCACTCCTTGTTTGCGGTGGCGTGACAACGGAGGCCAATGAAAGACAACTCGCTGGATGGCCACCGCGGAAAGGTGGCTCTATCCGACACCACGAGGAACGCCGCCCCGACCAGCAGTAGCAATAGCAACTCGAGCAGCAGCAATAGCAGTGTCGTTGTGAAGTGCGATCTCAAGAGCCCTCCCCCCACGGCCTCCACGACGTCGACCGCGAACGACGGCAGCGCAGCCACCAACTTCGACGATGACTACAACGAATGGGAGCTGGGAATCGGCGATCTGATCATCGACCTAGACGCGGACATTGAAAAAACGAACGAGCGGAACGGCATCAGCTTACAGCAGCACGCGCACCTCAGCCAGCAACAACAGCAGCAGCAGCAACAGAACGGTACCTCGGCCTCGAGCCCTTCTTCGGGGGACTCTCCCACCTCTGCGGCCACCTTCAGCTTCTTGGGTACTCAAGCCCCTTGCAGCAACAACTTGGCGGCGGCAGCCATGTCCAACTCGAAATCCCCGCGCCTCTCCGGAAACAGCGGCGTGAGCTCTGGAGCAACGTCCTCTTCGGGTACTGGAGGAGGAGTAACGGCGACGGGCAGCAGCGGAAGCAGCAACAGCAGCAGCAACAACAGTAGTAGCAACGGCGGTTCCGGTGGCCAGGGATCGGGCACCTTCGAGCACCAGGCCACCGTCGACAAAGGCCTCAAAATGAAAATTAAGCGGAAAACCGTCGGGAGCAAGTACTCGGAGGCGAAGCACGAGATCGTGCAGTCGGACACCAAGTCGTCCGGTGCCGCGCTCCCCGACGGCGCTAACGCTTCGACCACGAGCAATAACTGTGCCACAAACTCTTCCACGAATTCACCGGCGAACAATTCTGAGCCTCAGAAATCCAAGCACTCGTCTAGCAAGGGAAGGAATAGCAGTCACCGCGAAAAGAAAGAAAAGAACCGTGATAAGGATAAGAACTCCAGTACGCGCAACACCACGCCTGCCAGCGAAATGAACGGCGTGTTGGGCGTCATGTCTCCTCTCAAAATCACCAGCAGCGGCGTGAGCCTCTCGAGTCCCGCTCCGCCACCTTTGTGCTCGAATTCTTCGCCGCTGCCCTCTAGTACTGTTGTCAACACTTCTGTGTCTTCCGTCACGAGTGTTGCCAACTCTCCAGCCAGTAGTAACTGTGGTGGTCAAGAGCCCGTACAACCGAGTAGTGTTCCGCTTATAAACTTGCCTATGCAAGCGGTTGCCACTAACTCACCTCCTATGCCCAACTTGACTCTAAAGCTGGAGACAAAGTTTACACCTAGTCCAATTTCGCAACCATGTGCTGGTGCGTCGGTTGTGATAAAACAGGAAGAGGAGCCTTCATCACCTCCGCTGAAAAAGATAAAGGTTGAAAACCCGGAACGAAATGGAGAGGTAATTAACAACCTTTTTTCTTTCCTCTTTATACTTGCTGTGGGATTTTAATTTCGGGAACTCTAAATATTTAATTTGCCATCGACAGGGACATAGCGAGAAATTTTCCATTAGGGGTAGGGATGTTTTCTTACTATCTCGCCATCACAAGTATTACAACAATTTTTACATATCTATGCAGCAAACCTTACATGCTCCACATCACATCACTTTGCTATGCTACTGGTAAAAGTAATTCTCTTTTGTTTTACCATTTAAAGTTATTTATAGTTCTTCGGACTAGAATAGAATATCTCAGTTGTGCAGTAAAAAGGTTATTGAAGAGTTCTCAGCTTTACTTCACGATGAAGGCTAGCTGTAAAATAATTTTAAAATGCCTTTAAAAGAAAACAAATTGATATTCGATTTTGGTTACAGCTACCTTTTTAGAAAACTGCTTGCAGATGTATAGAATAACTACAGTTGAAAAAAGGTTGCACGTGCAGTATTGGATGTACTGTTATTTTCTCTTCTCCTGAATTGTGTTACAAAGATATGCGAATTCACAGTAGATTAAGATTTTAGTTTGGTGCTTAGCAAGATATTGCTCCTAACTGAAATCTTGAAAGTACTATCACAAAAATGTTTCTGAAAGATTGTTACCTATTAAAATCGGTTCTTATTCTATCATTGTTTTTTATCGTTCTTTAGAGTTCTGTTCGTACTTTAATACGTAATCTTTACAAAATTGTCACTAATTTTCTCAGATACCTTTTATAGTATAGCTGTTAATTGCTTGGGCACCCAAAAGTAGTTTGACTTGTAACTATTGAATGCACTTTTTCACGTCGTCTTACGTTCAATCGCCTCTGAAATTAAAACAAGTTTAAATAATTTTTTCTCGCGCAGTAATTACCAGAGCATGAAAAACTGAATTTCCAAAACATCTATTTCCCACTTCTGTTGCTCGCGTGGAAAATATTTTTTTACACGATTGCTAATGAGATTTCATTCCTATTGAGAAGATCTATTCCTTAATTAGTAACTATGCGCTTCATTCTACACTTTTGATTGCTAAATATATAACTTCTACAAGTTGGTAGTGGCCCTCTTCTTCCTTTTCAGAAAACTGCGGGATAAAAAATATTTCAGTTAAACTTCTAATTAGTACATTTTCTATCGTTTGTCGGTTGTTGCCAAGTCGTAAATACTTTTTCTGTAATCATTCTTTTCCTTTTTATGAATTACTATTTGAGGCAACCAGCATCGTTCGGGGTATTTTTGACTTCCGAGTATTCGTTTTAAGTTAAAGGTAAAACAAAGAAAATTATTTTTTTTATGTATGTAGTAATGAGACACGCGTGGTATATAATCAGCCATAATTCATGTTTCTTTAATCAAGCAAAATCTTGAGACTGACGAGAACAGATTTTTATACTCAATAAAATAACGTATCTTTTCAACAAATTTTCAAACATTTTAATATTTTTGAAATTACCATCATGTACAAATTTTTCAATTTAATAACGTTCCAAAGTCGAAAGTAGTCTTAGACTAACCAAAGAATAATTATATTTTTTAAAGTTGGTACAAATTGTATGATTTACAGGTGGTAGTAATAAAAAAATTTGATTCTCGAAATACACAATATACAAATAATCGGGTGAAATTGGAAGTTATTCAGGTCAAAATAATGTTTTAGACAAATATAATTGGAACATAAAAATGTAAACATATTAAATAACTGTACATAGAAAACACTTATTGGGAAAGACAATGAGTTAAAAATAAAGCGAATTTTTAGAGAGAATAAAATAATTTAGTGAAAGTATGAAACTGTAGGCATTAAATGAAATAAGAGCCTGTTTACTAATAAGGGATCAATATAAATTTTTCGAAAGTTTATTGTTTGCTCATTGGTTGACTTTTCTTGAAAAGCTAAAAGCAAATTTTAGAGAAATCAAGTAGTATAGTAATAATTTTTTAGAATCAAATTTTTTTTAAATCGCACTTTCAAAAGATGACACATCGCCGTTCTATTGATAAAATATCTGAAAAATTTTTAATAACTTAAAACATTTGCTTAAATAATAAAAAAAACTTTCATTTTGAAAGTGTATGTGTGTATGTATATATATATATATATATATATATATATATATATATATATATATATATATATATATATATGTGTGTGTGTGTGTGTGTGTTTGTTTGTTTGCAGAGTACGTAGGTTTTAACATTGGCAGTCGCCTTTTGGCATCATCAAAATTTGCTGTCGAAATTTGATGACATTCCCAGATATGAAACAGAATGGATGTATATTTTTCGAGGCGCTGCAAAGACAAATCATTACAAGTCATTTCTTTTGTCCTGTGGCAACACTGGCTCACTTCGGGGAGGTGTATAGAGAGGCATACAATGCTAGGCAAAAGTGCAGTGGACAACTTCCCATTTTACGAGACTGCTACTTTGTTAAATGTCCGTATGTTTGTGTCTGAGGTGTAGCATCCGTGTTTAATAAATGTGTCTTATTGTCACCCCGGAACTCTTGATTTATCCCTTTACACTTCCATTAGAAGGAACCATTAGATTAGGTTAGATCTGGGGCATCATAATATAGAATATATGACAGACCGCGTAGGTGTTTATAAAAAGAACAAATATACATACAGACTCTAATATAGTGAGAGATAATATCATGATACATTTATAGACATTTAAACTGCTTCGATGCTAAAGAGTAAACGTTATTTTGTTAGAATTGTTTTAATTGTTCTGTAATAATAGAGAAGCATGCTGTGGGAATTCAAAATAGTTCTTAAACGAAGTATTTTGATCTTATCCTTTAAACCAATACCGACATTCATATATGAATTTATTTCCGTTTTTTAATTTTTATATCATTATGTAATTCGATTTTATGCTAGTTTGTAACCACCAGTTTTAGTTGCTCTTGTCACATTTGTCCTTAGCGTTGGTTGACTTTGCTAATTGTAACAACATTATTGAGTTTGACTGCTCAATTGTGTCACTGCTTTGCATATCCCTGTCTGAAATTGTTCACAAAAATGCGTTGAAATTACTTTTATGTGATATTTACGAGCTAGTTGTACTGTATAATGTATTCTGTATAACTGTCTGATAACACTTAAGTATGTAGAACAGTTTACATAACACCGTAAAGAGTTTACTTTGTGAATCACTCGATTCAAGGTATGCTGGTTTATTAAGTCACGACAGCTTATGAGCCTTTAACTTCATTTCTCATTTGCATTCTATACACAGAAAAATAAAACATCAGAAAATTCGATCGCAAAAATTTTTTAAGTGTCGCGTTTTACTCTTAGACTCTTTTGATGACGAAGAAAACATTTTATAAGTTTTATGTTTCTCTGTATATGTATGAAGGTAAATAAATAACTATGACAAGACCTATAAAACTATAAACTATTTAGATGTAATTTTGTGTTTGTTTTTTACAGTAAATTTCTTGTTCTTTACCAAATACGAACGAATTTTTACCATTAAAAAGAGTCGGAGTTTCATAATACATTAACGTTATACATCACATTTTGAAATAAACATTTAGTAGCGCAATTCAATTTGCAGTAATTTTTGATTTGATAAAGAAAGAAAATTACATATTAAAAATTTAAAAAATACTCCGTATAAATTATATTAAAAACAGATTATTTGTAATCTTTTAAATTATTTTCTGAACTGAAACATTTCAAACTTGGAAGCCTTAATAAACGTGCTTACCTTTAGTTTTAATCTTGGATTAATTTTTGGTTATTGCTGTAATAATAAACTAATTTCTACTACTTTCTTGTTTTTGTGTTTTGGATATGTGATTTTCCCTTCTGTGCTAACTTTTTAGTAGCTGTAAAAATATTTTTGGTAAAGTTCAGAAACATTTTTTATTTATAGCTTGATTGCCCAGGCTCACCACCACCTGAGATGAAAGATGCAAGTACTTGTATATCTGTAGGCACGATAACTGAACCAGATTGTTTGGGTCCGTGTGAACCAGGAACAAGCGTAATGCTCGAGGGAATTGTCTGGCAAGAAACTGAAGGCGGTAAGTAGTTAGCTTAAAATGAGTTGCTTTGATAATTTGGATAAGTTTGTTTTTTTTAACACTGATTTTATGTTTATATTTTTCTTAATAGGTGTGTTAGTGGTTAATGTAACATGGAGAGGTAAAACCTACGTTGGTACTCTGCTGGACTGTACGAAGCACGACTGGGCGCCTCCTAGATTCTGTGAATCTCCAACTAGTGACGTTGATTCGAAAGCCTCTAAAGGACGTGGAAAGCGTGGGCGTGGTGGCAATAACAGTTCTAGTGACTTGAACTTTGCTGATACTAGAAACTGTGTACAAAGCAAATTACGCAATGGTAAAGGTAGACGAACTACTATTAATAGCAATGCATCTAGTTCTGGATTTACTGTTCCAAACAGCCCTGCTAAAAGTGATAGCAGCAGTAGTAACAGTAAGAGGAAAGGTCGACCCTCGGACCTTGAAATAACTCCACCGGCGAATGAGAGTAAATCCTCAAAGCGAAGTCGAAATCAGAATCGTTCTACACCTACCTCTTCAGCAGAATTTTCCCAGCCGTCCTCACCTGTGTTGATTGTTTGTCCAGAACCGAACTGCAGCAAAAAGTACAAACATATCAATGGGCTTCGTTATCACCAGTCACATGCTCATAGTGCGTCAGATAGCAGTAAAATGGACGATACTGCAACTGAGGATAGTAAAGACGTTACCAACAGCTCTGATAACGAAGAGAGTATGCAGGAGAGTGCTAGTGTTTCGACTAGCCCAGCTCCGACTTTTGCGAATGCTGTTCCTGCGCATTCTAGTAATGGAAAGTTGCTGCTAAATGAGACAGCGTCGTCTTCCTCTTCTAATTTAAATGGTCTTCCTGAAACAGATCCTTACAGTTTGACAACTGACCTGTCTACATTAGCATCAGTAGCTATAAATGACTCTAAATCAGGCCAAAAATCCAACAGTTCTAGGACTATATCTGTTGGCTTACATTCTCAGGACTCACCAATTGTAAGTTCTGAAGGGGAGAGTGTTGTACCTGGACTAAGTGTTTCAATTTCATCACCTAATGCCTCTGTTTCTTCACCTCTGTTACCTGTGGCATCTGTGTCACCATCTGCAAGTGGTACTGGCTTATCAGCAAATGTATCCGCAGTTACAACGTCTGTGATCCAATCGTCAAATTCTGTAGATAGCACTCCTATTTCTCAAGCTGTAACTGTGAGCATTCCAACTACACACGTCATTTTTAATCAGGGTATATCGGGTTCTACTGGCACAAATGCGTGTTATACAACATCAACTGTAGTGTGTAATAATTCAAACTCTTTATCGCCATCAAGGAACATACCACCTGCAAATGTTACTACAACATTTGCTCAAGTTTCATCTATTGTCAGCACGGCAGCTACGAGTCCGTCTCCTTTGCTTCCTATTGCAGATAAAAACAAAGTTAAGCAAGAAAGACCTGATAAATATAAGCCTAAATCTCCGTTGTCTTCGTCAGCTATTAGGCCAATTGTGCCTGCCCCCACTCAACTCATTGCACTATCACCTAGTATGCCTCCTCACCCTGTAATGGATATTAATAATCATGGTGTGGTTACTTCGTTAAAACCCATACAGCCTAAACCCACTATCCTTGGTGAACCTGCAACTGTGAATCCTGCTCTTGATAGTCTAAAGAAAGAGAAAAGCAAGCACAAAAAGAAAAGCAAAGACAAGGATAAAGAAAGAGATAAGAAGTTACCTTCATTGCCCCTCACACCAACTAAATTAGGAATGAATCCTAATGAAGAGTGTGAGGCAATTGAGTTAACCTCATATCCCAGTCTAGAGGCTGTATCGGGATCTACTGGACCACTTCCTGGGGCACCACATTCCACGTTATCGCCGCTTGTTTCCCAAACTAAACCCCCTGAATCTTCTTTAGATATGAGTTTAGCGGATGATAGTATTAATGAAAATATCCAAAGCCCTGCTTATTCCGATATATCAGATGCAAATGATACGGCTCCAGTGTTAGAATCGGAAGTACCAGCTGGAAAAGATAAGGAGGATAAAGTTGGAAAAACTACTCCTGATGCATCTCAGTCCCCTGCTGCTAACATTAGTGCTTATGGAATGTATCCCTATTATAGCCAGCCCCCATATCTTCTACCATCTGTTTCACCTCAAAGTGCTGTGTCAGGTTCCCAAGGTCCAAACTTAAACGAAAAGAACGATAATTCTAAGAAAGTGGAACAAGAGCGCGTGAAAGAAAATCGTCCTTGGAGCAATCCTAGTGGAGAATCAAGAGAAAGACAGCATGTTGAACACCATGACTCTGAAAAGAAACCTAGCAGAGAGGAAAGTGTCCAGAACCCTGGAACTATCCCATCACCAGCGGGGGCTCCCGGTCCTGTTCAAGATTACTCTCTTCCACAGCACTATCCTTACTCATATGGCTATGTTCAAGGGTATCCATACTCTCTTGAACCATCTTCATATCATGTACACATGTTAGAAAATGACCCTCATTACAAACAGCAGTATAAGCAATATATTGAAGATCAACAAAGACTATACAAAGAGCAACAACATCATCATCAACAGCAACAGTTACAACAGCAACATCATCATCAGCAACAACAACAACAACAACAGCAGCAGCAGCAGCAGCAACAACAGCAGCAGCAACAACAACAACAACAACAGCAGCAACAACAAACACACCATAGCCATCAACCTCATCATTCTCAGCATCAGTCACATCATCAGAGTAAGTCGCATCATTCATCAATGAAAGAAGATAGAGATCGGTCCCGAGAAAGCAAAGAAAGGTCTAGTAATATCGAGAAAATGCCAACTAGTGGTTTGATTGTTGAACATCCTAGCAAAATTCAACATTCTTCAATGTCTATAGTTTCTAATAAAGATCACGATGTTCGAGAAATTGAAACAAGGCCTCCATCTCTGCCTGCTCAGGCGCGAATTGATTCAACCACACCTTCTGCATCTGCTGCCGCTCTGAAGGAAAAACAAAATGAAAACCATCAAATCTTGAAAGAAAACATTGAGCTAAAGTCTCAAATGGATGATAGTAAGAATAAAATAAATCAATACGAAATGGCTATGTTGTACGAAAGGCACAGGGAAGATATGCGTCGTTATTATATGTACCAGGATCGCGTAATTGAGCAGCAGCAGCAAAAGATGGAACCAGGCATTCATCACCACACCCATCTTCATCAGACTGTCCAATCTCATAGCCATATTCAGTCATCATCAAGTTCATATTCTTCATCCATAAAGCCTCATAAAGAAGATCTATCTAGTTCCATTTCCAGTCATTCTAAGTCAAATCATTATAGTGACAGTACAAGGTCATCTGTCGTTTCACCTGCTAAGTCGGACCACTTAAAAAACCCTCATTCTAATTCAACATCTAGTCCTAAAGGTAGCATTCGCGATTCTTCTCTAAGCAGTTCTAAGGAATACATGAGTTCAGTTTCAAGTCGTGATAATTCCAGTAAGAAAGATAGCCAAAGTAAAAACTCTGATCGATCCGAAAGTTCGACGCGAGAAGAGAAAAAGAGCGAAAAAATTAAAGTGGAAGCTAAAGTGGAATCTGAAGGACAGAAACCCACAATGGAGACAACTGGACCTCCCCCACCCCCTACAAACTCTTATGCCTACTTACATCCATCATATTTACAAGGACCGCCTCATTTTCCGCACATGCCTTTCGAACCAGCCCATGCCATGTATCGGGGTGGAATCAATCCCATGATAGTGTCGACGCCTCACTACGGTAGTTCTCCTTATGTTCATCCCCAGATTCGCTACGTGGCGCCTGGAGCTTGTGAATTGCCAGCCCATTCTCAGCCGCCCGACGCGTTGAGCAGCAAGCTTCACCCATCGGGACCGTCGAAAGCCTTGGACTTACTGCATCAGGTCTCGCAGCATTACACGACCACACACAAAATTCACGAACTACAGGAGCATGCCTTAATGTCTCCGACTCCAACCTCGACACCATCTTCGACGCCATCCACCGTATCGAGTTCCGGAAGCGGGAAATCTTCCACCGAACCAGTCGTTGTGGCCTCGAAGATGGAAGGACCTCGTGATACGTCGCGGTCACCTCCGACACAGAGGCATATTCATCAGCATCATCATACCCATGTTGGAGTTGGATATCCGATTTATGACCCCTATGGAGGTAAGCACATCTCTTAGTTGTTTATTCTTAATTTTAAACCAGGAAAAATGTTGGTAGGAGTTCTTAAACGAAACAAAAGAATGGGTGGGTAGAACTCGGTCTGTACCACAATGGAACATTACATTTGGATATTGTGTATATTTTTAACAATTATAAAGTCATTTCGAGTTTGATATTCTACGATATATCATTGGATATTTACACGTTATAGATATTAACTGCTCCATATTTTTGCATGTATTTGGCTACGTGATATGGTTTTCTTTTTTCTATTAGAAAATTCTGATGAAGTATTATAGCCGATTGATGTCAAAGAATTTTATTGAGGCGAGAAAAAGTGTAGACTTTCATTAAATTAACTTACCTGAAAGTCCAGTTAATGTTCACTGGAGGTTTAAATGTTAATTTTCACATTTTATTGAAGATATCTTGAAAGAACTCTTTAATTAGCGAAGTAACTTTCGTTATTATATTTTTAGAGTGGTAATGTATGCTTAATAAGAGAGTAATTGAGATTTTGTTAAGCTATTTTTTTTTTAATTCGTTAATATCTTATTAAAATTATTTATCAACTTAGTAATCCACTAAATAGATATGAAAAGATATGGTGATAGTGAAAAACATCGGGTATCGGTTGTCATTTTTCTAGATTATGTACTAGTTGGGAACTGTAAATGTCAAAACTATCTACTTAAATGAAATCTTCTGCGAAAGTTTACAAATTTTCTTAAATATTTAATTTTGTATCTTTGGATTGTTATAAAAATTTGGAACCTTTTGCACTCCAGGCCCAATGGTTAGGTCGCTGATCATTAGTACCGGAGTTCGTGGGTTCGAATTCCATTGTGGCAGAGATGTTTGGGATCAGCTTTAAGCAGTAGATTCCGGTATCATTAGCTCTCGTGTAGACCGTAGCATACCAGTTTAAACCTAAACCAAACCTGTTGCACTCTAACGCCTTTTAGTCGTTGAATGAGGAAACCAACCACCTGGAAAAGATAAAAGTAATATGGACATATAAAAAGAGAAGTCATTTTCATTAGGCGTGTTTGTACATTAGAATTATAGTATGCTCATCTCAGTTGGTAATTAGCTCCCTTTCCCCAAAGTGCATTGCAGCGAAGGTTTCAGAAAGTATTGGATATGTACTTCATTTCTGGCTGACTGTTTTGTCTACATGCCTGACATTGTCCCACTTGTGTATATAGAAGCGTTTGGTTTACTTGAAACTGTTCTTTTAGCCGATGAATTAATCTTTATGTAAAAATATTTTGTGTAGCTATTTCGGCTACATGTCTACGATATTTTAGTGGGATCACTTCATTCAGATATTGTCCACACAACAATTTCTACGAACCATTGTTGGAATTTGCATCAATTGTGAGAGTACATGACACTCTAATTCGGAGCGGTGTGCAAAAGGTTCAATTTTGATCTTGCTGTAGTGTTCGAAATTTTCATGTTTTAAGTTTTTACATTGAGTAATTTAACGAAGTTAATTCGTGATTTTGCCTTATGAATTAGTGTATATAGTTAATTATATCAATCGGCGTACTGTAATATCTGATCAGTTGCACCATTTGAAAGATAAAGTATAATAAAATCATTCTAACGATATATTATGTACGCTTTCTTTGTTATTGTGTATTTCCAACAGCTTTAGAGACTGAAACTGTACTTGGTTTTTGTAAATTATTTTTACCGTGATGAATGTAAAAAGCGTCTTAAGCCTAGAACGCCATCCTTACTTTTCGGAAACGTTTTGTAGTTAAAATAATAAATCGTATTTATTTTTTGCCTTTGCGTTAATACAGAATTTTGAAAAAAAAAATGTCTTTCAGAAGTAACGGTAATAAAAACGTTCGACAAAAATAAGGTAGCGTTCTAGGGTTAATATTGCCCAGAGTCAGGAGCGTAGTGAGAAATTTTCCATGCTACGGGTTTCTCGATACTACAGTTATTATCCCAATTTTAGTACAGCAACTGTAATGAGGTTGTTACATGTCCCGCATCCCCCTTTGCTACAACGCTGTTCACAGTTATTGTCGTATACTAAAATCTGATGCAAATATGTTGCAAGTAACACAGTTGCAGAAAATTTGTGCCAAGAAAGTAATTTGCAGCATTCGTATTTCTGCACACTCTGCAGGAAAACATAAGATTTGAAGGAAAGCTAATAATGCTTATTATTTTTGTATATTTTGTATCTCTTTTTTTCCCCTTGACTCTTAACTTGTACTCCTCAATTCTGCCTAAATTGAATAAATAAACTTGGTTTTTTTAATTTTAATTAGATCAGCAGAGTAATATTTAAATTCTAAGTAGGCAATAAGTCGCAATTTCTCTATTAAATTTTGTGTTGTTTGTCTCTGTGTGCGGTGTGTGTGTGTGTGTGTGTTGGGTTCAATGAAATAATTTTATTTTGTTGCTGGAATTTAATCAGTTATAGAAAAGTGCGAATGAGAGACTGTTTGCTAAAGCATAGCTTTTTGGTAATATAAAGAGATTGCGCCGTTTCTAGTATTTCCTATTTAAATATACTTCCATTTAAGTATTTAATAGTTAGTCATTTTCTAATGGAATACGGGTAATCGGACGATGATGGCTGATAAAATAAGGTTCTGTTTGTTGGCGGTAGTGAGTGGGTTCACGCTCTATTGTTGGCTTGAAGTTCAATACCTGCATTAAGCATTGGGTCTATGTTTTAATTATTTTTCGTATTGCCAACGATGGACCACTCGGTACAGAATACGGAAGCCATGATTTGCTTTGAGATTATGGATATATAATATTCATAATAGCTAAGAGACTTGAGACATGGTTGTGTAATAGAACTCCCACTTGTATCGTACTGTGTTGATGAGAGTAGGCTTGAAAGGCGGCTGTGTGCTCTTGAGAGGTTTGCACTTCTTTTTTTTTTAACACAGGCATACTAAAGCTGCAACTAAACAGCGCTGACTGCTGTCGTTGCAACTCGATGGAGTAGACAAAAACTGTCTGATTTTTTAGGTAAGTCTTATATTTAATAAGATGTGATTGTGTTTTTGTCATGTTGTTTTAATCATAATGGCATTACCTTGTTTGAAATCCAATTGTGTGGTTTATGTGTGCTGTGTTCATGTATGTTCCAGTCTGCATGTTCCTTTGCTAATGCCATCATGATTTGTAACCATAATTGTTTTTTATTACTAACACGCGGAATGCATTGACTTTTCTTTTTATAAATTGCTTCATTTATGATTTCAGACTTGGATTCATAAATCTGACAATAATTAATCTGACGAAAGTGAATGCATTTCTTAAAGTGTTTAGAAGTTTCTTTTTTTATCGGCATGCAATTACAATTTGTTTTCTTCTCTTTCAGTGTCTGTGCAAAAGTCGTACACCTAACACAGAATTTTTAATTACAAGAATTCTGCCAACTTCTCGCCTTCTTTAAAATGAACTCTTATGCTGATCTTGGATGTGAAGCTCTCTTATGATGTTCCAACTATGGCACAGATATTTATACTAGATCTTTTTCCAGGGTAGTGTTCTACTTGGTAGAAGTGACATTTTGCGGTTCTGCACTTTTTAAAATGCCCCCACCAAAGAAAAGACTGTTGTGCTGTTACTAAAAGTTCATTGTTCTTTTTGAAAGCATCAGTTCAATGTTAGAAGACTCAAATGATTTGAGCTCTGTTTTGAATCTTTTCGTTTTATTGGCCTGTGATACTAAATAATAATGAAAAACAAACTGTAGTGCATTTGCCATACCTGCTTATTTCAAAAGTCAATGGGACATTGCTAGTCACTGGATAGCATAATATGAAGAGACGATTAAAAAGAACTTTTATGATCCAAATGTTCTAAGTTTTTAGATATATTTAAAAGAAAGAAAATGCCGGCATTATATAGAATCCATCTTTTTGTTTTTACCAATTGATTTGTCTGTTGAAAAATCTTCACCATTAAGCATCACCGTATGTATATTACGTGTAACAAAGGCAATAAAATAATTATAAATGCTTATCTCTTTTTATTTCTAATCGACTTTGGAAAATGCTTTTCAAAACCTGACTGTATGTGTACATTTGTATTAATGATTATTTCTATTTTGAAACGGTTTAACTTGATACGAGTAAACCAACATTTAAATAGTAATCATCTTTCCTCCTAAATATCTACTAACTTTGAGTTTTTTTCACTTTTGATTTGTAGTCATATAAACTCGTGGGGGGTCATTTATTTTTTAAGGATGTACATTTCCACGTATATATATATATATATATATATATATATATATATATATATATATATATATATATATATATCATAACACGGAGTGTACAACGGTTGGTTTGTAGCCATGGCCATTTAAAACAAGATAGTTTTATTTTACGAAAGATATTGCCACAGCGTCAGTTGGATGGGTTCCCATTTCATCATACTTACGGAACGATATGCTAAATCATCTAATGTAAAAAGTGTAAGAAAGAATCTCCGAATGGTGTATGGGATCATCTAAGAAAAAAAAAAATCAGTCTCCTGTAGCGTGCATTTCCTTTTTATTCAGAATTTTCTAAATTCGACGGTTGGGCACTAAAACTCTTTATTTGGTTAGACCCCTTTCTTGGGGACTTGAACTATAGACCGACTGATCAGTTTAGGTTAATGGTTAAAAGGGGGGAAATCAAAGAGACGCAGGGTTTAACCCTTGACTTTATAGATTTGAAATCGCCTGAGAATTTTCTCAGGCCGTATTGAGGGCTTTTGGGTATAAATTTTTACTTCGACACGATTGAAGTATCAAATTATGGGAAAATCCTCACAGTATACCTTAAGGGGCCGTCTTCGAGGTTTTATACAAAATATCTACATTTGTGTAGATATAATTTACTTTAGAGGCATACACAAACTTATATGTGTGGATGTAATGGTCTGAAAACAGTTCTGTTGGGTCCATGTAAATTGTAGCAATCATTTAATGACGTCAATGTTTCCTTTAACATCTCTCTATATTAAATGTCCCCATTTCTCATAAAAGCTGGAGGTTCTCCCCTTTGCTGGGCCATCCTGGTTATAGTTGCTACGGGCATCGCGAAATCTGAAACAGATCTGTCGACATAAATATTTAAATATCGTCTTTCTCGGAGTGTGCATGCGCATTTTGTTCTTCAAATTCCTGAAGTGATTACCAGTTCTATAGAAAATTAATTGGCCCAGCCTTTGGGCTAAGGCGGGACCTTGGATATCGGTGGTAATTTCAGAGCAAGGATCAAAAAGGGAAACGGGGTTTTCAGCCGTATATTTTGAAATATAAATTCTCATCGGCAGTTTAGTGCTGTCTCGAGGCAGGAAAGAAATGGCGATATATTCAGTCGGAACTCTTCCGTAGATTCCAACTGACCCATAGGTTCTTTAATCTATTCCATAGTTTTGTTGTTACACATTTGCACACTTCAAAATATTCCGCGATCACGGAAAAACTAAAACCTTTTTCTTCTAAATGTTTTTTTCTCCATAAGTGTTTGACTAAAGAATAAAATATTGCAGAGAATCTCTCTTGATGGTATCGACAACCTGGTAAACATTATAAAAAAAAATTATATTTTTATGTAGAAAGGATATTTTGTAATACAGGGTTCCCACGGTCCTTAAGAACTCCTTAATTTTAGCTGTCATTTTTAAGGGCCCTTAAAACTACTTAATTTTCATCAAAGGTCCTTAAAAACTCCGTAATTTTTAAATTGGAATGCGGTCAATTTCTCCATCGATGAGATCCAGTCTCCTGTGATGTCCTATCAGTTATCTTAAATGACAAATATATAATCTTTTGTATACTTAAAAGGTTTAAAGTCTAAAGTCAGCTGCCCTTTCCTAATAGCTAACAGTCATGCATATTTTAATTAAACGAAGCATGGAGGATGGGGGTTTGTAGATATTTCAGTTACTTATGGAAGTTTAATTTTCTTTGTATTGAATGTAAACTTAATTCTGCAATATTGTTGGGCATTTAATGAATATGCCTTGTCTGGTTCAAAATCATTAAAATATGTTCCTCAGGAGATAGGGTTTATGCCGTTATGTCGTGTATTTCAAGTAGGTCCTTATAAAAAGTTACTTTGGTCCTTAGAAAGTCCTTAATTTTTGTTCTGAAAAAAAAAAAAGAGTGGGAACCCTGTTATAGCTACTTTATTTCCAATTGTATGGCATTGCTGAACGATGGCCGATTGGGTAGTTCGTTCTTCTTCGATACCGAAGTTCGTGGGTTTAAATCGCAGTACTGGAAAGTATGTTCAGAATCGGCTTTATCAGTAGGTCCCGGTCTCATTAGTCCTCGTGTAGCAAAATATTACACCGTAGCACTCCAAATCAAGGAATTGTGACATTAACGGGGTTAAAAATGGCCATAGTACAAGAACTATACAATACCATTCAGTTAAAAAAAATGAGAGAAGTTCATATATAAGTAAAAATCATTGATTGCAAAATCTTGTTTCACCGAATGATAGCCGAATGGTTAGGGTGCTGACATTTGGAGTTCATGGGTTCGAATCCCACTGTGGCATGGATGTTCGTAGCCGTTCGGAATCGGCTTTAAACTGCAGGGCCCCCTTTCTCATTGCCTGTGTTGCAAAACTGTAGACCAAATTGAACTATATAACATTGCTAAACACAAAATCTGTTTCTGATTATTTATAACTGTCTACAACAACATTCTTTGAATACTCGTTTCCATACTTATAATTCATAACTATATACAATTATTGTTTAGTAGGAATAGAAGTAATATGAATATAATGGACTTCTTATATTGGTTAGTAAAATTATATGACACACATGCTATAACAGTAAAAACATTATTTACAACAGTAAGGTATTAAATCCTATGTAAAAATTAATTATTATTAAAAATACATTTTTTTATTCGTAACTAAAAGTGATGTGAGGATTTGTGTAAAGTGCTCCGAGTTATTAATAAAGAGATTATATTGCACTGAGACCTAGTTAAGACAATCTAAATTATTATTATTATCTCCATTTAACAAATTTAGAATTAATATTGCTAATTTTACGATTTCAAATTATGTGGATTATATCTAAAAGTAACAATTTCTAATATGCAGTAATTTATATTATCGACCCTCCCCTCTCCCTCTTTTCGCGAACGATGGTCGATTGGTTAGGGTGCTGGCCTTCGGTACCGGAGGTCGTGGATTTGAATTCCACAGTGGCATGGATGTTCGTAGCCTTTCGGAATCAACTTTAAGCTGTAGGTCCAGGTGTTGCCGAAAGTAGACCGTAGCACTCCAAACCAAACCATCTCCCTCTTTTCTTCACTGATTATGAGGCACATTTCACATTAATGATAAATCTTCATTGATTAGCATGTGCTTAATTTTTAACAAATGTTTTATGACAGATGTATAATATATTTGATAAAATAGTTTGATCTTCTCAATTATTGGGAATTTTAAAAAATAGCTTCTGATAATTTAACTGCTTAATAAAAATCGTAATATCGTAATTGTTTGGCAGATTTTCATTCACTTAGAATTTAAAATATGAGAACTTTATTGTCTGCATTCTAACAATGGTTTGGAACGATGGCCGAACGGTTAGGAGGCTGATTTTCGGTACCGGAGTTCATGGGTTCAAATATCACTGTGGCATGGATGTTCGGAATCGCCTTTAAGCAAGTAGGTCCTGGTCTCATTAGCCCTTGTGTTACAAAAAAGTAGACTAGCGCTTTAAACGAAACCAAACTTAAGTGTTTTGATTCAATGGTTTGTGACATTCTGTAAACTGTAAATGGAATTTCTTGTTGTTACAATTCACAAAATCTAGAGGATTTGATAATAGCTAGCCTCTCAGCTGATCTCACACTTTCCACTCTTGGCATTCACTTACGATACCCAGTTTGAGAACTGCAGGGATAGAGGGTCAGTCGAACCATCGAGATAATTAAAAGGGTAATTCATAGCACGTATCAACAATCGTGTGAAAAAACTTAAGTATTTATCCTTGAGTGTGTATCTTCATAGTTTAATTATATTTAGTCATACTTTTCGTGATTATTTCCAAGGCACTCCATTTCAGAACCGTTGTTTTAGTGTAAAAAATAACAGCAGTTATAGAATGCTTGATTTTTTTGTACACATTTAAAGCTATTTTCTCCTTATATCTAATTCTGCGTAGATTATTTAAGGTTTCATATGACTAAAAATATTTAACGTTCTATTATTGTCTTATACCAAAAATAATTTTATTTTTCTATTACTGTTCTAATTGAACTTTTAGTTTTGGGGGGGAGAAATAAATAACCTCGATATTGTAGCTCTTCTCAACTGTCAAATAACTAAACATTCCAATATTTATGTCATTACAGAAACAAGCAAAATAAAATTTATAAGATTTATAAAATTTGTCTAATTTACATTAAGCTTATCTATTTTCATCTGATAATTACCTGTAACACATACGGCCAATTTAATTAAGTTTCATTAACTTGAAGTAGCCATTCTTTCTAACTGTGATACACAAGAGGACTCGGGAGTTTTAAATTATTTGTTAAATAAATCTGGAAAGATGGGTTTGAGCTTTTTGTAGATTTTAGTGTAAAAATCTAAAGTAAATTTCTAAGGGCGAAATTTATTTTGGATCCACACAATTCAAAATATACGATATTTAATACGAAAAAAAAAAATCTGAAATATGTTACCCTTATTTTTTTTTATTTTGGTACTCAAGGCGATTTGGTGTAATATCTGCGAATCCATGTACCTTGAATTTTGTCAGTTGGTATTTATTTTGGTTACTCTTGGTGTGGAACAGTGTTTCCTGTGTTCTATTTAGTTTGGATCATTAGTAAGTTTATTCGTACTTGTGATTTTAAAATGTTAGAATAATTTCAAATTTTAATTAAACGAGTGAAAATCTCCGTATTCTATTTGAAAATTTATACCAGATGCGGCCGAAATTAAAAGAATATTCTTGTGAACTAATATATATATACATATATATCGAAATTGAGTCGTAAATTTTGGTACGTTTATTACACAAGAAGCTCGCGAAATGTTGCTGTCTTCTAGAGGTGCTTTCCAGGGAAAGTGTCCAGTTTCCCTTGGTACATTGTTACCTGGAATGTTCTTAGTGGATTAGTATGCAATATTTTACTACACCATTATTTAAAGGAAATAATAGATAAAAATTTTTGTGACATCAGATACGGTAATTTTCTCTTTTGCATCGAAGTATCAGTCTCTAACTGTGAAAGTATTCTAGAATAATAAAACATGTAATTCAATAACCTAAGTAACCTTCTGTATTCATCATCAGCTAGTTCAAATTAAATTTTAAAAAACACCAGGGCTTGATTGAGGCCTTCCAGAATTTTAGAATCAATTATCTATTTCAGCAACTTACATTGCCTTCCAGACAGACAACTAATCAGTGTCCGGTAGAGGCTAATCACAACACTATCCCTTTGTATTCAGCAGTATGGTGTTTTGTTTTAAGAATAATGACCAGACTCCGTGATTTTCTTCTATGGTAAATCTCTGCCTTGAAACTTATTCTCTAAATAAATCGTTGTCGTTATGCCCATGAAAACACATTTAGCAAGGTGAATAATTTAAATGTTTGATTTAGCATTTCCGGAATAAGTGGAGTCAGTTCTATAAAGTGTTCGAATCTTTGCTAGTAATCTTATTTCCTTTCAAACCAAGGTATGGGAATACATTTTAAAATCCAATTTTGAATGTTATTTTATCAACTGGGATTAGATTTGGGTAAATCTTTGTTGATCTCTTAAAATTCTTGCCATGAAATAATTGAGGTAGAACCTTAAAATATTCTCTCTTCGAATTCTTGGCAACAATATATATCCTAATACAGATGTATAGAATTGTGACAAATCGGGTTGTCCACAAACTGAGAAAGTATGGGAATGTCAGGTAAATTCAACAATCAGGAATTTATTTATATATTTTTTTAATTATGCAAATTCGCATTTTCTAGCCCCTCACCATTGGGAAATGGAACTAGTAAATCTTGGTAGCAAACGAAATCGTGTGTCACAAGAAGAATTTCTACCAACCGAATGCGGATGTTAAGACAGCTTTGCTGTCATAGTTATGCACAAACGTGTCTCAACAAGAATTTCTTGGCTGATATAAGAGCGAAATATGGTGCTAGAAGAATAATTTTTAATAACTTAAACGTTTTAATTGTTAATTGATTTAACAGCAGTGGTTGAATAAATAAAATTACTTATCAGCATTAAAAGCTTCATCTCCTCATTAATTTTCAATTTTTAAGTATATTTGTGAAATTTTGAGGAAGTTCGAATGCTATTTTAATAACAAAAATTCTTAAGGAAAATTATCTATTAAGAGGGGGAAAGATTAGAATGGATTTTATTTGTAGCCACCCTGAAAAAAGCTGTGCTGTAACAATACAAAAGCGTAAATTTCTTCAATAGGTTGAAATTGTCCATTTTCTTGGTTCTACAATATGTACGTACATTCTTTTTTAGCAGCTCGGGTAACGTTGCATTTCCTCCCTTATCTATTATTGAAATGCCAGAATTTTACTTTCGTTGGAATATATCCTGTAGCCGATTAAAAGTGCAGAATAAAATTTCTCTTATTTTTCCATTCTTGTTTGACGTTTGGAATTTTATTTCTCTTTCAGCCATCATTCCATCGCCTGCGCCAGCTGTTGACTGCAAGCCCATCCATCCCTTGCAAGTGAAGCCGCCTGCCGCTGGTGCTCGGTTTTGGCCGTAATGTGATCTAACTCGCCAAAAGCATTCGCCAAGTACCTATGTGTTCATTGGGCCCATTCGGACAGTGTTTTTCCTAATCCATTTAAACGTTACAGCTCGAATGCCCATCGCTGCAACGCATGATAGATTTTGTTACAGGCTGAGTGCATGGGATAATAACTTTGTGAACGAAAAAACTCTGATGTGAAGGCGGTCAACTGCTTCTGAGTATTATCGAAGATGGGAACTCTCTGTGCTCGTAAAATTTGTGGATCGATTGTAACAAAATGTTCCGAATATTTGATAATTTTTCAAGGGCTTGAAAATTGGATTAATCTATACTCAAAATGGTAAAATTTTAATCTCTAGAAAAGGTGTATTAATTTTCCCTATAAACAGTGAGGGAAAAAGTTATGCTATAAAAAATTTACTCAAAATGCTTTTTAAATACAAATTTATTATTTTCTTGTAAACTAATTGGACTTTCATCGGAAGTATTTAAGTTTTCTCCGTTGAAAGTGCAATTACCTTCTGCAATGTTTGAGTATAGTACCTCAGAACATGTTTTTTCTCCAGCTGAAGATAAACTTTCCGCTCATTGTAATGGATACACTCAAAATTGGTTCAGAGAGAACTATCTAGTTGAGTTGGTATCAGCATAATCAGTAGGAATGACGGGATTCTCGGTTAACTGCACTTCCTGGACCCTCTTGTTCAGTAATTTTCTCCAACGCCTGCGTAAATTTCAAATAAAGACTTCATTACTACTACTTCATTACTTCATATTAGATTTTCTTGTAAAGCATACGCCTTCTCCCCTCCCCCAGCTTTGGAGATAATTGCTGTTGACGAGAGCAAGAATGTTAGTTTGGCGAGTTTTGCTAGACCCAATAGGCCGATTTCTTAAGAATATTTGCTGGTGATCTTTCTGGAGTAAGAACTGTTAGTGTTCTTTGCCGAGATGGGTCTTAAAGATGTGCGTCTTTCGAGAGAAAAAGTCGTGTAGTATACAGCCAATATAATCCAATTGGAGGAAGCGAGTATGCAAGTGCGGAAATTTCTAGTGTATGTTTGTTTGCCTATGTACATAGACATTGGAGTAAAGGTTTTATTCCTCTTCAAAATCAACATCTTTGTCTTACGTATGCTAGCGTTACAGGTAGATTTTCAATTTTTCTCCAATAATATTCTTTGATTTATTGTCCTTGCAAATTATGACCACATTAAATGGTTGCACTCAGGAATACTTTTTGGAACTACGTTATTTTTCATTACTTAAAACGAATTGAATTGCTGAGCGTTTGTACTAGTAGTAATTACTTCAGCATATAGTTTATTAAAATATAATCCAAATTAGAGTTTTAATTGCCTACATCTTTAGACCCCGAACTCACCACGCTTAGGAAATCAGATAAAATATATCACCTCTGTCTTCTTGATCATTGCATAAGTCTGAAATTTTTTTTTGACTAGGATACTCTAAAAAGTAATTTCAAAGTCCTGTTCCGTATTACAGTTGATTTTAAACGCTATGGTTAGGTTCGAGTGCCCGACTACTAAATTTGAGTCAGGATCGCCTTTCACGCCTAAGCAGGTTTGTTTTGGAAAGACTTGAGGAAGTCAAACACAAAATGTTCGGTTGATTGACTTTTCTGAGTTAAACCTTCTAGTTCATGGATTTCTTTCTATGCTAACTATAAATTGTAATCAAAGGTAAGTGGCAAAAGGAAATGATCTTGGGAATATCGTGTGTTTAGTTTATTTATATAGTAAAGGATGTATAGGGACAGTCAGAGACGATACCTGACGCAACGCGACCATTGGCTGTTCCCTACTACATGGGATGAGCCCCTGAAACTATTGGTCAAAGTCTCCACTTGCTTCGACAGTACTACAATGTGGAGCGATACTGAATGGTCAAAGTCTAAAATTTAAGAGTTCATAACAGTGGAATTAAGGATCTCTTATTTCCCTAAAATGTGCTGCTACAAGACGTGAGAACTAAAAATTGGCATCTTTTGTGGGTTTATTAACGGTAAAAGCTTAGCATCTATATTAGCTGTTAAATAAGGCTGGCTTCGAAGAACGAAAGCAAAAAGAGGGTTATTGGAAGTGCGGTTTTAGGACAGCCTATCAACATTGACTGAATCCAATTTTCTTCACAAGTAGCTTCTTCGTCCTTTTTAATTTCAGTATAATGTTCTGATGCAGGATGTTAGAATTTCTAAATAAAGTGGTTCTGCTGTGCAGTTAACCGTAATAGTCATATTTAATTTTTGGTAGAGCAAACCGCAACTTGGTTCAAAACAAGTTGCATTCCACAAGTAGGAGAGTGATACTACACACACCACACCTCAACTCTTGTACAGTCAAATACTGCCTGGTTTACTGATATCACATTTGCAGTGGCTGGATCCACTAAGTGTTCATTCTTGAACTCTTTAAGTTTCAATGTTATATTATGAACTTAAGGGGCACAAATGTTCTAGTACCTGTGAAATGGTGATGTATATATTGTGTAATATCGTTATTGTTAACTGTGAATATATGTAAATATATCCTGGAGATATTATGTAGACGTTTTATGGAAAGTGTGTGGTAAGGAAAAATAAATGATCTCTTATTAAAAAAAAAAAAGTTGTATATTGTTTCATCTGTAAGTTGCTAAATTATATATATAAATTTGTTGTATTTTATCGAAATTAATAACGTACTATGCCATCTTTGAGCTTAGAAAGTGTGTAGTATACAAAAGTCTGGAATACTTCATTATTTACTGATTTTACGTTCCTCTTGGCTTTAAATGTTTTCAGTTTTAGTGATTTATTATGTTTAATGTAATTCTTTGTAAAGCAAAATCACGTCTTTAAACTATTCATTTTAAAATGTTTTTTTACTAACAATGCCAAATTAAATAATATGTCATTTAAAATTTTATACTTTTGTATTTAAAAGTTTCTACTAACGGAAAATTTAGTTTTCTGGAATTGCACGTTAATCTATGTGGGGGAAAAAATCTAGTTTTATGTTAAATTTACATTCAACTGGTACTTTGACTTCATTTTACTGTTCTTTAACAACAAACATTTTATTCTATGCAATTTTTTAATCTTTTGAAAATTTCTATAAAGGTGACTAATTCTGTAAGTTACTCTCATTAACGTAGATGGGGCCTAAACTTTGTCCCGTCCTGGGAAAACAAAAAATATTCATTAATGCTACTCGAAATTTATTGTAACTTTTTAATGTAATATGTCTATTTATAATATCATTAGGGGAATTTATGTATTATTTTAAGTGATATAAATGATGGATTTAATGCCAAAATTGTGTTAATTTATCCTTTGATTTTTAATTTTTGGTCCCAAACAATTTTAGTTAAATAATGTTTACTGTATGGAATTATATTAATGTTTGAAAGTAATTTACAGAATTTTATCTTCTTGATATACATTATACTACATTTTCTATTTGTAGCTTGATGCTTCTTTAAG
The DNA here is from genome assembly GCA_032207245.1 of Pardosa pseudoannulata. Taxonomy (NCBI): domain Eukaryota; kingdom Metazoa; phylum Arthropoda; class Arachnida; order Araneae; family Lycosidae; genus Pardosa; species Pardosa pseudoannulata. Next base: position 185,601,339 of record CM063505.1, on the reverse strand, counting down.
CACTTGGTATAATATTAGCTATCTTAGATCATTCACGTCAAGTTGTTTTTTAAGCTAGATTAGATTCAATTTATGAAAGTTTATGTACCATTGGAAAATCTTGTTGCAGTTTATATGTAAATAAGTGTTTTTCTAAGCTTATTCATTCAAAAATTTTATTTTTGAATGCTTACATAAATAGTTTGTTCTATGTCATTTTTTTCCTCTTTATTGTAACTTTTTATGTGCCTTTTTGATATGCAGTTGTGGCAAGTAAAAAAAAATAATAAAATAACGAGTGTTTCTATAAGTTAGTGCCATTCATATAAATAAAATAAGCCATAATATGCATATATTGGTTAATGCCTTTTACCAAAAAATAAATACATAAAATCATTAGTCAGCATCGATGTGCATTGGTGTTTTGCACATTTGGTATGTAAACTAGATCAGGTACGTATCACGTCTGAATGTTTTGTATAAGCAATAATTGGATTCTTTCCATTCTTAAGACTCGTGTAATTCCCCTGCTTTTTGCTATAGAAAATAGCAGAATCGCAATCTCGAGAATCTTACAGTACTTTCTTGTTCATTTATTTTCCAACTTTTTCGTTTTGTCTGTTCTAAATATACTACAGTATGGAAATGCTTTCGCAATATCAGCGTCTAATTTAATCTCATACTATTTTGATATATCTCTTTATAATAAACATTTGCATTTAAATAATGAATTTTAAATTAAAGTATATAAGACGTTTTTCTATTGTGAATATTACTCCTGTGAATTATTTCAAGTGAATAGTGGGGTGTGGTTTTAAAACTAAAATATAGAACGTTCTATAGTAGTAAAAAATTTAACTGATCAGTCCTCCTGCGTTCTAGATGAATTTAATTAAATTATTACCCACAGGACCACCAAATCGATTTTCTTCAATGTGTTTTCTTTTTTATTATACTTAAATCTATGCACTAAGATGCCAAGTGGGACTTCACTAACTCTGGTCAGCTGGAAAAGGGGGAAAAAAATTTCTGGTTATGAATAATTTTGTTAGGGTTATTTTCGAATCGTTAGCACATCTTGGAAAGTATGAGTAAAATATAACTCTTATTAATCAAAAAATATTTAATAGAGTCCAAAAAGATATACTTTTGATTATTTTTTAACCCTATGAAACTCACTATCACTGGCTGAAAAAAAAATACACAAACTTCGAAAATTTATTTTTAAAATGCCACATGCCCACTCTTATTCAGCAAATTTTAACTGTAGAGTAAACCTGTATAAAAATAGCTTCATAATTGCAAACTATTTAAAGCTATACGATGTTCCTTTTGTTAGAGATGCCATTTTTATAGGTTGAATCTTGTTTTTAAATGAAGTCTAATTATGAGTAACCCCTTTTTTTTTGTTTGTTATACTAGAGCTTTTATGCAACGTAAAATCATGTGTAAATATATTCAGATAAAATTTATATATATATAAATATATATAAGATGGATTGTAAATTTGCTTTTATATGTATATACATGTAACAACCCTATACGGGTGAAGAATGTACTGTATTGTACATAGAATGTACCGTGTATACACTAAAGAATTTTGTTGTTAAAATACTTCTATGTTTTTGTCTTTAAAGAAAAAAGTTCTTTATGTTCATTGTTTGAGTGCTGCTTTTTTAAGAAAAATAAAACTTTACAAATAAAGTTTTACTCAATAGTTTTCTTTTGTTTATTCATATCTTTCTACCCACCCGGCCACATGAATATTGATTTTTTATTCTATAATAATAGTTTTCGTATTGTATCTATGTTCGCCATCAAGTCAACAAAACAACTGCGAAGGCTTGAAGAAAACTGGAGCAATTTCAAGTTTGTTATCTATATTATAATTGTAAAATATCAGGGAGAGTTAGTAATTTCGCGCAGGATATTTTGAGCTACCGTTAAAATTTTGATTTTAGAAACTGTTGCATACGACCACACTGGTGTTGCGTAAGTAATAATGGGATGAAAGGAGAATTTTGTTGCTTATATTTAAATGGCTGTCCAAGGAATTAAGGGATATAGAATTGTTCTGATTTTGTTTTTAACATTTTATTAAAGCTGATTCTATGTTAGGTTTTTTGCTAAGAATTTAACGATATCTGATTAGGAGATACGAGTGTTATTTGATAAAATATTTACATATAGAGAGAAATATATTTTAAATTTTCAAACATTTTCTGGTTATTAGAGAACCACTTTTCTAGGATATAATCTGTATAATCTGAACAGATGAAATGGTATTATCACTAGCAGGTTCACCCATCACGTTGGAGAACGCGAGTTCAAATTCCTCTGAAGCTTGGTTGCCTCCGTGGAATTCAGTCTCAAAAGGAAAGCCTTCATGTCCGAATTTGTCTGCGTTTATTAATATATTTATATATACGTGTGTGTGTAAGGAAAAGTAACCTCATCGGGAAGCTAATGTAGGCAATTTGTATGGTACCCCTAAGACACCCCGAGAAAATTCTCACGGGTTTTCAAATCTTAAGTCAAGGGGAAAAATTCCCGTGTCCTTTTGCTTTTTCCCTTTTTAACCCCTAACCTAAATTGACTACTGGGGCTACAGTTTACGCCCTCAGAAGAGGGGGTCTGACCAATTATAATTCTACATTGCCCTAACTGACAATTCAAATTTCCAATCAAAAAGGAGATGCACTCTGTCGGAGGCAGATTTTCCCACAGATTTGACTGAAATGTTGACCCAGGTCTTAAGGGTCTTTTACATACAACTTCATGCTAGCTGACTCCTCAGTTTCTCCTGTCCCTATGATGAAGTGGGAACCCGTCCTCCAACGTTATCTTAATAAAGGTCTTTAACTAAAACTGTGTCATTTTTATGGGCCATGAATGTAGCCACCCATCGTGAAGTCCGTCTTATTACACACACATATATTATGAAATCATCAGTTATTTATTTTGTTACATAAACTTTTTTAAAATTTTATGTTAACGGAAAGGTTTTCACTTCGTTCATCCCTTTCTTTTTTTGCCCGGGGAGGATATTGTAAGGTAAATTCTCAGGGGTTTTCAAAACTGAAGTCAAGGACTAAAAATTCCCGCGTTATTTTGCATTCCCCTTTTTAACCCCTAACCTAAATTGACCTCTGGGGCTACAGTTTACGCCCTCAGAGAAGGGGCCTGACTAATTATAAATCTACATGGCCCTAGCGGACAATTTAGGAAATTTCCAAATAAAAAGGAGATACATGCTGTCGGAGACAGATTTTTCTAGAGATATTTTCCCACAGATGTTGACCCACGTGTTAAGTGTCTTGTACATAGAACTTCATGCTAGCTGACCCCTCAGTTTGTCCTGTCTCTATGATGAAGTGGGAACCCGTCTTTCAAAGTTATCTTAATAAAAGTCTTTAGCTGAAACAGTATCATTTTTATGGCCATGACTGCAAATACCCATCGAGAAGTCCGTCTCATTATATATATATATATATATATATATATATATATATATATATATATATATATATATATATATATATATATATATATAACGGACTTCTCGACGCTAGCGGAGACAGATTTTTCTAGAGATATTTTCCCACAGATGTTGACCCAGGTGTTACTTGTCTTGTACATGGAACTTCATGCTAGCTGACCCCTCAGTTTGTCCTGTCTCTATGATGAAGTGGGAACCCGTCTTTCAAAGTTATCTTAATAAAAGTCTTTAGCTGAAACAGTATCATTTTTATGGCCATGACTGCAAATACCCATCGAGAAGTCCGTCTCATTATATATATATATATATATATATATATATATATATATATATATATATCGTGCTTCATCACTTTGTGTTTCTCATACTTCAGACTAGGAAGCGGGTGAAATATCTGTCCTACGAGTATTGTGTTGGTAGCAACAACACGTTTTAAAATGAACTCAATGATAACGTAAGGAAACTTAACCACCCTGGAAAACACGAAACCTGCTGCGGTATCATTTTGCATCATTGTAAACTAATTACGGCCAAAACAATAAGAGTATTTCCAAACTGTTGTAGTTTGTGGGCAAAACAAACAAGCCACAAAAGTAGCAGCGTTCGGCCAGAACGAAATCTGGGTATAAATTTCGATATTTCTTTCTTAGTGATTTGTGAAATGTAACTAAGAATGAGATGAAAAGAGGGGTATTTCAATGTACATTACCTTTTAATTAATAAAGAGGCATGAAACCTTTTTACAAGTGGAAGTCGCATTTAAATTATGCAGTAATAAACGAGAGGGTACAAGTAGATATATAGCTATAAATCTGACTTTGGGGAAATTATTATAGTTGTTTTTGATATTTGAAATTTAATAGGATGAAATGTGCCAAGCACAAGGTAGCGTAAGCTCAAAGACAAAAAAGAAAGAACACGAGGTCAAATTGATAAAATTACACTGCGATAAAATTTAAATGTTATGCATTCTAAAATAACAATGATATAAAGCACAAGTATAAAAAGATAAGAAATTGAGGAAATGTTGATAAAATTTTGGATTGTTTTATCAGTTTATTATATCATATAGGAATAAAGCAAAAGAATATTAAATAATTTATTATTTAACATAAAATATTGCTATATAAGATATTTTTGCATTTACATAATCTTGTTTTAACAATCTTTAATTTTTTTAATAAACGAATAACTTAAATACTTTCAAATAAAAGTAATGAAGTAGAAACTGTTTTAAATAAATTTATCACACCTTAAAGGAATCTAATAGTGAAATAATGCTATTAAAAAAAAACTAACATGCAAAGAGCACAATTCTAGTTTTCAAGTTGTTATATAGATTATTAAGCATTAATTGATAGAAAAGCTCTTAGATTCACGGAGGCCACACGTTCTTCTATGAGTTTATATAATTCCCACAACAAATAATTCAGTTACAATTAAAAGTTTTAAACAAATGTTTCCGAATTTATCAGTATGGTAAACATTCTGGAGGCATTTCTAAGCATCATGTACCAACGAAATAAATAGACATTTTTTATTCTTAAGAATTTAATAAAAGTCAGCTAAAATTATTTTTTCGTTTAGTAAAAATCTCTCCATTTTGAAATAAGAATTGGTATAAATATTTTAAATGGTAAATAATGGATGTTTTAACCATTATATTTTTTCTAACTGTATTTCCACCAAATGCTTAAGAAAACAATTTAGTTTCATTCTAAGGCCTAAAAGGTATCTTATAAATACAAATGATAGTATTATACCTAAAATAAAGGCATGTGGAACATTTCAAATAACGCTTCTTTTAAAACAATCAATAAAAGTGCTCTATCCTCTTGAATGTTTAAATAACAGAAATCAATCAACAGTTTATAATTTATTATTAAAAAAATAACTCAGGGTACTTGTCTGTTAAGCATTCGCCCTCACAAAGTCACAGAATTTGTTGACCATTTTATGATAGGAATAGCATATAGGCAGCCAATATTACTCCCTAAAAAAAACCCAAACCAAGTGGGTCCTCGTAATTTAGAAACAGGGCAAACAGAAGACCCCAGACTAGACCTACTACCTTCAGTGGTATCGTTTGGGAAGTTGGAGGATATTGAGACTACGGACCTATTTTGCGTGCCCTGCCTCCATTAATGGACATGGTGGATCTCTGACTGGCTCGAGCCTCGATCCCACACCCCTCCCGTTATGGGATCTACGCTTTTGGCCACTGAGCTTTCGCGGTTAACAAAAATTTATAACAAGTAATGATCATACTATATTTGAAAAGTGGCATAATCATTTGTTTCTCAATATATTTTAAGGAAATTACTCTCCTTTATTAAATTCTTAATTCCCGAAACTGTTATTTCAGTTATATTTTTAATATGAATGCATTTCAAGACACAGAAAATGTAAAAAATATTTCTGTTTTTGAAAGAAAAATTTTGAGAAGTATTTTTGGTGGCATAAAACATAATAATATCTGGAGAAGAACTAACTCTGATCTCTGTAAATCTTTTAAAGATCTAGATGTAGTACTATATATAAGGATTCAGAGAATTAAATGGGCAGGACTGTGCAGAATGGACGAAGATCGTGTAACAAAAAAGATCTGGGCCAGACCATTTGGCACCCGAAAAAGAGGGAGACCTAAACTTAAGTGGCTCGACTGTTTGGAATCAGACTTAAGACTTTTAAAAATTACTAACTGGATGTCCATGGCGTGAGACAGAACAGATTGGAATTCGATTCTGAGGAAGGTAAGGGCCCATCCTGGGCTGTCTGGCCATTGAAGAAGAAGCATTTCAAGACATTTTTTCTGACATTTATTGAAAATTTTACATTACATATGTCCCATTTTCTTGATAATTCGGAATATTTTGGCTAATCTCAATGAATTTGACATTGTAGTAATAACTGCAGTAAATATTACGCTTTAGCTCTGTTACATTAGCTAATAAATCCTTCAATGAAACTGAATTAGGGCAACTAAAACGGAAACTTACTTTGCAAAGGAAACAATATTCTTCTCTTTCTCGAAACCCAACAGCACAATGAACACGTGATCTATAGAAAAATTGCATGTTTCTAAACAATACAGAGTACTAACTACACTTTAACTCTTTGAAGGCAAAACGTTGCCAGTAAAATATTGTTTCGTATGTGTTTTAGCATGGATCATATCTATTTTAAAACTAATTATTCTTTGTCCATTTTTACAGAAATTTTGTGTTCTTCATATAAGAAGGAGTATATATCAAAACTAAGGTTCTTTTAACCAAATGATATTGAGGCATATCTAGAAAAATTTTGAGACCGAAATATAATGTTCAAAGACGCCGTACGATTCCACGTCTATAGGTTTGAAGGGATTCCTTTGAAATATTGAATACAACTAAACCCACAACCCATAATAAAATGTAGTCTACTTTTAATTTCATATAGGATTTAATGTGCTTCTAAAATTATTAAGTTATTAAAATACTTAATAAATATTTCAAGAAAAATGATTATTTAGTTTTCGATTGAAACATTTATACATATGAATTAAAAAAAATAGATGTTATATTTCAAATAAAACAAAATTACTTCATAATAAACAAGTTTATTTTTATCACCTGTATATTTAAAGTTGTATTTTGGGCTGTATTCTTTATCCGAATACGAAATTTATGGACATTTTTGACCAAATTTTGCATAGAAATGTTTAACATAACATAAGCTGTAAAATCCTATATAATTTCTAGAATTCTTAAAATCTTTTACTTAAATCTTATAAATCTTCCGTTTTTGCCCTTTTTGATCCGTTTAGTACAACCGTACGCACTACAGCTAAGATAATTAATATATATTTCAAATATATGCCCCAAAACAACCCGAAGGAAAACAATCAGGCAAATGTTTTGCCTTCAAAGAGGTGAGATGCTTCTGAGTACTGCTGCCATGACGTCACGTGCACATTCTCTTATAGAGACAGTAGAGGGTTAAGCAATGTGTCATTTTCTCAGATGCTGCTTGTTATTCACCTGTACACTCTTGGAAAGTTCAGGTAATGATTCCGTAATGTCTGATACTTGAACTTTTTACGCTCGAGGGGTGACGATGCTCATGTTTGATTGGTCAAATGCGAGAATGTTGATGACAATGTTTATACATGAGTGGCATCCGTAGCTCATTATGTGTCTGTGCACCATGAAACGCTTTCCGAGGATGATAAGATTTCTTTTTTAAGAGTCAAATTAGTTCCGTGACCGGAAGTTAGACAGAGATGCTAGTTCATGCTAAAAGGATTAACAGTTTCAAAATTTGGGCCCCGTAAAACTCAAATGCAGTAATAAAAACAATCTTAGTAAAGATAACAATTTTACATTGTTTAGTATAAAGCCTTTGATACAAAGAAAAATGAAACAGGAATTTAAAGAAGTATGAAATTAAAATAAATCTCAAAAAGAAAATATCAAAAAGGTCTTCAATTAATAATTCAGCAGCCAGAACTTATTCCCAACTATATTTATATTAAATGCATACACTAAGGGTGTAAAAAACATTGCCCGCTACTGAATTCAAGAAATTTATAATTAAAACAAATGCTGCATTTTAAAAATATAATACTATCTGTTAGATTTATTTATTATTATTATAAATTATATATATTTAAATATAGTTATACCGTTTTAACTGTTTTATTATTTAGTTATAAATAACAATAATAGAAACTACTAAAGTAGTACATTGGTTTAGATTTTCATGTACCCCCTCTCTCTCTCTCTCTATATATATATATATATATATATAACGGAGACAGCCTTGGCCGGTAACCGGCTGTAGAGCTTGTGAAGAAGAAGAAGATATATATATATGTGTGTGTGTGTGTGTGTGTGTGTGTGTGTGTAATAAAATCGATAATAATGTGTGTTATAAATCGATAATGAACTAACATTAAAACTAAATGGTTTTATACCTGTAAAAAATTAAAAATTCAACTTAAAACCTCCATATTTTGTTTTGTTTTGTTTTCTCGTTTTTAACCCTTCCGGTATGATTTAATAATGAAAAACTGTGCATGAAATAACCATTTAATTTTTATTTAAAAAACTTGTTTCATTTTGCAATTCTTACATATTCTTAATTAAAATCCACTTTTTACATAGTGTTAAATAATATCAGAAACAGTAAAATTAAGAAAATATTAAAGCAAAACATTAATAAGGTATACAGATAATAGTCTTCAAGCTAGTGGTACTTTTCAAAACAAAGTGCAAAGGAATTCTTAATTGTTTACACCGCCAAGTAGTCTCACTTTTAATTTGATTCTTGTAACACACACGGCATTTTTTAGTAGGTTTTCTTTTATTCTGACTCATTAATTTGGCAATGACTTGTACCAAGAAATTCTAAGTAAACAATATGCAATAGTGACTTGTGATTTTCACAAGTGATAAAAGTGTTGCCAAATTCAGTACACTATAAAATTTTAAACTAAATTAATTATCATATTTAACAGTAACTTTAATCGCATGACGAGTGTAGCTCGTCATTGTGCGGTATGGAATGAAAAACTAATGACGAGCTAGACTCGTCATTTTACCGGAAGAGGTTAATAGAAAATAAAAAAAATGTGATGATTTTTTGCAGTTTTTTTTTCAAAAAATTTGTAAAGTGATTAAGGTTCTTAGTTTATTTCCGGGACTATCTCTTCATCTAAGTTTCGATGTTCCCCTTTTACGTGAACCCAAAGGTTTCGCCTTTTTTTTTTTTACGAGGGGCTCAGCATATTTCAATTTCTGAACTGTTACATTACGATTCATGAAGAATGAAAATTGAAAAGTACGGCTTCATTTTACCGAAATACAACTTTGAATATTTGAATGACAACCCTTAATAGCTCAATTAAAAATAATTTGCATAGTCATGCAAAAATATTTTGAGGCACTTTAAAAATAAAGTTTATGTTGCCTTTAATATGTTTCAATAGTGGTGCATATCATATTATCGGTTCTTCCATTTAAGATTTCTTTTCGCTTTTTTCTTTTTCTTAGTTATCAAATCTTAGCAATATTTCCGTATTTCCGCTTTAAATAATTGGTTGGTTGGTGAATGGGGCTAATGATACCGGGACATACTGCTTAAAGCCGATTCCGAACGGCTAAGAAGATCCGTTTCAACACCTGGATTGCTGCACGCAAACTCAGGCATCGGATAACAGCGCCCTATCATTCGGCTTTTTCCGCTAAAATAGTAGGGAATTCCTAACAATTTTGGTACATGCAGTTTACAAAGTGATCTCGATACAGGACTTTAATTTTAAAGCTGAACACTTGACTTCTCAATCCTTTGAAAGATAGCAGACTTTTTGGGAGTACCCTGGTCGAGTGCTTCGCAGCCACTGTGCCATCACACATTGGATTCGAATGGGATTCGAACCCACGAACTCTAGTACCGAAGATCATCCCCCTAACCATTCGGCAAATGACAAAAGTCTTTTACTCTGGTGATTATTCTTCTAAATACTGTGCATATTATCTAATAAAACAGTACGCGGAGTCATATACCTCTGATTTTCAAAAAGCGAGTTTTTCATGTTCAAAATTTACCTCATTTATGTTTCATCAGACAGTTCCTTTAGCACATACTCTCACCTTCAGCTCAAAAACTTCTATTTCGTATTTGAACTTTCCGTTATCATATACATTACACTTGAGAAGGAGCGAAATATTCGCTCAGTCCTACATTTTAGTTTCTCTTCTTCGGAAGTCGTAATAACCGTTTTACCAACGATTCATCTAGACCAGTGATTCTCAACCTTTTTTGAGCTACTTCCCCTCTACAAAGCCGAAATGTGCGCAACGCTCCTTTATGGATCCGAAATGAGTTCAACGTCCCCCCAAAGTATGGCATTTGAGAAGTGCACAATTATAAGAGGCAAGATGTTTAAGTAGTTTTCTTCAATATAGTTACAAAACAAATTTTTGTTACTGAGGCTCGCTGAAGCTACCAACGCTCAAATGAATGATTAGGGCTCTAACCTTCGAGTTTGTGGGTTCGAATTCCACTGGGGCACAGATATTCGTAGCCATTCGTAATCGGTTTTAAGTAGTAGGTCCCGGTCTCAATAGACTTTGTGTTGCAAAAGAGTACACCAAAGTGTTCCAAACCAAACCAAACGAATGCTCTTGATTAAATATATTTTTCTGAATGTCGGCCCAATTTCACGCAGAACATTGAGAATAGAAATAACTGGTTCTGGTACCACTGCGTATGTTTGTTTTGCTACTGGTAAAAATCGTGTAAATTAGATAATTATAATAATAAATTTATTTAGTATTTTTAAAATTAAGTTTGTAAGCTAAAACCTGATTACTTCGCCCCCTACCTCCCGAAACATGTTCACTGCCCACCATAATCTTCCTACCATCCCCTTGGTGGCGGTATCGCCTCCGTTGAGAACCACTGATCTAGTGCTAAAGGTAACTGAGTTTCAATGATTTTATCTGTGCATCAACATATCCCTCTCGCAGAGACATTAGGAGGGGGAGATGAATGTGAAACAAGAGGAGTGGTATGCAGGCGGTATTCTTGATGATTTATGTTCTCCAAACATCCAGAAGTAAACGCAGAGAATGTCGAAATCCCGCTAAGGGGGGAGGGAGACTATTTACATTACAACTTCACGGTGAGGAGTTAGATATCGAAGAGAAAGAGGGAGTATCTGAAAAGGACTCTTATCTGGAAATGGAGAATGGAGAAACGGATAATCTCAAACGCAGCTGAAAAAACACACCATTTGGGTCTGCAAATATGTTTATCAACCGAGGGCCTGCGATAGGGGTGGATTCCATGTTTGCCGCCGGTTTACTGATTATTTCGAACCATTCAAAAGAAGCGATAGCTTGTTTCCAAAGAAGTATGAAGGCTGCCATTAGGTCTCCATCAATTTTATATTTTGTATTTTGAGTTGCCGAAAGGAAGCATAAGAATTAAAACTAAATAATTACGAGTTTTCTGATTTTTAACATGTGGAAACTTTGAAGTAAGTTTGCCAGAAAAGCTCGTTTTGCTTCAGATTCATGTTTTTATTTCTTTCAAACCCAGATGGGAGGGAGGGGAAATACTGAAATGAAATGAATTCATAAACTATAAATGGTAAAAATTACAAGCAAAATTTTCAAAAATAATTTTCTTTGCTATTTTCTCTAGGAAACGTGTTAAATAGGAAAATGCAATTTGTTGTTGAAGAAGCCTTAAAACCTTTAAAGAATTAAAACCCACAATTAGTTACTTACTTCGTAGATCTAAAAATCTCCAAGATTTGGATCTACCTTCCCATCGTCATTCTTGAAAATGCAAACGCTGTTGCCAAGCGTATGATCTTTAATAAGCATTTCGGAAAGCTAATGATCCCAGATTTTGATTGCCCTAGAAATCTGTGGTCTCAAATTGCAAGGTTGCGTACTGGTCATTTTAAAGGTAGGAAAATATCTCCAGACAATACTAGATCCTATTCCACCTGTAGAAATTGTCCACAAACTCCATTTACTCCAGACCATATCTATAACTGCAAACCATTAAAACCTCTCTCTTCGAACATAATTCCCCACCAGAAGAAATCCTCCAAAGTCAACGGGCTCCAGAACTTGCGACCCTTGTCATCCAGATTTTTGGGCACATTTAACACACATAGACAATACAATAGCAATAACTATAATAATAGTCCAATAACAATTACAATAACAATATTTAAAAATCTACTTCATTACTCGATCGACTAAAAATGAACAGGATATTAATATATGCCAATAACAACAATTATTATTGCCTATCCTCCATCCCCTCTGTACTAGAAAATAAAATCGAGCTAGGCTTTCCCCTCAGCAGTGAATTTTAGCTCAACAGAGAATTGTCTAATGTAGACTCCACACTATGGCCACTTGTTCTCCACTTCCTGATGGTGACCTTGGACGATGATTTACGGGTTTCCTCCACACATTGGGCCACTAAATGAGCCGAGTGCGTGGATTCGCCCATAGGATCTACTGAGCACTTTAGTTGCGCATTTGGCTGCCTTTGATCTTTGTAGAAAAACCGCTTCCGAAACCATCCTCCGCCAAGGCAATTTATCGTCTGCCATCTTCGACCTTAATAAGCCATACCCCCTCCAGACGGTGGTAATGGCTTGCAGTCGACTATAGTGTGGAGGGGTCTTTAGTATTTGGGCCTTACTTACGTTGGTGTTGTATTTTATATTATATTCCAGCACATATATTTTCCTTTTTGTATAAAAGTAACTCTCTGATACTCCCGGCATTAGGATGGCGTCGCGTATCTGAAAGATACACGATTGTCTTTTCACAACTATCCCTTATTCATTTTGGATATCGAGGTAAGTAAATATTCAAAGCTCAAGAGAAAACATTTGTGTATTGAAACTAAGGGTGATGGAACAATTCTTGGATTAAAATTTGGAAACATACATGGGTTGCCTATCACATAAATAAGATGCTGTTTATCAATTTGAGAGATTTGTCAAGAGTAATGGAGAGTTAAAATCGATTACGAATGATAACGAACTTCCATGCCATTTAAGGGATTCGAATCCGCCATCCAAAAAACCCGGTTTGAGTCGTAGTCTAGCTAATAAAATTCTAAAACCCCAGGTAACCAATTATGGATATCTAAATGCTGATATGTATTAGTGGTTGTCAATTTTGATAGAATGAAGTTTAAAAAATATAACTTTTAGACTATTTATTTAGTAAAATTCAAACGACAAAATGTCAGTATCTGCTAATGATTTCCATGAAAACATCGTCGTTTTTATCCCTTTTTTAATTAAAAAAAATTTTTTTTTAATATTAAATCTTTTGAGGTAATACTTGAGAGTAAAAACCTTTTTAGTTTACTGCTGGCCAAAAGGAAAAGGATAACATACAATATATCATATAACATATAATATACCGTATTATTTCGAGAGAGGATATTATCTTTTTCATGGCGGAAATAAATCTCGTCTGTCTGTAATAAATATTGTTAGCTGTTAGATTTATGTCGGAAACTTCAGGCTTTGGGACAAAATTTGTGGATAAAAAGTATGAACAGGAATAAATTTTAACGAAATTTCGGAAAATGTTGAATACCTTTTTTCGCGATTTTGTGTAATGAAATGTGGATAACTTTTTTTTAAACTGAAAATGTTAGGGTATTTCCGAACAATGTTTTCATTTCTTATTTTTTTTCCGCAGATTTTTTTTGGAGGATAAAATAAATAAAACAAATAGATAATAATTTATACAAAATATGTGATTAATTATTTTTTAATAATTTATGAATTTAAAATTTGTTTTATGTACTTTGAAAGGTGAAACTCTGTTTAACAAATTTTCCATATAATGTACTTTCTTTGGGAGTCAAGCAACTTTCTTTAAATAAATTTATATAAAAAAGTAAATTAAAGTAATCGATTAAATGCATTACAATTTATATTAACTTAAATAGAATTTATTTTAAGTTATAATTTACCTTAAATTTATTTGTAAACTAAAATATTCATGTCAAATTCAGAACTAATAAAAAAATTTTCTTTAGTAATGTAGTCGCAACGAGTGACAGTCCTTTAAACCGGTGCTCCGCAACCGGTGTGCCGCTGCACACTGGTGTGTCATGAGCCAGATACAAGTGTGCCGCGATCAAATAAATTGTATTTGACATTTTACAATTTTTAATCATGTATTTAATACACAATGACAATTTTTTTTCATAATAATGTCTATTTTTCAACGTTTTTATATTAGGTTGTTCGGAAAGTAATTTCTTTTCTTCCCGACAGAGGATTTAATTGTATTTTTTTTGCACCCAACTTCACTTTAAGCCGTATAATTTTTATATGCTTTGAGATCAGAGCTCATATAGCAGGACTTGTGTGTGAAAAATACCAATTAATTCTACGCAGTAGTTTTTGGTTGGTGCCTAATATGGAGATCGATAAGCAGCATTTTCGACATATCTTACTGTATTACTACAGAAAATGTAAAAATGCTGTTCAAGCCAGAAAGAAATTGACCGATGTGTATGGAGAAGGTGTGTTGACAGTACGCCAGTGCCAGAACTGGTTCGCTAAATTTCGATCCGGCAATTTTGATGTCGAAGATGCACCACGTTCGGGAAGGCCGGTTGAAGCTGATAAAGATGTTTTTTGCCAGCAAAGACCAAAAATTTTATGAGCGTGGAATTATGCTACTACCAGAAAGATGGCAAAAGGTGTTGGACCAGAACGGCCAATATATAATTTAATAAAGTATTTGTTTATTATACGAAAACTGTCTTTCATTTAAAAAAAAAAAAAAAAAAAAAAAAAAAAAAAACACGAAATTACTTTTCGAACAACCCACTTGGTGTGTGTGAGTATAAACTCACCCCCTCCCTTTGAAAAAAAATTTTAACCAAGATCTTGACCAAGAATTTCGGGTTGCATTGTCGAATATTGAGCCGAATATAAAACTTTTGTGTTCATTGAAACAAGCGCAGGTATCACATTAATAATTATTATGATTGAGTAGAAATAAATATGTTAAACTTTTATGTATGTATGCCTTTAAATAAATAAAAATACAAACATTTATTGTAAAATTTATGTATTAATTAATATCTATATGATTTATCTTTTGGTGTGCCGCGGAATTCTAGAAAGAATTTTGGTGCATCATAGGTGAGAAAGGGTTACGGAGCACTGCTTTGAACTGCAGGAGACCATAGGCTGAGGTTTTGTTAGGCCGTTCTGGGTACGAGGCGGTGTGGTGTGACTCATCGGCAACGGCTATCCGCACTCCACGCTCCGATACTCCCCAGGTCGGTTATGCAATTAAACAGCCCGTATGCTACACACACACCCTTGTTGCTGCTGCACGGCGTAAAGCGCACGTAGGCTTAGGAAATCGTTTCTTGCACGGTTGGCCTCGGGATCCAACAAGCGTGATGCGTGGTGACAGGAAAAACAGATGTAAATGGGAGATTTCCCCTACACTCCGACCCCCTCGCATTTTTTTTTTAATCGTTGTGAATGGTTCCTGAAATTACCACATGGGTTGAAGTGGAGAATAGTTGCGTACGTTTAGGTGTACGATATGAATCTGTGAGTGTGACGCACCACTCGCGTTGATGTACGTTGATCTGTCTGAAGGTTGCCTCAAAGTAGACGAAAAAAAATTACATGCGATATCCCTAGACTAGGAACGAGCAGTTTTGTTTTTTGGCAAAACACCAAAACAAACAAACAACAAAAAAAAAAAATGTAAAATAAAAATTGCAAATAATGCAAAAAAAAAAATTTTCTGTCCGTGTGTTTGTAATAGAACTTCACCTAAACGGCTGGACTGATTTTGACGAAATTTTGTATATGTTATTAAGTTGATTCGAGAATGGTTTAGATTCACAATTTGATCCAATAGAAAATGTTTTTTTTTTTATTTATTAAAAATCCAGAATCGCGCGCTTATTGAGATTATTATAATACCGCTTGAAACCATTGACTGCCGAATTATTTGTGGCTCAGTGGTCAGCGCAACGGGCTTCAGTACGAGAAGTCCCAGGATCGAATCCCCGTACAGCCAATGTGGGAATTTTAATTTAATCTAATTACGTTTGGGGTGACTGTACGCGCTGTGGTGTCAAGTATTTTTAAAATAATATTTTTCCTTACTTTTCCATCGAAACGGTCCAATTTATAATTTATTTAAAAACAATTTGCAATTTTTGGATTTGCAACAGTTAAAACAGGACAACGTCTTTCGGGTCGTCAAGTTTATTCTAAAATTTCAACAAATGTAAAAAAAAATAATTTCATTTTCACTCATTATCAAAAGAATGACCATCGGAATCAACTTTGCATTTTCCAGTAGACATTTCTCCTTTTTAACCCCTAATCTAAATTAACCACTGGGGCTACAGTTCAGGCCCTTAGAGAAGGGGGACTAACTAATTATAACTCTATATTGCCCTAGCGGCCAATTTAGGAAATTCCCAAACAAAAAGGACACGCACGTTATCGGAGGCATATTTTCACAGAGGTTTTGACTTAGATGTGGACTCAGATGTTAAGGGCCTTCTGCTTATAACTTCATGCTAGCTGACCCCTCAGTTTGTCCAGTCCCTGTAATGAAGTGTGAACCCATCCTCCAACTTTCTGCTAATAAAGGTCTTCGACTAAAACGGTGTCATTTTTATGGGCTATGATTGTAACCACCTATCGTAAAATCCGTCTTATTACACATACACAAACACGCACACACACACACACACACATATATATATATACATATATATATACACAGATATATATATATATATATATATATATATATATATATATATATATATATACACACATATATATACACAGATATATATATATATATATATATATATATATATATATACATATATATACACATATATAATATATATATATATATATATATATAGTGTCTGTGCAGACACACACTGCTTGTAATATCCGTAGTCGTAAAATACCTTTCCTAAGCGGCCCATAGAGTATTTCTTGTAGGTCAATCATGTAGTAACTCTCGTCGAGTCTGGTTTCTTACCTCTCGGTCAGTACACAGACCACTAGATCAATTCTTATCCAAATATCCCTGAATTCAGGTATAAACATCATGTACCAGTGATACAATTTTATTCAACACTGAGAAAGCATTGTTTACATTGGAACCATTAATTTACTCTGACTTTTTATCTACACTTGTTCATTAGTAACATCTGTTCCTTTTAAATTTGTTTATAATTTTCATTTTGCCAAATTTCATTTGATATAGGTCCAGTTCTTTAAAAAAAAATTCTCAACAAAGAAAGTGAATAATTATGATCGAACAGATGTTATGTTCAATAATATTATTACTAGAAAAAGATTATATCGAGAAAAAAATTAATAAAATTAATTTAGACCAGATTAATTAAAAGCTCGTTTATAATCTTTTCTTGCTTTTACAACTTTTTTTTTTTCAAATTCATTATACACGTAAAAAGCCATTTAAAACATGTAATACCCTTTTGTTACATTTATCCCTCGCTCTCCTATTTACTTTTATGAAAATTTATTTTAAAAATTTACAGAAAGAGTTTACCTCATTTAATATTCTCTCAAAATTTTTAAGTCTTTCAGAATAAATATTAAATTATGCATTACATGTTGACAGTAAAAAAAAAAGTAAAGTCTTCAAAATTTTTGCCTTTTCTTCATCTGAAGTGAAAGTATGTATTTTCTGAGATAAGTATTAATCATTCTTTTCGCAATTAGTATCGTTCCGAGGAACTAAAAAAAATTAATTAGATCCGCTCCGAAGTGAAAAAAAATTCTTTCCGTAATTATAACTTCACTACGTATTTTCTTTGTTATATTTTTGGGCTTAATGAAGGCCCTGGACAATTAAAAAGAACTACACTTTTTTTTTTCTTTCCACCTCTCTAAGTTCGCCCTTTCTTCTCTTCCGTACATTTTTCGTGTTCAATTAATTTTTTTTTTGTTCTTTTGTTCGAAATTTTTGCTTTCTTTCGATCCAACTCTGTTTCTCAAAGCATTGTGCGAGACTAAAGATGTGGGGATCTCTAAGAACTTTGTTAGAAGAATTTTTAACTCTTCATCCAAAAAATTAATTAATAATTAATCGCTAACTCGGCTTTTGTTGGACAAAAATGTTACTTGGTTTTAAGTTTCCGCAAGTCATTCGTCTGAAATGAAGAGAAAATATTTTATGCCCCTTTTGTCGCTTTTTGAAGCACGTTAAGTCAACTCTTCCTTTTCTTCGAACTAACTCATTGTACTGGAACATAGTAAGAAATTCTTAATGACCAGTAATTTTATGTTCGAATAATCTTACAGGACGATAGTTTTGCAGTTTAGGTACTGCTTTTACATAAGTGAACTCTGTTTCTGGCTCGATTACCGTCGGAAACTTTTGAGTAGTTTCAAACTTATGTTGGATCTGATAGACAAATTATTCTAAGTTGTTTTCAGAAAACTGCGTGCAGAGCTGGAACTAGGTCCTATTGCTCCTGTGGAGAAATACCTGCGTACTGTCAAATATAGCGGGGAACTTATATAAACTTCTTTTCCCTATGCATAAAATATTCTGAATAAACTGACAATCCCAGATTAATAAGAAACTAACAACTTTTTACTTATGTATTACATAAAAAAGCAATGGTTTTACATTACTTTCGCAGATTTAGCATCCCCGAAAATACCGATGACTTTATTGTAGTTTTAACTGTTTGCAGTTTCTTTTTCAAAGCACAGTACAGACATAGTTCCTACTAGTCGTTTTGTACTAGTGTTTTAGGGTTATTGAAATATATTCCGAAAAGCATAAAGGTAAATTTGCATAGCGAATTTTTTAATAACTTTAATATATTGTCATTTAACTCTTCCATTTGACTAAAAGTATGGAATTTTCCAAATTATTTTTCAATTTTTCATTATTCCTATGCGGGAGCCAGTTGTCCTCTTTCGAATCCCGTTTCCGTTTGAAAGTATTTCGAAAGAAGTCAAGTTGTATGTTGTAACTTATCCGTTTCAGGTGACACAAGGAAGAATCAGGTGTATCTTGAATAATGAATTTATTTACACTTCTGCTATATACATCATTTCACCACTATAAAAACAATTTATAATCACAGGTAAGTGATTAGTACACATAGGCCTGAGTAGAGGCGGGTACCTAAACTAAATTCAGTCTCTGCCGAAATATGGGTGATTAGACGGAAGAACAATTCGTAGCTCTCTCGAAAGTTCGCTGATGTATAAGTAGGAGATCTGAGCACAGTTAGTTCTGAAGAACTGCAAACAATCCTGAAGAGGATTATATTAAAAAAAGAAAGAAACCTAAAGCACAGGGTATCGCTTCAATCTCAGCAAGAGATATATCTCAAGACGGGATTCCGCTAAATAAAACTCTCCGATGGAGAGACTGATCGAGGCGACCTCCGAGTTAGCCGATGCGGGCTACTCCTTAAAGAAAAGATCCCAAGGTGAGATTATAGCAGAAAACTTTCCGGTAGAGAGACTGGTCAAGGCGACCTCTGAATTAGCTAGTTGCTATCTAACTAACTTCTTAAAAAAAAAAACAAAAAAAAAAAAAAAAAAAAAAATCTTCTCTCGTCTCTTTCTAGGGGAGGGGCCTCTAAGAGATGGACCTCACCCACAATTTCATTATTGGATCACCTAGTGATGACCTCACCTTCGACCAACTGGATTGGTCCGGGTTAAGCAATCATCGGCCGCAAAGCCAGGAGTCCCTGGAATTCTTAGCGGCTATATCTGAGTAGCGGCATCTGAGTACCTTATTCCCGCGATCATTTTCTCAGCTGTCAGTGAAGGTCCGTGTCGTCTGGCATATTGTTCCTTTACTAAAGGGCACAGCAATGTAGACATCGTGTTGCCTTGGAAAACAATCCTTTTGTATCCACACAAGTCCACCTTTCAAAGCAAAGTTCTTTGATGACGATACACCGCTAAATCACGCCGTTACAATGTGCCCAACTAACTGGAGGAACTGTAACCGAAACATCTCAGCTTTTACTTGTCTCTAAAGATACGGTACCTAAAGTCATGACAGCATATACACAATTCGGCCAAATAGTGGACGGAAAAGTTGAGTGAAAGAGGCCGATGGTTATTGAAGCATATTATAATTTCTAAAAAGAAAATTACTGCAGCCAAAGTGACCGCCGAGATCAATCAGCATCTAGATTCTCCAGTGTTAATAATTACATTTGGGAGCACCTTCATAAATAGAACATCTACTGCAGAATAGCGATTCCCAAGTTACTTGTCACAGATGTCATTGCCAACGTTGTCTACAGTGGTGCCACAACCACAAAACGTGGTTGATTGATAAATGGAAGATAGTTATATGGTCAGATAAATAATCCTTCACACTTTTTTTTTTACAGCAGGATAGAGGCATGTTTTCAGGACACCTGTATAAGCGTATGATTGGGACTGTCTCATTCGAACTGTCAAGCAAACAGGTGGATATGCTATGGCATAGTACAGCCGTGTTGTGGTTTTCTATTGATCCAATCATAATCCTAAAAGGAAGGATCACTGGTAAGAATTACAGAGAAGTTTTAGCTTACCAGGTCCATTATATGATACAAAATATATTTCCTGCAGGAGATGGAATTTTCCTGCATGAAAACGATCTTATTCATGAAGCGAGAACCTGCCCAATCATTAGGTGATGAGCACGAGGAGGAAGGGGAACATGTATTTTGGTCTGCATTCCGCAGACCTTAATAGAATAGAACTGTTATGGTACATTTTAGAGCGCTCAATCCAGAATCAATATCCTTCACCGAAACCTCTTCCAGAACTAACAATATCGATCTAAACTCTATTTAGTATTTATATGATTCGATTCCCAAGTGAAACAAACTGTATTACATTTAAATGCGATCCTACGTGATATTAGTAAGGTAATTCCTAAGCTGACCCAAGCTTTTCGCCCATACAGCAGCTATTACTGAAGATCAGTCGCCACGACTGCAACCACAACAGCTAAGAAGCTGTAGCTGACCTACGAGAGGTCCGTCATGTCTCGAGAATTAATGTGGTCAACCCCAGTAAGGAACAAGCACTACAGAGGCAAGTTCGAGACTACTAGGGAAGACACTAGAAAAAGATCACTCAGGTGAACCCAGGGCTCGTGACACCCGTGTATACCTAAAGGAGGCATACCCCTGAGGTTGTCTCTCATTTAGCACTTACCCAGAGGACACGTACGGCTTGAAGCTCGTGGCCGCCGACGCGAGAGACGTTGTCCCCCACGTGATATTAGTAAAGAATTCTCTCTAAATCTAATGTGTTTCCATTATTTTGATAACCCCCTGTACCTCCTTAAGTGTACAATCCACATAATAGATTTCATCATTCTAGTTTATTGCGTTTCTGAGTGATCGCTTTCATATATACTGACACATAATTCCAAAGGAAACGTAGTTATTCATCCCAATCTCGAGGAGGAATTTTTTAGCCGATACCTATAATTTATGTATAATTCGTACGCAATAATGAGAAAGAAACCTAAAAACTTCTTCCACAAAATCTTCATACATATTCATTAAGCTGTACATCCTCATTTGTTGGAAAGATAAGACCTTTCTGATATCATTATCCGCAAACATTACACGACTGCTATTAATATATTTTGTGGGAAAGTAAAAGCTGACAATGATCCACTATTTAGCTTAGTGCGATGTTCTGATACTCAGTGAGACTACTGAAAATTTATACTGCGTGATTGGAATCTTTATAATTTTGCCAAGTCTTTTAAAAGTATTGATAAGAGCAGCCGTCCTTAGTGTATTTCCTAAAATTCCGACATAAAAGCTTCTGCGGCATTATTATTGCGCTGGCTTCCTCTGCTCTCCAGATGCGGAGCTGAAAATATTTCATTTCATTTCTCTCCGAGAAAGCACTTTTAAAAGGAAAACTAAATAAAAAGATTGCAGCCATTTTACTGATTGGATGTCTTTTCATTTCGCTAAACGGATGCATTTTGCGCACTGCGTTGGAAATGAACTGGAATGGAAGTTAGAGAGGAAATTTTGCCTGAGAAAAATTATATTATTTGCAAAATTCATATGATTAAAAACACCCATTTATTTCAAAAGTACTTCCACAATTTTCTGAAATATGCAATTATACCATTCATTATTCTAAATATTCGCAATTTCATGCTTTTCTTATACATAGCAGCCGAAATGCACTTAAATTCTTAGAGGTAGAGTTTTTTAGATTTATGATGAGTTCATTTGGATTGGTCGGTTTTGAATTTTACAAAAAAGGTACAAAAGTTCACTAGACTCCAATTTACCGCTTAACATGATCTCCGGTAATGAATATCCATACCAACATTGGTAATCGAGAACTAAAAACCGGCTGTTTTTAAATCAGTCTCTTTTAAAATAGTAATAAATTTCTGGATTCCCTCATTGGGTATCTCAAAGAAGAATGACTATAAAAGTGGTTTCCATTGAAAGTTCGGGTTATTTCGAATCCAATTACTGGTATGGAAATTTGTAGCCTTTCGGAACCTGCTTTAAGCATTAAGCCCCAGTATTAAGAGTCCCTCTGTGGCACAAAGTATGATTATTATTGTTTAGTTTTATGTACATATTCGAAAAGGTTCCACAAGGTAATTTGATTTGTTTAATTTCCGTTATTATAATATGGCAATAACAATATTTAAGTGCCTATTTACATGTAATAATTGCATGCAAATATTTATTCTGAAACATTGTTATTGCATTAATATACTCTCGCTACTGGCTTGTCTCCCTCCACCTGTGCATCCTGGAGCGTGGGTTTCCTTTGGAAATAATGTATTGGCACACGCCCGTCGATGTGATGGACCATGCTACTTTCTTCCGTCCTTCTGTCCCTTTCTGTTGTTTCATAGCCCATTGTAGATGCAGCTGAAGATGAAAACTTGCGGTAAGTCTTTAACATTTCTTTTGCGCATGGATTTTACTATTACAAATTAATAAAGAGTCTATTAAGAGTACATACACCTTTTAAGACTTATAATCTTCATTACGATTGTCTTTTTAAAATTTATCATAAAAAAGTTTTGCTTCTTTTAAAATAAATTTTTACAAGTTTTTTAATAATCTCTAATTTTAAAAAATGCTTAGCTTCGTCATTTCAAGCTGTATATTTTAAAAATAACACAAAAAATGTACACTAAATAAAAATAATGAAATTGAATTTCCCGCAAGATAAATTTTCAAATATTTATGTATTAGAAATTAAATTTTTAGACTATATTAAAGCAGAATATTTGTGTTATTCTGTAAGCTAAGATTTAAAAAATTTATGAGTTTTACAAGTTTTTTTAATAATTTCTAATTTAAAAAAATACTTACTTTCGTTATTTCAAGTTGTATATTTTTAAAAATAACCCCAAAAATGTCACTAAATAAAAATAATGAAATTGAATATCCCGCAAGATAAATTTTCAAATATTTATGTATTAGAAATTAAGTTTTTAGTAACATCCAATTTAAAAAAATACTTAGTTTCGTTATTTCAAGTTGTATATTTTTAAAAATAACTCAAAAAATATGTCACTAAATAAAAATAATGAAATTGAATTTCCCGCAAGATAAATTTTCAAATATTTATGTATTAGAAATTAAAATTTGTAGTCCACATTAAAGCAAAATATTTGTATTAGTCTGTAAGCTAATATTTTAAAAAATTATGAGTTTTACAAGTTGTTTAATAACTTCGAATTTTAAAAAATACTTAGTTTCGTTATTTCAAGTTGTATATTTTTAAAAGTAACCCCAAAAAAGTCACTAAATAATAATAATGAAATTGAATTTCCTGCAAGATAAATTTTCAAATATTTATGCATTAGAAATTAAATTTTTAGACTACATTAAAGCAAAATATTTGTGTTATTCTGTAAGCTAAGATTTAAAAAATTTATGAGTTTTACAAGTTTTTTAATAACCTCTAATTTTAAAAAATACTTAGTTTCGTCATTTCAAGTTGTATATTTTTAAAAATACCCCCCTCAAAAAATGTCACTAACTAAAAATAATGAAATTGAATTTCCCGCAAGATAAATTTTCAAATATTTATATATTAGAAATTAAAATTTGAGACCACATTAAAGCAAAATATTTGTGTTATTCTGTAAGCTAAGATTTTAAAAAATTATGAGTTTTAAAATTTATAAAGATAAAAACTGTTAAGAAATTTAAATTAAAATAAATTACTATTGATCATACGAGAAAATATACCATATTAATCTTATAATACAATTTTAGTTCTCATAACAAATATGATAATTAGCTTCATATAAAAAAAGTTAGTTTATTTACGTATTTGAAACGTTATTTTGCAGATAAGTAGAATTATATTTTTTACACCTAGTGAACATTTTTAAATTAATGACCTCATACATTAAAACTAAATATTTCTATAAAGTTAGATTGTTATTAAATATCATGAAAAGTTTTATTCTAAACAGAGCAGAACTGATAATGTATATTGAATTAAAAATGGGCTGTTAAAATCCTGAGTTTTTATCTCGGCAGTTACTGTCCCATTAACTCGTACTGGGAGACATTAAAAAACCTGAGCAAAGCCGTTTGCCTTAGATAGCTATTAGACTATAAAATGGTCTCAGAAAGTGAATGTTTTGTATTTACTATAAACATTTAATTAAGAGAGAAAAGAATCGGAAAGATTGTTTTTATACCAGTCGATGTTGGAAAAATCCTTCATAAATTCAGAACAATTTTTCCAATGAAAGGTCGTGGGCAGTAACATTGTTAGTAAACATCCTCTGATGCTGCTAATGCTAAATGTTATGAACTTTTATATGTTTTATAAATCACTATAAAAATAGCAAAAAGGATTTGATCGCCGTTGACGTCAGGCATAAAATAGGGGGTAGAAAATGTCAAAACTGCACCACTATCGCTTTGCAGACATATCCAATGGATCGTTCACGGCCATGTTGGCTTCGCTAGCGTTCCTCATGCTTGACCACCCAGCACCGCCAATGGACCGTGCAGCTGACAAAAAAAGATAAAACGAAAGCATGCTCTGTTAAAGAACCAAAGAAAGAAAATGTAGCGATGAATTTTTAGAGACAAGGTTGTAAGATTGGGAATTTTTTTTTTTTTTATCCCTCTCTTTAGCTATTGCTTGGATCCGGTGCAGCAAAGCGTGTATTCACGCTTCAAGTGGTTCCGACTAAACAATGGGTTGTAGGGCTCGCCTTGTGACCACTTGAGACCCAAGTAAGTTTGTTTGGTGCAGCGGATGAGGGAGAAATGACGTAATGAATGTTCGCGTGGTGTAAATTCATGAATAAAGGGCAGAATAAATAATTGAATAAAATGGCAACGTTCTCTTTTACTCTCTCGTAGACACGGAGAAAGTATTGTAACCGTCAAAAAATTCGACCTCGAAATTGGGATTAGAAGCGAGACCACTGAAAGAACGGGAAAAAAAATACTGTGTTTGAAATTGTCTGTGTATTTTATTTGCTTGAACGTGTGAGGGCATGATTACTCAATATCAAAAGGAACAGAATGGATAAAATTTCAAATATGAATTTCACAACAAAACTGACAACAGCTAGTATTGGCATAATTTAATCACTTGAGATAACTAGAAGGATAAAATAATTATATATATGTAAGGAAAATTCTCAGGGGTTTTCAAAACTTAAATCAAGGGCTAAAAATTCCAGCTTGATTTTGCATTCCCCTTTTTAACTCCTAACCTAAATTGACCACTGGGGCTACAGTTTACGCCCTCAGAGAAGGGGCTTGACCAATTATAATCCTACATGGCCCTAGCGGACAGTTTAGGAGATTTCCAAATAAAAAGGAGATACACGCTGTGGCAGACAGATTTTTCTAGAGATAATTTCCTACAGATGTTGACCCAGGTGTTACGCGTCTTGTACATAGAACTTCATGCTAGCTGACCCTTCAGTTTGTCCTGTTCCTATGATGAAGTGAAAACCCATCCTTCAACGTTATCTTAATAAAGGTCTTTAGCTGAAATGGTATAATTTTTATGGACCATGACTGCAACCACCCATCGAGAAGTCCGTCTCAATACATATATATATATATATATATATATATATATATATATATATATATATATACGTATAATCATTTTATGCTAATATATATATTCAGTTTAAAAGAAGTTTTATTGAAGGCAATTTCATTAGGTTAAAAAATCTAAAAATTTTAAATAATCGAATGAAAATTTGGAAAAAAAATTAAAAATCCAGATATGTATTGAAATGGCTGTGATTACTTCATTCTAACGAAAATATATATAGTTATATACGGGATCTTTTATTACTTTTATTATATTAGTAACGCGAAGCAGTTGTCTGTTAAGCATTCGCTGATACAATGTCGAGGCAAATGTTGACCATTTCAATAAAGGAGCACCCTTGTAGGTGGCCAACTTTATTCCCTAAGTCGTAGGATCTGGTTTCATTAGCCCTCGTGTGCAGAACAGTAAACTGTAGCGCTTCAAACCAAACCAATTATCTGACAAAAAGAACTAAACATAAATCCTCTGTTATAAAAGTCATAGAAGTGAAAAAAATACATCTTCAAACGTTCACTCTTTAATTAGATAATGAGGTCCTTTTCGTGAAGCTTAGAGGCAAAAGCCCGGTAATATCAGCATGATAACTGTACTGCAGTTTCGTTTTGTTCCATTGAAGTAGTATTTGTAATTATTCAAATGACTTCCTTAAAAATATTTTCTGGCTTATTTTTCCTGCGTTTTACTTTATATCATTTATTTTAGGTGTGCCACAAATAATTCGTAACGTTTTTATTGTGCTGTTCAGCAAAAAAAGGTTGAGAAACGCTGCTTAATGGCATATCTTAAGGAAACATCATATTATGTATGTATATGCAGGTAAGCGTTATTTTACGGAATATTTAATCGCCTTTTGACTTACTGTTTATCTGGGAGTATTAAATACACCTGTAGGAATCGAATTAAGTACATTGAATGGTCTATGATAGATGTTTAGACATTAAAAACGAGTTTGAAGTTTTCCAACGGACTTGTCAGTGGAAAGTATGTGTTGGGAAAGGGGAAAACCAAAGCTTTGCGTGTATTATAAACGAAAAACAGGATGGGATGAAATTTAAAAAAATCAAATTTTCATTCTAATTTCGGCAAGCTGAAAGTACACTACGGGTAAAATACCCCAAGTCAGCGGAGTCGACTCTATGAGATGAACAGACACACACACACAAAATATAAATAAGTAAATAAAAAGTCAATAGTAAATAAGAAATAATAAATAAATAAAAGAAAGAAAGATGTGGTTTTCGGTTTGTAATAGCTTGGGGTTTATTGCTTAATAACCGGTGTAAAAAGTTTCATGCTAGTAGACGAGAACACTCCCGACTGTTCAGGCGAGTAAATGAAATGGAAGGAACAGGCGATCCTCTTTTATAATACAATGCTTCAGTACTGAATAAAATTGCCGTAACCACTTGGCTTCCGCCAAGTTAACTCCAAATAACCAGATTCGCAGATAGCAAGACAAAGTAAATGGATTTATTTTTCGAAGTTCTGTTCCTTTGAAATAATAACCGTGGAGCTCATTTCCCATTCACAGCGAGACGAATTTCTTAAGAGAGGATTTCGACTCCTTTTCCTGAGTGTGGAAGTTAATCATTAGTCCTTTGACGACATCCTCCAGGTAGATGCATAGCAGCGCGCTTATTGTTATCAAAGGAATGTGCAGGTAAGCATGTCGACGGCCATTTTGGTTCTTCCAAAAAGATTTGGATTACGTTGTTTTTCATCCTTTCTCAAACAAAATACGTTTACCAAAAATACTGTCATCGTAAAACATTCAAACACATTTTTAGTAACACGTCACTAATCCCTGATTAGTGCCGTTTTACATTTCTAAAGCAGATTTTTTTTTGTGTGTTTATTGCGTTTATCTGTATGAATATGATCACTCAAAAACGAATTAAGATAGATGAGCCAAATTTGGTGTAGACTTCCTTTAAATTTTGAACACAGTTGAACGATCGAAAGATATACATAAGAACAGTGGTTCTCAAACTTTATATTTAAAAATGTAGATAATATTTATAAAAGTGATATGAAAACAAAATTTTTTTTATGGAATAATACATTGATAAAAAGTAGCAATGGGATAAATAACTTTATTTTTGGCTGTCACAAATTTCTTTAAAGTTTGGTGGTATTAAAGAAAGTTTTATTTTCAGATCATGCTACTTATCCAACATATTCTGGTATGTAGGTCTTGGTAAGGGATATACATAAAATCCAGTTTCGCAAATAGAGATAGTTGCAATTGGTTGCAGCACTTTTCAGATAATGATTTATATATTCTTTTCAAGCACCACTTTGGTGCTGTTTTATAAAGTGATGATATTGAACAGTCCTATGTATAATGATACCGAGATCTACTGCGGGGAAACTAGGAGGTTTTTCTTTAGCGATAAATGAAATTTCTATTCATAATACAGTCAGTACCGGCTATATAGTCACCCGCTTATATGGGCACCCCGCTTATATGGTCAGTTTTCTAAAGTCCCGTCTAACTTAATAGGGAACATGTGTTAAAGCGCACCGCTTATACAGTCATTTTATTTTTCTTGCTACCGGTTATATGGTCAATTTCCTGTTTTCAACGAGTTTCGTTTTTTTTTCTTTTCATATTTTTTTAAGAAGTCAGTGCGAAATTGGAGAGGATCTGAATTCAAGCCTTTATTTTCCACCCTTTCCCCCTTTCTTGCTTGTGTAGAATAATCATCGGAGTTATCCACCCCTCTCAGTTCTCGTCGACCCTAATCACAAGTGGACAGCTGTCTGTTTATTGGTTGAAGTTATTTCTCTCATATGTGACCTCAGGTGTTAAGTTGTGTTAACAACCAACAAAAGGAAGCAAACTTATATACTTGATTATTTTTAAATACATTGAACATGAATGGACTTATATACGTATGCTGTACCTTGATAAGTAAGGTAAGCTAATAAATCCCCCCCTAAAAAAAATTGCATATTTTTAATGTAGTTTTTACTTCTCGAATTAATTTTAAAAATGTTCTTAAAAGTATAATTATTTGTTTATTAGATGAATATAATCCTGTCACAATTCAATAGGGTTGTATCGTTCCGCATATATGGTCACCTCGCTTATATGGTCTGATTTTTCTGGACCGCTGAGCTGATACAGACTGTAGTTTCTTTAAATTTTCACTTTTCCTCACTGCTGAAGTATTGCGTAGAATCACCGACAAAGTCGATGATGTTAAAAAATTTTTCGAATCTCTGGAGGATCGTTCCGAAACCGCTGAGTTCCGCGAAATACACTTTCAGAAAACCTACATTAGAATATTGGTGCTGCGTGATATAGAAAAGTATAAAACGCTGCGATGGCGAAGTTCGCGTTATTTCGAAACAACTGATTGACTCTAGTATAGTTCAGTTTGTCAAAAGCTTGTACAAAATTAAAAATCTATTGCTAAATAATTTTTAACATTCGACTGTAAAAGCTTTATCTCGTACTATTATTTTTCTACTTGCAAATATAATTCTTATTCATTTATATATATATATATTCTCATAAAACAGCAAGAAACCAAATAAAAACTTCATAAAATTATAAAAAAATGGATGCTTGCATCACCAAAAATATTTTCTCTTATATTTTTAAATCTTATTTTCGAATATATCTAATTACCATTATTTGTTCCTTCGCGTACTTCTATTTCTTTTTTACTTTTAACTTCTATACCTCTCAAACTCTAGAAACCTATTTATTTTACTCTTACTACCATCTGAGTCAATATTTCAATAGTTTGTGGGCATTATCTCCTAGGTATCTCTGAACTAGAGGACTTTGTCCGGGAAATTCAGACACCTTACATTTTCGTATAAGCTTCTGTGTGACTGTAAAAGTGCGGGGAAAAATCGACATAACATCCCCGAATTTCTTTATCTTATCACATCGAACAATTTCACTCCATAATAAACGTATAATTCTTTAAAATAATATTAAAATATAATATTTTAGTAAAAAAAAATAGTCTTCAAAAAATGTATTTTTCATACATATAATTTTCCATTGCAAAATGAATTCTCTGTGCAGAGTAATCTACGCCATTTAATCTCGCCGTATTTTAGGATTCCGATGTACACGACCTTTCGTTCGTGACATCATTCTGTATATCACATGATGGCCACTGCAAGCCCAAATGAGGTCACACTTCCTAACGAGGTCTGTGCCAACTGCTAATAGGAACGAAGACTTAACGCTGTAAATGGAATGAAGTTTAGAGTTTTGAATTTTTATTTCAATCTGAATGCCGTCATTAATGTCCTATTTCAATTTTCAATTTTTCAAAATGAAATGCTTATTTCAGATTGGAAAGACGAATTTTTGTTTTTACCATTAGATCTATATGAGATTTATAATTTGGTTTGGTAATAGTTCGTTTTTATGGGTACGGTCGATGTTTGCAATGTGAACTAATTAGACTGTTGGAAAGTCAAATCTCTCAGATCTATATGACTATATGAGCTTTTTAATTTCGTTTGGCTATAGTTCATTTTTATGGGTACGTACGATGTTTGCCACATGTGAACTAATTAGACTGTTGGAAAGTCAGATGTCTCAGATCTATATGAGCTTTATAATTCGTTTGGCTATAATTCGTTTTTATGGGTACGGTCGATGTTTGCAATATGAATTAATTAGACTGTTAGAAAGTCAGATCGCTCAGATAGACAACTTCTTATTGATTTAACAGGCTGCGTATATGTTTTTAATATTTAATCCAACAAATAGTTAAATAAACCATTATTTCAATACATAAATGCTCTCTATTGAGTTTTAAACATTTATTTAAATTAATTATTGGTATTATATAAAGTCCATCGAGTATCTCACGGACACGAGGTGACCACAAAGTACCTCCTAGGGTTTTGTTTGGAGAGCTGCGGTCTACTCTTTTTCTACACGAGGCTTAATGATACCGGGACCTACTGCTTAAGGACTTTGCTGAACGTCTAGAAACAACCACTCCAGTAGCGGGATTCGAACCCGCGAATTCCGGTAACGCCCTACCTTTCGGCATTCATCCGGCTTATCTCCTAACAAGGTGACTATTAAAGTCAATTTTGAAAGTCTGCGGCATCCATATCACCAGTCGGATTCAAGCCCCTGAATTATTGACCGGAACACAGCGTTCACAACTGTGTAACATGAACTTCCCAGGCATAATAGTTCATTGAATGGATTTTTTTTCTTGTTTTAACCCATTAATGCCTAGCGACTTTTTTAATGACAACTAAGAATTAATTTGCACAAATTTGTTATCTTTGAACAACTTTTTTTTCAGCAGATATAAATAGCAATTATCTAAACATCCTACCAAATTTTCGAGTTTCTTCTTTTATATATAATTTTTTCATTTGGGTCGACAATATGATTTTTTGATCCTCGCGCATAAATTTCCTTTTTTAGACGGTAAATAGGCTGAAATCGTGACACATACTTTTATCTCATAAAAGCTTCACTTCATATTACTGTGTTTACATTTAATATAAAATAATCTCTTGTTATACTTTTCTTTTTTTATAAATGACATCCTATGTTTAAAATGACTGTTGAACCCTCGTTAAAACAGGCTGCAATGTTCAAAGTTATTCAAATTTAGTATTAATTTCTCTTGGCGCAGTCCATAATAACTTAGATTTAAGATATTCATCAAAATGTATCCGGCAGAGAGTACGCTGGCGTCAACGGGTTGAATAAGCGAGACGTAACTCCTTAAAAGGATAGCAGCTTTAAATGGAAGACTTTTATTTTTTATTTTTTACTTTTAATATATTTTTAAATAAATGTCATAAATACATGAATTTTCCCCATTTGTTCTCTTTACTTAATTAATTTTTCTGAACTTACTTTGTTTAAAAAAAAGAACTTTGCGGATTGAAAAATGACAGCTTGTTTTAAAAAGTTTTAAATTTTTCTAGCACATTGTGCGCAGACTTACAGCCCAAAATTTCATTAAGAATTTTTGCTTTTTTTTTGTAAATAATAATTATTAAGTTTAGGTCTCCATGTATTTAAATTTTAAAAAATAGCAGGCACCAACGGTTTGCATTTTCAAAAAAGCTAAAATAATGTTTAAAAATATCATTTCCAGTATTATAAATACTAAATAAAGTAAACAACAACAAAAAAGTAGCTAGAATTTTATCGTAGGTCTATAATGCATTTACTGTGAAAATTTGAAATCAATATGTGCAATAGTTTTTATTTACATTGCGCGCAAAAAACACCAATCCACAAAATGTATTTAAAATTTTTATAATTTCCTGAAAAGCTATGATATTCAATCTATGATACTTAGCTGATCTGATGATATTTTATTATATTTGAATTTTCCGAGAGTTACACACAAGAATTTCGGAACACTTTAAAAATTCATAAAAAGAAAATTTTAAAAGTTCAGTGCATCCTGCCTGGGTCCCAAAATGGCAGCGACAGTGTCTTGAGAATCCGCGTTCTCTTTTAATTCGCGCTAGCGCTCCCCTAAACTGAAACGCGATCTCATTCGAGTTTAAAATTCAGAAGGATTGATACAATGTTATTCAGTAATTAATAATGGAGACTGAAGCTTGTCGGATTTTATTATGGTTGGAAGGAATGGCGCGCCCGTAATCCGAAGAGATGTAATTCGGAATTTTATTGAATAGGAAAAGAGGCGACGTACAAAGCCGACTTTCGCAATTCCTTTTGTGCTTCATTGCAGGAAAACTGATTATAATAGGATTTACATAGTTTATGCAGATTATTAAGAGGCTGCGACAAAAGGAATTGTTATTGATTTCTTTTTCGCCAAAGGCAGAATTAATTCGCCGCCACGTTTTAAAAGCAAACAGTTGTCAATGAAGAGGTTACAGCTTAGACATAAATTCAAACTGCAATTGGGATTTTAATTCGCCTACTCATAGAGCTGCAGAAAAATTATTTCTGATAAGTGTTGGATGAATTTTTATAATCACGCTTTCCCTGCATTTCTAGGTAGCTCGAGAGTGAAGACTGTAGCTTATTTTCATGCAGGAGAAATATTTTCCTATTTATTTAAATGAAGTATTCATTTTCGAGTAATTAATTAGTTTAAAGCAATCCTTGCGAATTGACACGTTATAGCATGGGATTAATTTGAGCTAGGTGATAGCAATTTTTTTAAAAGAAGCATTGAATAATTTATAGTTTTCACTACTGAAAAACATAGTTTTACGCCTAAAAGTCTTAGAACAAAAATCTGGATCATTAGAGAATCTATCTTCGACTTTCCCACCAAACTGTCATTCATAACGTGAACTATTTTTATTTAATAACATGCTTTTAAATCTTTCAAAAAATAGAAACTGAACTGTATAACATTTTCCAATCATTTTGAAAGTCACTTTAAAAAGTGCACTCTTTTCTACTGTATGAGGTCTTACATCACCTACATATTACGCAACTCAATATCCTACAGAACATTTTTCGGTCTAATATTTATATCCAAATTTGTAAAGCGATCTATCATTGTGATGCACAATTTCTACACCAATTATCATAGCATATTTAACTCAGGATGGCCCAACCTTATCCGGTTTTTCGTATATATTTTATAAAACATCATTAGGCACTAAATCCATTCCTTTTCCAGATTTGTCATGGAGTATTTCTCGTGTTCGAAAAGTTGTTAAAATCTAAATTTAGTTCTTTTCTCATTCGTATGGCAGTCTTTTCAAAAAGTTGCTAAAAATGCCAAGTTGCTCATTCTAATGGGTCCTATAACGTCTATACTTTTCATAACGAAGTATTTTGCGGTAAACTTCAATTTGAGCCTAAAACGTTAGATAGATACACCATTTTGGTGTCAAATTTGAGCCACTCAGCTCCTTATGACGTTGAGTGTTGTCACAAAGACATACAAACATACTAGTCATGTTTTTTGTTTGTCATGTCAACGCCCAACGGAGTAGGAAAAATCATGTACGCACTGATATTACCTTAATTTTTTTTACTTGGCAGGTACTCCTTAATATTTTTATATGTCACATTTGTTTACGATGACAATGCTTTTTCTATACTTCGCCTACGATAAAGAGACAAAGAAATAGCCGAGTCAGTTTCAACCAGAGAATAAATAAGTGCATTCAGTCCGATACATTCAGATCTTACGTTGAACCCAAGTTTGTCATTCCAGCGACAATTACAAGTGAAACTCCAAAGATATCAAGACTAGTATATTCCCTCATTGATAAAATCTATAACAGACACGATGTTTGTACCAATAAAAGGATGTGTGATATGTGGGATACAAGGATGTGAGGTTTAGCTCTAAAATGAATAATCTAATCATGAGTCTTTGTCGTCAATCTTCAAGGAGAGACTAGCCGAGCGATCTGGCTTCGGAACCGGAGTTTGTGGGTTCGAATTCCACTATGGCATGGATGTTCGTAGTCGTTCGGAATCGGCTTTAAGCAGTAGGTCCCAGTCTCATTATCCCCCGTGTTGCAAAAAGTAGACCTTAGCCTTCTAAACCAAACGATCAAGGAGAGACTATGAAACTACGAATGTTACCATCTGGAATTCAAAAGTTATTTTCGGGCCTTTTATTTTAGTGGCATACCCCTCACCAATAAACAATGTTAAAAGGGATGATATGAAATTAAAAGACGAATCGGAAGATGGTAGATGAGGTCTTTAAGTCCTCCTTACACCAGGTAGTCAAAATTTTTCAAACCTGCTGAGTTTTTTTAACTGTACACCAATCAAGGAATTATTATTATTATTAATTTTATTATTTTAGCTCTATCTCCAAAGGAGATTCTTTTTTACTTCAGCAGCACTATAAGTATATTTCAAACTAGAAGTTTAAATCCCATGTAAACTACACAGCTATATTTTGCCGAGATTCTTTTACTGACGTGGTGCTTGTTATATGTAATCCTCATGAACAAACATTCAGCAAGTAGTGCGTAGAGGGTCTATACTTGAACTTTTCAGTTCTATACACTACCTAAGAGCCACCTGATTTCGTTGCCATCAATTTTTGATTTTCGTTGGTTATTTTTAATAATATTTTGGCTGCGTGTCAATACATCTTTTGAACTCCTATGTTCCTCCAAGAAGTCCAACGTCTTATGTCAATATTCTTTTATATATTCTATAAACAACTAAATATACTAAATATACCTATGTTTCTGCTTTTAGATTATATACATCCCATTTTCTTTTTTTCTGGGAAAACGACACCGCATGGTCTTGAACTAATGGGCTGAATAAATGTATATATCACTTGCATCAACAAGTAAACAACAACAACATAAAATAATACTAGATTTTTTTCCTACAATTTTAAAATGAAGTAAAATTGTACCTACACATATCCCTTGTACTCGCGCTTTAACTATCTGTAGTAAATATATTAACACATTGTGTACGAGTACATTTCGCAGTGAATTGTACCGGGAGCAGGTGTTTTGAGAGTAAATTTAGTTATTCAGTTAAATCTCAATAGATCGAAAATTATTTAATTTTTTAACCAACTTTTCGTATTTTATATTGAAATATATAAACAAATATATAAATAGAAATATATAAATAACAACAACCATACGATTTTTGTAAACAAAAAATATATTTTTAAGTGGATAAATTTATAATAGTATTGTAAATATGAAAAATCAAATAGAAATAGTAATATATAGTTTTAATATTTTCGAATTATGTTATATATAAACATTTTTACATTATAAAAAAATGAAAAGAGCAATCATAAAACTAATAATGTTTTACAGTGTGGTAACGTTCAAAGCATTTTCCTCTATGAAGAGGTACACGGCAAAACTTGCATATGTAAGATGTTTCACTCCGCACTTTTTTCACAGCACACACACGACATTGTCTTTGCGGCTTTTTCTTCTTCCCAGTAGTAACAATTTTCTCTAAAATATGTTAAATTATTTGTCTAAATTTTTCCAGAATCTATGTAGTAGACAAGAACATTCGGCTTCGTTTTCCTGTATATACCGTTATTTTTGTACCCACAAACAAACCATGTTGTTTAACTAGCCCGTACTAGTACGTGACCCGCGCTCAAGTTTCAATCGTCAGAAAACGTACTAGTA
Source organism: Pardosa pseudoannulata (assembly GCA_032207245.1). Classification (NCBI taxonomy): domain Eukaryota; kingdom Metazoa; phylum Arthropoda; class Arachnida; order Araneae; family Lycosidae; genus Pardosa; species Pardosa pseudoannulata. Next base: position 185,565,100 of record CM063505.1, on the reverse strand, counting down.
CGTGTCTCGAGCTCAAGTATCAATCGTCAGAAAACGTACTAGTACGTGTCCTGCATACAATGTGTTAACTACAGTGTTCACTTTGTCTAATCACAAAGTAAACTGCTATATTATCGTCAAATCATGCAAAAACCATATTAAGTACTTGCCGTACTACTGTACAAAATAAAAACCTTTTTCAAAATTGATATCCTTATACAAAGAAAATTATAACAAGCAAAGGAAATTTTACAACGAAAAATCACAATATAAGGAATATTCCCCTCCAGATGACAGTAATTAAGCTCTGCTCGGACTGAATGAACGACTACTTTGAGAAACGAACGTAACTTTGAACTTCGAAAGGGATGCTCAAATGATAATTCTCTTAAAGCATAGTACAAAACTAAAAAATTTTGTATAAATAATTTAAAAGTCGTACAAGGTAGCCATGCGGTGCCCACATCAGACTTTTTCATTTTCTGTTTCTTTCATTCCCTCGTCCTTATTTCAGAATGAAAGAATATAAAGAACAACGAACGGCATCACCTCTTTTGTTTATTTCCTATTAGTTTCATGCTACTATACGCAGACAAAAAAAGAACACACACTAATTCTATAAAATGATTTAGCCGCAACGAAATCTGTTAACAAACATTCATCCCTGACCCAAAGGGAAACTAATAATAATAAAACCCAAAAAAGCGTCTAGACAATGGTATCATTTCGGTGCCGTGTTATAGCACTTGTAAGACATTGTAGTTTTCGGAACACATCATTGTGTTCATCTTTTGGAAACCTCTTGAATTGCAAATGCAATTGTTCGACTGTGTGATACCTTCTCGGCACAACTATTTAATATTTATAAAGGGTATTTAGAACTGACGCGGAGCGTGTCGGGATTGTAAGAAAAGTTCCTTGGATACACAACAGAGGAAATGGGTGAAAGATTAAATTAGCATTATTCCGATTTCCACGCTTCAGTTTCTATGTAAAACAGTTGCTAAAGGTGCAATTGCTCCCATTCAATCTTAAACTGAAAATTTTCTACTTCACTTCCCTTCGAATACTCAGCATTACCTATTATTTAAATGCCATAAAGGAGTATGTGAAATATTTAGTAGATTCCGTTTTCAACGTTTTAATTTTTTTCCAAATAGAACGGATGCCACTAAGAGAAGGAGAAAAGTCTGGAATGTTCTTGCTTAGACTTTATCGTACACTCTCCCATATGAATCCTCATGTATGCATATAATTATTCCTAAACGACTTGGTTCAATTTTCCGAAAGTTTTGCATGGGGATTCAGGTAAATCCTGTATAAAAGTGTAGGAAAATCATATTCTTCGGAAGTAAAGGGTATGATAGGACTAGAAACCTTTTTTGTCCTTCAGTGATGTACACAAGGTGCGTGGGTGTGGAAAATTAACTCCCCCCTCCATGACATGATAAAATTGAATAAATTCCATAAATTTATAATTTTTACATAGAGAATTCACCTAGGCCTATACAGTTGTATTATTTTAACACATGTACTTATTTTTGTCAAATTATAATATAATATTCACTTATGTTATAATACTACAAAATGGTGGTGGTGTGACACACAAAAATTTCTGAAGCCTCTCCCTGAAAGAGGTTTCTGTATTTAATTTTTGTTGTCTGTTAGGCCTAGTGACCATATAATAAGGCGTTATAGAATTTAATATTTTCTTTTTATAACGTGCTAAAATTATTAAAACTTTTTAACCTTTTGGCTGTTCCATTTTGTTCTGATATGCATTAGATATAAAACTTTCTAAAATTTCATACTTGTAGTTGAAAAATACGACTAAATTTAAGACACTACACCAATTATGTACCACTGATATATTTCCTTAGATATCACGTGTGGTGTGCAGGCTTATGTAAAGCACTAGATGTGCATATGAAGCGTATATAACTCATCAGATGTGTATATAAAGCGTATATAAAGCATCAGATGAGTATATGAAGCGTATAAGTATACATTAAATATAATGTACAGGACAGGCAGAAGATCAAGTAATTAAATTCACCTGATTGAGTTTAAAAAAGGAGTTTAAGAAATAAATTTTGTGGATTTTTGACTAGAATTAATTCATTTATTTAATGTTATTTATTTTTATTTTGACGTTACATTTATTTTTAGTTACATTTTCTTTATTTTTCAAATCAGTTTATTCTTTCTACTACAGAAGGTAAAAAATATACTCATTTTAAAATTAATTTTCTAATAAAAATGAAGAAAAGAGATAATTGAAAATATTTATGTACATACAGTAAATACAGAATTGTAACTGTATGCTCAGCATAATATAGTTGCAGTATTATGCTAAATGCTTTATTTTTATTCAAAGGGTGTGTGTGTATCAACTATTTCAAAGCAAATATATTTTGCTTGTTTTTCTTTAAACAATCTCCTCAAAAACGCAGGGAATTTTCTGTTAGCAGAGTGCACCGATAAATTTTCCAAATATCGCCAAAGAAAGACACATATTTTTTAGTTTATATTTCTAAAAAATAATAAGTTTCTAAAAAATGTGTCATTTGTTTTATGAAGATGAGTTATATTTATTTTCGAAATTGTTTTTATTCATGGTGGGTTATAATCTTAAAAATAATTTAAATTCCGAAATGAATATAATTTTTGGGGGGAATTTTAAACACCCTGATCAAAGGTTTATCAGGAAGCGGCTAGTTTATAAATGTGACATGAAAGTAATAATAATAATAATAATTTAAAGATCTTACAATTTTTAATTTTTCGAAATTTTAATTATTTTTTATACATTAAACTTTAAATGTTTTTGTATATTTTGAAACCATAAATTTTGTCGTATCGCAAATAGAATGACAGCTTTAATTAGTGGAATTATTTCATCATAACTTAAGTTCGTATGTAATCAAAACTTTACATTCCTTTTTACTGATTTCATATTTTCTTAGTGTATATATCTTACATATTATTTCCAATAGCTTAATGAAATTTTATGTATCTCATGTTGTAGGTGCAAGTGTTACTATTTATGATAAACAATTTAACTATTGTCATTGTATTTTCAAATTGTTCATTTTAACTTTGAGGCTATTTTCTTACTTTTTTAATTTTCACACATAATTTCTATATAAGTAACTTATGTACACATTTTAGATCAAGTATGCTGTACAGCTGTATTTGGGACAGAAATTGTATTCTGTTTGGGGAGTATTTTTCGATATCTTGCTTTCAAAACTCACACGAACATTTGCTTTATAGTATGAAAGGTTTAAAAAAAGCCTCATTATAAAATAACTTTTTCTAATAAAAAAATGAAAGGGAAGCTGTCAAAAATGATTATGTCCTTACAGTAAATACAGAAATTACACATAACTGTAAATGTATTTTCAGCATTATACAGTTATTGTTAACTGTATAATGCTGATACAGTTTATTTTTTATTCGAAACGTAGAGGTGGAGGGAGTTAATTTCGTCTATGCTATTACAATGGAAATGTGCACGTGTATGTTAATTATTAAATATATTTTTCTCTTTATCTCATAGCTCAAACATTTTGTTTAAAATACCGTCATTCTCAGGGACTAACTAGGTCCTTTAGCACCCGTGGCAAAAAACTGGTCTGCGTCCCTGCCACCAGTGAGAAAATACATAAACATGTTATATATATATCATATATTCAGAATGAAGTCACAAAATATTTTATTAATTCTTAAAATGTTCCTACCATATTAATTAAATTTTTTTCTAGTTTTCCATATTAATCCTTAAAAATATTTTTGAATAGTTTGCTGATAAACTGAATAGTTTATTTGAGGGGATTATTTTTTATTTAGACGTTGAATTTTCATAAAAAAATTGGCAAATTTCTAAATATAAATTTAGTTTTAATAACTTTATTAAATTCAAAATTCAAAACGAATACTCGGATTTACATTAAGGCACATAAGGAGTGTTTGGTAAACATGTTGTAAGGTTAATAGGATTTTGTTAAACATCTATATTAGGTTTAGTCTCTAGAAGCATTTTAAAAAAATTAGAAAATTCATAAAAAATAATTTATAAACACAGTGGATTTTATAATAAAAAAAAAGTTTTTTCAACTTTTCCTTATTTCTACTTGGGGCGAATCACCCTCTTTCGGACCCCATTGTCCTCATGGTGCGGCGCCCTAAAGACTGATGCGCCAGTGGCAAATGCCACCTTTTCCACGCCCTAGTTACGGCCCTGGTCATTCTTTTTTTTTCTGTTATTCATTTTCGAATATGGTCAACTAAGACTAGACCCAGAATGTTATAAAGTTACACTAATATATTATTAGGGTGTATTTATAATACCCAGTGATACTCGAATTCTATTTATACCACTTATTTTTGAAAATCGATCCTTACAGACAAGTGCAATTAAAAAAGTTATTTTTTTCGAACTTGTGGCGGCCGTAACTTCAGCCTAAAACGTCGTTATTCTAACTCAATATCGAGTATTTACATAACTTTATGCATAACTTCGTAAAATAAATAATGAACAACATATCAAACTTTAATATAACCTTTAAAGGTGTGCAACAAGTAAGGCTTTCACGGTAACTGACTAATAACTATCCTTCCAAGAATCGATCTATTTGAAGAAATAAGAGAATTCCTGAAAGATATCTTAAGGACAACATCTCCCGTCACAACTTGATCTCCTCTTTAAAATAAGATTGAAAAAGAAAAAAAAACTAAAGAAAACCATGCTCTGTAAGACTTTATATAAAAGAAAGAAAGAAAAGAAAAAAAGCAATGAAAAAAGAAAAAGAAAGAAACTTGGGTGCATAATATATGCAAATCACTTTCCGTCATCCTCCAGTGATTAATTATGCAGTTTCTGTTCTATTCCCCCCCCTTTCTAAAACGATACGCTATCGGGAATATGGAAGGAGAAAGAAAAAAAAAATTTTTTTTAATACTTAAGAGTGAGTGAAGAATTTTTAAATGGCATCGAGGAATATTTAGGAGATTGATTAAAGAGGAGGGTAAAGAAGAGGGGTAACTAGAGGCTCGGTTGCCAACCGGAATGGATCGAATGCCTAGAAAAAAAATAAGGTGTGAGACATTTTCTGTTTATTTTCTTCGATACGAATTATACATAGGGAAAGTGCTCCATTTAAGCATGCATGAAGCAGATTTTTCAAAATTTTACGGCAAAAATTCTACAAATAACAAATAGCATCGGCCTGCCTCCCATTCCCTCCAATAAATATGATGTGGATATGTTCGAAACGTCTTAATTTATACAAAATATTATATTAAACTAACTTTAAATTTACTTATATAAAATATAAATCACATACAATCAATACTAAAATTGTTGAGGTCTCATTAGCCCTCGTGTTGCAAAACGTAGACCGTAGCGCTCCAAAACCAAACCAAACCAAACCTAAAATTGTTGAAAATATTATTCATTGTTTTTCACCGAAAAAAAAAATTTTTTTTTTGATAAATTTCTTTGTTTTGAGGCTTTAGTTCTTCAGATTGTTTCGTGCGGTGCGCACAAAAGAAAACTGTAGTGTGTTTGGGAGGCCTTAATATATGATGCAGATGTTCAAGAAAACGTTATATTTATTCACAAATCACGTTATATGTACATCTTAAGCCTGTAATCATTGCTCTAATGTTCTAAACCAAAACTGAATTCTCATGTTTTGTTGCCAGATTCCCCTTAATTAAGAGTTCTTTTAATCTGGCTGTTGCCAGATACATTACAATAACGAAATTAGAAATATAATAAAAATATAATGATTTCTTCTAACACTAAATAACCAGTAGATATAAGGGGTTAAATAGAAAGATAACA
>CM063505.1:185551770-185554270 GCA_032207245.1 Pardosa pseudoannulata | reverse complement strand
GGCAAGTTATCTTTTTTCATTATTGAGAATTTTTTTTTTACTATTTAAAATTGTATGTTGAACTTTTTGTATCGGCTATATTTTATTAATGGATGAATTAATCGTTAGAAATTTCCTATAGTTGTAATTGAGCTAATGTTTATTTTCCGTGCAATTGTACCCAATGGAGATTTATTAGTATATGTGTCTACTCCAAATACACATATCTAACAAATCTCTTTTCGGTTGGATCACTATTCTATATTTCGAAAGGTAAGTAAAAAAATTTTTAAATCTGATATTTTCACTAAATTTGACTTTTTTTTTTTCACCCATTTATTACAAGTCATTTTATAAAGTTTTAAGATATAGTTCGGTATATTTGAAAACATTTTGTTAACTCCGGCATATCCAAATCTGATTTGTGGAAAAGTTTATGTCAAAAGGAAATGCTCTTCATTTTTACCTTCTAAAAACTAATAAAAAAATGTCTTCGATTAAAAAATTCGACGGAATTAAGAAAATGTCTCCAAATTTGGTAATTTAAAAACTTCTTAAAACAATGTATGTGATGTCGCTTTTCTTGTTACCCACCTCCCCAAGGGCAATAGGCGTCGTGTAGCAAAGCAGTCGACTGTAGTGCCTCAAACTTTTCTATTGCTTCCTGCTATTTGAAATTTAGTTCCTTTCTTTTTCTCCAAGTACACACATATACTAATAAATCTCCATTGGGTATAAATGGAAGCGAAATATTTTCAAAAGCCCCGAAATAAATCATACAATTGCTCAATTATAAAAGAAAATTAGTTTAGTGTTAGAACTACTAAACATGAAGTTGACAGATAAACTGCATCAAATTTCTAAATGTAAAAAAACTTTTAGGGTTAGTCCGAGTGAATTACATTAGAAAAATATTGAAATTTGAATTTTCTATTAAAAACATTTTGGCCCAAATATGTTAAGAACATAAAAGCTTTGAGATGCACTATCAGCTCTTAAAATCCTACAATAAGCAAATAGGTCACTACTAACGGATATCATTATTAATAAATAAAAATATATTTTAAAATAATGATAAAATGGATCCAATCAGTTGATTAAGGAAATACAATCAATAGTATTGGTATAGATACATTTTAAAAAGTACAAAAAATTTAAAGTAAAAAGAAATTACCAAACAAAATTTAATGTAAATGAAGAAAAGTTTTTGAAAATGATTATTTATTAACAAATTGTATTAGGATAAATATGATGCTGAACACTGTCGAAATGTCATCTGTGCCTTTAAGCAGCAGGTGTTCATTTGACTAGTGAAAAATTGATCAAAGCTTTAATAACTTTTCTTGTTAAATCTGTTGAATCGTAGTTTTAAAGTGCTCTAACCTTAAAAGTTTTCAAATGTTCAATTTTGGTTCCATGCTGTAAATAAAATATGGGGCTCTGTTTAAATTTTCAACGGCCACTGTTTTATAGATCAATGATCATTGAGAAAAAATGGCTACAATACTCAATGATTCATTCAAATCACGTTTATTAACACAAGTATAAACCTAGTGAGTCTTAAACTTGGTAATAAACACAAATTTAAAATAAATTCTTGTTAAAAGCATTTATACTCATAAAATATATTTAATAAATTAAAAATGAAAATCCATTACATATTTATCTACAGAATATAAACATTTATCCTTGTAATAAAGCTAAAATACATCATTATATAAATACGAAATGCCTTTTCATATGAAACTAAAAATCATTATTTATGCATTGATGGAGATACTTATAAAAGCTTCCAACACATACAGACCATTTTAAAACTAAATTTTTATTGAGGTAAAGTGAATTACATGAAGAATATACAGTGTTTCCAATCTTTTGATGATATTTAAGCACATCGCTCTCGCATAAAATAAACACACAATAAAAAATCTACATTTTAATTAAAAAAAAAGAAATTATTACTTGCATTTAAAAGAAAGATATAAATGCAATAGATGAGTGTTACCAATGCCACATTGACATTACATTTTTACATAATGGCTATTGTAATTTCCGTAACTTAAGCTCATTAAAACAAAGTCTTCTCAAATGAGCGGGATAGACTGTAAAGCAAGAAAAAAAATTACGAATATTTCATTTAAAGACACTGGTTAACAGTTGTGAATTGTTCACTTAAACTAGCTTGGAAAAAATCATAATGGACATGCTGTCTAGCATAAAGTTTTATAAACCCAACACCTGTTTAATTTTAAGGGACATGATACTCTTTTAAAAGAAAACGAGTTTATTCGAAGTAATACAGTAAATATTGGAATCATTCTGTATTTCAGGATTCAATTTAAAGCCGCTCAAGAAAATAAACTATTGAAACAAGTGCTTTTATTTTAAAAAATCTTGAAACGTTTTTAAAATCTCAATCATTAATATTTTTGCCTCAAAATTCTCTTTGAGATCTATTAAAGCTCCCTATAAGTCTGTAAATGAATATTTAGATATGTCTACATTTATATTTTATAAAAGC
>CM063505.1:185506770-185546770 GCA_032207245.1 Pardosa pseudoannulata | reverse complement strand
TCTGGTACTTTCTAGTACCATCATATATTTTTGACTCTATGATAGAAAATAAAACATTAAATTATGAATAAAACAAGTGAAATGCTTATCTGCGATGTATAGAAGTCTCCAAAAAATAACATGTAGCAAATAACTGGTAGGTAATAAACCACTAAATTTACTCAATTGAACAACATTTGTATCAACTCTAACACAAAAGGACCTTCGAATGCAGCACGCCAATTATAAAATCCCTAACTATGCGAATAAAAAGGATTCCTGATTGGTGCTGTCATTTCTTTTCTGCTGTAGGAACTGCATCGTTCATGTCCTTGTGAGTACCGTCAGGAAAAACGGCTTTATTAGGAATATATAAATGTTTGATAAAAGCGGTACTTATAAGTACCGTCCGGATAAAAAGGGTTAAAGCGAGTCTGAATGGCTACGGACATCGATACCAACAGCGGGATTCGAACCCTCGAACGCCGGTACCAAGGGACAACGCTCTACCCCTCGGCCATCGTTCTACATAAAAATTTTGAAGAGTGGTAAATAAGAAGAAAGTGAAACCATTTTGAGATAGAATATTGTTAAATAGAAGGACTGTTAAAATTGGATTTTATTTGATGAATTTAAAAGGAAGGCTGAGAAATACTCGTTCAGGTTTGTAAGTTTTAAAACATTTTATTTTGGTATTTAAATCTCGAGCCGGCCAAACATCCGACATGTTCATTAATGGTAACTGAGGCACTTAATGATACCTCTGTGGGTGGCAGGCCAAGACTGGGGGGAGGTCTTCTGCTTGGTTCCTGCTTCTAAATTACCAGGACCTACTTTGTTAATGTTGACGGCTTATATGGTGCTCCTATAATAAAATGGTTATCAAATTCCACGGCGTTGTATAAGCAAATGCTTTACAGATGAATTTCCTCAAGTTAAAAAAAATGGAAGGGGGTGTAAGGGAACCTTAACTACAGAGACATTCTGAAAATGTCATTCATTCTGCAGAAACACATAAATGTAAGAATACATTACGCTCAAAACTTCCCCTCTCTCTTTCGAAAGTTTAAACTTTTCACCCCTATTTTTCTCCCCTCTTCCTCTACCAATTTTTTGGTTAATTTATTTTAAACAGAGTAATCATCACAGGCGTCTGACTACGGGGAAAAAATAAAAAAATTTGCTGTTTTACCGTGCCAGTGCTCAAATTAATCATAATCTCGAGCTCGGGGTGGAGTAACAGAAGAACATGAGAGAAAAAAAAAAGTGAGCTCTACTGCTTTGCAGAAATAAAAAAAGATGGAAAAGATTGAAAGAAAAAAAAGGGTGGGAGGGAACGTAAAGAAAAATATAAAGCTGTCCCTTATTTGAATATTTGTAGTTTGGGCGCGGCTCTCACGTGACATAAAGACAACCACGCCCCCTTGCAAAATATTAAGTTTTGATGAGAAAGGAATGGTGACATTTATGAACGTTCTTTACAGTCAAATGAATCAGAAGTAGGTAAAAGTAGACCAAAATTACATGAGATAGTAATGAATAATTTGAGACTTTTTCTTCTTTCCTTTTTTATTTCAATTAAATGTCTCGTTATTTTTTAAGGCAATTACACTCGCTGGCGTGTGAATAATAAGATGAAATATCTTAATTCGACCTTTATATTAGGATAATAGCGACTTTTCAGAGACTTTTTCAGAGACCTTCAGAAAAAGCATTTTATAATGGATGTCTGCATGTCTATTCGTATTTGAACTCGTCGCTCAAAAATTCCGTGAGAGAGGTAGATGACATGGTTTTGTGTATCGTAGACTTATATTTAATTTTGGCTTCATTCGGAAGAGGTGTTTATGGAATATTGAATTACGTAATATTTAGGCTGTGAGTTTTGGCGAGTTCCTGAAGTGAACGCTAAACCGAATGATACGTCGTTGGTATAGGTTGTTTTATGTAATTAAGTGGGAGCACACGAGAAATTCTTGAGAAAAACATTTCCTAATTTTATAACCTATTTATTTTTATTTTTGCCATTGTGTTTGTTCAAGTTCTCCGCTTTACTAAGCTTCTTTACTAAATTCTATTAGATATTTTCTCTCTTCTCACTGGTCCGTGCTTGTTTGCTCAAATGTCCAATAAATTAGCGTGATCTATCTTCAACATTCATTTTCATTTCTCTTACCAGTGCATTCATACCATTAAGGAAGACAACAGTACGTTAACACCCTTTGCAACGACTGTCTGCTATACCAATTTTGTTAGTGCAATCTTGTGTTTATACACTCAGTAGTGAATAAAAAAACCTGAGTGTGCACGGAGATAATGCGGCCTGCCAAATTTAACACAATTATATAATTTCTACAAGTGTTTTGCATGTTTCAGTTATTGTAATAAAGATGACAGCATTATTGCCTGATTGATGTTGTAATGTGTACACGTGACGTTACTATCGCGCACGCGTACTGCACATCTGACCAGCTTTCCGCAGAAAATGGGGATATATATAATATGTAAAAGAGTTAAAAAGGAAAAAATCAAGTGCTCCTCCGCGAGTTTTTCGCCTAAACCCCCATAGAGTCATAACTTGAAAGCTTTCCCAGAGATTCTTTAATACTAAATATCTTTAGATCTTTCAAAAAATATTTTATACTGAAAGTCGCACCACATAGCAGAACATTTCAAAAAGGGACCAACCTTTTCTGTCTAGACCTTTGCTTCTATTGCGTTTTTGCTACTTAGTTTGGTTTTGGAGCGCTACGGTCTACTTTTTGAAACACGAGGGCTAATGAGACCGGGACCTACTGCTTAAAGCCGATTCCGAACGGCTACGAACATCCATGCAATAGTGGGATTCAAACCCACGAACTCCGGTTCCGAAGGCCAGCACCCTAGTCATTCGGCCATCATTCGGCTGTTATGCAGTTTGAGAACTTCTTTTGATGGACTAGTGCTGGATACAGGACTATCCTTTTAGTGTCAAATTAAAGTTCCAAATTTCATTCGTCTATGATATCTCCCAGTGCTTTTGAATAATCTTGTTCTCACACAGAATAACAAATATACCTACACAGTACACAATATTTTTTTCGAACTTTTGTAATTATGAAGGCTAAACATGGTTATTCCTCGCAGTCATAAGACTGAGTTTTTAAACAAATCCTTCGGTGTGTAATAATTTTTTTTTAAAAAGAAAGCCAAAATGGTTTACTATGAGGTTGTAGGTGTTGCCCCGCAAGAAGAATAAAATTGCCGGTAAAAGAACGCGAATGGGAGCGTTTACTCTGAACGGACACTGCGTAACGCCGAATGAATCTAACGTGCTTCGTTGGGCGTTAATAAGCATAACCGCGGCAGGTAATTCTATGAAAAGAAATCGCGGTATTCTGCGTGCGGGCGATAATTCAAATTGTTTGTGTGACTCAACATCCAAACTCAGAATCTTGTTGCCAAGACGGGCTGCAATTCGAGAAACCACATCTAATGAGAACCCACATGGAGCTGTCTAAATGTAGCTGACGAGTATGATAAACAGGGCGTGCCTGTCGGATTTATTTTCGTCTTTCTGCGTGCCTCAGCCACTCTGTTCGGTTCTTTGGTTTCACATCCCGAAGGTAAGTCGAATCACAGCTAATCAACCTTTCATAATTATCCGACACCAGATACGGGTAACACATTCCGACTGTCCTAATAGTCTCGGGTTTAAATGAAGATTTAAGCAGCTCGACTTTTCTTCTTTTACGAGAAGAAAACTGCAGGGGGAGGGTCATACATGAAGCATTCCTGTTCAGAACTTTGTAGAGAGAGATAATTAAGTCTTCATAAGGGCGTTAAGTTTGGGTAGTATGTGAAAGAGTGTTCCAGGAAATAATTGACAAAAACATACATATGTATTAAGTTTCAAAAATGCCAAAAAGAAATAACGGGTGTAAAGAGGTTGTATAAACCCCACCAGAGAATCCTTTTCACTTGGTAAGGGAATTCTTATACTGAACCAGGCTAATATGCCCATACAGCAGTTGACAAACTGAATAACCAGTCACCACGACAGCAACCACAACATCTATAGAGCTGCATCTGACCTACGTGAGGTCCGTCATGGTTCGAAACTTAATGTGGTCAAACCCAGCAAGGAACAAGCACTACAGAGGCAAGTTTTGGTCTACCAGGGAAGACGCTAGAGAGAAAGATCACTCAGGCACCCCGGGTTCGTGAAGCCCGTACACTCCTAAAGGAGAAGTGCCCCTGGGGACTTTTCACTTGGTGTCTCACGATGGTCCAATTAGAAGTGCGCTATTTTCCTGTACTGGATTTCGAGGGTTCGAATCCCGTTTCTTCTATGTATCTTCGCAACCGGTTTTAATCAGTAGATTCCACTCTCATTATCCATAGTGTTTCAAAACAGTAGACCGTACATCTTCAAACCTCTCTATCTAGATTATTCTCAGGACAATTTTTCTCTTGATTTACCTTTTTTCTATTCTCCAAAATCTCGGTGAGAGGACAGTAACTCACAGATCAATTCTGTTCCGTTTTGGGGTACATAAGCAGATATTTTGGTCCGTGTTCTGCCAGATTCAAACCCGAAACTCTGGTATTCTGTAAACGATGGTTGAATGGTTAGGGCGCTCATCATATGTACTGGAGTTCGTGGGTTAGAATCCCACTGGGACATGAATGTTCGTATCCGTTTACAATCGGCTTTAAGAAGTAAGTTCTGGTCTCATTAGCCCTCATGTAGGAAAAAAGTAGACCTAATTCAAACTAAACCAAACCAAACCTAAAGTTGCACGATAACCCTTAGATCATCTCCTGTTCACTGCTAATAGTTTCTAATAAAAATACAACTGTAAAAAAAGGCTTAACTGACCTGATGCACAACAACTACCATCGGTGAGCGAGAATCAACTATTACAAATACTGAGTATGAAACTTCAAATTTTTTAAAGCATTTGACTATAGTTACCCGTTGTAATATAGGGTTGCACGAGAGGGACTCCCTTTTATCCCATTACATTGGAAGTCATGAATAGGAAGGCGTAGAATGCATACATACAAGAGCAAACTTGATTCTAATGTTTTTAAAAAGGATAATTATCTCTGCAATTAAGACCATGAATGAAATCTACTCTGACGATAAAATTATTACCTTTTAAGTCCCTTGATACACAATGGATTGCCAAAACATGGACAAATGGTTGGACGTAGCTATTCGGCATCGAATTTATCTGGTTTGTACTTCGAGATTGTTATGAATGTTCGTATTTCCTTAGAATCTACTTGAAGTTGTAGGTCTGGTTTTACGAGCCCTCGCTTTGCAAAACAAAACACCGTATCAACCACTCTAGATTATATTGTGGTTGAGTGCTAAAACCCTTTCTTTGTTTGATGGCTACTAACTAAACTGTGATGAACACTGAAAAAAATTAAAAAAAAATTCCGGCAGCACCAAGTGGCTTAGCGCCATTAATAACTGATGATTTGGTGTGGATTTTGTATCAAATTTAATAGCTCTTATATACATATCTATAGGGTGAAAAATAAATTGCATTCATTTTTCTCCTTCATTGTTTTATTTTGAAGTAGGGATACAATTTAGAGATCTTTCTATATATTTTTTTTTCTTTACCTCTACTTTTCATTACTATAATTATCTTTTCCTTATCAACGATTCTTTGAAAAGCTTTTCTTCATCCTCTCTTGCCTCGGGTGAAGAATGAACCACAGGTGAAATTCTGGCACACCCCACCTTTTATACACCCATTTGTCATTGAATACTCGGTAGGATTTACATAAAATCCTCATCTGGGATCATCTTGGCGCGTTAAAATTTTTCTCTTCTGCAATTAATTTTGTTGTTGTCATTTTCCTTCAAAAACAGATACAAGTCTAGAAGTCTAGGTGTTTTAACTTTCAGATGAACAGAACATTTTTGCAACGAAGTATCTTTCTCTAATCATTTGCAACATATTAAAAAATTCGTAATTTAAACTTCTTTGAAGAGTGCGCCTTGTACTATAAGTTTACACTGAAAACATTTAAAGGTAAAAATATTACTAAATAGAAGAATTGTTGAATCAGAAGGAATAAATAGAAGAATTGCTGCATCTTTATTTCAGTTTCATTAATATGCACTTCTTTACTACAACACTGCTAGCAACACTAACTGTTAATTTTAAACACTGAATTTCTTCTGGAAGTGCGGTTCCCATTATCTTTTGAATACTGAAATACTTCCGGCTGAAATACTGCAGTATAATTGGATTGCGTATCCATCTTAAGCTCACGTTGTCACAAAACGCTATTTTCTTATAGAAACAAGAGGAATAAAGAAAATACAATTTTTCCTATGGAACCTGAACTGCAAACATTTCAGAAAAAAAAATAAAATTAAAAAAAAAAATGTTTGGACTCTCTAAAGACCAAGTACTTTTTTTTATGGGTAAAAGGTTTTTCATAATATTTTTTATCCTTTAAGGATGTTTTAAGGATGTTTTCTTATGTTGTGTTTAAAGAAAACTACGAGGACTGTTGAATACGTAGTAAGATTACATAGATACAGAAAACTAATTTCAATTATTTATCATTGTATATGCACTATATCTCCCTTTCACCTAATTCTAAAATTTTTCTTTGGTAAGCTTTATGCTAAGACTTCACAATCCACGTATGGAACAAATGTTTAATTCTAATTCAATTCTTCATATAGCTCCAGTAATACATATTTACATCCAGATGAACGTAGCTTTAAAATTTATATTGAATCTGCTTTCCTCTATTCACCAAACTTAAATATATTTATGGATGGCTCTAAAACAAATTTTGGTTTAGGTTCCGCTTTCATAGTATTCTTAAACTCAGCAATACTTCCCTCCTGGATCCCTTCATTAAATAAAATGTCCTCTATATTCAAAGCAGAACTACCATTCAAACAACACTCGGATGGCTATTAGAAGCGTTTCTATCGGAGAAATTTTCAGTTCTCGGCTACAGTTTATCCACCTTAAATGTCAATAAAATTTACACAAAATAACAATCAAATCCAAATGATTAAAAAATTACAAAAGAAAAACTTTACTTTACTTGCATCCATTTATCTCTTCATTGGATAAAATCCCACATATATCTCGAGGATAAACAGAAAGCTAACCTATTGGCGAAAATAGTAGCCCCCCAGCCTTCTATTATCAACCCTCTTCCTGTCCGACACATATGTAGAAACAGAATTAAAAAAACTATTTACCAGTTGGCCAGCCTTTTGGAACATGGAATCATCACATAGAAATTTTATAAATCCTTACCCCAAAATATTTCCCGAAATCCCTTTCAACCCCTCTCACATAAATTACCTCCTAACCCGTCATGGTCCGTTCCTTTCCAAATTATTCTCACAGATTCTAAATCATAATCGCAGATCATATTTGCCTATGTGGGGAACTGGGAACTCCTTCACATTACCTCTTCTCATGTTGTATAAAGTTTAACCTTCACTTCAAGTCCGCACCCCGTGGTGGTGTGTAGTTATGGGCCTTAAAATTGTCTTCAAACAAATTTATTAGACAGAGAGTTTTCATCTTACTCTTGGTTATTGGTAAACCATGAGCATATCTACCTCCCTCAACAAAAATCAACAAAAATTTTTAATCTCTTATCATATTTCGGGAAATACAAAAGAAAAGATACACAATTTGAAAATATATTCTTCTTTCAAGGCTCTGCAGCCCGTTACAGCCCAAGGTCGTCCCTAATAGCTGTTTTCCTGTGGTCATATCCATAGCGAGGTTCTACCAGTTTCCTTTATTAACAAGACTAAAGTCCCTTTTCACAAATTCAAACCACTTAATTGGTGATCTTCCTCGGCTTCAAAAACATCCATCAGATTCTTCAGTGTCCAACTCTTATAAAGAGCTCGCACATTCCATGTACCAATAATCATGTTCATTTTCTTGCCGCCTAGGTAGTTTCCGTCCGTCATCAACCTTTTGGGATTTCTGAACAATGTAGTTTTGGCAAGTTGTGGCAGTCAACCCCCAGTCTGGAGGAACAGTCCTTTGAAAAGAAAAAATCACATGGGCAGGGTGCTCGGCTATACCCCCAGACACTGACTACCCATTTTAGTCTCCCCTTACGACATGAGCTACATTGGGACTATTCTTTTACACCCGGTTATCATACGGCTGATTTGAAAATATATAATTATGTAAATATGTAAATGTCTTAATTTTAACAGGTTTCGGATATGTAAAAGGGATGTCAGGTGAACAACTCCTCATCACGTGCAGCCTATTTTATAAAAATCTCAGTACATTTCGAAATGTGATAATACAAAAGATCTAAAAAATGCATCCATTCCAAAAGTCTCAAATTCATAGCATAGATTTGGATAAGGTGACTTTTAAGTGCCAGTTAAGATAACATTTCTTTTACTCCATAGAAATCATTATTAAGATGAAAAATTTTTCTACAGTAAAAGGAGTTTTATTGATCAGCTTACGTAGTACCAGGAATTTTTCAAAATAGTATTGAAGGTATAATATTTAAAATCGTATTAAATGTGTGGTAAAATTGCTTAATATAACTAATAATTTAAAGCATTTTGTAAACAGTAATACATGTATTAGATTGCATGAGATTTTTACTTTACATTCTATTGAAAGTTAGGCTTATATAATTTTTTGCGCACTTTTTCGTGAAGTAACATCTTTCATCCTTCATAGGGATAAGATAACAGGGGGCTTCAGATTTTACCTTGGGAGTGCTCTCACAGGGGTACGCTGGTTTTCTTTAAAAGCAAATATCGAGGCTCCCAATTTCAAAGATGTTAGAGTAGAAACTTCACATTGAAAAAAGCAGAAATGCGTTTACTTCCAGTAGATTCATAGATATTCATTTCATGTTTATACATTGAAATAGAGCAGCAAAGCCTCTTTTTTTTTCTTTCTGACTTCACTTCAGCTTTTCTGGGAGTCTGAAATATCTGAGATTTTATGGTCGTGTATCGCTGCATGACTGTGATATTGCATCAAGGAATCCCGGGTCCTTCGACATGCTAAACCTGTTGCTCGGAGGGTTGGTAGAAGCACGTTTCGCTAATAGGATGTTGGAAGTGAACTTACGAAGGATTTGCCTTGAACCCTGGCACTTAACCAAGCATTTAAACACTGCTTCGACTCTAAGTGTCAGAAAGAAAAGAAAAAACAAGAGAGAGAGATGAAAAAAACTGGAGATGATGAAAGAAGAAATGGAATATGTGTAAGGAAAATTTGGCAACCGCTTTGACAAGAGACGTTGAGAAATTAAATTTACGTACGCCAATTTGTTTGCTTACTTCTAAGAAGATAAAAATAAGTTTCTGAGTATCATTTCATGCGCTAAGTTGCCTTCGTGAATAATTTAGACGTTGAAAGTATTTAAAAAAGCCTTCCGAGTGCTGTAATAACTTCACCTCGACTTCAAATTATTTTTAATAATACCGCTTGGAGAATTAATCCTTTGCCCCTTAATAGCCTGGGTGAAAAATAAATAATATTTCAGGTAGAACAAAGCTCTTAAAGGAGAAAAGCCTTAAGTTCTTTTTTCACGCTAAACCTTTTATTATTATTTTTTTAACTACAGGGTCATAATAATTTCATGGGAAAATTGTATACGAGAAGGCATAATAAACAAACTTTTAGACCTTAACTTTTATGTCAATTAAAGTCACTCGGCGAAAATTCTCCGAGGCTAAATGAACACACATATGACGTAAATATGTTTGAGTTTAATTTTCAGTGACACTTTTAAGCGCCGAATAAACGATTTTTCCTTTAATATGGACTCATTTTATAAAGATACTTCTTTAAATTTTTGCTCAATTTTTACAGTAAAATAGTGAATTAAAGCGAGAAAATAAAGAATAAATTTCAATTAAATACTATGCATTTTTGTAAATCTCTTAATTTCGAGTAAATTTTTAATTTTAAATAGCAGATATGGCTTACACTCTGAACAAATTTCTAATGAAATTTCTTAAATTGCCTTCATACACAAAATAATAAAATGTAATAAACTATAGTAAAAAGGTTATAAAATGACAATATTTGTTTTAAATTTTTTATACTTTGTTTAATCGGATTACCTAATTACCTTGTTAGCAATAGAATACAAATCCGCGACTCTTAGTAAGATTTTTTGCTCTTAAAACTAATAAGGAAAGCTAATCAACGTCTAAACGTAAGTTGTAAAATTGTTTAGTATCATACTCTTAATGATGCTTTAATAAACAACAATTTTAAGATTAACAATCTTAGAGTAAAATATAATTGATGAAATGGTACGTGTAGTCTCAGTTTATCAGGTAGCTTTTAGATGAGACTATAATAGTCAATTTTTAAATGTTTGTGAATCTAAGAAAATTTTAAAATTAAAAAATAATGCAAAAAATTGTTATGTTAAAGTGTGGATATTTTACTAGTTTTTTCGATTCGATTTCTAAGAAAACAACTCTAAATAAAAAATATTATCTAATTTGTTTAAAAAAATTTAATTAATTTAATTAACAATAACATTTAAAATAGTCCATAAAATTTCACTGAAGTTATCTGGATGTGAGACGTAGACAGGGAGCAGGTGGCTCGGAATTTGGCTATGTGAGTGTGTATAGTATATATATATATATATATATATATATATATATATATATATATATATATATATATATATATATATATATATATATATATATATATATATATATATATATATATATATATATATATATATTGTAAATAGAGTGTAAGATGAGGGTTGCAGTCATGGCCAGTTGGTGTGGTAAAGCAAGACACCCCTTCAGTTACGAAAAATATTTATAGCCAGAGTGTAGGGTTGGATGGATTCCCACTTAGTTTTAGGAACTGGACGAACTGCGAGATCATCTAACACACATAGTCTAAGACAAATCTCTAGAAAAATTTCTGAAAAAAAAAATCTGTCTCCGATAGCGTGCATCGCATTTTTGTTCAAAATTTTAAAAATTGGCCGATAGGCCAGTATAAAGTTTTAATTAGTTACACTCCTTGGCTTAGGGCATCAACAGTAGTACCAGGGGTCAGTTTAAATTAGGGGTGAAAAAGGGAAAAAGCAAATAGATGCGAGGGTTTTGACCTTGACTTTAGATTTAGAAATCTCTGAGAATTTTATCGGGAATTTCGGTTATAAATTTACTCGGCACGACTGAAACATCAAATTACAGGATGTAGTCTGACAGTATATTTCTAAATCCAGTCTTCCTGGCTTTATACAAAATCTCTACATTTGTTTATAGATTTAGTGTACTTTTTATGTACACACACACACACACACACACACACACACACACACACACACATATATATATATATATATATATATATATATATATATATATATATATATATATATATATATATATATATATATATATATATATATATATATATATATATATATATATATATATATATATATATATATACTAACAAAGTAAGTAGCATTTAATAAATAATAATTTTATTTTCTTTCATAAAGTACTTTTCCAATTCTATACTAAATATGTGTTCGACAAGTTAATAAAAACTTAAGTGTTAGAAATCTGTTCCGGCCTAAACCCTCCAGATTGATAATAAAAAGGTAAATTTACCTATATTACTTTTTAATTACTTTACATAGAATCCTATCTTTACTTGATCGACGTTATGAAAAAATATTTTTCACCAGCATAAAATATTTTAAAATTCACATGTTATAAATGTAATGTAATACATATATTTATTCAGAATACATATTTGGTCAACTATAAACAAACCTTAATTTTTTCTTGAGGTAAAGTTTTCGTCTAAAATTATGGCTCCTCCTTCGCGAAATTTTTTCCGGCTACGTCACTGCCCAAACAACGGAATTTTGAAGAAGATCACACAACAAGGTCAGTTTATTCGAATTAGTGTTGACAAAAGGCAGTAAGAAAATTAATAACCCAAAGACAAGTAAAAGTTAAAATGTTAAAGTAAATGTAAAGTAAAAGTTAAAATAATGTAATCAAAATGAAAATTAAAAGCGTAAGAAAAAGAGGGTGTATTGGGGCTGGTCACCTGGATCAACCAGTGAAGAGATGTCCATCACCAGCTCTGTTAATGTTAATTTCAGAAAATGTAGCAAGGACGAATCTACGAGTTATACTTACTTATTGTTTACTCATTGTTAGTCTTACTGAATGTTTTTGCTTATGTGAGCACAAGATTAAAAGCAAATGTAATTTAAAAATATAACAGAGAAATAATTTAATGCGGAATAAATCCTAAAAGTTAGTAATTCTATTTACGAACGTTCTTTCAGATTTTTAAGTCAATCGTAAGGCTCCGACATCTTATAATCTTAAGGAAGCCATTTTTAAACCTTAAAACCATCAAAATTTTGATTTTTTTTAAATTTTACATTTTTTTAAAATTTTTTTGGACATTTCTGAATTATATAAAACAAACCACTATTGATATATTTGAATTGGAACCTGTAAAACGCATACAACATTTGCATTTAATATCATAGATTTTAAGGAAATATAAAAACTTTAAATGCTTATGTTGCTTATGTAATGTGTTTTATTATTTATTATATACTACATTTGACTGAAAATGGTGTTTTTTCAACTTGCGCGCACTGTGAATAAAAAAACTATTGCACATATGGATTTCATATTTTCATAGTAAATACACTATAGACCTACGATGGAACTCTACCTATTTTATTATTTATTATATACTACATATATTAACTATAAATACTTTATTATTTTATTTGGGTTGACTTTAATATTATATCTCACCGTGTCCAATTATCTATATTATAAATGTGATATACTAGTTAATATCGCCAATATTTTCACCAATTTGCCAAGGGAACCCAATTCTTAAGTGATCTTATTTTATTTGGGTTGACTTAAGAAATGGGTTCCCCCGCCAACTTGGCGATAATGGTTTAAGTATGGTCGCCTCTTGATCTCACCGTGTCCAAGCAATCTGTATCTATATTATAATTTATGTGATATAGATTGTGCCTTTGTGTTTTAGTTAATATCGCCAATATTTTCACCAAATTTGCCAAGGGGAACCCAATTCTTAAGTAGATCTTAATTCTTAAGCAGTGGGTTGACTTAAGAAATGGGTTCCCCCGCCAACTTGGCGATAATGGTTTAAGTATGGTCGCCTAACATGGTCGCCTCTTGATCTCACCGTGTCCAAGCAATCTGTATCTATATTATAATTTATATGATATTTGCATCCAACTCTCCTTGTGTAACTCTTTTCTTATATATTAAAAGTGCGCAATGCTTAAAAAAATTAGGTATAACAAACCATTAATGGTTCACTATGGCTGATTTTTAATAATTTGGAGCTGTTGCGTTTGTAAACTGTTAATGGATTAATTGCCCATAAATATAAATGTCCGGTTTTCAAGTCGTTTTCTTTAATTAAGAGTATATAATTCTATTACGATGGCGCACTGTGCATTAAAGTTGCCAGAAAAAGCAAGAAATACAATGTTTGGATGGATTGCCTTTGTGTTTTAGTTAATATCGCCAATATTTTCACCAAATTTGCCAAGGGGAACCCAATTCTTAAGTAGACCCTTTTATTTAGTATTTGTAGTAATTTAAATAGAATTTTATTATGAATACAGAAGATTATTTCAGCTTTTTTGAAAATTTAATCCCTTGTTGTAATATTTATGATACTTTTTAAAAAGTTAAATCGATGGAGAATTACATCTAATATTTATTGTTCACGGAAAGGCAAAAAATATTGATGAAACTCACTGTTGAAAATACTTTTAAATAAACTCTATTCCTAAAATAGGGGCTCGGTACATCTACCCGATGCTTAACGGTTGTCAGTGTTTGAACAAGTACGCAATAAATCTCACTGATATTATCGAAACAACAACTTTAATTCAACACAAAAAGCATAATAACATTTACACTACTGCTCTTTTGTAGCACATGCCACTTCACTTACATTCACTTCATTTCACCACGTAACATAATATAAATAATATAAATTCAGGTGAATGAATCAAATCATAAAATATAAATTCAGGTGAAAATATAAAATATAAATTAAGAATGCTAAAACTGGAGTTCATGATGAAAAAGGATGGAGAAATTCAGTGACAATATTCAACAGCTCATGTCCCCAAAAATGAATAACGTCACACTGACGCGAAAGCCGCAACACTAACTTTATGAAGTTTAAGTCTTTGCACAATGTGTCAGAAAAATTTTGAAACATTTGAAAGAAGATCTCCCTTTTCCCATTACATAAAAAGTTCTTATTTTTCAGAAACAAAGTAAACTAAGAAAAGCTTATTAAGGAAATATAAAAAATATATGCTGAAAATCTCACGTATTTACGATAATAATTAAAAAAGATACTATAAAAATAAGAAAAAAACATCTTCCATTTAAAATTGCTTAAAGGTGTTCCCTTTATACAATCTTGAATTAATATATTTTCCTCTTAAGTATAGTTTAGAAAACGACCTGAAAACCACTATCCCAAACAAAACATCTAAATAATATTTTTCCTAACATCATTCTCTGTCTTTTTGTTTAGAAACAGAATAAAAGGAAGAATTCTTCACGCTTGACGACGTGCATTTTTTATTTCCTCGAGCGAAAATGTTCTGAAAGCAATAAATCAAGATTATGATAAAAAGTTTGTATATAAGTGGTCCTGTACATAAAAATTGTCTTTCGTAGTTATTATCTTCAGCTATCACTATTATCTTTAAAATGGTTCAGAAATCAAAGAGAAAAACGAAGTATGTTATCATTGTCTTCGAGCTACTGCAACGTTCTGTTTCTCCGTCTTACTTTAGGAACCTGGAGATCTCGAAACTTTTGAGATTGGGACGGCATTGAAAGGATCTTTTAGTAATTTTGTTATCATCGTCGACGTAATTACGCCTAATCACGATAGCGCCTCATCTATCATAGTTAATGAAGTACTCTTGTTCTCTTCAACAACTCACTGTTTAATATCATCATAGCTGAAGAAAATAGTAATTACTTTCCCGACAGTAACACAGCTTTTATTCGTGACAAACACAGGTGTTACATTCAAGTCTTTGATACACTCTATACAATCATCTCATTCGCAGATGATAGAAACTAAATAATACTCATCAGTCAAAAAACTTAAACAAATAATGACACGAAATTTTTCTTTTGCATTCCATACATTTTTTTTCATTGAGAGGAACTAGCCATTCCATGACATTTCTAAAGTAAGATAAAATAAAATGCTGTGACAAATTGATCTAAATTGAAGATGCGACGAGACAGCGGTATGTCTGGAATTATATATTTCTTAACACCTGTACACAACTTCAACAAAAATTTACTATATAAGACGTTGTCTTTCTTATAGAAACACATGAATTCAAGAGCCATAAAAATAAGCCAGAAAATTATTACAGAATTGATGAAAGCAGACCTACAGTAACGTATATTTTCAAGTCACTATGGTAAGGACTAGATCTCTGCTTCATGAAAAATCAGTGACATCCGAATTGAGATCACTAATCCATGTAATTTCAACTACAAAACATTCTTGATATGTGAAGCAAAACATTAATCATATAAAAGTTTCACACTAGTTCAGAAAGCTCCCAGTTTGGGAACAGCTACTTAAGAGATGTTGTAAAATTTAATAATCTCCACTGGAGACATAGCCAAATAACATTCCGAGTTTGGATGTCTTAAGAAAAGACTAAACGAGTCCCTCGAAAAAGAAATCAAGAAAATGACTCTTTTGCTATTGCACATTCTGAGCTCTTGGTATAAAAAGGGATTAGATACTTTTGGCGATTAGTCTTTTACTTTCGTGACATCACTTTTAAGATAGTTTATCGGCGAGGATATTCAATATAATAGAAGGAACAAACTTTCCTTGAATTCTAGGCGTAATAGTGAAATATAGCGGTTACTTCTTAAGACCGACGAGAAAAGACTACATTATTAGTATTCAGTGTTCCAGTACTCCAAATCCAAACTTTGCCATGGCCAAAAAGATCTTCGATGGTCGGAATATGCGGCGATACATTATTCTTAGTTAAACTTTACTTGTGAATAGAAACTTTACTTTGGAATAGAGAATTTGGGGTATCGGAGGGAATTCTTTACAACGTGCTCTTATAAAATCAAACTTCATTTAATTTTATTGGTAAATCTGATATATTTTTTCAAGTCAGAAATAAAATATTTTGACCTTATGCTACACATCTTCGACATGTAGCATAGCGCAAACCAAGATGTCTACAATGCCGCCTAAGGTATTTGGTACCCGTGGGCTACCGTGACGAATGCGTCCTTCTGCATAAGAAAATAATGCATAAACATGGTATTGTATAATGGAAATATAGCTTGCCTTTAGCAGATATCGTAGAAAAAAGATAAAGGTAACAGAAAAATTTTAACTAATAAAACTATTTTTGTATATATATATATATATATATATATATATATATATATATATATATATATATATACTCACACACATAACGTTCGTAACAGCTAGGTAAAAGTTAAAGTTAACATAATTAGTTACCCTCAGGAAAGCTCACCAGAAAACAAGTTGGTTTGTAACGCATCGACGTACTTTTTTACTACAGGAGAGGTAATGAGATCGGGGCCAACTGAGTACACCAAAATGCGAACAGCTACAGTGTGAAAGGCGGTATTAGAACCCACGAACCTTCTCACCGAAGAGCAGTGTCCAACCCATTTGGCTATAGTTTTGCAAAAACCACGGAGGAGGATCTGTATAAAAAACTAGAGGATACAGGCAACTATCTGCAAACTCAGGAAATGACGACATATTTTTTAAATTGATGATATCCGCCTGAAGCCCTTAGCACTCGTTTTGTAAAAAGTAGACAGTACCGCTCCAAGTATGCAAACAAACAAACCAATTAAATCCCATTAGGAAATACACGAGAAAAGAAGTAGGAGTGGGGCGAATCCAGAATTTTTATTAAAAATTCAGCATAAAAAAAGGTAATATATTTTCAATAATTTTCAAAATACAAAATTCAAATAGTCTAAGTAAATGAATAATCCTAACAAAAACTACATAAACCCAAAACAAAATAAAAGAGTAACATATGCATAGTTTAAATATTTATTTTATTGACTTTTTCTTTGATAGAAAAGATCATTTATAGTTTGTTTTCTTAAAGGAATAAGTTCAAGAAAGACATAACATAACCTCCTTTATAATAATAGCCTAAGTTATCGGTCCGTCTGTCCTCGAATTTATGAAGCGGTTGGACATTGAATAGAGGCATCCATATCGAATTCTTGATGAGTTAGGGTTAGCAAAATTCAAAGTGAGTATAGTTTACCTTGTAAACTATCGATCCGATTTTAAAATAAATTGGTATAAATAGGCTTAATATCACAACGAAAAGTACTGTCCTTTTTAAATCCACCCCTTCTGCCCTTTAATGCCGTTATTTCAAGCCCTATTTTTTCCGGTTAAGAGCAGGTGATTAAATTTGTCAATTTATCACATTATAAGTAGATGAAAATTACATTTTTTTTCTATCATTACGACGTCATTCCTTTAACCATCTCATTTAATAATTTCTTATTTTAAATTATTTAAATATCGTCTGCATTATTTCGTACTTTTCATGACTGAACTTAGATATTACGTAAATAATTTTCTTTTATATTTGGCTTAAATAATACATTAGGTACATATGTGATAATTTTAAATTTAATCATCGATTATTTTTTGTTGCAATGTAAGTTTTATCACTGGTATTAACAACAAATTTTTTTTTCATAAAAGTGTAGTAGCCTATTGCACAGGCTAATAAATATCTAGCGTTTAAGTTATATATCTTTGAAAATTAAGAAGTTTGTTCGTTTGTGTGTTTGTTTTTTATACATAACCACACGGTTTGTAATCGATTTGCTAAATTTTCGACATCATTCACATATACCGCCAAATAATCATTGTCAATATTAAACATCTGCTGTCCATACCATCATGTAATATGACAAAATAAATTAAAGTTGGCAAGTAACATACGTTCAGTAAAGATAAACAAATTATTGAGCGTGTACCAGATAATTCTCAGCGAAAAAACAAACCATTTTTTTTATCTGCCTTATAGGGTACTTTACAATTCTGGAAAATTAAAAATTTTACTGATCCCGTCATATGACGGGCTATATACTAGTATGTTAATAACATCAGGAGTATATAAATTATTATATAAATTACCATCTATATGCAAAATGCTTAAATCGTTGTATTTGTCCTGTCCGAAAGAAGACCGTAAATAATATTTTATTCTTTTAGGTTCTGAAGAGGATCTATCACCTCCTGTAATCTGAAGAGGTAATGCTTAAAATGCGCATTGTGGTTCATTTACAGTAAATGAGCTTATCTATCATTAGAAAATATAGACTCAATTTTTGAATCTTTGTCCTGAAGCTAAATTTTGCAGCAAGTATAACTTCTCTGCCCCCACACAAGTAAGATGTTTGAATCATAGATCTGGGTTTCATTAACCCTCGGAGAGGAAAAAAAGGTACTAAAAACCTAACTAAAACTTTAAAAGGTAATGAAGGCACTGAAAAGCTTCTTTAACAAAAACGCTGTGTTCTGGCCTTAAAATAAGTCCCGGTCTCAATAGGTTTGGTTTGGTTTGGAGTGCTACGGTCTACTTTTTACAACACGAGGGCTAATGAGACCGGGATCTACAGCTTAAAGCCGATTCCGAACGACTACAAACATCCATACCACTAAGGGATTCGAATCCACGAACTCTGGCACGGAAGGCTAGCACCCTAACCAATCGACCATCGTTCGGCTCCAGGTCTCAATCGAACTCCATATTAAATATAAGACCAAAAGGCATAGATATTCCAAATTTATCAATGCAATTTGATAAACAATTTTATATATAAAATAAGTTCATTTTGAATGGAAAAAAGGGTGTTTTTTATGAAACTTCTTTGAACTTTATGAACGCGATAAACATGCTTAAAAATTACAATATTTTTTATAGTTCTTTTAAATAGGGAGGAAACATTAAGAGTCTAATTTTGACAGTTTTGACGTCATAACTTTATCTATAGAGTTTTAATTTCGAACAGAGTTCATATAAACGCTCATTTCCAAATACTGCTATTTAATAAGATACAAGTAAATCACAATACCATAATTAAGTACAGTTTAACAATGCATGAAATCAAAATGAACATTACAATCTTTGTCATTAAATAAATTTTCTACAGAAATTCCGACAGCATGAAATGTGTAGATGTATAATTCCTTTCTAAACGAGACATAAACTTGTTTTTAGCAAACCTTCGGATTAACTGACAAGATATCATCTCAATAATGTCAAAAAAGAAAATAATGAATAATTGTATAATGCCCATTGTTCAAAATATTGACGTCATTACATAGTAGATATGCTTGAGAAGGAAGTGAAAATCTTTACATTCTCTGCAAAAATGTAAGCTGCGAGCGGTTTTTCCTTTTTTTAATCATTGAACTTGTTAACGTCGATGAATGTTTCACGATGTTTCATGTTAACCCAGTAATCATTTGATAGTTTATAAAATAGATTGAGAAATTTTAGTGTTTATAATTTCCTCATTTCAGTGAAGGCTGCATCTTAGGTATCTTACAACAATTCATCAAATTTTCGAATATCTGCTGTTATTTATAATTTTGTCTTGGATCGACATTTGAGTATTTTTCGAATCTCGCAAAGAATTTACTTTTCGCCAAACACATCAATCTAAATAATATTAGAAAGTTACACTTTACAGTACTGTGTCTATATATGATAGTAAAAAAAAAGCTTCAGAAATTTTCTTTTGCATAAGCGATAGGATGTACAAAGTTACATCTTCCTACTAACCTGTAATTTTCAAAGTTGTTTAAATTTCATATTTTGGTTTTCTCAAGAGTCCATAATAACTCATTTCTCAAGAATCCATAATAATATATTTGAGATTTCATAAGTATATTCAACAGAAGTGATGTGGGCGTTAGTAAGTAAATGATTTATACAAAGATGTTATCTTAAAGAATTTTAAAAAAAGGAGAGATTGAGAAGTAGCAGTTTACGTTTTAAAGTGATGTTGTTGTTTCTGATGCCACTTGGTCAAACCAAGCACGATTGAGCCGGAGGATATTCGTATTAAGGCAAAGGGGTGCACCTTTCATTTAACGAGCTCTGCTAGGGTAGAACTGATGCTTATGCTCAAGTGGATCCTCGTAATTTAGAATCAGGGACCAAACAGAAGACCCACAGGCTTGACCTGCCACCCGCAGAGGTATCGATCAAGAACTTGGAGGACATTGAGACCACAAACCTAATTTACGTGCCCCAGCTGCCATCAATGAACAATCAAATGTCAATACGTATCTTTGGCAGACAGAAAACTCGAACTCACTACCCTTCGGTTACGATATCGCTGCGTTAGCCGACTGAGCTAGTGCGGCTCTTAATCGAGATTTCAAATGTTGTTGTTTCTGTTGCCACTTGGACAAATCAAGCACGGTTGAGCCATACGCTACTCGTATTAAGGCAAAGGGGTGCGCCTTTCGTTTTAATGAATACCATCAAGGTGAAAGAAAGACTTCGTTCAAGTAGGTCCTCGTAATTTTGGAGCTAGGAGCAAGCAGAAGACCCATAGGATTGGTCTGCCACCCCCAGAGGTATTGTTTGAGAACTCGGAGGACATTGTGACCACGAACCTATTTTACGTGCCCAGTCACCTTTAACGAACACGGCGGACATTAGGCCAGCTCTGGTTCCGAACCCGCAACCTCTCAGTTACGAGATCGTTGCCTTTGCCGACTGAGCCGAGATTTTAATGATTAGTTAAATAAAATTTTTCACACAATTTATTCTTTGTGCATATGCGTGCAAAATAAAAAGATATGGAAATATATATCTCTTTATAAGAAGTTTGTGAAAATGCAAAATATTCCAATTTCCGTAAGTGCTGGTGTAAGGAATTTGCACCCACGACTTTGTGTGCTCTGAATGACATTGGGAGAATCGCCCCATTTTGACCCCTTCCACGCGGCTTTTCTTAGGAGAAATAAGAAGCCGGCCGGCAAAGGGGGCTGATAACGTTTTTCGGAAGCACTGGTGGATGTTTTTGCAGGTTCTCGGAGGAGGAGTGTATGCCCTTTTCGGCAAGGCTCAAGTTTCCAGACACCCCCCCCCCCCGAAGAAGGAAGGGGGCTGTTGGAGTTCAGCAGAGAGGAGAGATTGGGAGAGTCGAGAGAGCCGCCAACCGGGAAACATCTCTGTACACTGATGTGAGGAAAGAACGCTCGGGCATTAAAAATCTATCTAGGACTGGCTCTGAGACTCAATTTTGATATGTCATTTTCTTTAATCATTTTTTTTTCTTAATTTTGTGTAAATAAAAAATGTTGTTTCGTCTGTAAGAGGTTTCCGAATAATTATTTTAGAAGTAAATGCATCCCAGCGACAGTTTACGAACGTACCTGCCCCAGTAAAAGTAGGCGGGCAGGTCTCACGCTAAAACGTAGCGCACCGGTAGAAAAGAGGGTGCGTTACAGCTGGTACCAAAGAATTTCCTGGAGCGTTGATTGTCCACTGCTGTAGAATACTGTTTTACATAATAAATGCTTGTCACATATCCAGTTGAGTTACTAGATTGGCGATTTGTTTTCACTACTTTCTGAACTGAAAGACAAAATGACCACAACTGATGTAATATTAAGTTTGTAACAGTTTCTGGCAGGATTTTAAAGAAAATTGTATAAGGAATAATAGATTTTTAAAACAAATAAATTCAACTGTGACTGATTTTAATGACTTATTATAGTAGATAACATTTGTAATTACATGTAAATAATTAATAATCCATTTTTAAGTACATGTATTTGAATTGAGCAATAGTGCGGTTTTTGACCTGTTAAAATTCGAATTTCACAATTTCAAAAATCCCTCATGCATTTCATGTCTTTAAAATATTCAACACACATTTCTGATCGTTAGATTGTTTTTTCAAATGGATAACATGTGTTCAGCATATGATATTAAAATAAATGTTAGCAGAAACAATGTTTGTTATTAGAAACAACATATGCAAAAATATAACTATGAAATACAAGTTTTAAACGATGCATTAATAGTACTTTAATTTGGAAATTTTCTTGTTTTCAGAAATTTATTTTTTTCTTCAAAAATGCCATTTATTTTCATGATACATTTCAGATTTGATTTCAAAATGTTAGTAGCTAATAAAAAAAATTATTCATTAAACGTAAAAGTTCCCATAGAGAGTTTTAAAAGTTAAATTTTAATGGATAAAGTATGTTTTAAATATAGTCACGTAATTTTAATCATGCGTAACACTTATGAAAACTATACAAAAATTTGAATAATATTTTAGATCTGTTTCGAGACATAAAATTGTGAAATTATCCCTATTGTATGATTACATTAAAAACATGGAAGAATTAATTTAGAAGAATTTAAAATGGTATGTGATATTATGATCGATGAGATTTAACACTTTCTACTCGGTAGATAAGTTTATAAGTTTCTGTGTGTCTAGATGTATTATCTAAAGCAGGATTTCATAAATTGTTTGATATGAGGACCTAATGATATTTACGAAAATTTTGTAAGACCCCCATAAGCATTTCGCAAATCCGATGCACACGTGAGTGAAACTGTCTTCTTCACGTATACTGTGATATGGTATTACAGTTTTCGATCATTAACTTTAATTTTCATATCAAGATATAGAACAATGTGGAAATTTTAAATAAGTAACACATTTAAGAATACAATACTATAATAAAAATTAATTCAAGTACATTAATTACATTATTTAACACATTAACTACATAGTACTTAGTACTTAGTACATTAACTTTCAAGTACATTAAGGTCACTCTGAGAAAACCAGTTTACTGTCTTTATCTATTTTTAGATACATTGTGTAAACAAATATGGTAGTTGCAAAATCATTGTAATAAGTTAAAAATTATCAAAATATTATTAAATCATTATTATCAAAATTGCTAAAATTTTTGGCGACCCCTGATGCAAATCCCGCCACCCAAATTGGAGTCCTGACCCACAGTTTAAGAAATTCTGATCTAAAGAATGAATTAATATAATTTAGATAATTAACCTTCGAGGTTTTTTTCAATGACTAAGTAATTCATATTTCATTCTACTTCCTCTTTTCTTCAAATTGACATGAGGTTTTGAACTTTTTATGTGAAAAATATTTCTGTATCATTAATTCATTTTATGGATTTTAGTTTTGATATCACTTTTAATTTAATTCGTAATTTACTATTTATGTCCTAATATAAGTTTTCCTGTAGCCTGTAATATAACATATACTATTTTTCAAAATTTTTCCATATTAATTTTGCTATATTTTTCATTATAATCAATTGTGAGGGATTGTTTCATGATTATATACGAGTCAATGAATGCCATCGATGTCTGCCAAATTTTTTCCTATTTTTATTACGCATTTAAAAAATACTCTATCGAAACAGACCTACTTTCAGCATGCAGCAAGACTTTTTGAATGTGAGACCTCCTTTACTTAATTCCTTTAACCCTTTATATCCTGAATTAATTTACCATCAACTTTTTTATTCTTTTTGCATCATTAGATAAGTTTTAATGGAGAATAATCATAGAAAAAAGAAAATTAATTTTTACTGTATTTTAGTAGTTAATTTTGCAGCTGGTACTTTCTAGTACCAACATATATTTTTGACTCTATGATAGAAAATAAAACATTAAATTATGAATAAAACAAATAAAATGCTTACCTGCGAAGTATAGAAGTTCCTAAAAAATAACAGTACCAAATAAGTGGCAATAAACCACTAAAATTACTCAATTGAACAACACGTGCATCAACTCTAACACAAAATGACCTTTGAATGTAGCACGCCAATTATAAAATCTCTACTATGCGAACAAAAATGATACCTGATTGGTGCTGTCTTTTCTTTTCTGCTGTAGGAACTGCAGCGTTCATGTCTTTGTGAGTACCGTAAGGAAAAACGGCTTTATTGGGAATATATAGGTGTTTGATTGAAGCGGTACTTATAAGTACCGTCAGAATAAAAAGGGTTAAAGTTTTCCACATTATCAGCTCTTTTTTTTTTAAACTATGATCTCCTGCTTTTCTAGGTGACGTCTTATAAGACAGGAACTGTCAGCTTAAATTCGATTCTGAAAGGGTACGAACATCCATATCTGCAGTGGTATTCGAACATACGAATTTCAGTACTGAAGAATAGTACCCTATCTATTCAACCATCATTCTACAAGCGATCGGTGACGTTCTTAAATGGGAGTTATATCAGAGATATTATAAGGAACACTTCGGATTCTATTTTTCTGTTCTTATTTTAAAAAGAATCCCAATGACAAATTTTGATAATTCGAGTGCAATGTTCTTTAATGTAAAGGAAATATAGTTCATATAAAAGGTAATGCATCAGGTAAATTTTTGTGCAATAAATTAGATCGCAAATTAGAAATAGATACAAAGATTAAATGGGGGAAAAGCAGGAGTTTTCCCCTCGAATAGTTAAATATTGATATGAAATGAAAACAACTTTATTTAGCAGCCTCAATGGTGCTCTTAAAATAAATTAACATAACCTACATACAGTTTGATAAGGATCGGCAACCCATGTGCAAGCGTGCCAGTATTGGCACGCGGACATATTTTAAGTGGCACGCCAAACCATTGAGATGTCCGTGTCCAGTTAAATGTGACCAACTCGATAGAGGACAACCACGCAAGAAGCGAAAATACACTGTTATGGATTTTATCTATCGAAAAATGTTTAATAATAATTGTGAATATTTCTTTCATTTTCTGAATAAATATTATTTAATTATATATTATATTATTTAATTATATATTATTTAATTATATATTATAAAGTATATATTAGTGATTTGTATTTCCATTATCAGTTACTTAGATTGATATTATAAGTTCTAATATAACAGCTTTAAGACATTGTATGCGGGACACGCACTAGTACGTTTTCTGACGATTGATACTTGAGCGCGGGTCACGTACTAGTACGGGTTAGTGTAACAACATGGTTTGTTTATGGGTATAAAAATAACGGTATATACAGGAAAACGAAGCCGAATGCTCTGGTCTACTACATAGAATTTGGAAAAATTGAGACAAATAAAAACTAGTTTTTACATCAGTCGATGCGGAACCGCAGAACGGGAAAGTTTATTAAAAAAGTCAATTTACATTTTAAATGAACTTTTTATTTATCCTTGCGAAAATGATATTATATATATATATATATATATATATATATGTTTATTTGTCTATTTATATATTTGTTTATATATTTCAATATAAAATACGAAAAGTTGGTTAAAAAATTAAATAGTTTTCGATCTATTGAGATTTAACTGAATAACTAAATTTGAGCGAAAATCGCCGGCTCCCGGTACAATTTTGCTGCGAAATGTACCCGCACACATTGTGTTACTATGTAAGCATAAAATGAGTCTAACTGGCTTGACAAACGAAGTGATTTTTTCATCATTAATTTTACACAACAGTGGTATAAAAGGCTACCGACCCTTCGTGATACTAGAATAGGTCATTGTCGGCAGACACACAGGCATACACAAAAACTAAAATAAATAAATAGCTATGCATGGTGACCGCGAGTAAGAAGGTGGACATTTTATAGTGAGTGATTAACAACTGTGTTTCTTGGATATCGCTTAACTCATTAACAACCGAATTTCTATTGAATATATATTGATAAATATTTAAACCTAAGTTATTATAGTCTCCTGATAGTAAAAAATATAGTTAAATACTCAAATACAACATCCCATCATCTACGCAATGCTGTTTTAAATATCAGAAGAGGTCATTCATATATATACTAGAAGAACCGACAGGCGTTGTCCTGTTTTAACGCTGAAAATTAAAAAATTGTAAAATGTTTTTAAATAAATTATAAATTGGGCCGTTTTGATGGAAAAGTAAAGAAAAAAATTATTTTAAAAATACTTGAAGCCACCTTGCGTACAGTCATCACAACTCATCAACTGCGTGTGAGCGTATCTGTATACTGTAAAATTGAATGTGTTGAGCTTTGGTAAAAATTTTAGTAGAAAATCAATTTTATAAAATATCATTTCATGTTGTTATTAGTAATCAGTTAAATAAAATTTGGTAAATGAAATAAAGCTGATAACCCTTATATATTGAATTAATATTTTAAGATCTGTACCAAATTTTATTTCTAACATATATTTATTTATTTTAACACTTACGAAATTTTAAATAATTCTAAATTAATGATAGTTTTAGAAAATGTGTTATAAAAATTAATCATTTACAAAAATTATAACATTGCAGGTTAGGTCGATTGTTGTTGAATGTTGAAATAATTCATGAAAAATGACGTAAGATACTCAATTCAACACTACACCTTACAAACTTGTACAATGTTTAATAGAAGGGGAATTCGAATAGCAGAAACACAAAGCTTTTAATTAAGCACTCAAGTCCTTAGTTGACAGATTACATAACTGACTCATAATATGAGCTACTTACCCTTCGATACATAAATAGAATATTCTAAAACACCGTTCCAGTAAATTAATGTATCTTCTTGAACGTCTAGAACAAACTTGAACATAAACGTAATTAGATTAAATTAAAATTCCCATATCGCCTGTACTGGGATTTGATCCTGGGATCTCTCGTTCCGATGCCCGTTGCGCCGCCCATTGGGCCACAGATATGTTGGCAGTTTCACGCGGCATTACTCAATAAGCCCGCAATTCTGGATTTTTAATTTGAAAAAAAAAAACCATTTTCTATCGGATCAAATAGTGAATCTAAACCATTCTCGAATCAACTTAATTACAGACACACAATTTCATCAAAATCAATCCAGTCGTTTAGAAGGAGTTCTATTACAAACACACGGACAGAAGAATTTTATATATAAGGATATATATAAGTTTGGGATAAAAAAATTAATTTGATACTATATGTATAAAAGAGTACTGTAAAATAGTTAAGTTTTATAATAGATATAGGCGTTGCCGGTTTTTGGATTTTAGTCCCTTCATGCTGGATATCTTGTCGCACTGTTTCCTAACAGATTTTATGCAAATTCATAATTTAAATCAGTGTATAGACTTTAATATTATGTTTACATGACTACTTCATGCAATACGTACGTGTACGTAATAATACTATTTATAAAAAATAAAAGTATATAGATCATACCTAATTTTCTTTTTGTAAATTAATATCTTTATGCTATCAGAAGCGACAAAATGCAACGACATTCATTTGTCAGTTTCTTAATTAAATCGAATAATTCTAAGCTTGCAAGCGATTCAACTCTTGCTTTTCAACAATCCTTGATCTTTAAACCTGACTTCACTCATTGACGCTATTCTGTATGTTTTTAAGGAGTTTTAATGCGCATAAACCTTAAATATTTTCAATTTTTTTTCAACTGTGCCATAGATAGAGAATTCTGCTCATTAAAAATAAATATTAAAAAAAGCACGAAAATTTCAATCAGTTCTTAGAGTTAGGATTAAGAATATAAAAATGTTAATGATTTTAAATATAAAGAGACTTTAAGGGGTCACGTTACAGATTATGTTTTCAAACCAAGACAAGTAAGATTTTATTTTACAGTTATTTATAAATAGTTATTTCAGATGTTTAGAAATATGTTATAGAAATATAGTAAAATAGTTAGTTAAGTTATTAGAAAAGTTTGTAAGTTTGTAAAGAAATATAGTAAAAGAGCTTTACTATATACCTTAAAAGAGTAGCTGTGTTAATTTCATTACTTTCGTGGTAATTTACTTTAAATTAATTTTTTCTTAGATATGTTTTTCTGAGGTAGCAAGCAGGATTTCTTAAAAAGATTTAATTTTACTCTCATGAAAATTTCAGTATTTTAATAATATGTTTTTTTTACTATTATTAGACTGAAATTATTGCTACTCAAGTAAAATTTCACGTTTTAAAGGAGAAAAATCGTAAAAATGATAGAGAAAATGTGTAAATATTAATCATTTACATATTTATATAAAAATAAAAATGAATAAAAGTTATAATTTTTTTTATTCAGCTCATATTTTGAATATGTGTGATCTTCAAAAACTTAAAAGTTAAAATTTGGGTGCAAAATACTTTTTGTATACATATGCTATTTATAACCACTTTTTAAGATACGATAATATCATATTAAAACTTCATATTATAGCAGGTACAATTACTCCCCTCTCCTTTTATGATAGATGGCGCTATGAGAGCCATCTAGTTTGTTTTCCTTAGTGCCAGTCACCTCTCTCAGTGTGTGCGTTGTATATGTTGTTGTTTTTATACTGTGTTGTGGAACATAGCGAACGAAATAAAAATGGTTCCTAAAATTAGCCTAATTATTTCACAATTCCTTTTCGAATAAACCAGTCTCTTCCTTCTACAATATTTATTTTAGAAAATCTCCCGTCCTAGTATTAAGGGTGCAAATTGCTCCTTCTTCGAAAAAAATTTGGGTGTTCACATAATGCGTGTTTTGATTCGTGCTATAATAACGAATATAATTCATAAAAGCAAAATCTGTAGTTAAAAACTCTAAATTATTCACTAAACAGTAAATCGATCATAAATATGAAAATATGAAATCAGTTTACATTATTAAACTAAGTGAAGTATTTCTTGCATATACTTATTTATTGCAATCCTCAGGTTGAGTTCCTCCTGAATATTAAGAAAAGTCGGAAGTTTTAAGATGTAAATTATTAAATAATAAATAAATAAACTAATCTTCCAGGCGCTACAACCCACGTAGGGTCATAGCCTACAGTGCCAATCTCCATTTTCGAGACCAAGGGCTCTGGGGTGCGAAGTATATGTTAGGTGGTCAACCTTACTCGGAATCTAAATTATTCACCGAGCAGTTAATCAATCATATAAATGAAAACATAAAATCAATTTTTATTATTGGATTGATAAATTTTGGAGTTGGGATGACCCGGAATCGTTACTGGACCACAGATCTGGGCTTTTATACAAGTAAAATTTTATGAAATTTATGGATATTTAAAATTATATAATTAAAGGAATATATTAGTATTTTTACAAAACGAATTAGACTTTTAAATTTATGGTAAATTAATATGTGACAGTAAAACCCCTTACCCCTTCTCCTTTACAATCCTGTGAGCTCTTTAAAATGAACCGTCATTCAATATTTCGTACATGTGTCGAGGAAAAAAATCACATCTGAAAATGCATACAAAATCAACAGCATTTTATAATTTATAGTTATAATATTTTTAGCCATAGAGACACTGTAATATTACCTACACAGTTCATATAGGATTGTGTTAAATAAAATAAGGTATAGAAATTTTTAAGGGGACTTAGTACCTTTTGAGATTGAAAATATTTCTACATAATAGAATTTTTTTATTAAATGTAAAATAAAAAGTTGTCTTCCTTTTACAGTGAATTTTCTAACAAGTTTTTAAATGTCGTACTAACTTTTAAAAAATTTCTTAGCTTTGGAATTTTCAGTAGTATATATTCTTTAAATAAAACAAAAATGTGCACAAAATGAAAGAAAAAAGAAATTTATGTACTTTAGTTAAATTTTGACTTACTCGTATTAGGCTCTAAATTTTTCTGTGAAATTAAACTGAAATGTGTTTTATTCCATTAACTAAAATTTTATATCTATGAGATATTTTAAAACTAAAAAAATAAAATCTTGTAAGGAATTGAAATTTTTTTAAAAATTCCATTTATTATGTTAAAAAATGGAATATATTAATCGTACTAAGATAAAATTAGTTCAAAGAATAACAACTTTAATTAGCTTCAATTAAATATAAAAGCTGGTTTCTAACTTACATATTTCAAAAATTATTTTGGAAGTAAATAGATATATTTTTCATTTGGTGTATATATTTGATTTTTTAAAATTGTGTTACGTCATAATAAAAAAATTAACTATTTTTTTAAAAAAATTAGATCTTTATTAATGATCCAAGAAAATTTTTGTTCTAAACAGAGCACAATTTTTTATTTTATCATGAATGGAAAAAAATCAAATGTTATAATGAACAAGTTTCAGCTTGAAAAGTGCCTCATTATTCTATTTTATTAAGCATCTATGCGAAAAGCCCATCCATCGTAGCACCTCCTTTCCTTGTATGGTTATATCCTACCGTTTATCATGTTAAACGAGAATTTATTTTTGAGAAACTCGAGTAGCTTCCGTCAGCGAAAAGTTTGCATTAAAATCTTCAGCAAGAATGGTTGGTTATTCACAATTTATAAGGTCTCAGTGAATATCTAAGAGAGCCCGAGAATTTGCACCAGTTCATGACGATGCTTTTCCGAGAATTAATTTTATATCACGCACTGCTGCATTTGGCACAGATAAGCAGCAATTAAAATCAATTTTCCCTCCACATGAGCGTTAAATATTTAATTCAAACATTAAACGGCATAACTTACTTTTAATGTGTCTCCTAAATTTACAAAATTTTCTATCGTTAAAATTTTAGATACATTCAAGTTTCTATTTAACGAAGTCGCTACATCTCTAAAAATAGTTCGTTATATAAAAAGTTCATTAAATAGTCTCCTTTTAAAATGTATTTAACAGATTCTATATTCATAAATAGTAGATATCATTAAAAATAGTAATTTAGCATACTTTTTGTATAAGTTAATATATCTATTTGTTTTTATTTAATTTACCCATCAAAAAGAAATATCTGAAAAAATGATAATTGAGCAAAAGATTGTCGGGGAATACTCTGCCTTTTCAATTAAAATTATTAAAATTAATTAATTTTAATGACGTTATCTTATTTATTATAAATTAAACAGATGCCATACATAACAGACGCCTTTGCCAAATGAAGACTGTTTGAAAGTGGAACTATTTAAAATAAAATTATAACAAGTGAGCATATGTGATTAAAAAATGATTAAATCTAGAAATATTTAGAGATATAGGGAAAAATGTTCTTTAAATAGAGAATGTACTTCGCGTTTTGAAAGTTAGTTTAATAAGTGATTCGCAAAATGTTCGTCGCTCCATGCAAAAATTTGCGAATCAGAGGTTTGTTAAATAAAGGTTCCACTGTATATTAAACTACAAAAATATCAGCATATTTTAATATCGTTACTTTTGCCATATCTATTAAGCTATTTGCATCAGGCATACTTAATTTAAAATGCCTTTTCTGAGGTTATATATATATATATATGTAATGAGACTGACTTCTCGATGGGGGTTGCAGTCATGGCCATAAAAATGATACCGTTTCAGCTAAAGACCTTTATTAGGATAACTTTGAAGGACGGGTTCCCACTTCATCATAGGGACAAACTGAATGGTCAGCTAGCATGAAGTTCTATGTACAAGACAAGTAACACCTGGGTCAACATCTGTGGGAAAATATCTCTAGAAAAATATGTCTCCGCTAGCGTGTATCTCCTTTTTATTTGGAAATTTCCTAAATTGTCCGCTAGGGCCATGTAGGTTTATAATTGGCCAGGCCCTTTCTCTGAGGGCGTAACCTGTAGCCCCAGTGGTCAATTTAGGTTAGGTGTTAAAAAGGGGAATGGAAAATGACGCGGGAATTTTTACCCTTGATTTAAGTTTTGAAAACCCCTGAGAATTTTCCTTACATATATATATATATATATATATATATATATATATATATATATATATATATATATATATATATATATATATATA
This sequence comes from Pardosa pseudoannulata, assembly GCA_032207245.1. NCBI lineage: Eukaryota > Metazoa > Arthropoda > Arachnida > Araneae > Lycosidae > Pardosa > Pardosa pseudoannulata. The sequence goes on along the minus strand of CM063505.1, from coordinate 185,514,914 downwards.
TATATATATATACATATATATATACATATATACATATATATACACATATATATATATATACATATATATATATATATATATATATACACATATATATATATACAAATACATATATATACATGCATATATATACATACATATATACATGCATATACACATACATATATACATACATATATGCATTCATATATATATATATACATATATACATATACATATAAGTATATACATATATATATATATACATATATACATATATACATATATATATACATATATATATATATATATATATATATATATATACATATATATACATATATATTACATATATGCATATATACATATACACACACACATATATATATATATATATATATATATATATATATATATAATATATATATATATATATATATATATATATATATATATATACATACATATATATATACATATATATATATATATATATACATATATACATACATATATATATACATATATACATATATATATATATATATATATATATATATATATATATATATATATATATATATATATATATATATAGATATATATATATACATACATATATATATACATATATACATATATATATATATATACATACATATATACATACATATATACATACATATATACATACATATATACATACATATATACATACATATATATACATATATACATATATATATACATATATACATACATATATATACATATATATACATATATATACATACATATACATGCATATATACATATACACACACACATATATATATATATATATATATATATATATACATACATATTTATACATATATACATACATATATATACATATATACATATATATATACATATATACATACATATATATACATATATACATACATATATATATAGATATATACATACATATATATACATATATACATACATATATATACATATATATATATATATATATATATATATATATATATATATATATATATATATATATATATATATATATATATATATATATATATATATATATATATATATATATATATATATATATATATATATATACAGATTTTTTTGAGATTGTGAACTCAATGGCAGTTTCATATATTGATAACATGTACGTAATATTCATGTACACGTATGCACATATATATTGCAATCCATTTATAAAATAATTTACTTATTGCTATTACTTTTTTAATTTTTTATTTTTAATATTCAAATTTAGGATTTTTGAAAATTTTTTTAAGTTTTAACATAATTTTTGTATTAATATTTAAATATTTTATGTTACACTTATTGTAAATATATAATTATCAACTATACTCGTGGAAGGAATAGTATTGTGAATGAAAAACATTTTCCGATATCTAGTGCAAGACTATCTAATTTTGCCAACGAATACCAAGGGTAGAAAAATATTATAAAATATTTGTTCGAATAAAGACCGTTGCATTTTTTTTTTATTGGAAAATAGATATTTCAGTTTATACGACTGGCAAAAATACGAGTTGGAAAGGAATCTTAAAGATATCTTTAAAAAATTGATGAAAAATTTAATTTATGTTCAATTTCCTACTCATCTCAGACCCCCTCGAATTTTCGTTTTATTTGAAATAGGAAGCAAAATCTCATTATCTGTGTATAGTACTTTTACAATGTATACAAAAATCCAGTAAACAGGCGTCATCAATAAAAAAAAGTGTCTTTACCGAGCGAATAGTAAAGAAACAACTGCAAGAAAGTGGAACAATTTGAAATAAAATTAAGGAAAGGAAATAGTCAAGATCCTGAGGGGATTTATCGGTAAACATCGGGAATTGTTAGAAATGTTTGATAATAAATTTTACTTATTTGTCCCTTACGGCTGTTTGGAGGAAAACTATTCGCAAAAAGTTGTCCCAACTAGGCATCACATGTTTCAAAAATGTATGGCCTAGGGCAGAACTGGTAATTTATCAAGAGTTGATGCATTTGAATATATTAGAAGAGAGTACAAGGTCACAGATGTTACTAAAAGGACCACGTAACTCCAAGTAGCACATGGAACGCCACATAAAGACATTTTGCACGTTACGTTTTTCTGGAAAATTTAATTATAAAATATGTTTTAAAAACTTAAATCTTAGTATTTACAAGCTGTTACCTTTTACCTTATCTTGAAGACACACGTTAAAAAAAAGTTTCATTAAAACTGGTGGAAATTTCCTTTATAACTTGCTAAAGATAAACGAAACATTTCTCAGATGTATGTATACGTCCTTCAGTGGCTAAAGTACAATTTATCTTTCGCAGCGACAACAATAAAAATACCAGCAAAGCATTAATAGCGTTCATAAAAGCTTAATCTCTTCTCTTTTTTGATGTATTACTTGGGTTCCATTAGAGGTTTTAAAATATTAATGTCATTGAAAATAAATGGGCGTGAAAGGCACGAAAACTTGAGAAAAAAAACAATCAAGTTGACCCAATAACCATTCTGGGCTTTTAAGCTAATTTGTTTGTTCCAGTAGAATAGCTAACATTTGCAAATGAACTTGAAACGGTTAGTTGTCTTTTTACTTCTTTTATCTTTATCTTTCGTGATTGCCATTACTGATGCATAACCAGTATCGCTTCCTCCATCATTTTTTTTTTCCGCGAGTTTGTCGGCGTAATCACAATCAGATCATTATCGAAGACATGCGTTTAACGAGAAAAAAAAAATTTATTTATAATGTTGCTTATCTATTTTTTCTTTCTTTTGAGAATTTATTTATCGCACGAACACCAGAAAACTATGCCAACGGTCGCACTAACCGAGTGTAAAGGTTAATTAAATATTTATTCATTGTGTTTAGTTAAAGAATAAGAAGAAAAACCTTGAAGCTACTACAACTGACTTCGAAATACATTTGCACAAAACGGTGTGTACCTATTTGGGAATATCACCTAGAAAATTAAAAGTAACTGAACCTAAGGAAGATTGATAATTCGATTACAGTTGTTGAGCAGATCATAAAACGGTATTGTTTAAATTCTAGGATATGTAACTTCGTTTTATTATTCCATTTTCGATTTAAACTTGTTCCAGTTAATTAGTCTTTAATAATAGAAAGCCAATATATATTTACAAAAATATTGCTACAAAAATAATAATAATCCTGTCTATATAATAGTGAAAAATAATGCTATCTGCATAACATTATTTATAATTCAAGATTTTCTACGTAACTGTAAAGCACTCGAAAGTAAAAGTTTCAATCGAATTTTAAATACATTTGACGGTAGCCTAACAAATTGTGTGCTGCTTTTCGGTACCGAAGACAGAGGTATCAAATTCCCTTTCTAAAATGAATATTTATACTTGTTTAACCCCTTAACCCTTTACCGGACTGTGGTTTCACAGCGAAACCTCTTATTAAACATTTTTATTCTCTAATTTTTGGAGATACATGAGTGTTTCTTTATCGAATTTTTATGCTTTTAATATTTAAAACTTATAATAGATGATAGAACTGCATTTAATTTATTTTTTCTTCTGAAATATATGTATTTATACTTGCTGTAACTTGAAAGTTAGTAATTAGAATTTTTTACTTATGATCCCAAACAAAAATATCTATTCAAACAACACTTATAAATTGTTCAACTATTTATTTATCATACTTTTTAAGAACATTTTTAGAATATAACTTAAATTAAAAAAAATATTGTGTTCACGCTGTACAAGGGGTGTTTTTGTCAGTTAACCCCCATCAATCCCTCCTATGGGATCCTCAAGACAAACCCCTCTAAAATTTAAAAATAAAATTAAATATTTTTCATTTATAAAACTTATAGATAGTACTTATAAACTAATTTCAATAAATGTCAAAGTATTTATGTAGGTGACCTTTAAAGGGTTAAAGTGAATGCTGAAGTTAACCCGAGCGCGCTAAACTGGCCAAACTGTTCACAATCGAGATAATTCGAGCAGCGTTGTACTTTATGTTGCTATAATTTTTCACACACGACTGCAATCGAGAATTGATATAACAATGTGACAGAAAAAAAATCGTTTTATTGATATTTATCATTTACGTGGGATTGTAAGCTATAACACTTACTTATTCAAGTATAATATATATATATTTTATTCTAAATTCAACTTTCTAAATTTTACATTAAATTCTATTTTTTACATTAAAAAATTGTATTTCTTTGGCTGGCCTTTTCTTTTAAAAAAAAAGAGTGCATAAAAGGGTTAAAATTACTTTTTGGCAATAGGTCTCGATATTAGTAGCTCACAATATTGCTAATTATGCATAATAAAACTAATAATAAAATAGTAAGCAAAATGTCAAAATTATTTTCTACATATAAGAATCAGTTTTATAGTATTGGGTATACTTCTACATTCGTTTCACTTTTAACCCCTTAACAGTTTCATTTTTTTTTCATGAATTCGTCCCAAAAATGTCACATTTTTTATTGCATATATTTGTTCCTTTTATATTTGTAAGCTGTAGAATGTTATTAAAAGTAATATTTCTAATTATTTTAAGCATGTGTAACAATTTTTTTTTTTCAAGAAATAGAAATAATGTTTTTCCCTGGAAGTTGTCTTTTCTCTCTCATGAAAGCCAAGCAGAGAAGTAACATTTACAGTTGTGCATATAAAAAATACGAATATTTTCGATTACAATTACTATTATTTAATTATTTTCAAATGCAAATACTACAAGTACATTTATTTAGCTTGATTTTTCAAAGATCAGATTTAGTCTAACGCTACAGTCGGGAGAAAAAGTTCCTAGTCTTCTTTTCTAATTCTTTTACCGTTGTCATTTCTCTTCAATGAACACACATGCATTGATTCGCGGGTCTTAGTGTTTTCGTTTGTAGATAGAATTACTTCTAAAAAGTCTCTCTCGGTCCGTTTCACAAAAGCTCAAGCCCAAAGTCGAGCCAAAAACTCAAAAACTCGTGGAGTAATGCAGTAAGCCCCCACTGAGTAAGCCCGTGCTTTTAAACCAAACAGATTACACTTCGAAAACTAACATCTTGTGGATATTTATACGACTAATTTGACATTAAAAATACCCAAGATGTGGCTAAAAACATTGAGAACGACAAAGAAATCAGAGTACTCGTACACCGTACTGGCAAATCCTACAAGGCGCGGTAACCGCACTCGTACCGTGTACGTGCAAAACAGGCATGGGGTTAAAAGCCTCCAATAAAAATAAACTTACAATCCAATTTAATCGCTTATATCACTCTCTCTCGCTGAGTCTCTTCTCTTTATAACATAACAAAGATATTTCCAAACTAAGTTTTATACGTATATATTCACGTCAACAAAGACAGAACTATGATTGAAACATATAAACTATTTTGGTGTACAGTTTTGTCAAAATATATTAATTATTTCTCAAAAATATATACTTAGGAAACAAATGTAACTGTTATCTTTTTTGGTTTGTGTACAATTATGCAATATAGTTCATAATAATATTTTTTTCTTCTAGCACACATTTTTTAATAAAGTTTTGAACTTCACTGTAATATTAAAGACGTAATTTCGTCGAATTTAAGAAATATTAATTGAACAGATGTTTAGATAAGTGTACTAAAGGTTTAGTGTGTTTAGGAGATAATTATATTGTTCGAAAATATTATCTGATGAATTCAATTTTTCAATTCACATGCATGTATGCAATAATAAATATATATATATAGATATATATATATATATATATATATATGAGTGTGTGTATATATATATAAGCTCCGTGTGTGTGTTGGTGTGTAAACCAAGCGTAACTTATTTCCGCAGGTTGAATCGTCTGAAAATTGTAGCCCTTATTGTATTTACTTGCTTCTAACTAACATGGCAAGGAGAAGCCTCAGCAGCTAGACTATTGAAGTAAATAGTCGTGGCACATGAAGAGAACTTCGAGTCCGTAAAAGAATTTAAACTTTATTTTAGAGCTACGAAAATGACGTGTTACTTCGTCAAAGGCAGAGAATGAAATGAGCATGAAACATTTTCCTCTTACAGATTTGGGCTCCACAAAGAGAGAGATGAATTCCTTCCCAGAGACAGTAGCCTAGTCAGCGATATTAACAGCAAAGAGGAACTTAGATTAGTGGAAAAAGTGAGCTGGGGACTGCTGGAAAAAGTGGTGACTGGGCAGAAAATTAGAATGTTTTTCAGAAAAAGCTTTGGGAAAAGGGTTGGAAGAATTCAAGTCACGTAAACTTCTTTTAATGAGGTATTTTTTGACTGGAAAAATATATTTGAAGGAAGAAGAAAGGGAAAGAGGGGGATTTTAAGGAATTTTAAATATATTAATTTTGATATATTACATATATGTATTTATGTATGTATGTATATATTCTCAAAAGAAACACTAATACTTAAACAGCCAACTAAAATCACTATATCTAAAAATTCTCACGACGTTGTGTGTGAATCCTTTAAAATATTACACAAAATATGCATTATATTAGATTGTAAGTGCATGGTCTTTTACTTCATCATTTTTCATTTCATTAAGCTTATCTATTCATTTCTAATTAAACATAAATGTTTGCAACAAAATAGAAACAGCTTATGACAATATAGCCATATTTGTAAGGAATCAACACTATTATCACTATCACCTAAAAACCATAATGATCCAGGTCAGTTTGATAAACGAATTATTAATAATGACTGTAAAGAATGTAATGTAAATGCTGTATTTTTAATTATACACGTGAAAATGGTGCCGATTAATGTAGTATTTTAATATACAAACTTAACATAAAAAATTTCTTCAAATTACACTCCCCAATAACTGTATAAATAGCTACATTATAAATGTAATATTTCGAACGGATATTTCTAAAATTCCTGAATCAAGTATTATCTTTTTAATAAACTTTTCAGTGATTGCTTATTTATTTATTTTTTCTTAGAGCGGATTCCCCATTTGTGTATTCTTACACCTTGTAATAATAGACCCCAAATTTGAAAATTATCGAAATTTAGTGCAATTCAGTAATATTTAAATAAATTTCTCTACTAAATATCTCTTTAAAATAGTTGTAATAACAAATTATTGGTATTTTCAAAAATATATTGAAAACATGTATAATAAAATTTTGAAATTAAGTTATTATTATTATGAGTTTTTGTTGAAAGAAACTGAAATGAATGTGATGTTACGATTGCTAGAAATAGCAGAGGGTAAATTAATTGCTCACGTGTTTTTGAAATAGGGAAAATTAATCAACGGTCTTTTGTTAATGGAATTTCTTTCAAGAAACAAAGATAATTTTGAATGAGCACTGTTCAAATGATTAAATATCATAAAAAGAAAAAATTCGTTCCTGTGTATGAATAATCAATTGATATATTTGGTATGTTAAATAACAAAAATACCGGAAGGAAATTAGATCTTTATATGTGAACAATACAAGAAAAAATAGATCACTGTCTTATTTATTAAATTTAAAAAGTGAAAAACTAGAAAACAGTATGATTGCAAATTTCTCTATAACATTTTTATTCAACATTTTAAAATATATGTAATGTATAATTTTACAGCGTTATTGAATAATTGTAGCAGTGTTAGATCCCCCGTTTAGATGTTTTCATCATAAATTTAATAATGGTAGAGTACAAATGTTTAATGTATACTTAACAAGTTAGGCTATTGCTTCATCAACAGATTCATACGGGCTGTCATGCATTTAAATTAAATTATCAAACACATGTTTGCAATTTACCTACAACGACCATCTCGCAATTATTTTTAAATATAGTACATGCTTTTGTTTTTAATTTCTCCCAGTATCTTCATTTGCAAGTCAAATACACAAACTGCTGAAACAACAAATAAAATCGTATGCCTTCAGAATTCGAAAATTAGAAGGCAGTTAAATTGTCTTTTTCTTGGCGTAACCATGCATTACCTCGCTTAATATGTTATTAAACCTCTGTCAGTTCGCCGGGTGTTCAAATATCGAGTCGCTTGACATTTGGGTTGTCTACAATACTACTCGTATCTTTTACTTTTCATCCGTCCAGGTGCAATGCGTCATCATTAGTAGTATGTGACGTCACCGGAGCAGCTTTTATTTCTGCT
>CM063505.1:185439270-185501770 GCA_032207245.1 Pardosa pseudoannulata | reverse complement strand
CCTACACAGGGATTCAATCCTGGGGCTTCTCATAACGAAGCCCGTTGCTCTGACCACAAAGCCACAGATATGTTGGCAGTTAAGGGTTTCAAGCGGCATTATAATAATCTCAAAATGGTTCAATTCTGGATTTTTGATAAAAATCATTTTCTATCGGATCAAATTGTGAATTCAAACTATTCTCGAATCAACTTAATTACATACACAAAATTTCATCAAAATAAGTCCAGCCGTTTAGGCTGGACTTATTTTGTTATTTTCTATCATTAACTCACGGACAGAAGAATTATATATATATATATATATATATACATATATATATACTTATATACATATATATATACGTATATATATATATATATATACACACACACATATATATATACATATATATACACTTATATACATATATATATATATACGTATATATATATATATATATATATATATATGTAATGAGACGGACTTCTCGATGGGTGGTTGCAGCCATACCCATAAAAATGACACCGTTTTTGCTAAAGACCTTGTTGGAGGACGGGTTCCACTTCATCATAGGGAGAGGACAAACTGAAGGGTCAGTTAGCATGTAGTTGTATGTACACTACCCGTAACCCCTGGGTCGACATCTGTGGGAAAATATCTCTAGAAAAATCTGTTTCCGACAGCGTGTGTGTCCTTATTATTTGGGAATTTCCTAAATTGTCCGCTAGGGCTATGTAGGATTATAATTTGTCAGGCCCTTTCCCTGAGGGCGTAAACTGTAGCCCTAGGGGTCAGTTTAGGTTAGGGGTTAAAAAGGGGAATACAAAATGACGCGGGAAATTTTAGCTCTTGATTTAAGTTTTGAAAACCCCTGAGAATTTTCCTTACATATACACATATATACATATATATACATATATTCATATATATACATATATATATACACACACACATATATATACATACATACACACACACACACATATATATATATATAGTTCTAATGCAAAGAATGAAATTATTTTTTATGCTTGGGGATGCTATATTTTGTTTTTTTATGCCTCGGGGGAGCTTGGGGATGGTATATTTTGGATTTGTCTACTGCTGCAAAAACGCTTGGGCATGGCTTGTTAGTCCCGAAGTAAAACAAAAAGGGCTTCAGTTCTAATCAGTTTTTTCCTCCGAGGCTTCGTGTGACCCCTTCTATTCTAAGGGCAGTTGAATGAACCTCGATCTCGGAAAATCTTCCACCCATGAGAAAGTTTCCCAATTTCTTGTAATAGGTGTACATGACAGCTGATTGCTGTAATAGTCATTTTATCAAGTGAATGTTATTTTATAAAATATAAAAAATTTTCATGCTTTTCATTAAAAAATTATTTAGAAAATTTTTTATACTTTATATATATTGTAACGTTACGGGATCATCCGGTAGCGTGTGGGTGTCGAAGTGGTTATGACACGATGTACAGCTGAGAAACAATAACAACGTTTATTCTTGATTAAAATGGAATATGTACAAATTTTTCAAATGGAATTACAGAGCTCAGACGGGCTGGTGCGGACCTAAAAGTCCCAGGTTCAAGACGAACCTAAAAAAACAATCTGAGGACAGGTGCCGACAGATACCTTTGTACAGGGGTACAACTGGGTCTCCTTGAGTCCCACACAAAGCTGAAGAACCCCCCCCCCCAAAAAAAAAAAAAAAAAAAAAAACCCAAGTGCCGCTAATCGAACCTCTGTCAATTCTCTTTTTCTGGGGACTCTCCGGTGAAAAACTCATGCCGCCTGAAGTCACCTTTCGCTTCTTTCCATTGGCTTTTTCTTTTTGCGTCGCTGTCCTGGTAGCCTCTGATTGGCTGCTTTGGCGGCGTCTCATTGACATTTCATTGTCCCGTTTGTCCGTCCAATTCACCTTGGACACCTCAAGGCGTGGTCGAAGCGACAACACTTTGTGGTGTAGTGTCAAAAACCCAGACAGAGTGTCGCCATGCCCTAGGCTTTAACAAATTCCTTTTGTGAAGCCAATGTGGTGTAGCGACGTCACAATATATGCATGTTTGTGTGTGTATAAACAAACTCGAAGGAGTAGGTTTGGGAACCTTGGAGCGTACGTAAGGAACTACGAGAAAGTTCCTAAGACGATCTCTACTTAAATATACTATCAGCTATCTTTGGTAATATGAGAAAATAAATGTTGCTACGAGAATTTATAACTAAAACTCAAATTAGCACCCAAAATTATTCTGAGGAGTTTTAAAATCGAAGATTACAGGGTAAAGTGTTCCTGTACCCCTCTCCTTGTAGCCAGAGATCTGAAGTACTATTCATATTTGAGCCATCCGAGAGGTTGAACCATTAAGTTTTTTAGAATCTTCGTGGTCGCTTCTGGAAACTCGAGAGCCAAAATCAAATGCATCTGCTCCAAGATAGCAAATTTTTAGTAGATTTTTATAGATTGGGAAAAATAGTTTGAAATAAAGTTTTGGAAATTGCTACCTTTGGTAGATTGCTACCTTTACTAGTCCACGATGTACCATGCACCGGAATTCTAACCACGATGACCGAACGAAAGGAAGATCCTCTTTTCTTCAAGAGAAGAGCAATAATAACGATAACAATAGCTTCAAGTAATAACGAAAATTGCTTGCTTTTTGGATTATTAGTATTGTTGTCTTCTTCAATAAGTTTTACCAGCTCAACAACTCATTTGGATGCCCAGCTCATTACATACAGTGGAAACTTGCTTATTTTATATAAAGACAAGAGGGCACGGAATATTCTGTGAATAATTGGTGGGAATAGGAATAGAAACATGAATTTCAAAATGATCATCAAAATGACGCCAAATGATGAAACTCTTTTTTTTGGTAAGATTTCGAGATTCTTTAGTGAGAATATGTGAAAAAGTCATTTAAGATTTTTTACTTGGGTTTTTTTTAGATGTCTCTGAAATTTGTTCGATTAATGGGATCTAAATAAAAGTTATGATATATAAAAACACTGCTGCGAAAACACTGTGTCTGAGAAACACTTCAAACTGAATGAGACAAAATAGAAAAACTTAACGACTGCGATTTTCATTTTATTGAATTCATCCTATTTGAGGGGCGCACATCACCACAATAGCTGCTCAATAAAACGGCAACTGCCGTTTTTTGCCTCCCTTTCCTTTTGTTTCACTTTATTTAAAGGAAGAAGAAACAAAAAGAGAAGAGCTCCTCGAGTGCAATAGTCTTCCTCCAACCTAGAGTTCCGAAGAAAACAGCTTTTGTCTTTACCCGATTCCTTTTTCAGGAATGGATACGTCTTCGGAGTTTCGTTTTTGAGGAGGGGGGAGGTATAGAATTCTTTTGGAAAGTCTGTGAAAGGAGAGAAAAGATCTTAACGATGAGGAAGACGGATCGATCCCATAGTCCCCTCTTCCATTACTGCTTCTATTTTCTTTAGTTGGTCGGAATGCCTTTTATTTAGAAAAGTGTTCCATGTCTCTTTTTATCTCTGTCTCTCTTTATTATTATTATTATTATTCTCTTCTCCATGATAGAATTGGGGAGCAATGGAAGTTTAGCAGCTTCAGTAATGGAAAAAGACATTAGCGGGCACACACATAGGCCATTTCTTAAGAATTAAATTCTGTTTCCTTCTTTTTTTTTTCCTACCTCGCTTGGGAACTAATTACGTTTATTGGTCGAGTATTTTATGAGCCAATAGACGAGTTCTTTGAAAAAGAATGTTCTTGTAAATGAGTTGGAGAAGAACTGTTTCCGGAGCATTTATTTTCATCTTTTGTGGCGGTCGGAATAGTTTTGGCCTTGAATATAATAGGCGCGACAACAAAGCAAACACGGATTAATCTTTCAAAGTTTCCGATATTTTGTTATTCCCACTTCATTAATATCAATCCTGACTGATTGCTGTCGATTTCGTGAATGTTATATTTAGTAAAGCACTCAATAAAACATTGAGTTTTTACTATTTAGATGCTTCATTTTTCATCTATTATCTTTCTCTACTTTTAAAAACAAACAAACAAACAAACAAAAACAAACACACACACACACACACACACACACATATATATATATATATACAAGGTTAGTTCTGAGCTATTCGACGCCTGCTTGAAAATCAGTATTTGGCCACCCCTGTTTCTGCGTTCAAGATATTATTTGGTTGCCCCCTATAAATGAGTATACATAGATATTCTATTAAACGCCCTAGAAATTTGGGCGCCTCCTTACATGCATTACCTGCTAGCCCCAGCCCAGTAGCGATGTTCCCGGTCCCAGCGTAGACGCAGTTGGCGATGACGCTTGGTCAGCATAGGCACACGAGTGGGACGTTTGCAGCGTAGCCCCATTTCCAACAGTGTCAGCTGAACAGCGTACTCCGATACTATTCTACTTGGCCCTGCATTGTATTGGGTTGTCAGCTGATCCACTCTCTGGCTCCGGTTTTGCTTCCCTATGCGAGACAGTCTTTGACGACCTTTTTCTTTGATAGCGTGTGGACGTCCAACACCATGTCGTCTACTGCTGGTTTCACCGTCATTCATCCTCTTTGCATAAATAGTAACAACTCTAAATCGTGAACCCACGAGTTTCGGAAATACTTGTTCCGAGCCTTCGAGCCATTACAATCTGCCCTCTCCCAAAATCGCTTAGATCCGCAGCCTTTCCTATCACACACAGAAGTAAGTGAAATAACGATTCTTCAGACTTTCCAGAAGCTGTTAAATACCACTTCCACCTGATCACGTGCCTTCCACGTCATTCAGACGAGTTCATTGCAAAATGTAGGGGTGGTCAAAATGTTTTGGCTCTTGAGTATATATATATATATATATATATATATATATATATATATATATATATATATATATATATAACTTGTAAATGTTAATGTTAATGATACACCATAAAAAAATAATAAAGAAAAATGATCTATAATATTTGAAGGGATGTGGTGCCCACATCAGATTTTTTTTCTGTATTGTAAATGTTTGATTTAAGAATTTTATAGGACTTTAATATTTTGATGCAAAAAATTACTTGAGCGCTTCAAACCTATCCAAACAAATCTAATGATAACGTTGCAGGGATTTCGGATGTTAACTCTTTTGATGAGATGCTGTCATCGTGTTCGTACCACTCACACCTACAGGGAACAAAGAGAAACTGCGCTAAAATTATTGTGCACCGGTTCTATTGAATATCCGCTTGGATATCGAACGGATTTACTGCCTATAATGACAGAATACACGTAGTTTAGCTCTAGGCTAGTCTAATCATCTTTAGAAACGGGAGGGCTCGTTTTGGAACTCTTGTTGAAGTAGCACCGTTACTTCTGCAATAGTACTGCAAGTGCTGCTGAAATCCATAGATCGAATGCGGTGCAGAGCTTTCAACTGATGTTTGCTGCAAAAGAGTTATCAGTTCCCCTCCCTCCCCCCCTCTCTCTATATGTGTGTATAATCATTTGTATGTATGGGCGTGTATGAATGTATATTATGTACATATTTTAACTATGTAAGTCTGCCACAAAACTGATCAAATCATCGAGCTAATTTAAAAACTTTAGCTTTTTTTATGCGTTAGGGGAAATTTTCATCGATTTAGTTTTGTGAACACATTTTGAAAAAATATTTAAAATTTTATAATTTTGAGGATTTTAAGTTTGATATGGTTCTATATTAATTGAATTGAAGGATATCACTGTTTACATAAAATTAAGAACTTATCTCAAAAGAAAAAAATTCTAAATTAAAACCTATTCTAAAGAAAATTTCTCTAATTCTATATAAAACTAACTTGAGAATTTAAATTAACCCGATGATTCGGTAAGTTTTGTTTCCAGACTGTATTCCTATGTCTGGGCTGGATCAACTTCCGCAAATTTTTTATATGGATTTTGGTGAACCCTGGAAATGTTCTAGGCTGGCGAAATCTATTGTTCAAATTCTTGTTCCAGTACGGATATTTACATACCTTAGGCTACGTTTAGGTTAGTTCACGTTTGGCTAGCCCTCGTGCAGCCAAACATTTGACCTACCAAAACAGGACAAATCAGGGATTTGCGTCTTATTTTTGGACTTCATCCTCCAAAATGTTCGCTTTTGCAAGTACACTGAACCGCGATAGTTCAGTCCGCAAAGAATTGTAGGATCTGGAAGGTTACGGATTCGGAGCTGGAGCCGGCCTAACATTCGCCGCATTCATTAGAGGTGGCTTGGTCAAGCAAATATAGGTTCGTGGTCATAATGTCGTAGCAGGTTACGGGTTATCTGCTTGGTCCTTGCTTCTAAATTACGAGGATCCACTTGAACAAAGTAGTTCTTTCACTGTACGAGTAGCGTATGGCTCAGATCGGGCTTCGTTTGTCCAAGTGGCATCAGAAACCACAAGTATACTTCCAAATAGTGTCATTTCTTTTCTAAACAAAATCAATCAGCTTTAGAAACTTGTCAATTAAGAAATATTTTTTTCATAAAAGTCAATTAGTTTTTCCTTCTATAACAAGGTTGTAGTTCCTACCATAAAGTGTTTGGAGGTGAAATTCATTGATATTTGGAAAATCGTCGTGGGTCGTAAAAAATCAGATTGATGGCCGGATTTGGCCCCCTATAAATTAAAAAATTTTCATAATTTTTTAATTATCTGTTTTTAGGAATTCTGTTATCAGAATTTATAATTTCATTTAATATTTAATAGTTAGTGCATAATGGCCAACTAACTCTCATAGTATGACAGTTAATTTTCATGGCCCGCCCTACTAAAGCAATTAAAACAGCTCCACCCCCTTTGCATTTTCAGTTAGTTAAGGACCTGCATCCCTCTCTTTTATCCTGAAACCAACCTTAGTTACTTCAGAAAAAATATGTGTTAGTGATGCGTATCATTTTTAAGACTATCTTCCTACGGAATTCCGAAAATTTCCAAGCGCTCCTCCAAAAAAATACGGAGCTATTTAAATAAGTGGTCTTCTCCGACTTTTGCAACAAAGTAGAAATATTACATACCAGGCAATGGCATTAAAGGAAACCTCGCTTTCGCAAGCATCTCAGAGCAAACAATAAAAGAAAAACACGGCTGGGAGAAATTTATGGCTGGCATACTGTAAGTAGAATTTCACGTTTTTGTTTCAACTTCTTATCAGTTTTTATTTCTTTCGCCGAGACCAGAGCGGAAAACTTCTGGAGAAATGCCAGGGCGTAAATAATAAAGGAAACTGCAAAAAGGCACAAAATATAGACACTACCATCTATGAAACTGCCTCAAATGGAATAAAAAAAAAGTTTAAAGAAAAAAAAATAGTCTGAATTTTCCCTTTCCGAAAATATGCGTTTTGTTCTGGTTAGGAAAAAAAGTAAGAAGTCCTGAGAGGGAAAGGTGGGGTAATAATCGGGAAATTTTCTTTTCTTGTGAGGCGAGGAAGAAACATGCAATTTCCTTAACTATCATTAGATCCATTATGCTAAAGCTGGGTAAAATAAAATAAGAAATGTATAAATAAGATAACATTTTGCGAAATCTTTTCCTGGGCAATAAAACTAATGCGTGATTTAAATTATTAGATTTGCGGTAATTACCTCAAGGGAGGATGGATCCACATTCTGGTAGAAAAAAAAATAGGAATATCTTTCAACAGATATACGAAAATGTCACCGGAAAATGGCCGTAATGAGAATCTTAATTTGTATTTAAAGTTAATCTTTCATATAAAGTACAAATAAAAAACAGTATCAAGAGTGTTTTCTCCCAAGGTTTCTCGCGTAATATCATTTATGATGGGAAAAACTCTTACAGTAATATACTTTAAAATAACGCCAAAAATTGTTTGAAAATGAAATTCATAACATTTCGCGCTATGCTATAGTTTATTTAGCTATTTTATAGTACGCCATTTCGAACTTAAAGTTTTCTCTGTTACTCCTCGAATCCATTTCAGCAGGGCCGTAGCCAGAAATTATTTTCGGAGGGGGACCAAGGGAGGAAGACATCTTTATTTGTGAATAATACTTCAATTAATGAAAGGGAAAGCACTGTATCTCCGGAATACATAGCTGGAAATACAGTACTGTATTTCAGGCCAGCGGCCCAAAAAGACTTGTGGTCTGTTTTTTTTGTTTTTTTTTTTAAAGAGAATAACAGTTTATGTTTGTGAACAGCTAGGCAGATAGCGTGCACACACACAGACGTGGGACATTGTCTATCTACATAATGGTCTTTCAAAATTTCGGGGGGGGGGGACCGGTACCCCAAATCCCTCCCCCTGCCAACGGCTTTGCATTTCAGTATTCTTAACCTATCTTAAACCAATTCCCAGAGAGATATATTCGAGGCTTTTTCATATGTTTAACCTTCAAGATATGCAGTTTGGTTTTGTAAGACACAACTTTGGTTTTAAGAGATTCGGCTTTGTTTAAAATTTCATCCTCTTATATGTCTGCATTTTGATCTTTTCACCTACTTACTTGGATTTTTACTATTTATTTTGTTTATATTCTGACATTTAGCTTTTTTAAAAGCTGTTTTTAAGTGCAATCTTCCTGTACTGATTGAGTTCTGGGACTGTGCTCACTAATGAGTGACTGTTATTTATATACATATGGCCAATTCTGTGCTACTAACCGCCTACGTGGAAGGTAGTATTTGGCTGTTCCCTATCAATTCGTATAGAGAAAGTGCATGTTTGTAAACAAATACGAGTGCTGACTACAACTTAAATTTTCGTTGGCAAAACATTGCTTGTTTTCATTGTATCTTATGAGCTTCGATATGGATCACGTATACAATAAAACTAAATTTTATTTAAGGGAAGGGGAAGGAAACATCAGAAACTGGCGAAGTAATTCCAAATAGATTTTTTTAGTGCTTACAAAATATATATATATATATTCTAAATTAAATACTTTACACAGTAGTTTTAAGTATCATAATCAATGTATAACAACTTTGATTATGTTAACAGGCACAGTAAACTATTACATAAATATCAATCTAATAAAAATGACCTGATCATTTTAAGGACAAAAAATAATTACTTTTATAGGTACAATACTTCTCACAAAAGCATAGAAAATACATTAGAAATAGGAAAAAAAATTAGTAATAATAACAAAATTCCTAGAGTATAATTTTACATAATCTATTATAGTACAGTAAGGTTAACGTTTTATTACCATTCTGAAAATGTTTGCCTCAAATTCTCGAAGAACTTGGAGTCCAGTCTTGCCTTTTTGAATCTTTTATCCAAAGCATTCGGAATCTAGGATCTTTAGGAAAGCAATAAAATCCAATATTTTCACCTTTCTTGAAACGTTTAGTACAGCCATACGTACGACAGATTGTTACTATTTTTCAGGTAATTGACAAAATTAAAACCCAAATAACAAGCACAAACTGTAGAAAATTCAAATATTTTGCCAACGAGTAAGTTGAGTTTCAATTTTTGCTGCAATTCACGACTTGCGCACATTCTCTATACCTAGTAGTTTTGTCGGTAGCCTTAAAAATTTGCCCGTCTGCGTGTATCCACACATTGTACAATAACTATCCTCGGCCCTGTATGTATGTATATATACATACACACACAAATATATATATATATATATATGTGTGTGTGTGTGTGTGTATGTGTATAATTTTTGTTGGTGAAAATTTAAAACAATATAACCTTATTGTTGTCATTATTGTTCCTAAATTAATGATAGAACAGTTATCTGTACTCTCCACATAAAAAAGTATAACCAATAAAATAAATAAATAAACTAATATATAAATAAAATAAAATGTATGATACAAATTAAATACTATTTAAAGAAAAGTTTAGACTATTAGTGCCTACAGGTCTATAGTGCATCATGAAAAAACTGCTGAAAGCACTGTAATGCGTGTGTATATATTTTTTTGATATCTCCGTAATAGTTTGTGATGAATTAGGTTATCCTTTTTTTTCTTCGAAATTCGAATCCTTTTTTTGCATAATCAATACTTAAGCAAATTTTCATGTGGCAACCTTTAGAAGACGCAAATCAGTACAGAGATATGGGATGAGATGCTCAGTTTGCAATTATATAAATCAAGTGATAACTTGGCTGGTTGCTGTCTGTCCGTCTCCAAATATGCTGAACATATTTAAATATATTTTTATAAATTTCTTCTTGATAGTTCTGTGGTAATTTTATGCTATCCATCATTTTGTTATTTTTTAATGAGTATTTTTATATAAATAATTTCCAAGGGATTTTTCACACATATTCCTCCGTAAGTACCATACAAGTGATCATATGAGGCCAATCTACGTTTCTTCCTACAGCTTAGAAAATTATTTTTCAGTTGTACGTTTAACGAAAAATTGTAAAAGATGTCACTGATGTTTAATAGTTCCAAAATAGCAGTAAGTTTTGGACCAGGGAAAAAAATCACTGTCTCATTTAATCGGAAATGATAAATATATCGATCTTAACATAGTATGTCGTGCTTTATATGAATTTAAAAGAGCCCACGAAACTACACGTGAAGTCACTTTTTTGTTGATTATAGTCACCATTTTTGGAGATTTCATAATTTATCTGAATCTCCCAAAATATTTGTATATTCTATTCAATAACAAAATTATTGCTAAGTTTAACATACATTTTTTTTTCACTGTGAGTTAATCTAAAAACTAACTTAAATTTTGAAAAATAAAAAGATTTTTCTTGAACATTTATCCAGAACTTTGACAAGAAGCAATCAAAATAACAGTGGAATAGTATTATAACTACTAGCCGCTGCGAGCCCAGCTTTTTGTCTGGGTTTTCATAGCTATTGATATCACGTGTTCCTTCATCAGCTATTTTCTTGTCAGAGAAATTATAAAGTATTATATTAAGATCAACATCTTAAATAGGATATTAGGTGTGAAAATGAGTATTTCCTGAATCCAAAAATCTCTAAATTTAGAAAGTATGAAAAATTTGGTGATGTAATATACAAATTTTCGAAAACATTTAAAAAGACTGAAATTTTTTTTTCTCTGTTTGAAGATCACCTCTACCTCCATGCAATTTCTTCATCATAGCGGTGGATGTAATGCATTAACAAAAAGAAGAATATTTTTAAATAATAGTTGCCAAAAAACCCTAATCAAATTTTGAGAAAAAAATTAAGATAATACCAGTATTTTATTATTATTATTATTTTAAAGCACACCTGGATTTGTTCTGGAAAAAAACTTTACTTTTATTTTATCTTAACTCCTTGAATCATATTCACTACTAGTTCTTACTCCTAACCTTCCACTTCTGGATTTCTCTCGTTTAATTATTTTACCTTACTTGTATTACTGTATTGCACCCTGCCAAAAGTCAAGCTCCCTTTCCCAATTTTACTATTTCTTATTGCCATGTTAGAGCCAAATAAATTCTATAGTGTTTTTCTGCCAAACTCCCATGTATTACAGAACTAGAGGGCTTGGCCCAGGCAGTTCTGTAACAACGGCATCCTGTGATCCTGTGCATTTGTTTTGGGGAACAGACACTAAAATTTCTTTTATTTTATTTGTATAGAAGACCAGGAAATGAGAATTGAATATTTTGTTATTCGCTACCTGAAAAATGAATTAAACGTTAACTAAAAAAGAAAACTAATTTAAATTTTGAGAAAATAAATAATTTGAGTTGACCATGAAATGATTACAAAGGAATTTAAACAAAATCTGCCTTTCGACCTGTAGTATATTTGAGTATTACACCCATATTTGGGTGTTGCGCGCATCCAGACAGAGGAGTTATATATATATATATATATATATATATATATATATATATATATATATATATATATATATATATATATATATGTATATATATATATATATATATGTATATATATATATATATATATATATATATATATATATATATATATATATATATATATATATATATATATATATATCCATAAGGTTAACGACGGTGAAACATACAGGCTAAGGCAGATTCGGGACGGCTATGACATCCATATCAGCAGTGGAAATCGAACCCACGAAACTCCGGTACTGAAAAGCAATGTCTCACTCATTCGGTTTCGGCTAAAGTTCAGCTTCTAATTTCGTTGTTAACTCTTTAAAAATGTAAATTTTGTTTTACAATAAAACATTTTTTCGTAAATCTGTATTGGTATAACTGCGGTAATTAAATTATTTGTCATTTTCTCGTTAACAAAATATTTCTATAATTCTCTCTTGTTTTATTTATTTATTTTTTTTTAAATTATACATTTTCAAGTGGAGGTCGGCATTTTGGGTTTGCTTACAGCATCGAAAATGCTGGAGAAAGCCTTGCTTATAATCAAGCACTATTGCAATAAACAGTCCAAAAATTCCTATACTGGAATATTTTACTATATAAAACCATTGCCGAATTTCCAAACTATTATTTTAGGTTAGATAATAATAAAAAGTTCTCTTGCCTCTATGTTTCCATAAATTACCAATAGGTTTTTCAGTATATTTTTCTCATTTTATTTATATAGAATATAACAAACAACCATCGCTTACATTATTTATTTGAATCACCTGAAGGATGTCAGCCAGAAAAATCACAGAGTAATTATCAGAAAACTAATTTGAATTTTGAGATAACTAATTTGCATTACGAAAACGCTAATTTAAAGTTTGAAAAAAAACGAACACTCTAAGCTCGAATCCAGACATATTGAGAAGAAATTAAACGAACTCGTACCTTGATGTATTAGGTAGTTTTCACGTGAAGGGCACCTAGACGTAAAAAATTCTATGATTTTTATCCCCTATATAATAATAGCCTAAGTTGTCTGTCCGCGAATTTTTGAAGCGGTTGTACCTGGAATGAATACAGGCATCCATATTGGATTTTCATGAGTTAGGGTTAGCAAAATTGAAAGCGAGTTCGAAATCCACCCATCCCCCCTTTTCGAGCGTTTAATGCTATTATTTAATCCTTATCCTTCCTCTTATTCTATACGAAATTCATTCTTGATAGGATGGCAAAGGCGGAGAGTAATATTTAAATTTCTGGACTGTTTCTACTTAAACATTATACTCTGCTTAGTTGGATCACAACGTTCAGGCGTTGTACGCTTGGTAGAATGTCCACCCACTTCGTCGTTCTACTTCTTGGGTTGACGGTTCTATCTCCGACGCAGCCAATTTTTTTTTAATGTCTAATAAATTTAATATTTTCTGCTTTTTCTTTTAAATTCTTATTACGAAAGTTGTTTTATTATTTTTAAAATAAAATTTTACTATTTTTTCAATTAACTTTTTATAATTTTTATTATTTTTATTTTATTAAATTCACGTATTGTTGAACGGATGTCCCTGGCACATAAACATTTCATGTTGTGTATCCTTAAACTTTCTTCTCGTAATGTATATAGCCTAAGTTATCTGCCCATCTGTCCTCGAAGTTATGAAGCTTTTGGACCTGGAATGGATAGAGCATCCATATTGGATTTTTGATCAGTTAGGGTTTGCAAAATTCAAAGCAGTAAAGTTTATCTTTTCCTAAACTATAGATTCGATTCTGAAGTAAATTGGATATTACATAAATAATTTTCTTTTTTATTTGACTTAATAGATTAAGTACATATGTGATAATTTTAATCGATTATTTTTGTTGAAAAGTAATTCTCAGCCAAAAAAACAAACCTTTTTTTTTTTACCTGCCTCATAGGGTTCTTTACAATTCTGGAAAATTAAAAATTTTACTGATCCGTCATATGACGGGCTATATACTAGTGTATAATAATTAGAGCAATATTTATTTCAGTCACAAATTTCATGAATCTAGCTCTTTGCTTTTTTTTTAAGCTACCGAATTCCCAACAAAGCTCCAAAAAGTCGATATTCGACATTGTTAATGGGGATCCAAAGAAAGAGGGGGAGAATCATAAATTAATGTGAATAGTTGTTGGGATAAAGTAACAGTAAAGGAGAAATATTTTTCCAATAAATTAATTTCTGGCATTTTGAATACTTTTAAAAGAAAATGAATCTGTTATTATTTTAGTTTTATTCTATTACTATTTTATCTGTTATTATTTTAGTATTATTATTATGTTTTATATTTTGAATAGTTTATTCAGATTTTTTCTTCCGGAGAGGAAGGCGCGGGTTCTAATTTCATTTTTGCCTGCCTCCCAGAACAATTCCTCTTCAGTTATTGCATTTCCCATGAACATTTTATTAGCTGTTTAATAAACATCGTTTGAACTCTGCGAAGTAAACCAAATACTTTCTCCGTTCCTGAAACAATATGACTGAGTAAACACGAAACGAAATTCAGCCAGCGCGAATAACAAATATGTATTCAGAAAGATGCTAAGGAAGATGAATTTTGCGTTTCATCAGCCTGCTAGAGAAAGCCCTTGCATTTTATCTCCGCAAATAGAATGAAGGGAAAATAAACCTCAAAAAGTACATATTTTCCCTATGAAATCGCTGGCGCTAAACAAATTTTTGAATTACCTTATTTACATTGCTTATAATTTTAATAAATTTGATTTAATTCGAGTGACTGTTTAATAATGAATTACAGATGGAACGTTGATTGTTTATTTAGGAGTATGTATATCTACTCTTAAAACAACAACAATATTTAGCTCGGTGAAGTAGGGCATATTATATTGATTTAGAATCGCGAATACCGACAATCTTAACGACGTTATTTTACCTCTGGAATTTGGATCTTCCTTTATTCTTTATTCTTTCTACTCGGGGTGAATAAATGGTTCATTTGTTTGGGTCGTGTTTGAATAAACGCATGCGCAAATTCAAAAAAGGAGTACTATTCTTTTTGCAGATCTTGTCTCGGATATAATGCTCCGAACGATTACGCATTGTCTCGAATTGTATAAGTCTTTTGTTATAAGCGCCATCTTCCACAAAGCCGCATGTCGGCTGTTATTCCACTTTTTTGGGGGACGAGAAATATCCCTTGCTATTGATCAGGCACATTTTCAGATGAAACGAGGTAAATCGAGTGGAACATAAATGATGACGCTTTAATCTGCTAAAATACAACTACCGACGTTGTTAGCTGGTACAAATGATGGATGTCTTCTTCCTGAAACATTGTGTTAAGAGACTGGGTGAACAGGAGATTCGCTCTTTCATATCTGGTAACGATTCATCCTGTCGTTTAATTGATATGGCTGCTTTATTACATGAAATTAAAAGCATAACGATCATCGTTTGTCTCACTTTCTCTAGACACCCAAAACAATGAAATGAGACAGGAAAAGAATTTATTTTTTAGAAAAAGGTAGTAAAATAAAAGCCATTTCCTTGGATATGATGTATAGCAGAACTGCCGATTGCAACCAATAATAGAGAAATATTTTTCTTTTGACAGAGATGAAAAAGACGATGTCTACAAAAGAAACATCGCTTTCTTCTTCCATCCTACATATTTTCTGAATGGACTCTCTCTTTATACCCATACCTGGTTAAACGATTTGCAATTTAAAGCCCACCCTTTTTTTTTCTCCGCATTGCCCTTTTGACATCCAGTCGATATCTTTTAAACGATTCCGAATCGATTCGTCCATAAACGATTCTACAAAACCAGTTAATGCTTCTGAAAGAAGAAAAAAAAAGAAAAAGAAAATACTAAAACTTTTTCACGCTATTGAGTTTAGAGAAATAATAGATTATTTTGGGGAGTTTGTGTGTGTGGGAGGGGGAAGAGAAGATTTCGCCTCCCCTCTTTCCGAGCCCAATTCTTCCTGTTGGCTTCACTTATTGTACAACATCACTTCATTTGCCAAACCCTAAGCTGGAACTTTTATTAAGCACTGAGCCGAACGCACAGAGCACTTCCCAAATCATTGATTACCGTACCCCCCAAACCCTCCCCCCCCAAGGGAAGAGGAATTATCCTCTGTTCTACTTCCCCCCTTTCCCCCCTGTTTCCCCGCAGCTGCTGCAGTAATTTGGAACAATCTCTCTCTCACTTCTCCCCCTTTACCCCACCCACGTCTCTCTCTCTTCTGAGCCCCCTTCCCTCCCCCACATCCTTAGGGAGGGGAGGGACCAGGGCAAGAGATAATTACAAAATCGATCCTTACTTGTCTCTGGCGCATGCGTGGTGTTGCAAGGATAGCTGTGCCCCAGATCATCGAAGCGTCAGATATGCTTTACTGCAGAGAACCTCTTGTGTTAACCTTTGTGTTAGCCTCAATCCGAGCAAGTCCGATTCTGGAGGGGACAACATTTTTCAGCAATTAAATATGGCGAATAATTTATTTCACGAGAAAATGCGTTTACACGACACTTTTCCCGTCATTTGTGAGGTCATTGGATACATTACACATTCAAAACATTTTTTTTTCAATTTCTGATTTTCAAAGATTTATTTTTAAAATAAGTGTCTTACAGTAAACTCAAAATGTTCATGTTTAAAATTATGTGATCGTACTTTTACTCATTGAAACTCTACAACTCAGCACCTTCTCACGTACGTTAACAAATTCTAACTTAGAAGCCGTGATCTATTGCAATCGGAGGCACCAAAATATGTGGAAAAAATAAAAACTTTCATTCCATAGAACAGTATAGAATCTCTTTCATTAGTTTTTGTTCGATGTTTTTTATTCTATCTATAACTCAATCACATCTTAACGGTTTCTTGTAGTTTTATAATGCATTAAAAGAAGGCTCTGATATCATATATAGCTGAGGCGTTGACCTACCATAATATGTGCAAATAAATAACACTCTCGCGTTAAATCTTGATGTAATAGATGTAAATGCTTCAAATTATTAAAAAGAAAGTAATATAAAATTTGACATGCATGTACAAAACCCAGCAACATTCGAAACATGCCAATATTTGTTTAAAACACATATGAGGAAATGTAGAATAAAAATTTTCGGGGGATCAGTTGAAGTCTTTAGAAGCAGAAAAGATATGAACTGCTGTTATAGGTAGAAATTTTAGAGTACTTGAGTCAGATACCAAATACCCAGTTATAAAGGTAAGTCCTAGCTCTGATTGAATCATTGCATCAAATGTAATAGACCAGGGCTGGCCAACCTGCGGCTCTTTGAAGGATTGTTTGTGGCTCTCTATAAATGTACACGAGTTCCCTTTTCATTTTTGTGTTATTATATTTTAAAAAATTATTACATCTCATGGAGCTCCGGCAATGCTGGGTAAAACAATAGGTCTTATTGGGCTTTTAAGAGATGATTCTCAAATTCCACAATTCATACCGATTCACTGCATAATTCACCGAGAACATCTCGCTACAAAATATTTAAAATATCCTCATTTTATGAAAACAGTGTAACACATTGTAAATTACATTCTCTCTAATGCAAAAAACATCGACAAGTCAAAAATTTCCTTGAAAAATTAAAAGACGAAGAACTTCCAAATGACATTTAATAAATATAATTTCTGTAAAAAAAAAAAAAAAAAAAAAAAATCTAATACCTTTTTTGCACACCTTTTATAAATACGTATTTAATTGCTTTTCGAGAAAAATTTCAAATTTTGGAAAATGGCTGAGAATATCAAGTAGCTTGGCCGCTCCTGAAATAGACTATATTATTTATTAGAGTGCTCTAAAAAAAAAAAAAAAAAAAAAAAAAAAATTCTTTACGATGCAAATTAAAAAATACATAGATAAATATTTAAGATATGGTAAGCCTGGAGAGATGTTAACAAAAAGGAAAAACCGGTATTTAACACTTACTGGCATAAA
This sequence comes from Pardosa pseudoannulata, assembly GCA_032207245.1. Lineage (NCBI taxonomy): Eukaryota > Metazoa > Arthropoda > Arachnida > Araneae > Lycosidae > Pardosa > Pardosa pseudoannulata. Next base: position 185,484,050 of record CM063505.1, on the reverse strand, counting down.
GTTGCATATCTACAACATACAATAAAATAAAATGTCATTTAATCAGTGAGACTTTATAGATCGTTTTACTGATCGTTGCTATTCCACAGCTCTGTGGCCACTGGAATTTGTTCGTACAGTCTTCAATAAAATGGTAATACTAAGTTGGAATTTCATACCAAAGTTTCATTTATCTCTGGATCTTTTCATATTATTATTTCTAAAATATAAACATTAAGTAAGTAAATTTCCAAAAGATTAAACTTTTGGAAGCAGAATTTTTACTTTCAAATTCATTACGAATAGATAATTTTTGTGAAAAAAAATTAACAACATTTTTGAGAAATATGTAGTATTTTACTTGTTATAAATATGATTTTCTGGCAATAAATTACTACTTTCAATGTTATATATTTTTTTTTAAATTCACTTACTTCAGGTGATGTATTCTAACATCCGTATATATATATATATATATATATATAAGAAAAATTCTCAGGGGTTTTCAAAACTTAAATCAAGGGCTAAAAATTCCAGCGTCATTTTGAATTCCCCTTTTTAATCCCTAACCAAAATTGACCACTGGGGCTACAGTTTACGCCCTCGGAGAAGGGGCTTGATGGGAAGTCCGTCTCATTATATATATATATATATATATATATATATATATATATATATATATATATATATATATACATATATACACATATATACATATATAAATCGGATTACTTGAGATACAAAGAGTTAAATTACAGATGAGTAACGTGCAACCTTTAGACACATTAAATATGCGGCTTGAGTTTTTTGTGCGAACTTTATAAAGGTTAGTTCTTGTAGTTATTAAAATTTAATTACATAGACTACGACAATTTGAAAATTAATAGATTTGTGTTGTCGATATGTGTTTTTATAACTTAATAATATTTCTTTCTATTGCATTTCTTTATAATGTGACTGACTTTTAAAACCTTTTTACTTTATTTATTTTTATTTGAAGAAGTATATAAGTTTGTAGTTCATTGAAAGTTAATTAAATATTAATGTTCTAACAAGTCATTACCGTAATAAGAATACATCAATATTTCATGTTAAGTAATAAATAATTGACTTTAATGTTTTATGTGTTTTTTTCTATATAATGCAATAATATAATAAAACCCTACAGAAACCATAATAATTTCACAAAAGTCGCATGTGTATAGTAACTTATGCAAGGTCTTATATTACTACCTAATTTAAATGTAGCCTTTATGTTAAAAAGATTCCCACCTCTTGTTTAAGGACAACTAACTAACTTCATAATTAATTAACTTTTATTAGTTACGAAGGTAAATTAAGAGGGAATGTGAAGATAATTAAAAGCGGTAAAACTTTAAAATTAAATGAAAAGTGAGTAAATAATGTAGGATGGCCCTGTGGCCAAGTTTATGAATGCAGAGAGGCAAGATGATACTTTTTAATAGTATCTAGCCTGAAATAATAGTCTGGCAGTTTGGAAATCGTTTCATTAGGTAAAGTATTAAGTCTAGTATATGAATTTATTGTCTGTTTAATAAACATTGCTTCATTGTAAGCAGGGCCAGCTCTAGAATTTTTGCTACTGTAGGCAAATTGAAAACTAACGTATCCCACTTAAAAACTTACAATTATTTTTAAAAAATAAAAAGAGAGATTGATAAAAGCACCCTGTTAACCATAAAGTGACAAATAATTTAACTGGTACAGATTTACAGAGAAATGTTTTAGTATGAAATAAAATTTACATTTTTAATGCGTTAACAACTACGAACTTGTAAGCCGAATGATGGCCGAATCCTAATGGGTACGGCGCTGCTTATCAGTATCAGAGGGATTCGATTTCCACTTCTGGCATGGATGTTCGCAAGTGTTTCGAATGTGCTTTAAGCATCAGATCTCATTCTTTTTACCGCTTCGTGTAGCCAAAAAAGTAGACCGTGGTACTTCATAGTCAACCAGCTATCCAAAAAATAAAACTAGTACTAGTAGAAAATATTTTTAGAGATAATTTAAGTATACTTTTAAAAAATAAACAAAACTAATACAACTATCTTGAAGTCTAAATTTAAAACAAAACAATCGTTTTTGATGTTCCTTTTCTGTAAAATCACTAATAACTTCTTACAGATTTAATTTATTACTGAACTAACTATTTGATGGTCAACATTGCTAATCCATTAAGAAAATTTTCATCAAACTTGATTTAAATTGTTTTTCATTATTTTACTTGCGGAAAAGTTCTTTTGGTAGTAGCAACAATTAGGAGCAACGGCTGCAAAATTCTTAAAGCAATGCTCAAATTCGTAAAAATTTTAAGGTAAATAGGGAATTTAAGAACGTCGACTGGTTCTTGTTAAAAGTGTTTGCCGCTCCTAAATTTTGCTATTATGCAGTCGCCTACATTGCCTACCACATAGGGCTATCTCCCTAAATGTGGCTCAAAATACTCTATGTAGGAAAAAGCATTCGTCATGTTTGCCATATTAAAAAAAAAGTTCAAAATTCTTTTTCTTAAATTTCAGCTTTTTTTAATTTTTTGCTTGCATAGCTCCTAGTCCCGAATACAGAAAAAAAGTATCCGGAATATCTATATCTGTTCACTGATATGAACAACATCTTGGGTGGGGGGAGGTATTTTTCAGGACATTATCGACTTTCTTCAATGCATGCGTTCGACATCCCTACTGTATTTTTCTCACATTGTCTTTCGGGCAGGGAAACTTTAACCGGATGCCGAAAATTACATCTCGTTTCCTGCAGACATAAGAGAATCCATTCCTACACAGTATGCGTTATGCATTTTCAAGTACTTCACGATAGGTCTGGAAAAGTAAAAATTTGCTGAAGGAGGCGTATTCTATTTTTTTTTTTTTAACCTTTAAGGTAAATTTTCTTTTTCTCATTTGAATATGCGGGTAGATCATAAAACTTGTAATTCGCGATTCGCCTAAAATTCCCGAGGTAATGAGGCTCATATCCCATGAAAAGAAAAAATAATTTTTTCCCTACGTTATTATAATTTTTTCTGATAATTTTCCAAGCGTGGCTAAAAATATGACCATTAAAATGAAAAATACATAAAATTTTTCCGAGAAAAATTTTAAGCATATTTCAGGGAATTCTCAGATATGAAGTTGAAAACTTGACTAATGAACAGAAAATAATTGTTAATTGAAAACTAAGAAATTATACAAACCTCCCTTATTTGAAGATTTAGAAGAAGTTATCTAGAACATATTTTATTTTTTGTTCCATATACAGTCCAGTGTAATTTATTTAACAATTTGAATTTATTTATTTATTTAAAAATCATGATGAAATCCTACAGTTTTTTTTTTCTTGCAATTTTTTTTTTGGATTAAAATAAAAAATTATGGCAAATGTTTGTTTTCACTTCATATCATATATTACTTATATTATGAACGGAAAATTGCAAATATTTTGTTAATTTTAATCCTTGAGTAAATCTTCGGAGCAAAGAAAATGTGTCCCTTACTTTACGAAAACTGTTATAAAAGCTAAATTTTTATATTACGAATAGGAAAACTATATAATGCACATATAACTTTTTCTTCTTTTTTTATGACGAAATTTGTTACACATTCAGTTTTAACGTAGTAACAGAGTACTTACAAAATGCTTCAAAAAACAAATTTAAGAAAAAAAAGCTAAGTTTTATATACTTATAAACCTGTTATTCAATATTTCAAAAAGAAAAATTCAAATTTAAAGTCTACTTATATTAAATTATTCAATTTTACAGGGTAATATTCGTAGTTTCTTTTATTTAGAGTCTAATACATAAAACATATATTTTAAGAGTGAAGATTGAAAAGGAGTCCCTTACTTGTAGGTGTCCACTATCGAAATTTAGCCCTATAGTAAAGGAACAATATGCCAGACGACACGACACTTTCACTGACAGCCGAAAAAAATGATCGCGGGAACGACAAAGGATTTGCCGCTACTCAGATGTAGCCGCTAAGAATTCCAGGGACCCCTGGCTTTGCAGCCGATGATTGTTTAAGCCGGACCAATCCAGTCGGTCAAAGGTGAGGTCATCGCTAGGTGACCCAATAATGAAATTGTGGGTGAGGCGCCTCTCTTAGAGGCCCCTCCCCTAGAAAGAGACGAAGAAGATTTTTTTTTTTTTTTTTTGGAGAGAAGTTAGCTAGCAACCAGCCAATTCAGAGGTCGCCTTGACCAGTCTCTCTACCGGAGAGTTTTTTTGCTATAATCCCACCTTGGGATCTTTTCTTTAAGGAGTAGCCCGCATCGGCTAACTCGGAGGTCGCCTCGACCAGTCTCTCCATCGGAGAGTTTCATTTAGCGAAATCCCGTCTTGGGATATATCTCTTGCTGAGATTGAAGCGATACCCTGTGCTTTGGGTTTCCGTATTCTAATATAATCCTCTTCAGGATTGTTTGCTGTTCTTCAGAACTAACTGTGCTAGATCTCCTACCTGTACTTCAGTGAACTTTCGAGAGAGCTACGAATTGTTTCTTCCGTCTAATCACCCATATTTCGGCAGAGACTGAATTTAGTTTAGGTACCCGTCTTTACTCAGGCTTACGTGTACTAATCACTTACCTGTGATCGGATTATTTTTCTTTATAGTTGTGAAATGATGTATATAGCAGAAGTGTAAATAAATCCATTAATCAAGATACACCTGATTCTTCCTTGTGTCACCTGAAACAGGGACCGGATACGTTACAACATATACATTCCAATGAAAATATTCTTAACTTATTACTAGGAATATTAACCCCTGTTATTTAATTTGCCCTTACTTGCTAAGAAAGAACAAACAAAAGAACCAAGTTGAAAAGCAGTTCTGTAGTTTTAAGGAAAAAAAAAACGAAATCCAACGTTATGGAATTTTACATTTATTGGGGATCAAAACGCATTGGTCAACCGATTGTCTTTACAGTGCAACAGCTCTGAGTAAAATTCTCCAAGAATATCATGTGTTTCTATCAGACTTTGATAGATCAACAATTTTTTTTTGGGGGGGAGGGGGGTAAGAGTAAACTTTGATTATTTAAGCTAGCTCGTAAATATGTCACCATATTTATTGAGGATGAAAACATTGGGCTACCGACCGTTTTTCTGGTGCAACAGCTCTGCATAAAAAGTTCAAGAATATAAAGATCTATCGTCGATGTCGATCCCACTCGAGAGAATATGTAATTATGTTCTCATGAGACTAAAGATGGATGAGCAGTTTACAGGAGGCAAGAGTGAACCTTAATCATTTAAGTTAGCTTGAACATACTCATGCAGCGATTTAATTGTTGCAGAAGAGACATCCTCTTCGTGGGGCAGTTTAAAAATGTGGCCCAAAAATTAGCAATTATTCTATCGTTAGTTTTGAGAGATGGGTAAAAAGAACACTACCTTATCTGACATTTTATGGCTGGGAAATAAGGTATCAAAATGAGAAAGGGAAAAAGGAGAAATTTGGATATTTATTTTAAATGCAATAATTAAGATATATTACACACATACACACACACACGTGTGTGTGTGTAATGAGACGGACTTCTTGATGGGTGGTTGCAGTCATGGCCATAAAAATGGTACCGTTTCAGATAAAGACCTTTATTAAGATAACGTTGAAGGACGGGTTTCTACTTCATCATAGGGGCAGGACAAATTGAAGGGTCAGCTAGCATGAAGTTCTATGTACAAGACACTTAACACCTGGGTCAGCATCTGTTGGAAAATATCTCTAAAAAAATCTGTCTCCGACAGCATGTATCTCCTTTTTATTTGGAAATTTCCTAAATTGTTCGCTAGGGCCATGTAGCATTATAATTGGCCAGGCCCCTTTTCTGAGGGCTTAAACTGTAGCCCCAGTGGTCAATTTAGGTTAGGTGTTAAAAAGGGGAATGCAAAATGACGCGGGAAATTTTAACCCTTGATTTAAGTTTTGAAAACCAATGAGAATTTTCCTTACACACACACACACACACACATATATATATATATATATATATATATATATATATATATATATATATATATATATATATATATATATATATATATATATATATATATATATATATATTGAGAGAGAGAGAGAATATATTGCCTGATTATAATTGAATCTAACATATATTACACTTTTCATCTGAATATAATAAAAAAAAATTTTTTTTCGTGTATCGGGAATCGCAACTACTTTTATATGCAAAGATTTTTTTTTAAATTGTGTTCGAACAGTAAAACAAAATAATTGTTTAAAAATGAAATATAAAGTTAATACAATGCAATTTTGAAATTTCAATTCTTGGATGTAAGTAAATCCACAAATGTGATCAGCAAAGTAATTTTATTACGAAAAATAAAAATTTTATCATCAACGTAATTTTATTATCACGAGCAGAAAACCATTTTGTAATTGAAAACAACGGAATTACTTAAATTCCGACGGTAAATATTTATAATATTCCGTGATAATAACCGAATCTAATTTATTTGACGCTTTTTAACTCAATGTATTAAAGAATTTTTAATTCGAATGTTGATGCTCACAGTTGTTTTCTTTACGAAGGCTGTTTAATTTGTTTTATCGGAAAAACAAAATAATTGTATGAAAATTAAAATATCTATATTATACAAATTAATTTTGGCATTTGGATTTTTGGACTTAGAATTTTTGAACAAATTTGGTCGATAAAGTAATGGCATTAAAAAGCAGAAATTGTATTATCCCAAACAGAAAATCATTTATAACCGCATGCAATTTATTTTATGTTTTTCATCCTAATTAGTTATTTGAATATTAATAATTACTTGTTTTCATATACAGGAGTTTTAATTTTTGTTCTACTGGTAAAATGAAATAATTGTATCAAATTAAAATACAAATATTAATACAAAGAAGTTTCAACGTTAGATTGTTAGGTGTAAAAGAATCAACAAACTTTATCGACGGAGTAATGTTTTTTCTGTATAATATAAACACAATAAATAATAAATCTGCAAGAATCGCTTCGGAATTTATATTTTCGTTAGAGGTCTATAGACAAATATGCATTTGGCCCCTAAATTCAATTATTTTCATTTCCCCAACTCTTATATGTTTACTTGTTTTTATTTTACTATTCTCTATTTTTTAACTGAAAATTAAAAACATCTTTAGCTTAGTGCTCTGAACTATATGTCAGTGAGTTATTTTATCATTTTAAAACAAAGAAGATAACGAGTTACTTTGCATTTCTGTTAATTCTAGTAAAATATAATCTTGGTTATTTAATATGCGCTTAATAACGTATTTTTAAAATATGCTAAAAAGGTTAGGCAAAACATCATATCATGTTTGCATTAACTATTTTGGAAATCAAAAGAAAATTGCTCCAAAAAATCGGCAACTGACTGAATCTACAAAACTGGGACTGTGGTTAAACAAAGAAAAAAATATAAAAAATAATAAATGCTTTATATTTTGTATGCCTATAAAATACTTGAGTTAAAACTAATTATTCCACTCTTAGTTTCGTAGTCAATCCTCTTTAGTTAACAATATTCTTTTTTTAATTAGCAGTTGGCTCCATATGTTGAAAAAGAACTATTTAGGTGCGATATGTTGGATGAAATTCAATTTCCCTAGAAAAACAATTGTTGAAAATAGAGTAAAAACAAAGTTTTTGATATGCTGAATTTTTACTTTTCTCATCCGACTTCCTTTCGTATTTTCAGGAGTTGAATTTCAAAAAATAATTCCTTAACTGCCTACATCGTAATATTAACCTGCATTGCCAATTTTCATTTTCTAACTTCAACCGTTTTAACTATGCGTGATTCTGGCATGGACTCAAATAATGACAGAAACAAAAACTCTACTTTTTGAATCTTTTTCAGACCACTTTCTAAACACGCCCGTAACCGATATAGCACTGCTGACACAAACTGAAATTTTCTGAAAAATCGGTGAAGTAGTTATTGAGTCTGTAGATTATACACATATACACATTCATACATACATTGCCTTTTATTTATAAAAATATGCTAATTGTTTTACTCAAACAATATGAAATAATTTCTACCGAAGCTTATTGGAAATAATATCCCTCACTGGTTAAATACAATTTAAATCCCCCCCCCCAATTGCATGATCTGAGATTCACCCTTCATGCTCCTTGAATAAAATCCGAATGCATACACCGGTGCAGATTAATTGGAGAATCGTCATCTTCGAAGTTTGTGGGTCTGGAATCATTAGACAAAGTTCTAATCTTCTGATAGGAATAAGCTGCTATATGTATGCCTTCGAGGAAAGTTGTTGGGGCTAATGACTTTGAAGACTTCAGAAATTTCCACCTGTTGAGACAACGAGTGTAATGCAGTCAATGACATGTGTATTTAATGGGAATCTGCATACCTACCTGTTAGTGTAGCTCGGAAAAATAAGTGGAAGCAAAACAAACCGAATAAGGACAGATATTAAGTAATAATTAAAAGTAAATGACTATGTCGTAAGCTACTTCTGCATTCCGGAGATAAGAGAGAGCTTAGTGGTGGGAGCAGAACTAAGCTTACCCTTGTTTACAACTCGATTGTGATTACGAAACCACTGATTTCTTTCAATTTTTGCTTACTTCATACTCTTAACTTTGATGGATTTGCATTGATTTTTTTTAACTTTGTCTGGGGCAAAGGCTTTATCCTGTATAATTCTTAGCAATAAATACAAGATTCACCCCATAAGTATTCATTTTTTGGTAATCTGTTCTTTCAAAATAAAGTAAAGTTACTTAGTATTCCTGTGAAAGGAAGGCATTATCGCACAGTTTGAACGATATACTTATAATGAAAAAGGTTGCAAGGCCGTAGGCAAGGGGGAGATTTGGGGGACAGATCCCCTCTCGAAATTCTAGACCATTTCGTCAAAAGAAGATGTTCCACGTGTGTGTATGTGCCATCTGCCTAGCTGTATAACAACATTAAAATATAAATAAATATAATAATAAAAACCCCACACTCTTTTGCATATCCGCTGTCCAAAAATTTGACGTTTTCTCTATATTCTGCTATATTTTGCCTCGTTAGGAAGATAATGTCATCAAATCTCTTTAATTATTTTAGTTACAAATGGATAATTGTCATATCTCCTCCATAACTTAATATCTTAATTTTGTTTTACTGAATTATTATTCACAAATAACAATGTTTTTCGTCTTTGGTCACCCCTTCCCGGAAAACAATTTCTGGCTACGGCCCTAATCGGTGAATGTTCTTATTAAACAAGCCTCAGGATTTAAAATTCTCTAAAAAATCTCAATTATTAGCTTAAAAAATACTAAAGAAGAGTTGAAATAAATCTTTTGATGAATATATACAAGAAGATATTTTTATATGCTACACTGAATGTATATACCACGCCCCTTGTCAACAGTTAAAAGTCTTATTCTATAGTTGGTCTATGTATTTCAAAATTTATTTTAACTCCATTTTAAATTCAGTAAATTAAAATAGCTATACACTATTTATGTTTAAATACCCTTGCAAGAGTCAAAGATGCAGCAGTGGTGAAACTTAAACCTATGAAGATGTTCCCCTATATATTAAATGCTTATCTATCTCGGATTAACCTCCCCCTCCGTCTCCCAAGAATTGGCAACTTCAAAACTGATATAGTTCAAATTCTATTCAAGTTACAAATGTGATATTGTAAAACTGCTTTGGAGGGTTTTAGTTACAAGAACAAATTTTAATTCTATTTTCCCAGCAACTAAAGTGGATGTTTCAAATAAGCGATTTTTCAGTTTTAATTATTGAAAACATTTTGCCCAATCTTGAAGACAAATTAATTTTGACAAATCCTGAAGCTAAACTAATTTCAACTGTTCTCTTATTCAAAGAAACAAATAAAGGAACATGATACACTCTCAAAAATGTTTTCTTTTAAATTTTAAGCATTACAGTAAACATCGTAATTGTTTTGTATTTTAGAATCAGTTTAAAACATTTACAGGTATTTTACAAAGTAAAGTTGCTCAAACAGTTATTTTAATTGAATTTAAATTTTTTAAAACTTTTAATTATTTGAAAACTGTTATAACTTTTTCATTTCTACTACTGATTTTGCTCCTACAACTTTATTTGAGATCTATTATTATCTTTTACACAAGACTACATTTGGATTCTCGGCTATCTCAAAAATTATATTTTATAAAATAGAATTTCTGTCAATTACAGTGAAAAATAATGATACCAATTTCGCCAATATATTTGTATGCAACAAAATAAAGCAAATTAACTAATTTCTTCCACAGTTTTATTCTATACATATAACCCGAAAATCCACGAATAAGAAATATAACACTTGTATTTTATATATAAAATAAATAAATAAAAGACGTTTTGGTATTTCGAATGCACGGAATTCGAGGTGAAACAAACAAGGAAAAGCATTTTAAAGCTTTCATTTGTTAGGAAAAGTGCGTATGTAATAACTTATGATAAAATAGTAAAAGTATGTAAAATTAAATAAAATGATGTAAATTTTTGAAATATTGAAAATACATATTTAAAATTGTGCATGTAAGCTTAGGAATGTCAGATCTATATTTTAAGGGAAAAAATCGATTTAATCATATTTGGGGTACTATATAAACTTAAAAATATTTTAAATATGCTTAAATTACTAAATATTAAATTTTTTGAAAACAAATTTATAAAAATTGCAGAAATTATTCATACACAAAACAATTTCTATATAAGCGTCCATTTGAATGAAAATATTCCTAATAAAATATGCAAAAGTAAAAGATTTAAGAATTCCGTGGCTCTTATCTGTGGGTTCTGGAACTCAATCGAGGATGCATTTGATCCGAATATTCCCACGAACTCTGAAACCCGAGTCACAAGCACGCCAACTCAGCACGCACCAACAATTGGTCCACTCTGGAATTTCTCGAGCTTTGACATATATCTTTAGAAATTTGAAAAGACGTATTCTTTGATGTGGTCTGCCAAGTTACGGACTGTAATTTCAACTGCATAGTTGTTAACAAAAGAAGGTTTTTCATTTATAGGCCTTATACCGACAACACACACACACACACACACACACATATATATATATATATATATATAATGTATCAAAATTACTATACCTAAAATAGCTATATAAAATTCTCCTTTCTCCCTTCTCATTTTTAATACCTAATTTTCTAACCGTAAAATGTCAGATTTAAAGGAGTGTTCTCCAATTTAAATTGTTTTTACCCGTCTCTCAAAATTAACGCTAGAATAAATGCTAATTTTCTGTTCACTGGACACATTTTTCGGTTGTCCCTGGAAAACAGTTTCACTTTCCAATAAATAAACTGCTGTGTGGATTTTGAACTAACTTAAATGACCAAGGTTCATTCTTGACTCCCAAAAACCACTGAATAATCTTAAGTCTCTTTTGAACAAAATTACGTGATCTCCCTCTGTGGGACACGAAAATGTATTTTCTTGTTGCATTCGATGCAAAACTCTTGCCTTGTAAAGACGGCCTGTTAGCATTTTCATTTTTATCATAAAATAATTTCCCAATGTTGGATTTCGCTTTCTTTAAAGGCTGTACGACTGCAAATTACTTACGTATTCTATTTGCCCAGTTAGCCGGGTAGTTTAAATAATAGGGTATAATTTACCGTGTTATCGGTGAAAGAAAATTTCCCTATTTGCATATATATATATATATATATATATATATATATATATATATATATATATATATATATTGTAACGAATTCTCGTTACATTAAATTCCTAATACAGACTTAACTATAACCGTAAAAAAGACAGCATAATGTAGTAGAATAGCAACCGTGCCTTTTGTGAGCATTTGAAGTAAGCTCTTCTTTACCTAGGGAAAGCACGTTGTTTCGCGCAGAATGGGATGCTGAATGGAGGATTATTGACACCGAGGAAAATCTCAATTATTCTGTGGGAGAAATCCATTAGGACGCTGTTCGCAGTGTTAGTTTCAATGGCATCCCGAAGAAAGAGTTTCACACGACAGCAATGCTCTACATTGTACGGGAGGCAACAATATTTTACTATCTTGTTCTCCAAGGGTTTGTCCACAGACAGCGACTAATGATCGGGCGAGTTTGCTCGCGATTACTGCAACTTCCCTGGCACCTGCGAGAGAGTCTACAAGCGCTTTTCCCACGACGTCATCAACCAGCTGTCCGATCAGCTGAGATGGACATTCTTGCGGTCAGACGACTATATGAGAAGAGCAGAGTTCGAGGCAGGGAGCATTTTTGACCGATCGAGCCTGCTGTGAACTAACTCGGCCCCAGAACTTCGAGGGAACGACTGAGAGAGTCCTCACCCCCCCCCCTTTTTTTCCTCCTAGGAAGCTGTTTCCTGCATCAATCATTTTTTTTTCATTGTAGATATTCATCGTTTCATCTGTATTTATCATAACTTCGATATTGTGTTTTTAAATAAATCTCATAGTCGGTACGTAGGCCTCCGCTATCCTTTTTCGGGCACACTTAGAGCCCCAGTACGCTACAGTATATATATATATATATATATATATATATATATTATATATATATATATATATATATATATATATATATATATATATATATATATATATATATATATATATATATATATATATATATATATCAAGGTTGTTCGGTTTTTGAAATGTGGCCACTTTATCTGGTTCTAACCATAGTTTTATTCCTTATGTCAAAATCCTGCTTGACAAAAGAGTTAGAAAACTTCTAAATTTTTTTAAATTACGGTTATAAATTAGGTATCATCAAGCTATTGACTGTTATATATTATTTATTATTAATCAACTATTCAAACATTTTTTTTCAGAGTACTATTTTACCTTGAAAATTTATTACTTAATTTAAGGATTTTAATACTAATTAGCTATAATTCAGTGACTATTTACTATAGACATATCAATACGTTAAAGCCTTTTAAAGTATTTTGATATGACATGAAAATGTCATATTTATACTAAAAATATTTTATATTCATTTCCTCATCCTATTTTAGTGATTTTTTAAAAGTTGAGAAATCCTGCAATACGGTGGAAAGATATTGCTATTTGTGAAAAATTGTAAGGCCAGTGGCGTTGGGGTAGAGCTTCGTGCTACTGTACACTAGTCTGGGGTTCGATCCCCGGGCTGGCAAGGCTGACTCAGCCTATAATGTCTTTAGTGAGTAGCTAGATAAATTGAAGGACGAGCAAGCTTGGGAACTAAATACTGGGGTTTTCGAGTACAGTTGACCACCTAACTGGGACATACCCAGATAGCATGCATACTTGCAGCAAGTTTGATTTTTTCTGGATAGTATCTCGTCATAACAAATTTGACGCGTCAAACTTGCAAAACTCTTACAAGTTAGACGGAGCATAAAGCGACCACTTTTTTGCAACTCAATTTTGCTGCAAAACTGTGGCAATTTTGTCCTGACAAACTTGAAACAAGAGAAATTCAAATCATTGCATGAGAGTTAAGATAACGATAGCACCCTCAAATGTTTCCCGGACAATGCAAAATAATTAGATTTTACGATTTGTTTTCCTTATGTTAAAAAGTGAAAATTATTTGCATTGTCTCCGTAGCGGAGCCCTCGACTTTGAAGACAAATTTTAAATGGCTCCGCTCCGAAGCCGTCGAATGCAAAAGGTTAATTATCAAGAAATTATAATTACCAATGAATTTTTAAATATTTATTCAGAATTATCTAAAATTTTAGTCTTTCCAAAAGTATAAAAAAAAAAACTCTTTACATATAGTATTTACCCCAAGCAAAAAGTTTTTTTCAAACGGGAGGGTTTTTTTCCAACCCTGGTTTTCAAAGAACTTGTCGCAAGTTTGATATGACAAGTTGGCGTCAAACTTGCACGACAAGTGTATTGTAACTGGCATGACAAGTTTGCAGTAAGTTGGAGGTATGGTGACTTCGAAGTTTGCGTAGACTTACTGCAGTCTTGTTTCAAACTTGCCGACTTGTCATGCTAAACTTGCTGCAAGTTTGCTGCAAACTAAATTTGCTATCTGGGTATGCTCGGCACCCCAAGGCCCTTGATCTTGAAAATATAGATTGCCACCGTAGATGGGTCTCAAGTTGGGCTGTAGAGCCAAGTAGTTTAGAGTTGTGTGTGTGTGTGAAGAATTTAAAATTAACATTCCTGCTTCTGAGTTTCTTAATAAGATTTTTCTTTTATCTTGTGCACCAAGTTCAGCTTCCATTGAATGAGTTTTTATTTTTCTTAACTCTGGACATTAAAAACTTCGAAATCAGTTAGGCATTGATAAATGCTCACAATTATTAATTTGTTACCAAATATTACATAATAATTTTGATCCTGAATACTAAAAGATTATATATTTAGTAATAGTTTATCATTATGTTGATGGATCATCATTTATTTTCGAATATCAAATAGTTGACTAAAATCTTATATATAAGTATAGAAAGAAATCTGGAAGGGGGTTGAGAGTCAAACGTTTAAAAATCCTACGAACGCAAGCTCCAGGAGTTGAGGGTAAAGCCACGATGTTCCTTAGTGAAAATTCTTATCTGATCGTTCTATGAACAGTTCTTATTTCCTCTGCAACAATTTACTGGTAAACCATGCGAGCGGTAGTTACGCAAGAGGAAATCTACCTGCCGGTTCCGAGGGGAAAAAAAGATTGCTATTTTCGTACTTTACTATCTGTGCAAGCGGATAGAACGCTGTGCTCTATATATTTGACGAAAAACATATGTAAAGGTATTAGGCAGTTATGCATACAGCCCTGAATATGTATAGATATAAATATAGTGTAAAATAGTCATGTGCAAGTGGGGGGCACGCAGGCATTCGGTGTTAAACATTTAAGATAAAGACTCAAACATGCCTCATCAGTTAGTCTCTCTCTCTTTCCCTCTCACACACACATATATGTTGACACAAACAATTTTGAGGCATGATGAAATACATTGATAGCACAAACTCGGACAATGCTAATTATTATCTCTGAGTTACAAATATTCTACTTTAAGACCGCTTTGCATTTCGTACTGCTAATTGCATTAGTTGCAACTTAAATGCTAAAGTATAATGAGATTTCATCTGCAACATACTCGTACGGTGTCACAAAAATACTCATTTCTTTTTAAAAATGAATGTGAGTATACGTAATTAAATTGTAAAGCTTAACGAGATTCTTCTCCAACTTACTCGCACGGTGTCACAAAATACTTTTTTCTCATAAAATGATGGTGAGTAAACGTAACTAAAATGTTAAATCTTAACGTGATTCTTCTCCAACTTACTCGCACGGTGTCACTCTTTTCTTATTATGAAATGAAGAATAAAAAAATACAATCCCTTGTATAAAACCTCTGAAAAAGGAGGAGATGTAAAACACGTTCAGTTTTTTTAGCAGTAAAATGACCGCTTATTTGCTTTTTAAGTATACAGATGACACTGTCTTTCTCTATTAAGCAGTAGGTCCCTGTTTAATTGGTCCTCAAAATGGAAAAAAATAAATCACTGTATATTAGAGTAATTGAGATAAATAAAAATTTATTTCAGATTTTCTGTATGTATAATTTGTTGAACAGAAATTTAAAAATCATTAAAATTCATTCATATGATACAACTAATTTATTTTTCCTTTCTTTAAAAATGAAATGGAAGTAGTACAGCAAAATTTGTCAAATATTTAATTTGTTACACATGTATTTTTATAGAAATAGATATCCAAGCACTGATGGGCGAGTGGTATGGAGAAGCAGAATTCGTCATTAAATGTCTCCAAAGCACGACGCTTATTGGCCCAGCGGAACAAGAAGACAGATTCGAAGCATTTTAGATCGAAAGGCGCGATTAAAATGTAAGCATGAATTGCTTTGAATGGTTCATTGCCTTCTTCTAAGTGTGCAGAATACTGAAACCAAGAGGAAAGATCTGGTGGCATTTACTCTTTATTTTTTTTCTAACAGGTTTTTGTTGGAGTGAATATTCAAATGAGGAGATGTGTCTGGATCTTTTTGGCATAGCTATGTCTCCTTTTTCTCTGGTTAAGATTTATAATAATCATACTTTGAGACTCTACGCTGATCATTTGCAAATTTAAAAAATGAATGCCGTGTGCACAGGAATTAACCTCATATATTTAATAAAATATGTATATATTAAGTAAAGTTCCAAACATTAAAGATTTGTGTAAAATAACGTAAATGTTGAGTTATTTTATTAATTAATACACTAAAGCGTAATAAACGTACAAAAACTTTTATTTAAACATAAAAATCCGAATTTTGCTTCTCATTAACTCTTTTCTACCTATTTCACTAAATGTACGCTTAGCAAACATATAATGCATACATCACACAATGTGTCATATACTTTTCAGATACGTATCCTATACTGTGATACGTATTTGCAACATATATGACACACTGTGTGCTGTATGGGGAAAATAATAAAGGGATAAATCCTTTAGTATGTTCAGAAGAAAAATCATACTAAAATTTCTAAATACAGTGGAATACCGATCTATCATTTCCACATTATTTGTTTTTCAACATTCGCATCCGGTTTGAGTAATATGATTCGAACTATCCTCATAGAACCAATACTATTTTCCCAGAAATCATTGTCCCAGGATTTTTCGTTTTCCCTTATCTAGTGTCGAAAAAGTTCCCGCCGCTTTGTTTCTCCGAAACTCCATTGTAAAATTTCGGAGAACCCAAAACTGAGGTTTTTCTTTTTTTTTAATTGTCTGTGTGTCTTGATAAGAATGTTTCAAGGTTATGTGAAAAGCAAAATTATTTTTTGCTCATCGGAGCGGGGAGAGGGGGGGGTTCCCGGAACACCAAAGGGTTAGTAACCCAGCAATTAGTGGCGTAACAACAGTACGGAATCTATGCGCAGACCAGAAGCAAGATCCTGAGAAAGGAGAAAGACGAAAACGAACCTAAAACAGTACAGAGTTTTTCTAGAACACATGAAGCTTTCTCCAAGTTAAAATCATTTACATACTTACACAGTGACAGTAGTAGTGTATTTGCATAGGTGGATTAATAGAGCTCTTATTCCTTTCAGACAGGCGACCTACTAGCAAAAAGCAGGTATCAGTTACATCGACATTTAAAATGTTATCTATCATTCATATATCCTACTTTATACAGTGTTTAATACATTCAAATAGTGTTCTAAATAATTATGTATTTTCTGGGCGTTATTTTACAGAACCTCCACATCCATTTACCGCATCCATCATTTTCTCATTTTCGTTTCCTTTATCCGTCTCTGAATAAACGATACATCAAGATTCCTCTGTGTAGACATTCTCAGTGAATAAGTAATACTGTGGTAGTGCTGCAGCTGGGAATATTTCATATATCCAATGAAAGTTCATCCTTCAAATAACCTACGACTGTAATACAAACAAATCCCCAATCTGTTTATTTTTAAAGTTTGCAAGCATCCAGATCCATCCTATGATACTAAGTCATAATAAGTGGCTAGGCATAGGTTGACTGATTTTAAGCACAGAATAAGTGGTGCGAAGAAATCGATGCAGACTGTATCGATATATACTATCTCACTCTCACACATACACACTTAGACCTGTTTCAGTCTGTTTGACAAAATATTCGTCCAATAATCGAAAAAAGCCCCCTCAGTAGGGAAGCCATTAAACAGTCTTGTATTAGGTTTTGTTCGCTCATTGGCCGCTTGTGCTGTAACAGCTGCGCTGTCTCTGATATCGCTCTAAATCAGTCAGTCCCCCATACATCACTCCAGACCACTTTGGATCTCAATCACAGAGGATTTTCAAAGGCTCTTTTCAAGCAGTGTCAAATGGAATTTATATCTTGATAAGATTTGACGAGAGACATGTTCTTATCCTCTGCCGATGAGATATTTAATGTAAATCTCGGCTCTTCTCTTTGATCTCAAGTAGGTGACGATAATTCAAACTCTTCTCATTTCCACCTCTGACCAGTTCTTTGAATGCGTCAGTTTTAAACGATCTCCATATAATTTTTGATTAATGAGTTGGAGAATTTTAGAGTTTTCTGGTAAGTCATGAACTGTTGACATTTTGTTTACTGGTCAATGAATTGTATAACAATCAAACCCATTTACGACGAACTTCAAGGGACAAAAGATTTTGACTGCTGTATACAAATCGTTACTAAAAACATTTAAATTAGATTTAACTGTTTTTATTAACTGTTCTAATCAATATATCTAATTCCTAATTAAATTTAAAACTCACTACTTGTAAAATATATTTAAAAGCAACGTAGTTGAAAAAAATGATCCAAATCTATTGTAAATGATGTTTGAATGAAGATTAAAGATGTGACGTATGAAGAAGCAATAATTCAATTGGTTTTTCAAATTACATTAGCACCTTTAAAAAGTACATAACATAAAAGTATCCTGAGATATGTATACGATACAGAACATGCGTCAACATACTGTAACCGCGTTCATCTAGAGCAGTGATTCTCAACCTTTTTTAAGCTACCGCCCCGTTACGGAGCCGAAATGTGCTCAGCGCCACCCTATAGAGTCGAAATGTGTTTAACGGCTCCTTTGTAAAAATACCGTAGGAGAAGTACTCAAATATAAAACGCAAAATATTTGAGTAATTTTCTTCAATATAGATACAGATAAAATTTTTGTTACTGAGACACGCTGAAGGAACGCTCAAACGAAT
Source organism: Pardosa pseudoannulata (assembly GCA_032207245.1). Taxonomy (NCBI): domain Eukaryota; kingdom Metazoa; phylum Arthropoda; class Arachnida; order Araneae; family Lycosidae; genus Pardosa; species Pardosa pseudoannulata. Next base: position 185,465,327 of record CM063505.1, on the reverse strand, counting down.
GGTTAGGGCGCTGACCTTCGGTTCCGGAGTTCGAATCCCACTGGGGTATAGATGTTTGTCGCCGTTCGTTATCGGCTTTAAGTAGTAGGCCTCGATCTCAATAACCCTCATCTTTCAAAAGTGTACAATGTAGCTCTCCAAACCAAAACTAATGAATGCTGTTAATTAAATATATTTTTCTGAATGTCGACCCAATTTCACGCAGAACATAAGGAATGGAAATAACTAGTTTTTATACCACAGCGTAAGTTTGTTTTATTAATGCTAAAAATCATGTAAATTAGATAATGTAATAAATCCCCTATAAAATAATAGCCTAAGTTATCGGTCAGTCTGTCCTGATTATTGATGAGTTAGGGTTAGAAAAATTCAAAGCGAGTAAAGTTTATCTTCTCCTAAACTATCGATCCAATTCTAAAATAAATTGGTATAAATATGCTTCAGATCGCAGCAAAAAATACTGTCGTCTTTATAAAGTTTGAAATCCTCCCCTTTCCCCTTTTCAAGCATTTAATGCCATTATATGAAGCTCCATTTTAAGAGCAGGCAATTAAATTCATCAATTTATCCCCTAAAAATTGGTAAAAATAACATTTTTTTTCTAGTATTATGATGTGATTCTTTTAACCGCCTCATTTAGTTTCTTATTTTAAATTATTTAAATATCGTCTGCATTATTTTCATACGTTTTATTACTGAACTTAGATATTACGTAAGTAATTATCTTTTATATTCGGCTTAAATAATAGATTAGGTACATATGTGATAATTTTCTTTTTAGTCATCGATTATTTTTTGTTGCAAGATAATTCTCAGCCAAACTTTTTTTTACTTGCCTCATAGGATACTTTACAATTTTGGAAAATTAAAAATCTTACTGATCCCGTGATATGACGGGCTATATACTAGCTTATTTGATATTTTTAAAATTAAGTTTGAAGGCCAAAACCTGCTCACATACGCCGCCGTAACACCCGAAACAAGTTCACCGCCCCCCCGGGTGAGAACCACTGATGTAGAGAAATGATGTGAGGATATTGAGAACAACACAAGGCCTAATGGTATTGCCACCATCGACAAATCTTAAAAAAATGCAGGCCCTGCAGATTATAATTTTATTAATTACAAAAAACGTAATTATAAAATAAACCGTATAGCTTAAAAACCGACATATTGTAAGTGAATTAAAACAATAATACCACTATAGATTTATGAAAAAATTATATTAAAAACAAAATTTATATTTTTAACAAGCTCGCATTTTAGTTCAAGTGGTTTTATCTCTGTTTTGAAGTCCCCACCGTAGGTATTCGCTTACCTTGCCTACTGCCTAGTGCCAGCCTTAAGATTGATCAGTGGGCGATGTATATTTTATTAAAATTCAAATATGACTAGATTGTTAATTTAAAAATTTTAACCATTTGCACACCGTTGCCGCAAATATTGAGACAACGCATCTAGAGAGCGAAATTAGCTGGAGTGCGAAGGGTTAAAAATTTTACTTAAGTAGAATAATTTCTATATTAGTATACATTTGAGGAAAAATCGTGCATAAATGAAAAAGATGAGAAATTCATATCCCATTCTTTTACAGGACTTTAAAAATTCATGGCGCGATGCGACAAAGGTTAAGCTTGTAAAATTGACATTATGATATAAATTTAGCTAGTTGCGGTGATTAAAATTACGGATTTCAAACCCTACTACAAAATTAACTTTTATGTTAACGGTATATTTTCATATACAGTCGAACCCCATTATAGCGAGCCCGTTATATAATACGAACTTTCAGATACAACGAAGACAACACAAGGCTTAGTGGCATTGCCACCATCGACAAACCTTAAAAAATGCAGGCTCTCCAGCTTAAAATTTTATTAATTACAAAAAATATAATTATAAAAAAACCGTATAGCTTAAAAACCGACATATTGTAAGTGAATTAATTAAGACAATAATACCACTATAGATTTACCCAAAACTATTTTATATTAAAAACAAAATTTATATTTTTAAGAAACTCGCATTTAGTTCAAGTGGTTTAAACACTGTGTTAAAGTCCCCACCGTAGGTATTAGCTCACCTTGCCTATTGCCCAGAGCCAGCCTTAAGAATGATTAGTGGGCGATGTACATTTTATTAAAATTTAAATATGCCTAGATTATTAATTTAAAAATTTTAATCCTTTGCACTCCATTGTCGCAAACACTGCGACCACGGAGCTAGAGAGTGAAATTAGCTGGAGTGCAAAGGGTTAAAAATAAATTTTAAAAATTTAAATAATTTTACTTAAGTAGAATAATTTCTACATTAGTATACATTTGAGGAAAAATCGTGCATAAATGAAAAAATGAGAAATTTATGTCCCATTCTTTTACAAGACTTTAAAAATTCATGGCCCGATGCGACAAATGTTAAGCTTGTAAAATTGACATTATGGTATAAATTTAGCTAGTTGCGGTGATTAAAATTATGGATTTCAAACCCTACTACAAAATTAACTTTTATGTTAACTGTATATTTTCATATACCATCGAACCCCATTATAGCGAACTTTCAGACACAACGAAGAGAAATTTTTTACTGTCCTTTCCTATTATTTTAATGCTAATTTATTCTTTTTTAGAAAAACTCCGAAATCTTAATCGGATATAACAAAACCTTTTTTCCCCCCGAAGTCCAATGAAATTTTTGGCTTTTTTTCTAATTTTTTTTGGTTATGATACTTTTCCGTAGTTGTAAAAACAGTATTTGTTTTCTAATCTCTGGTCGTGAAACTTTTTGCAGTTGTGAAAATAGTATTTCTTTTTTAATTTTTCAATTTTGAAACTTCTAAGCAATTATGTGAACAGCATTTTCTAAATTTTTTTTTATTTTGAAACTTTTCTGCAATTGGGAATACTTTTTTTTTTAAATTTTCAGCAGTTACAGAAACCGCAATATTTTGGCTTTGAAACATTTCGTCAGTTGTGAAAACCGCACCTCTTTCGTAATTTCATAGCAAGTTGAAAAGTTAACAATATTTTACCCCACAAACAGTGGAGGAAAAAGTTTTAAAGTCCTTTGTTGTAATCATTTTGGAAAGATATGCAAATACTGTTGTTAATATGTCCAATAAAGTGCTTTTTTCTTTCACCGGCAGTGACATCATATTTCGTTTTTCTTATTTTTCTCGTACACTATGGATAGTACAGGAAAGCTTCTTTGGTAAGTTTTTATGTACTTCTATAATACTGTATTTCAGGCTGAGGGGTCTGCAATACTTGATACCTCAGAACGATAAAACAATTGAGTGAAGACAATATATTTATATACTGACAGTCTTTCCTTAATCAAGAGCCTAGAACAATTAGTACCGAAATCGAAATTAATTACAGGGATACAAAAAGAATGCAAAAACATGAATAACCGAAAAATTAATATAATTTGGATCAAAGCTCATATGGGAAATACCGATGATGAATATGCAGATATTTTAGCAAAGAACGCCCAGAAATCAATAAATTACAAACCAATACAGCTTCCGGGATCAATACTTAAAACATATATGAAAGAAAGCATAAATAAAGATTAGCAAGATTATTGGGACAATAGTGAAAAAGGAAGAGCAACCTATACTATAATGTCTAAAGTAGGACATAATTTAAAATTCACAAATAATATATTAACCACTTCCCCGTTTTGCCCGTACGCCGTATGGGCACAGCTTTCAGGCCTTTACTGATTTGCCCGTACGCCGTACGGGCAAGTTACTACTGATTTCTATTTCGCTTGCACTGTTTCGGCCTTATTTTTTCCAATTTTATTAACAAATTATTCGTATAGATTCATATAGATGTCCAGTAAATGATAGTTTGCAGTTTATTGTATTTTCTACTCTGATTGGTTCAAAAGCGCGGGTCTTTTCGCATGTTTTGTATCAGAAGACGAATTGTTATCTTTCAGTGTATAGCTTTCTGGTTATATTTTACTAACCACCTGATAATTTTATTGATGTAAGAGTTGAATAATATATTTTTACTTTTAAATAATGGATAATTCAGAGCGTATGGAGCTAATTTCTTCTGATTCGAACTGCGACTCGGAATCAGAAACTGAATTATCTGTAAATGAAAGTAGCTAAAGTTTACTAGATGACCTGGATAGTACTGACTCTGATAGTAGTACAGATGGAACCAGTCAAGCAAGACAAATTTTTGAAATTAATTGTGATAATCCTTCGGCTCCGCCTCCTAGATCAGCTTTCACTGGAATTCCAAGAATTAACTTTTATATCGATGAGACTAAAGGTAAACTTCAGTTCTATGATGCTTTCATAGAATACAAAAGTTGTAATAAATGCTTAAAAATATTAGAAATGTTAATTTTCATAACATATCTTTACTTAAAAATGTAAAATGAACAAAAAAATGCAATAAAAGAATGTAACATTTTTTGGACCGAATTCTGGAAAAAAAGGGAAGTGTCAAAGGGTTAAATTATTTCATAACCGGACATGGAAGTTTCCCAACCTACTTGTATAGAATTGGAAAACTAGATTCACCAAATATTAAATGTGGAATGACAGGCAACCCTCAGCATTACACGCAAGTAAGATGTAACCTCGTTCCGATGTTTATTAAAAAATACGAAAACGAAACACAGATTGAATATTTTTAAAAAATGGATAAGAATAATGTCGAAAGGTTCTCTCCACCCCCTTAGGCTTTTGCATCCATAAAATCTTCAGTTAGATGTGGGTGCGGGTCATCTAAGTCTAAATACTCCCAACTAGGAATATAGCTGTGGAGAGTTTATGCTGTCGTTTTGGGACACCTTGTATATACTTCGTCTACATAAAGTAAGGAAATTTGCATAAATTCATCAAGAGAAATTCCCTCCTAGTTTGATTTAGTGTAGATCATTAAGGGTGGGTGATTTAACTGCATTCCTACCACTTTCATTCGAAGCAAAATCCTCTTCTATTATTGATCTCATTACGTTACATCATCGTACCGCAAGAGTGTTATGATTATTACACAGCCATCTGAGTTACTATTACCGTGATTAAAATATGCGTTCGTTCATAAGTTGCAACGTTGATAATCTCTACCTTTTTTTATGCGCCGCTTTTAGAAAGACAGCCAAATTCTCGGTGCAAACTGTGTCCTTTATAATCTGTTACTGGTTAATTACTACTCATGTCCAACGTGTGGCAAAAGTAGTCATTAAACAGCGAATCCGTATTAGACAATTAGCATTTATAGCACACGCTTCGAGTGCCTAATAAACGATCATTAGCGAAATTGCTCTTATTACTCCACCGCTGTGATAGAACGTAAGTTTCTAATTCGACAAGAGGAAGAAAAAAAAAACAACCTCGCCGTGATGCTCTGAATTGGTCTCGTGATGAGAGAAGACAGGAAACAATCTTGGTTAAATTGGTTTGATGATTTTGAACCCTCTTTACCAAGATAATGTAGATGCTCTCCCGAGCGAGTTCCCGAAAGAAATAAGAAGGATGCAAGAAAAAAAAGAAGCGAAAGTAATTAATGTGATTAATGAAAGTAAATAGACCAAAACTCAATTTAAAATGTAAACTGCTAATTAGGGGCAACCTTTTTCTTTCCTGAATGTCACTGTAGGAAAAGCAAAAAGTGCTGAATTAAATCGTATTTATTTAAGAGATCCGAATAAAAAAAATATAATTCCGTCTGAAGACGTATTCACTTTGCTTGCTTGTCTAAATAAATCAATAAAAGTTTTATGGTGTCACTCGTAATTTACGGTATAGTTGTTACCTAAACCTTCCTTTTACTTTCTTCGTGGAGGAAGTGTGCTAAAAGAAAGTATTGTATTCGTTATATATATATATATATATATATATATATATATATATATATATATATTTATATATATATATATATATATATATATATATATATATATATATATATATTTATATATATATATTTATATATATATATATTTATATATATATATTTATATATATATATATATTTATATATATATATTATATATATATATATATATATATATATATATAGAGTATATAGAGAGGGAGAGGGAGAGAGAGAGAGAGAGAGAGAGAGATAAATAGATAGATGTTCAGCTTCGAGGTTGAAATGCTTAAGACGTGTTTAGGTTCGAAAAAAATTTATTTTAATGTCTGTGTAGAAGTTATATGTTCTCATATGATTACGTTGACATAAACGAATGAATGTGTAATTAAAACACTAAAGCTTGACACTAAAATAGAAGGTCTGTATCTATTCTATTCATTGATCGGAATTAATACTACAGAATATTAGGATGCATAACATGTAGACAATATTGGACAATTTTAATGGCCAAGTTCGAATTTTTTTGCAACTTTTCTCCTTCTTTTTCTTTTTCTCTATCTTTTAACTCGCTTTCGCTGCTGACCCCAAGAGAGGTTTACCTGAAGGCCAAGGCTATTACACAACGGAGAAAAACCAAACGATGATTGAAGAGCCGCTCTTTGGTACCTCAATTCGGGTGTTCGAATTCCGCTGCTGGCATAGACGTGTCTCCACCCAAACTATCAGCCCAACTTTATTAAAAGAAAACAGAATTTTAAAATTTCAGTATGTATATCCACAAAATTGTAACAATTCTTAATTTTAAAAAATAATATTAGTCTTGAGAAATTCACAAAAATAGCGTCATACTTTCCATATCAGCTCAGAGGCGAGGTAGCTCAGTCGGCAAAGACAACGATCTCGTAAATCAGAGGCTGTGGGTTCCTAACCCGAGACGGCCTAAGATCTGCCGTGTTCGTTAAAGGTGACGGGCATGTAAAATAGGTTCGTGGTCACAATGTCCTCCAAGTTCGCAATTAATACCTCTGGGGGTGGCAGCCAAGTGTATGGGTCATCTGCTTGATCCCTGTTTCAAAATTACGAAAACCCACTTGAGCGAAGTCGTTCTTTCAGCTTAAAGGTGTTCATTAAAATTAAAGGCTCCTCTTCGCCTTAATACGAGCAGCCTGTGGCTAATTCGTGCTTGGTTTGACCAAGCACATATGACAACAACAACAACATCAGCCCAACTTTATTAAAAGAAAACAAAAATTTAAAAATTCAGTATGTATATACACAAAATTGTAACAATTCTTAACCTTAAAAATTAATATTAGTCTTGAGGAGCTTACACATAGATAGAGAATTACAAAGAATATGTCTTTTGAATTTGTTTAGCCTACACGCAGATAGGAATATGTATACAATAAGTGACATTCTATTCATCAATCTTACATGCTTTATATAAATAGCGTCATACTTTGTGCAACTGCATTTGAAATGATGTCAAATACAGTAGATCCTCGATTAACCGAGCTTCGATAAACCGAGGTTCCTGTTAACCGAGTCAATAACGAAGTCTAATTTTTTTTTCTCCTTTCGTAAATGAGCTTGGAAAAAATGAGCTTAGGATTTTTCTTCCCTCAAACGTGACATCGATAATACAACCAATGGATCAAGGCGTAATTTAAACAATGAAGAGACACTACAAAAAGAAACTCATCACTCATATTCTTGAATGCGAAGAAAATCTAAATGATCCGCTGAAAAAAAATAAATGTGAAAGACGTTATATGATTTCAAAGGCATGACAATTAGAGAATCAAGCTATAATTCGTAAATCATTCAACAAAATAATTGTTAAAAAGAGGAGACAGGGTGAATCCCAGCAGACGGAAAACACACCGACAGATAGGGAACTTCTTGAGATTATGAATGAAATTGAAGGATGTGAGGAAGTTTTGGAAGAGGATATTTGCGAGTGGCTCGCCGTTGAAAATCAACATCCAAATTTTGAAATTCTCAATGACGAAGAAATCATACAAACCGTTAATCCTTCATCGGACATTAATGAAGCTGAAAGTGAAGATGAGGACTTTGAGGATTCTACGACTATAAGTCATAGTGAAGGTGTTCAAGCACTGACAACTGCCCTAAAATATTTGAAGCAAAGAAATGATGCTACACCGATGGATCTCCTGTTAATCAAAAATTGGCGCGATAGGGCTGCCCATGATAGAAATTCTGTACTTTTGCAACGAAAGGTAACAAACTTTTTTTTTAAAAAATGAAAATTTAACAAATTAATGCATATTAAATTTTAAAAATCAATATTTTCTGGAGATTTGTGTTATTTTTGGAAATACGTCTTTCAATATTTAACTAAGTATAGTTAAAAAAAATCCATTTTACTTTTTGAAATTTACTACTAGAGTTGATTTCCTTTTTAAATATTCTTAGCTGTGAAACGTAAGTTCATAAATGTTTATTTTTATCATTTGAAGAACGTTCTATTGATTTTTACTTTAAAAGTTAGTGAAATTCGCAAGCAAGGAAGGTTTTTATACATGGTTTCTATTAACCGAGATTTCCGATATCCGAGGTACTAGCGGTCCCAATTAGCTCGGATAATCGGGGTTCTACTGTAGGATACTAAATGATCCGTATACTTTGTATTCAGCAGAATTTACATGTATGTTATTCAGTAATCGCTACCAAAACTTTTTGTTATAAATGACTTGAAGTCGAGGGGAGCCAAACCGGCAGACAATACTCTATATCACTTTATTTATTTATTTAAAATGACAACATTACCCTTCAGAAACATATATGGTGATCGCGAATTATTTGGCGTGATCAATAGAAGTTAAACTGGGATGAGAAAAAATGCAAAATATTTTCAATTTATATTCGTTTCCATCCAATCGGAAAGTTCCATTTCAGACTGTTTACGGACTTATTCACAAAGGATAATTACTAATGCTTTCATCCAATTTTCTATTTTTTACTTAGCCACTTTCGATATGATAAGAAAAAATCTGTTACTTTATATGATTGTTTTCTGCAAGGACTCACGTCGTTCTATCTCACATAAGCCATTTCATCCTTTTTCTTTACATGCTTTTGAAATTTTTATCTAACAGTTACGGATACAGGTCCACGTTTGTTATTTTATTTTATTTATTTTTGTTGATGCCTAGGTGTCAAAACTACAAAAAATAATTTTTCTTCTACTTAGATATCTACGGCTCTACAATATCCTTGGCAAAAGCATTCACCGCCGATATCCTCCGAGCAAATGACAGCATTTTCTTTCTGGAGTCATTCGTTCTCGCCTGTAGGAAGGCGATATAGAGAGAAGGACTTTGTATTTTGCCGGGGCTTTTCGGGAAACTGCTGTCGCCAAGAGGAGATAGGAAGCAAAGCGTGTATTGGGGAGAATGATATATCACTTTTTAGCGCGGAGGTGACAAGTGTGACGTACAGGCATTTGCCTGTCTTCGGGAAATAACGTTTATTGCTCCCGCTACACTCCGGAGCGTTGCGAGCTGTTTTACAGAGGATTTTCTGCGGAAGAAGTGAAGTGAAACAAAGCATCCAACCCAATGATTTACCGCGAAAGCGAGGATTTTGTTGAAATTCGTGCGAAGATTTAAGCCACTTGGAACAAAGAAGAAAAATAAATTGCTCCGACTATGAGACCTGCTTCTGTTTTTTTTTCTTATACGAAGTATATACGCAGAGAAAATATTGCACTCTTCAAAAGAACTGACTTTCAGATGTCGACGTTTTAGGCTTCAACAAGTACGATAAACAACGCTTTTCGAATTGTCTGAAAGTGTATTGACCGTCCCTTGGTGGAGAAAAAGGAATTGGACAACAACATAAATAAAATTTGCAAGATTCTTCAAGCTTTTTAACGTACTAAAGATAATTCCTACGTGTTACCCTAACGATTTTTATATTTTGTTTCAATAAATAAATAAAAATAATAATACAATGAAGTTATTGATTTAAGGAAAAATTAAAATTATATTATAGAAAAACACATCATTGTAAGGGAAAGTGATCAGTAGAATTGTGTTTAAAATTAAAGATTTTATTTATGAATATAAATTTAGAAAATTAATGTACTTAAAATATTTGATTAGAGGAATGGGTTTCACTATTAACCAAGAGAAAATAAAATTTTTGGCTGTAACAGAGAAATTATGACTTATCTCCTTTGAAAATCAATAATTTTATTTTTGAAAGTGTACAAAAGTTTAAGTATCTTGGAACAATCATCAGTAATAATAATGATATAAAACTTGAAGTAAACAACAGGTTACTTATGGCAAACAAGTGTTTTTATAGATTGAGAAACCACTTCAAATCCCAATGTATTAATGTTAAAACAAAAATTAATTTATATAAAATCTTAATTTGACCTATTGTTCTATACGGCATGGAGTGCTGGTCATTAAATAAATATGAAAAAGATAAACTATTAATTTTTGAGAGAAAAATACTTGGAAAATTCATTGGAGCAGTTAAACAAAATGTTGTTTATAGAATTCAATACTGTAACGTATCCGGTGCCTGTTTTAGGTGACACAAGGAAGAATCAGGTGTATCTTGATTAATGAATTTATTAACACTTCTGCTATATACGTCATTTCACAACTACACACACAAAAAAAATTTCCGATCACAGGTAAGTGATTAGTACACGTAGGCCTGAGTAGAGACGGGTACCTAAACTTTAAATCAGTCTCAGCCGAAATATTGGTGATTCGAAGGAAGAAACAATTCGGGTGCTCTCGCGAAAGTTTACTGAAGTAATGGTAGAATATCAAAGCACTGTTAGAGTTCCGAAGGAAAATATGCAACAATCCTGAAGAGGATTATATTAGAAAAGGAAACCCAATGCACAGGGTATCGTTTCAATCTCAGCAAGAGATATATCCCAAGACGGGATTTCGCTAAATAAAACTCTCCGATGGAGAGACTGGTCGAGGCGACCTAGCCGATGAGGGCTACTCCCTAAAGAAAAGATCCCAAGGTGGGATTATAGAAAAAAAAAAAAAAACCCCTCTCCGGTAGAGAGACTGGTCAAGGCGACCTCTGAATTAGCTGGTTGCTAGCTAACTAACTCTCTCTCAAAAAAAAAAAAAAAAATCTTCTCTCTTGTCTCTTTCTAGGGGAAGGGCCTCACCCACAATTTCATTACTGGATCACCTAGCAATGACCTCACATTCGAGCAACTGGATTGGTCCGGGTTAAACAATCATCGGCCGCAAATCCAGGTTCCCTGGAATTCTTAGCGGCTACATCTGAGTAGCGGCAAATCCTTTGTCGTTCCAATGATCATATTTCTGGCTGTCAATGAAGGTGCCGGGTTGTCTAGTATACTGTTCCTCTACTATAGGGCACAACATTGTAGACATCGTGGTGCCGGGAAAAACAATCCTTTTGTATCCACACCAGCGAAGTCCACATCTCAAAGCAAAGTTCTTTGATGTCGACAGACCACTAAATCACTCAGTTACAATATAATTATGAAATATACAATAGATTTAAAGAACCAGATATTGTCTAAGTTATGAAGGCCAGCCACATTAGATGGCTGGGACACCTTTTTAGATATGAAGATTCTAACCCAACTAAACTAGTGACTTTTTCAAAAATTGAAGGCAAGCGAAAAAGAGGAAGACCCCCCCACCAGGTGGATAGATTCTGTAGAGAGGGATTTAAGAGAACTGGGAGTCCATCATTGGTGATCTATTGTCTTTGATATTGTCAGGGGGAGGAAGCTCGGGGAGACGGCCTTGGTCTGTAACAGGCTGTAGTGCTGACGATGACGAAGAAGAAAATATTTGATTATCAATAATGTCATCAGACCCTACCAGCTCAAAAACAATACTTATTTTGTGTTTCGTTTAAATAAAGAAATAAATTAATAATGATAAAGATATTAATTTAAGGAAGAATTAAGATTATATTATAGTAACCTACACCATTTTAAGGAAAGGTGACCAGTAAAATTAAGTTTTAAAATCAACAATTTTATTTATCAATTTAAATTACCAATAAGATTAATATTTTATAAAATATTTGATTACCCATAATGCTATCAGACCATGCCAGTTTTAAAACACTACTTATGCGAATTATAGAAAAAGCATCACATTATCCCTCTTTTGGGATTTGGTTTGGTTTGGTTTGGTTTGGAGTGCTACGGTCTACTTTTTGCAACACGAGGGCTAATGAGACCGGGACCTACAGTTTAAAGCCGATTCCGAACGGCTACGAACACCCATGCCACTGTGAAATTCGTACCCACGAACTCTGGTACCGAAGGCCAGCACCCTAACCAATCGGCCATCGTTCGGCTCCTCTTTTGGGATAAAGCTACAGAGTTCTGAGCACTGGGATCAGGTGAGTATCTGCCTAAATCAGGAGTCTTGATTTTTTAGGTGATCCCTATAATTATTTATGAACCGAGATCTGAATCTCTCACAGTTTTACTGCCCCAAACAAAAATACTCAGTGCGTTCCACCTCCCCAAGATAAAAATTACTAATTAGCCTTTCAAGTGAATATAATAAAAAAATAAAATTTAATTACTTTCCAAATTTCAAGCTATAAAGAATTCTATTTTGTAAAATATTATAAAGTAATAGAGTAATTTGCAAGTTTGAGTCAAAATGACCGCCCTGGATACTTATCTCATTTGTTCGACTGTAGGGCTACTCCAAAGTATTCTCACCCTGAAAAATAAAATAACCATTGTGAAAAAAGGATCCTTTTGATTAGTCATTTAATTCGCCAGGCGGTAGATTTTTTTATGAGGATGGATTAAAAGCAGGTTCTACAATACAATGCTTTGAAATTGGCGGAAGTTATGCTAAAAAGTTAATTAGATTACAAGTTTACCTGTAAAAATAAAACTGATAACGAAGTACACTGTAACATCTGGATGCGACCTGCATGCCAGACTTAAAATTGCTGACTATAATTGAATATATTTTTTGAAATATATATTCAATTATATTACTTTTAATAATTATAATGATATCTATATTCCTGATAATATTAATTTATATAATTTTATCATTTTATTTTATTTATACTATTGCATATTATTTTAAATATGTATTGTTGCATGGTTTCGCCTTCATATTAGACATGACGGCCTTAGTGCTCATTAGTTTGGGATTGAACTTAACGACTCTCCTAATTGTACTTTATATAATTCTGGACGACCTATGAACTGGGAACATCTGGACACATGCACTGCATCGTATAATTTTACTTCTGTTGTTCAAAAATATTGAGAAGATAGAAAGCTAATCGCTTGGTTGCCTAGCATTTGTAAATAATAAATGAATTAGCATTGCATATCCCCTATATAATAATAGCCTAACTTATCTGTCCGTCTGTCCTCAAATTTATGAAGCGGTTGGACCTGGAATGGCATCCATATTGGATTCTTGAAGAGTTAGGCTTAGCAAAATTCATGCGAGGAAAGTTTATCTTCTCCTAAAATATGAATCCAATTTTAAAATAAATTGGTATAAATATGCTTCATATGAGAGCAAAAAATACTGTCGTATTTAAAACGTTTGAAATCCACCCCCATCCCCCCTTTTCGAGCGTTTAATGTCATTATTCCGAGCCCTGTTTTCCCCGATTAAGAGCAAGCGGTTAAATTTATCAATTTATCACATAATAAATAGGTAAAAAACACTTTCTTTTTAGCATTACGACGTTATCCCTTTAACTATCTCATTTAATCATTTCTTATTTTAAATTATTTAAATATCGTGTGCATTATTTTCATGCGTTTTATCACATTAATAATCACAATAAGATTATTTGCAGTTTCATATTACAATAAGATGCATCAGCATTTGTCACCAACAAATCCACAGCACCTGTACAACATCAAAGCCTAAATATAATGTGTATTATCCCCTATATAATAATAGCCTAAGTTATCTGTCCGTCTGTCTCAAATTTATGAAGTGGTTGGAATTGGAATGAATATAGGCATCTATATTGGATTTTTGAGTTAGGGTTAACAAAATTCAAAACTAGTCTTTAAAACGTTCGAAATCCATCCCTTGCCCCTTTTCCAGCGAATAATGCCATTATTCCAAGCCTTATTTTCACCGATTAAGAGCAGGCGATTAAATTTATCAATTTATCACATAAATAGGTAAAAATAACATTTTTTTTCTACCATTATGACGTTAATCTTTTAACTATCTCATTTTATTTAAATATCATATGCATTTTCATACGTTTTATCACTGAACTTAGATATTACGTAAATAATTTTCTTTTATATTTGGCTTAAATAATAGATTAGGTGCATATGTTATAATTTTAAATTTAATCATCGATTATATTTGCAAGATAATTCTCAGCCAAAAAACGGACCATTTTTTTTTCTTGCCTCATAAGGTACTTTACAATTCTGGAAAATTAAAAATTTTACTGATCCCGTCATATGATGGGCTATATGCTAGTAATGCAATAATGGTGACTTTTCGAATAAAACATTACTAGAATTAAGTTTTTAAGAAAGCCATCCACGCTTTATCGCGTCTTGTTCCTGATTTAAGTGTTGCCGAACGATGGCCGAATGGTAGAGCGCTGTTCGTCGGAACCGGAGTTCGCGGGTTCAAATCCCGTTGCTGGCATGGATGCTTGTAGCCGTTCGGAATCGGCTTTAACCCTTTAAAGGTCACCTACATAAATTCTTTGCAATTTAATGAAATTAGTTTATAAAAATTATCTATAAGTCTTATAAATGCAAAATGGTTTAATTTTTTTTAATTCTTAGAGGGGCTTGCCTTAGAGAATACCATAGGAAGGATTGGGGGATTAACTGACAAAAACACCCGATTATACAGCGTTAACACAATTATTTTTAAAATGTTAATTATATTCTAAGAACAAAAAATAAGTGTTCTTAAAAAATAAATAGTTCAACAATTTATAAGTTGTTTGAATAGATATTTTTGTTTGGAATCATAAGTAAAAAAAATCTAATTACTAACTTTCAAGTTACAGCAAGTATAAATACTATATATTTCAGAAGAAAAAATAAATTAAATGCAGAGCTATCATCTGTTGTAAATTTAAAATGTCAAAAACATAAAATCGATAGAAAAAAAACACTCATGTATCTCCAAAAATTAGAGAAAAAAAATGTTTAACTAGAGGTTTCGCTGTGAAACTACTGTCCGGCAAACTGTAGGTCCCGGTCTCATTAGCCCTCGTGTGCAAAACAGTAGACCGTAGCGCTCCAAACCACACACAACATTCTGATTTAACCCTTCAACCCTTTAAAGGTCAGCAAAATAAATTCATGGGAATTTAATGTAATTTGTTTATAAATGTTATCTATAAGCCTTGTATATGTAAAATATATAAATTTTCTTTACATTAATTAGAAGGGTTTGCCTTAGAGATACCAAATTTGTGTTTGAGAAGTGGTTTAACTGACTAACCCCTCCCCTTGTAGAGCTTGAACATTATGCCTTTTTAAAAGTTTAACTATACTGGAAGAACAATAATTGATAATCCTTAAACTGGTATAATAAATAAACAGCTTAACGACTTAAAAGTGTTGTTTGTATAGATACTTTTATTTGAGGTCATAAGTAAGATAAATTGAATCTGACTTCTCAAGTGCAGAAAGTTTAAATACATATATTTCAATAGAAAAAGAAATAAATAAGTTAAACGTAGAACTATCATCTGTTATATATTTAAAATATCGAAAATATAATATGTATAAAATGTATATATAAAATGTATAAAATATATAATGTATTTTTAATATATAAAATGTATATATATATATATATATATATATATATATATATATATATAGATAGATAGATAGATAGATAGATAGATATAATCGAAAACTCATCCATATCTCCAAAAAGGTTTTTTTAACTGCAAAAGCTGTTGATTCTACATCATTGGCTTCCATATATCACAGATGTATGAGATTGGAGCCTTAAATAATTATAAAAAGATAAAATAAAGTACTCCAAAAAGTAAAGTTTAAAAAAAAAAGATGTTTAATAGGTGGTTTTGCTTCGAAACCACTGCCCGTTAAAGGGTTAAAGGTCACTATTATAAATTCTTTGGGATTTAATGAAATTAGTTCATAAATGATATCTATGAACTTTATAAATGTAAATGCATATTTTTTTTTACATTTTTTGAGGGAGGTGGAATTTGAGGGGCGATTATAGCGCCAAAATCCAGCCCCTTGTACGGAGTGAAAATGCTTTTTTAAAGGTTTAATCATGCTGCGGGAACAATGATTATTATTATGTAAAAGGGTATGATAAAGAAAAACTAACCAATTTACAGGCCATATGGAGCACTGCTTTTAGGTACCGGAATTCATGGGTTAAAATCCCACTGCAGGTATGGATGTTCGTAGCCATTCGGAATCAGCCTTAAGCTGTAGGTCTCGGTCTTATTCACCCTCGTGTTGAAAGACAGTAGACCGTACTAAACTTAAACAATTTATAAGTGTTGTTTGGATAGACATTTATTTGGGTTTATAAGTGAAATAAATTATATTACTGACTTTTCCAAGTAAAGCAAGTTTAACCGCGTATATTTCAAATGAAGAATAGAGCTCTTTTATACTCTCTGTTGTGAGTTGGATAAACCTAGAAAACCTAAAAGTCCATCTTATGTCTTTCAAAAGCAGAGAAAGAATTTAACAGGCGGTTTTGCTCCGAAACCACTGTCCGTTAAAGGGTTAAGTGTAAAATGAGTTTCGATTTTGATAATTTAGTCTGCTCAAGTTTTATGTATTGAATATGTATATTGATTTCATTCCCCCGTCTACTTTGTTTCTTATTACAGGAGGGTGAGATATAGGTTTCGACCTTGACCCCCATATCCCATTCTTCTGGGAGTGTTTACGTGCGACACGCATTTTCTTGTTTGTTTCCTCCTTCAGACATTTACAAATGGGCGGCAGCACTTCCCCCAAGTGCCGATGACGGTTCTCCCACAATGACCCCAATTACCCATTCTCATAGTCCCCTCCGCCGTAATTACACACGAGAGCCGAACGTTTAATGACTCCTGATTGAAATGTTCGTCTGGTCAAGTCATCCCTCTCCTGTCTTGGGTTCTTCTTTTTATATATATATATATATGGATGCGAAGCACGTACTTTAGGTAATGATAGACGGCGGTCGTTTCTTTTGAAAGAAAGTAAAACAAAAAGAGAAAAAAAAAGTGAAAACCGGTCGTGAGGCGGTGGGTAATCAGTGAAGGGTTGGTTGTGAAAGTATTTTTTTTTTTCTTTTGAGGAGGGGGGGAATAATTCATGAGGTAGAAATAGCGTTAGGGGAGTCTTGGGGTATTTATTTCTTCGTTGGATTCGAGAAAGGCGTTCTCGTTGTCAGGGCCTTTTTGTATTGTGGTTAAATAGAAGCGAGATTCGTTTCGCAATTTTTTTCCTCTCTTTCTCTCTCTCTCTTCAGAAGTACATTTTATTATTGTTATTTCTTCTTGCTTAATGACGATGCGCCGTACGACAATAAAAGGATTCCGGCTTTCTGATTATAGACACAGTAAATTCGTAAACACCACTGTCAAAATAAATAAGTGAATGATTCTATATTAAAATCAACGAGGAATTTATTTTTCTTTAAAATAATCCGGAGTATTTGCCCTCTGGCTTTTTCGTGTACTCCCACGTAACAGTAGAACTTTTATATTTCAGCAGCGGATTTTCGAAAGCTTTTTTAAAAGAAAAGGAATGTGAAGGAATTTCGTACCTCCTAAAGCAGTGGTTCCCCCAAAACTACACCCCCGGGTGTCCATGCTACTGCTAATGATGTACGTGGTACAGAAAAATTAATTTGGGGGTCAAAGGAAGGTTTAATCTAAAGTAAAATTATTGTGACCCATATTCACTTTTATGAAAGTTAAATAGAAAATTAAATAAAACATTGATAACTATATTTTTCTGTTTAGTTCAAATGAGATGATTTTTTGATTATTTGATTGTTTATTGTCAACACCTAATGATTCTTCATTTTAAATTTGTATGTTCATTAAAATATGCAGTTCAAAATAAGTTTACGAGAAAGTAACGAGAAAAATTAAATATGTATAGTTTCATTTTGTTTGGGAGGATGATTAATTATAAAATCCGGGGATCTTTTAAATAGTAAAAAGCTTTAAGATGATGTATTCGTAAGCAACGTAAAATTAAATTTTTTTTTCGTTACACGTCACAAAATACTCTAAATAGTTAAGACAGTAATGTGGTAAAGCTTAGCTTTTAAAAATATTATTTCTAACATCATGAGCTATCCCGCACACACACGAAAAAAATTGACTTCTTCCCTGAGACATAACAGGAGACAAAGTGGCATTGTCCTCTACAATCCAAGAACAGTGGCTGAGAGGACACCACATCAATATAAAAGATATTCAGTAATAGATGAGTAAGGGGGTAAGAAGAACTCCTGTTCTAAAATACAAAGAATGCCTTAGAGAGATCACATTTTTCTAGAAGTTATTCAGATTGTATGACGAAGGGGAGCAAGTGACATTAAAGACAAACACAAACAAAATGCTCACCATATGCAGAAACATAACTGCAAACACGATTATGGTATTAAGTAAGAAAATGACCATTGTTAGAAATGATTTAGAATTTAAAAATAAATATATCACTATTGCAAAACACTCTAGGGATTGAAGACGGCACGAACAGATTAATAATAATGCTGCTTCAAAGAAAAAATGATTTTAGATATAGCTATTATAAATCTGAGATTAATTACTTGTGATAGAAGTTATTGTTTTAAAGGAAGTATGTATCACAAATGAAAATTATCTTTTTAGTATCTCAATAAATGAATGTTACAACTCTACCATTACATAACTACTTATCAATGCATACATATACACATACATACATGACTGCTCGAACGCTCTTGCTTCTATTTGGTTACGAGCAGCAACTACTTTTATGGCTTAAACAACTTAAATTTTGTTTGTAAAAAAAAAAAAAAAAAAAAAAAAAAAAAACCTCTGACAGACGCATTGTACACGAAACGTAAAGAAAATACACAAAATTCAACGAATACATCAGCTCTCTTTGAACAGTCCCCTAGTCCCCTTGAATCTAACTTAAACTGTGTTCTGATAGAATAAGATTCTTGAACTGGCCTGTCCATAGCATTGGGAAGAATTGGACTCCATTGTGTTAGCATGCCGTCCTTACGGTCGGACTAACTACACTTTCCTTTGCTTGAGGGTAAATCGTAATTTTATCTCAATGTGTTGATACCCAGCGACATTTAGGTATTTAGTGATATTCATATATGACTACAGGCGGTTTCAAGTTTTGAGATCGGGCACAATATCGCCAGATGACATTTATCTTTACAAATTATCATTTCATTTATGCACGCATAGACTTTAAGTCTTTTTAAAGCCTGTTGAACTCAAAGAATGTTAAACTCTCACCGATCCGTCTCGGTAATGACGCTATATTTCATTTAAAAATCCGATAGATTCGGTTTGTAAAGTTTGTTTATTTCAATAATAACTTGTCCCACAGACGTCTTCGAAATCTTAAGATCTGAATTAACCGATATCAGTAAATAACAAGATGAGTAAGACCATAGAAACGGTTTTTATATAAAAATGAAATATATTCGTTCTTTGGTAATTTAGTTTCACGTGATATAATTCTTGTTGCTTACGTAGGTTTTAAGTTGAACTTAATAAATTCCTTGTGGTGCCATGCAGTATGAAGCGATTTTACTTATGTAAACTTCTTGGTTAACTCTTTCAGGAATAACATTACTTTGTTTAAGCGCTGTAAGAGTACAAATTGTCTAACGTTTGTCCACAAATATTTCACGTATCGTATCACCACTTGCTACTATACTGAACGGTTGTTGCAGTCATTTTATAGATTCATAATCATTTATGCCAAATTTGCGCTTGACGTCAGTATGGAGGAGTGCAGATTTGGAGCTATTATGCAAAGCAATATATCTCTGGGATTCAACACTTGTGGTTTTGAGAGGGACTTTCGGCTGTAGTAGTAATCCTACTTTTTTTTAACAAAATCGTAAAGATCACTTAGTAATATAAGAAAAACATATCGATTGAATTTATTACTAATAAAACTTTACATATAACCTCCTTTACTAAAACTTTCCCTGGAGCAAGCGATTTTTCCCTGTGAATAACTTAGAATTAATGTGTAAATATTGTTGCTTCATTTTTCATAAACACGTGATACTATGCTTCAGGAAAACCCTCAGGTAAACCACGTATCAGAAATGTCCGCATGACATGTTTTAACCTACTACATGTTGCGTTAAAACCCTGTTATATCAAACTGACACATCCTTCTCACATTTGTCCATTTAGGCGGTCAAGGAGTAGAAAAAATAATCGTTCTAATCCTAAAGCGATAAAATAAAGCAGGCAATAGATCTCAGAAGATGAAATCCTGTGGTTCTGAGATTTCTGTCAGAGGTGGCAACAGGTAGTACCAAGGTGAGAAAGTTAGTACTGGCTAACATTTAAAAAAAATAATCAGTCAGCATCTCAATTATATACGAAAATCTCATTTAAAAATCAATAAAAAATTATTCAAGCTTGTTTTCATTTTCCTCCTCCCATTTCTCCTGATCTTGATTCAGGTTTAGTTTGGTTTGGTTTGGTTTGGAGAGCTACGGTCTACTGTTTTTCACACGAAAGCTAATGAGACCGGCACCTACTGCTTAAAGCCGATTCCAAACGTCTACGAACATCCATGCCATAGTGGGATTCGAACCCCCGAACTCCGGTGCCGACGATCAGCGCCCTAACCAATCGGCCAGCGTTCGGTGATCTTGATTCAGGTTTGTGCATATATTCTCTACTGTTGGGACAACGCCAGTTGTTAGGTTACTTACTCTCTAGTGATCTAGGAAAGTCTGAAATTTTTTTTTGATAGAAATAAAAGCTAGAAATATTCTTGCCATCTACACGACTGGAAATATTCTTATGAATTCATCACATGCACATTCATCAAACACCTCATTTCCCGATTTCTTCCAAGTCCTATAAAAACGGTATTTTCGGGAAGGCAAAACTACAGAATCGAAATATTCAGACAATAGATGTGGGAAAACGAAGAATCTGGGAACGATGAATGGAGGGGAAAATAACATTGGTTTTATGGGGATAAAAAAAACCCCAAATAATTTGAATGATCAATACTGAAACGACAGTGTATTAAAAGATCATCCATGAAAATCCCTATGATTTCTTTTAATTATATTGTGTTAAAATAACATGATGAAAAGCGGCTAAAAAATAAAAAAAACTCATATTTTCTGCCAAAGAGGTATAACTGACTTTAAAGAAACATCAAGTAAAGTTTTCCTCTGTGTAATTCTTGCCTACGTCTTTCATCCCTCTTATTTAAACTGAAAGTATTCTCCTAATTTAAAGGAAAAATTTTCACCCTCTTTAATTTTGATGAAATTCTTAAGTATTTTTTTTTTTTTTGCCTCTGTGAAAGATAAGTCAACATTTTTATACTTTTTATCCATCCTTTGTGATGTACCGCAATTTTGTATCTAAAAGAAGTCATCTTTTTAATTATTTTCTCGTTTTGAAGTAAATCTTATTTACTTCCCGCTTTTCTACGTTTATTTTTTTCATTTCAATCATGACCTGGTAATTATTTTTATGATATGTAAATAATTTTTATTACCGTTTGCTAAATTTTCGTGAACATTATGCATTTTCTCCAACAAACTTCGTTATGAAATTTTTTTTTTAAACTATGAAAACGACAGGCAAGTTGTAATTAATTTTCTTTTCCCAGAATGATATATGTAATGTTGAAATATACAGTTTCAGAAAAAAGGGAAGATTTTTTTCCGGGATTTATTATATGAAACCTTCAAACGTCATATTTTGGAGTTATTAAGCTTATATTATAGTTTTCATTAAGACTAGCCAGATTGTGACCAAATTGAAAGCAAGTTGATTTAGAGACCATGAGTTCGAAACCCAATTATGGCATGGATGCTCATAGCCGTTCGGAATCAGATTTAAGCTATAGATTCTTATCTAATTAGCCTTAGTGTTGAAAAAATTTACTGTAGTGCACCAGATCAAACCAAACCAAACCATGAAATGCGCTAAAGTAACGGTAATCAGAATGAAATAAAAACATAACGGATAAATTAATAAACATTTTGGATATTTTGATCATTTTTAAAATTTTTAAAATAAAATTGGCTATTTGTTTACTAACTTTGGTCGAATAAAAATCATACTTAAAATCAAAATTTCCAGAGAAGTTGTGCTGACTTGTACATTTAAGTTTCTCTGTATACGTTAAAAAAGAAAAAAGAAAATTTCTCTATATCAAAAATAACTGGAAATGACTTTAAAACCTTGCATAAAATTTGTGTAGTTATTGGCTATGTTTGCATAATTTTTTAGAAACACAATTTAAGAAAGTATAAAGGTTTCTTTAAAACTTCAATTTTTTTTTACATGTTGCTTCCCCATATTCGCAAAGTTTATATCAACAACTTTCAGAACAAAGTTTATTTGTAACTTACAGAAAGGATGTTTTACAAGAGGAAACTAATGATTCAAGTTAATAATTAAGAAATTGAATTAACGACGAGATATTTAGTATGTTAGAAGCCCAATAGCACTGGGGTAACGTCCGAGGTTCGATTCCCGGGCTGGGCAAGGTTGACTCAGCTTTTCATCCTTTATGTGGGTAGACAAACTGAGGACCAAGAATGCTTGGGAACAAACAATGAAATTTTGTGTATGAATTAAAGATTCAAATACTCTCTTCCTAGAAAAAAAAAGAAGAAAAGAATTTTTGAAAATTATTTATTCGTTTTTTATTTCATTCTTTGAGTAAAATGATATTGAAAGCTTTAACATTTTCAACGCTAAAAAGCTGAAATACGAAAGGAAGCTTCAGAAATTTTTGCATTTCATATCCTTTGACGATATATCAATGTCTTCTGTCTTTGCTGATGCGTACAGAGTAATATTAGTATTAAATTTACTTTTATAACTTATAAGACGAGTTATGGTATATGTGTAACATAATCTAAGAAATATTATAAATTTTGGAATAAATATAACTTTTTGATTATCTCAGCTATCCAGACCAAGGGCTGTGAGCGAAGTGGTCATTAAGTAATACGATATTTAATACACATCAGAGAGCAAGCGCACTATCAGACAATTGCGCAAAATAATTGTTAAATTGTAATGATTTAATCTTATATTTTGCCAAATCTAATTAGGTATGCTGCATTAATTATGTTTTGTGTACTTACCTTACACAAGCAATTTATGAATTTTATCTTGCACATTTGTTTTGCTGATTGTGTATTAAGTAAATTTAAATACTTCAACGCCATGTAAAATCGATGCAGATAAATAAAGACAAACGAGGATGCAAAATAAATGACGTCAAACTCCCTAATGACGGGTCAGCATTCAAATTAAATCGCTTTCTAGACAAACTAGTATTAAATGACGAAATGGGGAAAAAGGTACATCTCATTGTATAGAGTAAAAAATCACTTTCTCTCGTTGCCATTAATGAATAAACTTGAAATGCAAAACAAACAGCATTTTGTTTCAAGAAGTTCGTACCGAATTTCCCTATTAATTTGGTTACGAATAGAATATCCGTTTTCGAATAGTTAGCATTTTGGTGCGTGCCTCATCCCTCTAAACACAACCAGAAAGAAGGTCGGTAATGTTCGCAGATTAGGTAATCATTATGCCTGCAGAGCATCATTTTTAATTCTGATCATTTTGTGCAATCAATCACGATGTTGTACTTAATAGATCGTGATTTCGTTTCAGAGCACGATCTGAATGATCGCACGACGGAACTGATTTCGTGATTTTCATGAGAAAGATGGATATGTAATAAATATATTTTTTTTTTTTTGAAAGACGTCATTACTTATGACCTTCTCTCGCTATTTAGCAGCAACTATACTGACGACGCATAAACAAAGTCCGTATTGTAAGAAAAAGAAGCCTATTCATCAATTAACTGATATCCGTCTTTCATACAAGCAGCCCTTTCCAACATATTTCCGTTTTATGTTATGGTAAAGTTTCCGCGTCACACACAGGAAATAAATTTTCCTATAATACACGCAAATTCCTGATTTTATCCGTCTAAGTTAATGAACAATTTCATGTATTTTTTTAAACTTAAGTTGAATTTAAAATAAGGTGCTTTTTGTATGATTAGATTTAGGATTTTGTGAACATTAAAAGAAATCCACAAAAATTCAATGAAATTTTTATACATTTGTCAATCAAAGTGCATTGACAGTTAAGAAAAAATACTCATGTCCAGACACGATGATACAGTAATACTACGGTCTACTGTTTTGCACACGAGGGCTAATGAGACCGGGACCGACAGATAAAGCCGATTCCGAACGGTCCATAATTCGAATCCGCGAACTCCGATTCCGAAGAGCAGCACCCATTCGGCCATCGTTCGGCAATGATATGATACAGTAGAACCTCGGTATAATGACCCCCTGTAGGATATAATATGGTCGTTGTAACAAATTGAAAAAATAATAAAAAAATTGAGCAAAGAAATGATGCAACAGTACATACCTAGAGAACACTTCTATTTATTTGTATTTCCATTACTGAATTTTTGAAAAAAAGTCTTTGATTGACGCTTGTTTCAAGTTCATTTGGGAATTTTTCATTATCACTGATTCCATATTCGTTAGATTTTGAAGAATACCTTCAGAATTCAATTGTCCTTCAAAATATTGATACAAGGCATTGATTGCATTGAAGGCTTCTTTTTCATTCACTTTTTCAAAAGCTTGGAAAATTTTTTTCTTCGTCGTCGGAATCGTAGATTTCTTCCTTTCCGGTAATGTGGGCAATAGAATCGTCCTCATTCAAATTTTCTGTAAAATTTCGTCTACCTCAACAAACTCATCAAAAGATAATTGAAGATCCGGAAATTTGACACTGAGGAGCTGGGTCATTTCATGAGTGTTTGGAGTGTTATCTACCTAGGACATCAATGTCGTGAAGCGGATTTTGTTGACCATTTTATTATATGATTACGATGTAGTCGGCCAACATTACTCTCCAGGACACAAACAGGCAAAGTGGATCCTCGTAATATAGAAGCAGGGACCAAGCAGAAGATCCCTAAGCTTGGCCTGCAAACTGCAGAGGTATCATTTGGGAACTTGGATGACGTTGCAATTACAACCCTATTTTACTTGCCGTAGTCGTTATTAATGAACATGACGGGTCTTAGGCCGGTTCAATCTCCAAACTTACAACTTTCCTGTTACGAAATCGCTGCCTTTGACTGCTGATCTACTAAGGCTCTCTTAAATATAATTTTCCAGTTAGTCTACGAACATAATGTATAGTTTTAGATTTAACAAATAATTAATAATTTGATGATGGGAATTACATTGAAATATATAAAATAAAACTAATGTTATAATAAATAATAATAATGTTATAGATTTAAATAATGTAATTAGTTAATGTAACTTATTTTATCCTAGAGTTAGAATATAAGTTTAGGGTCATATTTTAATAGTTAGTACAGATATTTGCTCCTCTGTTTTAACACATTGTATGCGGGACACGCACTAGTACGTTTTCTGAAGATTGGTACTTGAGCGCAGGTCCCGTACTAGTACGGGTTAGTGTAACAACATGGTTTGTGGGTACAAAAATAATGGTTTATACAGGAAAACGGAGCCGAATATTCTTGTCTACTACACAGATTCTGGAAAAATATAGACAAATAGAAACTAGTTTTTACATCAGTCGATGCGGAACCACAGAACGGAAAAAAATTAAAACTATACACTACTATTTCTATTTGATTTTTCATATTTACGATACTATTATAAATTTATCCTCTAAAAAATATATTTTTTGTTTACAAAAATCTTATGGTTGTTTTTTATATATTTCTATTTATATATTTGTTTATATATTTCAATATAAAATACGAAAAGTTGGTTAAAAAAATAAATAATTTTCGATCTATTGAGACTTTTATTTTTTACTTATTTTATTTTAGAAATTTACAGGCAAAACGCCCGCTACCGGTACAATTCCGCTGCGAAATGTACCCGCACACAAAGTGTTAACTCCTAGGAT
>CM063505.1:185434350-185439170 GCA_032207245.1 Pardosa pseudoannulata | reverse complement strand
AGCAAATTGCTGGTAGTTTAGCAAGCAATTCAATTACTTTTTATTGATACCACTCTAAGGTGTTATGTAACCTTCTATTTAATCTTTCAAGCCACCTTAGAGCGCTTGCTACAACATTATTTGCAAGGACTAGTGGTAATTTGCCGTTAATAATTGCATACATAAGTCCCCAAATATTACCAAATAAAATAATTTTTATTTTTTTAGTGTAGATGTCTTATGTTCATGATGTAAATTAAATTTAAATGAATGTGCTATTTCTTTTATAATATTGAAATGGTTTATTTTTGAAATTGCTTATATTATCAGAATAATATAATCTAAAAATAAATTTGAAATAAATATAACCTTCATTACGAACCTTAAATACTCAGACGAACTAGTTTTACTATAAATTTTAACATATATTGTATTTTACATTACTGTAAATTTCAATAATAAGATTGAGGAAAACGTACTTCTAATTTGGACTGATATATATTTATTGTTTTATTTTATAGTTTTCACTTTTTACAGCAAAAGAAATTAAAGAAAACCTATTATTGTTTGAAGTATTTTGACAATATACTAGTTTTCTTGTCTTGTGTTTTTGTTATTATACTCTTTTTTAAATCCCTTTCAGTTACTTATTTATTCAATTTTCTATACTGATAAATTGATTATTAACATGTATCAAATTTCCTTTTTTTTAATCACTTACCCTCTTTTTTTAAACATTTAATGATGTTGAAAATTATTTTAAAGCATTAAGAGAAAATTATAGATATTAAGGCAAAAACAATTTCATTAACTTAGGGTGAAAAGTAACAAATATTTATTTCATACTAAAACAGCTATTTAATAATATAAAAATGAAACAAAATATTAAGTAATGAGAATAATAATTAACAATAAAATCTATTTAATGCTTTAGAACGTGACCCAAAATAATACTTTATCGCTTTGTTTGATAGTGTATAAGATTAAATTAATTTTACATTAAAAATATTTTTTAATTTATACAAATGATTACAAACACTTACATCGAGATTTTTAATAATGTCTATTTTGTTGTTCACTTCCTTCATTGTACCTAAAAAGTAAGAGATCAAAGCTTATTTACGATTTTGAAAAACATAACATGGGAGTAAACATTACATAAATGCATAAAGCATTTTTTCTGTGTAATCTTTGTTTACTTAATATTTTTACTTGAGCTTAAATTTATTACTTAATCAGCGTTGGTAAATATATGTCCTCTATTTATCAGTTAAATTACTGTTATTTTTTGTAGGGTTTGTTTTATAACTAGGCAACATAAAGTACTTTTCTAATTTTAAGCAATAAATTTTAATGGTTTAAAGAAAGACGTATGCAAAGTATAGAAAAGGAAAAGGCTACATACAGTCATGTAGAAAAAAGAAGATAATAAATTGACTGTAAGTAGCGTATTATTGTTATTATTATTAAAAACAACTTTAATGCACACAAAATAAGAAATTTCTCATCATGACGGAAAACTTTTATATAATATATAAATGGATACGAATATATTATAGACGGTTTATTATATGCTATCAATAATGTATAGGATTCATTGAAATGGATGATAATTTGAAGTTATTGTTTTATATTTTTTGTGATGTTTTTATTTGAATAACTTGTAGAGTTTCTGATATCATACGCTTGATGAACAGTTGACTCCTTGAATGTTTTAATAAATTATCAACCAAGTTATGTTCCATTGAGTTTTTAAACATGATTTTGTAGTTTATTATAAAACAACCAAGGTAGGGAAATATTGCAAAAGTGAATTAAAAAACCCAAATCCAATAATAATGAAATAATTTTGTGTTAAAAGGATCCATTTAATCCTGTTATATATCTCCCCTAAAATGTTTAATTAATGGCAGTCAAAGAAATTATTTTATGGAGTAGTACATTTAAATTAGAATTATTTCATTGCGTTGTGTAAAGAAAATATATTTAATAACTACCCTAAGCTATATGAGGAGACTATAAACAACAAGAATTATGACCAAAAATCAATTTAACAGAGAAACCAATTTTAAAAGTTAACAAAACACATATTTTACAAATTAAAAAACACTCAAAATTTACTTATTTACTTATTTTATCATCTTATCTACTCGGATTAGGGAGTTTCATAAAATATATATATAATGGATAAATTTCCTACACAACTCAAATGAATTATATACTTTGAGAGGATCTGAGTATATTTCCTGCACATGTACTTATCTGGCTGTTGTCAGGTATCAATCCAAAACGGCGATGACTGGATCATTGATGTAGTTAAAACTTCTGGAGAGTAGGCTCCTGGAATTAGTTCGTTGCTTGAGAAGTCCGTCGAATCTCTCTGTCGTACGGGAGCACCGGCGGTCACCGGCTGGACTCCAATACTCCCGATGAATGTCAGCCTCTGTCGCTGGCCATTCTCAAATCCATTTTTTTTACTCTCGACCACCTTATTGCTCTCACTCTCTATTTTATTACCTTCTTCTTTTCCGTCTATATAAAATTAATTTGGGCCCACTGACCAACTAGAGACAATTCCACAAATTTTATTCTGCCACCGCAATTTTGACACACATCATAGTGTCTCAACTGCCCAGAGCAGTCACGCCTGCAGTCCAACCTTCTTATTCCTCAAATTGGAACCCGCGTAACCAAAAGTCCACCTGTTTGCCCGATGGCCCCCAAAAATTCAATCTAAAATTGTTTTTTTGTATTTTTGTGTCAAAGCTGGCGCCATACAACTTATCTTTACTGGGATCAGTCTCTTGGCCAAATACTCCAGCCGTAAAAGTTGGGTTATAAAATCCCACGTAGAACAAATGAAAATGTCTGATGCCTGATTAAAATGGATTGAAAATTATTTTATTTTGTTTAATCACATCATAACAAATCTCATTAGTAAACTGAAAAATTGATAAGATAATTAAACACTTTAAAAACATACAATTTTATTAAAAAAAAAGTAAAACATCTCCCGCTAGCAAAATAGATACAAGGGTTTTCAGAAATATAGAGTCTAGAATTTGACTATTACCGCCAAGAGTTTGGAATGCCTTCCTAAACCTGGATTCATTGCTTATATATCAAGCAAATATTTTTCAAGAGCATGAACTTTTGTTAATATTCTTATACACTCAACAAGATAGGTAGGTTTATTGATGCAAACTGAACTTTTTAAGCCGCGGCAGCTCAGTAGGAAAAGGCAAAGCTCTCGTAACTGGAGAATTGCTGGTTGAGCCCGAGCCGGCCTAAAATCTGCTGTGTTAAAGCTGATTGGGGCACTTAAAATATGTTTGTGATCACAAGGTGCTCTAAGTTCTCAATACATATATGTCTGCTTGGTAACTGTTTCAAAAGTACTATTCAAGTCATTCTTTCATCTTAACAGTTCTCGTTAAAATGAAAGGCACAACCATTTGCATTAATACGAGTAGCCTATCGTGCTCGGTTTGTCCAAGTGGCATCAGAAACAACAACAACTAGTTTTACAGATGCTGTCAAAACTAAGTATCATATTTCTGAAGTGTATAAATTTGTTACTTTCTGAAGTGTATAGTTTACTTTTTGGACTATATTTTCTGCAATATCTAGATAGGCAATAGAATTTTTTAGATGATTTCAGCTATGAAAACTTCGAGAGTTATTTCTATCATTTACTTAGTGACATAGATGATTTTATTTTATTTTAACTCACCAAAAATGAATGTACTTAAGGGATTTGTAAATTTTCTCGATTTAAATCGCCTACAATCACGCTAAATAATCAATAACTGGAATCAACAAAATAAAAAAAAATTCAAAACATCTAACTCCCCATAAACTATTTTATTCGCCCATTGAATTATACACATTTTCATAGCATTATATCGGAACTTATTTGAGTGTGATATACGAAAATATAATTTAATAAAGTGTATAAACAAACAACTGCAAAAGTGTTATCTTTTAATGATGTGAGAAATATATACAATATTATTATATCAAAGTAGTGAATTGTATATATTAATTCAACCTAGTAGTAGAAGTAACAAATATACATATTATCTACGGACTATTGAATACATTCTGTATAAAGCTAATGCTTATCACTGAAGACGCAAATAATTCCCGTGCCTTGCCTAATTTGTACATTTGTCTATGAAATTCCTAGTACATAGAAAGTTTTATTTATGCTAGATTATATGTAATTAAATTTAATTTTAAGGAAATTACTACTGTTGCTTAATTTTTAGTATAGCTTAAAAAATCCTATTTAAATGTAAAGCTTATGTACAATAATGGAACTCAGATAGTTCTTTATTACTGACTGAGGATAATATAAGCCCATTAATTTTCACACACACCTTACTTTATTATTGGCCGAACAATGGCCGATTGGTTAGAGTGCTGGCATTCGGTACCGGAGTTCGTGGGTTCGAATCCCACTGTGGCATGGATGTTCGTAGTCGTTCGGAATCGGCTTTAAGCTGTAGGTCCCGGTCTCATTAGCCCTCGTGTTACAAAAAGTAGACCGTAGCACTCCAAACCAAACCAAACCAAACCTTACTTTATTAAACCGAATTAAGAACATGTTTCAATTCAGTTCATTCGTTTTAGTAATTATAAACTCTGTAAACTACCTTTTGTTTTTATAATTTCTTTTCCTGATTTTAAAATATATCATATTCGTAAAATATTTATGCAAGAAGTTTGAAATTAAAGGTAAAATATTAATTATTAACTGTTGAAATTCATTTTGTTAGAAAATATCCTAATTCTAATCTTTTTGTACATAACACACCTATTTATTATTCATAAGGTAA
>CM063505.1:185416850-185429350 GCA_032207245.1 Pardosa pseudoannulata | reverse complement strand
TTTTTTACTGTGGGAAAGTTCTTGTTGTCAGCTCTCTTGGATGCAACTCTGTCCGAGCAGAGTGAACTCTGTGGTTTTGGTTGTCTGTTGTTAAGTAGAAAGGATGTACGTTGTTATCGCTCTGGAATAAAGTTTAAGTCAGACTTCTGCGTTCTCTCCAATGTCGGTCTGATTGCATTCCCATTACTTATAGCTGCTGATCTTTCTCCTTGTGAAGGAGTTTTATAAAAAATGGATTACATACAAACATACACACACACACACACACACACACACACACACACACACATATATATATATATATATATATATATATATATATATATATATATATATATATATATATATATATATGTATATAAAACACGTGTGAAAAAGTATAACCTGCAGTAAAGCCGTGCCACCTTTAACAGAAGACTGCCACTTGTTATTCTGCATGGGAGGATCAAATCCAATAATTATCTAAGCATTCTAGGGGATCATGTCCAGACTGTATTTCCTGGAGAGCGACCACTTTATCAAGACGATAACGCCTCTAACCACACTGCTAGATGTGTTCAAGAATGGTTCGAAGAGCATAATGAGGAAGGTAAACATATCGCCTGGAGCGCTCAGTCCCCGTACTTGAATATTATTTAATATTTATGGAAGTATTTGTAGTACAAACTTCGTTCCCGATTTCCACCTCAATCCGGACTTCGGGAATTAGAGACCACTGGATTACTTAATATTCATTTAAATATTGTCCATGACCTTTATGTATCTATCCCACTTTGCATTATATCTGTACTTCAGTCAAAGGGTGGTCCAACCCCCTATTTATAAAGATTTTCCATTATTTCACACGTCTTCGTAATTTTGTCCTCGATCTGTGTATATATATATATATATATATATATATATATATATATATATATATATATATATATAATATATATATATATATATATATATATATATATATATATATATATATATATATATGTATATATATATATATGTATATATATATGTATATATATATATATATATATATATATATATATATATATATATATATATATATATATATATATATATATATATATATATATATATATATATGTGTGTGTATATATATATATATATATATATATATATATATATAATATATATATATATATATATATATATATATATATATATAATATATATATATATATATATATATGTATATATATATATATATATATATATATATATATATATATATAATATATATATATATATATATATATATATATATATATATATATATATATATATATATATATATATATATAATATATATATATATATATATATATATATATATATGTATATATAAGTGGGAGGTTAAGAATTAAGCGAGTTATAATTAATAATATTTGTAACTCACCAACGATGAAGTAGTAAGAGAAAGACACACCCTTGAGCGGTACTATACAGAGTGAAGTAGTTGACTCGAAAATAGACACATAGGAATTTTGTTTCAGTAGCAACGCTAAAAGAATTCAGTTCTGAGAGGGAACTCGGGCTGATAATATCCTCCACTCTTGTCGTTTCAAAGTATGAGAAGAAAACATTTCTAAATGGCATAGCTATGTACAGAAGGATTACACTAAAGATGTTTTTATATATGAAATGAAATGTGTCTTCCATGCCTTAACTACTCGTCCATGTCATATATATATATATATATATATATATATATATATATATATATATATATATATATATATATCGTAAAATACCTAAGATATAGTTACTGATAAAAAGAGGAACACAACTTTAAGAAAATAAATAAACTAACAAGAGGTAAAAATGGTTTGAGATTTCTCTTCTACTATTTTGAGACAGACAAAAATAAACAACTAAATTTAACTCCTTTTATGTGATCTTTCGAGTAATTTAAACAAGATTCCAATTCAGACCTAAATATTCCATTTGTGGTCTTGCAAAACAAAATAATCGAATATTTTTACACGTTGAGCTGAAATAAAGGGAAACATCATTAAATCTTTTTTAATGCCTCTCGAATTTTGTATTTATTGGGATACAAAACTTGATTTGTACAGCCAAATAGTTTCCTTTTATTTTATTTCTCGAGTAAAGATTGAAAGAGATTATTTCCAAAATGTGCATGTATCTTAACTTTCAAGGGATCTGAAATCTAATTTAAAGCAAGAACTTTTTTTATGACGAGAAAACAACTTATTCTTTTAAAAATGCATACGAGATTCCTTTTTCTAAACTAGTCCTTTTTGAGATTTAAATCTTAATTTCACTGTTCCGTTGGCAGAAATTATGTGTTTGCTTTTTGTTTCTTCCATCAATGCCTTTTTTTACTTGGCTCCATCTTCGCAAGGTAATGGAGATTATGAAACTAGAGTAAACAATATGTGGATTTGAATAATGCAGAAAAATGTAATTATTCTAATGTTAATAACGTTGAAATCTAAATATCTGCCGGGGATAGTTAAATATTTAAAATCAGAAATGTAAGGAGTAAAGAAGTCGCTCCGAAAGTATTTATTTGCTTTGTATTTATTCTAATGTATTAAGCAGAACATTATCATAGATATTTAAGCCCCATAAAAATGACAAATAAAATTGTGGTAATGGTTTTTAGTAAATTAATAGTCACGTTTTAAGAAACTGCTATGTATAATTATTTAGAATATAACGTTCTTTTAACATCCGTTTGTTAAATTTTAGTGAAATAAATTGGATTAAATGCATTACAATTCCTCAAATAAATTTAAAGATTCGTTTAAGTAAGGATAAATAGAGACTGAAAAGTTTTACTCAGTTAAATTACATTTTTTGTGTCTAAATCTGTTTACTATAAATTTTACATAAGTAGGTTGTGTAAATTAAACAAACTATGTGGAATTAAATTCACTTGTACAGGGTGTTTAGTCTTAATTTGCTAATTTGAAGAGTCAGTTAAATAAAAGATGTTGTAGGTACAATTATAATTATTTACTCTGCTTATATACAAGTAAAAAGTGTAAGTGTAAGCAATTTTAAAAATTGTCCAACAAATGGACTGTAAGTCTGATATATCAATTATCTAATTCTGATGTTTTGGTCCACTCTTTCGAGCGTTACGATGGGTAATTTCCTATTTCTTACCGAATAATCGTGTTCAGATAGCAAGTGTCTTAAACGTA
Source organism: Pardosa pseudoannulata (assembly GCA_032207245.1). Taxonomy (NCBI): domain Eukaryota; kingdom Metazoa; phylum Arthropoda; class Arachnida; order Araneae; family Lycosidae; genus Pardosa; species Pardosa pseudoannulata. Next base: position 185,426,156 of record CM063505.1, on the reverse strand, counting down.
AGTTGTGTATAAGGGATTTCAGATATCCTATTAAAAATCATCATAAAATGCTATATTGGGTGGGAGCACCTTTCTACAGATCACCTCTTAAAGAGATTAAGCTTCCGTGGACAAAGCTGGTCATCAATGAAGAATTTGCTTCACAGATCAACTAAATATTTCATGGGCAGCTGCAGACATACATGATGATTGACGAGACTATTGCTAAACAGACATTCTTACAGCCTTGATGTTTTGAAGATCCCCTGCAGTTCATTTCTCTGTTCGTGTCTTTTCCATATTGTCTGCACTTTCAGTTGTGTTTGTCCCCATATTATGTACCAATGACTTATACCAGGCCTGTTGAGATAACACAAAGAATTAAGACACCAGATACAAATGAGCGAAGACTTACCCTTTTGCAGACTTTTTATTTACAATTCTATTTTTTAACAATCTGGTGACGCAAATAAAATATATTAAATCTCAATATGGAGACGCCGTTAACTGCTGGAATGTTGCTGCTGGAATGCTGGAACTCCCAGCCGTTGATGACGCTATGTTCAGATGAAAAAATGGTTGAGCATTCCCTGCCTTTGCTGAAGTTCTAGTTCGCTCCATCTTGGCCTGTTTTTCTTCTGAAGGGCCTTCAAATCTGCCGAGCAAAATCCAATGGCTATTATTGGCAGGGACAAAGAAGACTGATCTGCGTTAGCAACCCCTATTGTCCAATGGGGTCGAAGGGGGGGGGACATGGACATCACTTTCGTCCTTCGGCCAGTCTCCCGCGATGGCATGGTTCAGTAGTATAACTCATTGTTACACTACACACCTATCAATTGCATAACAGGAACACGAGCTTCGCTTACTGGGACTATCTTCGCCACCTAAAGGTGAAATATCGTTTTCTACCTTCAAATTCAACGAAGAAAATAATGCTGTCGGACTTTGTAGGAGTTACAATTCATGATGAATAACTTATTTTATCGTTTGACTTTTTCAATGTGGTTAACTTAAAATACTTATTTTGGTGTAGATATTCGAAGTGTTTTATTAGTTTGTTTTATAGGCGATATATTTACGTATCCGGAAATAACTTACTTCATTTTTATGATAATCAGAATCAAGCTTATATCATATTAAAACGGAAAGAAAATTTCAGACTGGATGAGGGTATTTAAATAACTGAATGCATATAAACTGTTTGTTTAAATATTAATTGTCTTACTTTCATTTAATACAAATAGGCAAATATTGTTTTTTTAAATATGGATTCAAATTTCCTTGAAACTTTACCAAAGGTGTTATGTTGTAAATCAAAAATTTCAACTTGTTTGGTATTTTTTAAGGAGTTACGTTTTGAAAAAGTAAGATTTTCTAAACATATGGAAATTTTGTAGATTTTAAAATATTTTAAGGATTGTTAGGAGTACTTTCAACTAATTTGGTTTTAAACACAGTTGCCTATGTTAGTTATATATTCTACAAAGTTTGTTTAAATGTATACAATAGAATTTACTATGGCATTATATTATGTTAAAATTTTCTTGAAATTTTGCTAAAAATTGCCTATGTTTTGAAAGTATATGTAGAGTTTGTTGCAATTGCTATTACATTTATTGTTAAAAACCCCATTTTAATTAACATTTTTATTTCATTAAAACTTATGAAGTGAAAAAAAATTACCGAATAATAATAGTTTTGTATAAAAATCAGAAAATATATAAGATATAGAATCTGGAATGCAACGCAAATGATACTATCAAATTGACTCCTTTTTAATTTTTAACTCCATAATTTTTTGTGTAGCTTCTGCTTTCTGACAGAACGACAAAATTTTGTGGATGAAAAGGATTTCTACTGTTTTCATCGTATGTAATGAAATGTCAATCTTTGTATTATAAATGTGATCGATACTCTAACTTTTTTTAATGAAGATTCAAATCTCCACAATAAGACTTTATCTATAACATATAGTTTGTTTAAACTCTCAGCCATCTTTTTTGACTTCATTCAGACAGATCAAATACATGGTCTCTCCAGGAAGATATGCTTTAAATTTTATTATTAAGTGACATTCGTTGTGGTGTCCTTTGTCCACTGTAACTGATGGTGGTGTAAATCAACTATGGAACTAGTGCTTGCTTTATTCTCTCCAATATCTTGTAGGTGAAGGGCGAGAGATTTTGTAAATAGCTATTTTGTTTTTGTGTAAAACGCGATGAATTGTTCACTCTAACCAAAGATAAAGTTTTGTGTTGAACTTACCAAGCAGGTGGTGGAAACTCTTCAAATGACTCAATAAGCCTTCGGATATGAATGCTTTTTACAAAGGCTAACCTGCAGAGCAAAAAGAGTGGTTTTTGAAGGACGTAAAAAAGTTGACGAGGATTCCCACACTTAACTCCTATCAAGCTCTTTCCGCGAAGAAAAGGGGACTCGTCTGAAAGAAATTTTGCAAACAGACCGCCAAATGAGTGTTTGTTTAGTGGCCAGAAAGTTGAATATTACCAAGACAATCTTTCACGAGACTGCGAATTTCATTCTGGATAAAGTGTGTATGAATGTTTGCTCAAGAATTTTGATTGACGACCAAAAAGTTTTCCGAGTGAGACTTTTTAAAGCGTTTTAAAAATGTAAAAATATGATCGGTCCTTTTTGGAATATGTTATCATGGGGGATAAAACAGTGATGCTCCAATTAACCTACAGCCCTAAATTTGCTCCAGCAGACTGTTTGTTTGAAATATTCCCTGAAAGACAATCGTTCCAGAACCATTTGAGACTTAATGACAGTGCATGAAATGGCTTTAAGCACGCTATCGTAACATGCCTTCCTGGAAGCCTTTGAACATGGATTTTCCGTAGTAAGGGTGTATTGACGTAAGAAAAGACTAATGTGAAAAATCAATGAATCGTTATGTAAATAAATGATTTTTTTTAATATTTGTAGACTTATTTACATTACTTTCCGATAAACATTTTTATCATTTACAGTTTGGATTAATCATTAATAGTCATAAAACAAGAGTTCTATGATCTCTTTAATATTACCAAGAGAGTAGACACAACATAGAATTTCCTAAATAGTTAACGTTAGAGTTATAAAATTCCCTTTTCCTCTTAATTGAAGTAAAACTAAATCAATCACATTATTGTTAAAAAATCTTACAAAAAATATTTAATTTTTTGTGTTAACAACGCGATTTTTTTGGAGAGAGATGTATTCTTTTTTGAGTAGAGTTTACCAGCAATTATCTCTATTCTATAATTATTGATTCGTTCCAAAATGACATGACCTGAACAGAACGTGTGTTTGTGAATACGTGTGTTTGTTTACATATAAATTTAAAATTTGTACAGAGAATAACTTTAATGATAATAGGTAAGAGGCCCACACATCTGAAACTCTATTAACTTTCAAAAATTTTTAATTCGAAGTTTTAAGAAATCTATTTTGCTTAAACTAAATGGTGCATATAAATAAGTATGAAAATTATTAATGGGCCCGAAATTATAAAATAAGAAATGAAACCTCTATCTATCATACCCACATGTTCGTAAAAATAGTTCAATACGTTCATTGTGATTTCTTGAAAGCATTATTTTGAGAAATATTAAGAGAAGAGGAAAAAATCAAAACTACGTTAAAGAGTTTTAGGTAATCAAAAATAAGGCAATGGTTTGGTTATCCTTACCCTGGCAACTTAAAGATAAAGCTCTATCAACGTAATGTTTTCTCTTATTATTTCGTGTCTAAATAATACAATAATTTTTTTTTTTACTTTAAGTGACTAGTTATACTGTTAAAAGCGCCTATTTCCTATGAAAAGTTATTTATTTTGTAATTAAATTGATTCGCTCCTAAACAATCGACGATTTTACCTAAAACTCCAAAACCGGCAAAAATCTTATTATATCATTTCATTTGGATGTCCTTATACGTTTGCTATTCCATCTTAATTCCACGTGCAAATGCTTTATAAGAGAATGGTGTTGTAAACTGATTGAAGGATTTACTGCTAATAAAATAAGGACTGGGTTACCAAAAATTCAAAGGCCACTTGTTCTGTTGAAAGATTAAAATTTTTTTCTCTTATTACGTTGTTTCTAAATCTTTCTAGCAGTAAAAACTAAGAGTAAAATTAGTTTACGTATTTGTAAGTAAACATAAGGACATGTACCAAATTCACCACTTTTTACTATAATGTCTCCACCAAGCACAACTGACGTCTGCTATGATCGTAATTCGTTAAAAACGATTGAACTAATTTTATTGACATAAACTTAAAGATTTTGCTATAAGTAATGGTAACCACAATTAGCATCTGCTGACGTTAGAGATTCTTCAATAAATCAGAAAAGAAATAGTTAAAATATGATGACGATGTCGCAACAAATAGAGTAACTACTAATATGTTACTACAAAATGAGTCCCTCTAATAAATTCAGAAAAAAAAATTTTAAATAAATTGGGACAAAAGATAAATAAAAGTAAGAACGAATTTTTCTGAAGTAAACACAACTACACAAAGATTTTAAAATTGAAATCTTTATATACTGCATAATGAAAGTGATAATGTACTGCAATAGAGAGGCCCTAGAACCGTCATTCTATCCATTGGTGATTTCCATAAAAAAATAAATAAGAATTAAAAATACTTAAAAATCGCTTACTATTTTAAATTAAAGATATATTTTATAGTTAAAAATTTTCACACAATGTTATTATGAATTAAATTTTTTTTTCCCAAAATTTATCTGCAATATTTAATCTGTCGTTTTAAATTTCTATACTTAAAATGATAGATCAATTCCACTCTTTATAATATTTTCAATTTTAAAAATTACACATATAGACATTATTTTTTAATCAATATTCCATACATTTTGTAGAAAATATTTCATCCATGAAATATCACCTATTTATGCGTATTTTCATAACTCATATAAAATCTTGATTCTAAAAAATGAAATCTCACTATAAATTCACCTACACGTAATAATTTTTAGTATTTATACATCCCTCAACAAGATGGGAAACAAAGCGTCACATTGAAAGCTAATTAACCTAAAGCTTGAGACCGTCTCTCTTTGCACTCCATGTCTGTCATCTTATTTAATCTCTAACGTCCTCGGCTTCTCAGAGCGAAATCTCCACTTTTAATGATTGAAAACGGAACTTTCCCCAAGGAGGGATTTCTGACGACTTAATGTCACACAAGCTTTCATCAGCTTTAACGAAATTTGACTTTGCAACGGTGAAGTTTTAAATTATCTGGGGATTTTTTTTCTTCTCCAGTTATGCCTAGCTTTTTTTTCCAAGAAAGCAAATGATTAGAGAATGGACATGCTTGACGCTCTGTTTTAAATAAATACATACCTTATTATGGAAGATATTTGTAACTCGTACGATGATACATGAGATTTGAAATGCATCTCTGCTTCATCAATTTAACAAGTTCTGCACTTTTAGAAAGAATATATTACCTGCATCCATCAACATTAAATGGGGGAATTTTTTCCCCTTTTCCTTTCATAAAAGTGACACAAGGATTTATCGGTTTTAGTTAATTGGGATCTGTATGCAAAAATGAAAACAAATTAATAAATAAATGACATTAATTTTGAAACGGGTTACTTAATTCATTATGTTATTTGAAGCGGAAAGAGAAATTATCACCAAATATTTCTTCTTTCAAATTTATTGTAATTATTGATTTAGTTACTATGTTTTCACCGTTTTTTTACATCCCCCCGAAAACACATAGTTTAATTTGGTTAATTCAAATTTCAATTGGAATGCAATGCATTTTGAACTATCCAAAATTTTTAACAGTACGAAAAATATTATTTTTTATAGTTAATACAATAGGACGAATATTCTAACAGGTGAACGTGATATCACGTGGGAGAATCTCATAGATTTAGATTATCCTCAAGAGGGGAATTTTTCTACTAATTCCATAACTCTTGTTACATACGTCTAGTTACTATGTTTTCACGGGTTTTTTTTCATCACCTCGAAAATACATAGTTTAGCATGGTTAACTCGAATTTCAATTGGAATGCAATGCATTTTGAAATATCCAAATGTTCTAACAGCAAGAAAAATAGTACGTTTTAAAGTTAATACAACAGGGCACCTACTCTAAATGATGAACGTGATATCACGCTGTGGAATCCCATAGATTTTGAATATCCTCAAGAGTGGAATATTTGCTCCTAATTCCATACCTCTAGTTAAATATCTCTAGTTATATACCTCCAGTTACAATGCTTTCATCGTTTTATTACATCATCCCGAAAACACATAGTTTAACTTGGTTAATTCGAATTGTAGTTGGAATGCAATGCATTTTGATGTATCCAAAGTTTTTAACAGTACGAAAAATAATATTTTTTATTGTTAATAAAATAGGACGTCTATTCTAACAAGTGAACGTGATATCACGTGGGGAAATCCCACAGATTTTGATTATCCTCAAGAGGAGAATTTTTGCTCCTAATTTCATACCTCTACTTACCCTGTTTTCACCGTTTTTTAACATCACCCCGAAAACACATAGTTTAACTTGGTTATTTCGAATTTCAATTGGAATGCAATACAATTTGAAATATCCAAATTTTCTAACAGTACGAAAAATAATATTTTTTATAGTTAATACAATAGGAAGCCTATTCTAACAGGTGAGCGTGATATCACGTGGGGAATCTCATAGATTTTGATTATCCTCAAGAGGGGAATTTTTGCTCCTAATTCCATACCTCTCGTTATATACCTCTAGTTACCATGTTTTCACCGTTTTTTTACACCATTCAGAAAAAAATAGCTTATCTTGGTTAAATTTCAATTGGAATGCAATGCATTTTGAAATATCCAAATTTTCTAACAGTAAGAAAAATAGTACATTTTAAAGTTAATACAACAGGACACCTACTCTAACAGGTGAACGTGATATCACGCTGGGGAATCCTGTAGATTTTGATTGTCCTCAAGAGTGGAATTTTTGCCCCTAATTCCATACCTGTTGTTAAATACCTCTAGTTACATACCTCCAGTTACAAAGTGTTCACCATTTTATTACATCATCCCGTAAACACATAGTTTAACTTGGTTATTTCGAATATAAATTAAAATGCAATGCATTTTGAATATCCAAATTTTCTAACAGTAAGAAAAATAATATTTTATTGTTAATAAAATAGGACACATTCTAACAAGTGAACTGATATCACGAGAAATCATAGATTTTGGTTTATCTCAAGAGGGGAATTTTTACTCCTAATTTCATACCTCTACTTACCATGTTTACACCATTTTTTTACATCACCCCGAAAACACAGATTTAACTTGGTTAATTTGAATTTCAGTTGGAAAGTAATGCATTTTGAAATATCTAAATTTTTTAACAGTAAGAAAAATAATATTTTTAAAGTTAATACAACAGGACACCTACTCTAACAGGTGAACGTGATTTCACGTGGGGGAATCTCATAGATTTTGGTTATACTCAAGAGGGGAATTTTTGCTCCTAATTCCATACCTCTCGTTCCATACCTCTAGTTACCATGTTTTCACCGTTTTTTCCCCCTCATTTCGAAAACACATAATTTAACTTGGTTAAATGAAATTTCAATTGGAATGTAATGCATTTTGAAATATCCAAGTTTTCTAACAGCAAGAAAAATAGTACGTTTTAAAGTTAATACAACAGGACACCTACTTTAACAGGTGAACGTGATTTCACGTGGGGGAATCTCATAGATTTTGGTTATACTCAAGAGGGGAATTTTTTGCTAATCATACCTCTTGTTAAATACTCTAGTTACATACCTCCGTTACAAATTTTTACCGTTTTATTACATATGTAAACACATAGTTTAACTGATAATTCGTATTTCAATTGGAATGCAAGTCATTTGGAAATATTCAAATTTTCTAACAGTACGAAAAATAATATTTTTTATAGTTAATACAATAGGACGCCTATTCTAACAGGTGAGCGTGACATCACGTCATAGATTTTGATTATCCTCAAGAGGGGAATTTTTTCTCCTGGTAACTTACCTATCGTTCTCACTGCCCGAGCTCCTGCCGAAGGATAACTAAACCTACAGATTTAAACTATATGTTTTCAAAAGATAATATATTTAATGCTCCTAACTCGAACTCGGGACTTCTGACTTCTAGCCTCGCAAGATCATTACCTCGGGCCAATTTACTATGCTTATTAGGTCTGTGTAAAAGAAGTAGAAATGCAAAAATTTTCTTGTTTTAAAAATAATATTTTCATTTAATTTGTATTGTATTGTTTCATACGAAAAAAGAAGTTCTGAAATTCAATTGAAGAGTTTACAATATTTTATTATTATATTGACAACAAATTTAAAAAAAAAAAATGTTTTTATAATATATCAACTTTTTTCGATGTAGTTGCCACTACATACTCCACATCGTATCTATCTTTTTTTTTCAGATACAATAATTTCTTTATCATCATTTCTTATTTACAGCTCTGGTCCATTGTTCACAAATAACATTTTTTTGATATTTAAACAAGATTTGTTCGTGATATCTACTACAACTGTATCCCATTTTCTAGCATTAGCACCTCTGTTTAATAGTCTGTAGGTATTGCAGACTGACAACATTTTTGGCTGTGCTTGTAACTCAAAATTAGTGAAGCAGTTCACTGCTGTTTGTTTTTACTTGTTTTCACGCATTGTACTGGATAGAATAGTTAATGAATTTGAATTTGAATAGTTACAAATCTTGAACTTTGATTTTAAAATTATCTTGTTAAATAATATGTAAATGTTCAATAGTAAAGAAGAATCAAATCAGGTAACTTGAAGTTAAATAATAAATGTAAATGTTCAGTAGTACTGAAGAATCAAATAAGTAACTTCTTACCTTTTGTTTATTCTTGGATTTGCATGAAGACTGTATAAAACCAAAACAACGGCTAACACACACTTTCCTTTTATTAAACAACAGTCACGATAAATAGAGAATAAACGAGCAATGAATACAGAATTTGAATTATGTTAACTTTAAACACGTTCACAGATTATACGAATAGAATACAGGAATATGAATAGAATTACATTTAAAAACAGACGCCGAATTCCAACGGCTTTTTTCTTAGACTCCAGTTTGTTTTTCCCACCGCTCAATAGCGCCATCTAGCTTTCAGTGGCGAAATTAATCTAACATCATTTGAGACGACGTTAATTGCGTATAGAACAGGTGTGAGAGTTTAGTTAAAAAAGAGTTTAGATATGATTTGACGAAATTTGGAAGTTCTAAGGAAAAAAATTACAT
>CM063505.1:185224350-185411850 GCA_032207245.1 Pardosa pseudoannulata | reverse complement strand
GACTGGAATTCCCGTTCTCTAGAGTAGTTCGGGTTTGTAACTTCGCTTGAGCGTTAATTTGCTCAGTTACCTGTATTTTTCGGCGTTGTTCTTCTAATAATGCAGCCGTCAAATTTCCCAGAATATATCGTTGTTGATTCGAAAAATCAGAAATGACGCAAGCCTTCGTATCGATATTCCCATATGTAGTACATAGCGAAACTCTTGCTACAGGTAATTTTATAGCGTGAGTATCTAAGGGCTGAGTTACCCATACCGTGTCGCCTGTAAAATCTTGCGGCCTAACATATCGCCTACAGATGAAGTCATAGCTAGCTCCACTGTCTCTTAAAATTTCAGACGGTTTATTGTTTACAGTGCCCAAACTAACGTACGGTGCTAGCAGATCTACTACCTCACTTTCCGTATGGATAGCATTTAATTCCTCCTTACGTTTTAATTCCGGGCAATCAGGTCTAATGTGCCCAGAGACTCCACACTGGAAACAAATAATGTCTCTGTGCCTTTTCCTTTCAAACTCCCGATCATTTCGCCAATCCCGATGTTTAAGTTCATTTACACTCGGCGTTTTTGGCCTTTCATTCTTAACTTCAACCTTTTCCCGGGGAGGGGGTCTGATATTTTCTGCCTTGAATGGTACTGAATATTTGTGAAAATCAGGGTGCGAGAATCCGGAAATTTTTTTCCTTGCGTTTGGGACCTCCCGGGTCTCCTAAGTAATTCATACTTGTCTCCTAAGTCCGCTACGATATTGGGTGAAACAAAACTTTCCCATTCTTTGAGATGGAATTCCTTGAATTCGCTCCCCATTTTCCGTTTAAGCTGGTCTACTAGCATTAAATCCAGTAGACCTTCATATGTTGTAACTCCTAAGCTGGATACCCAACCTTCTAAATAGGTGCGTATCTCAAAAAGGTAATCCTTCCATAGATTTCCTGATTTCCGTACATGTGTTGTACAAATTTTTGTCGCATGGCTTCCGCCGATAATTTATAGCGTTCTAAGAGGAGTTTCTTTACAAATTTATAATCCCGCGTTTCTTCTGCCTTTTCCCTTAAAATAATATTTGACACTGAAAGCGGTAATAATGAAATAAGTTCCCCTGCCATCTCAATTTCAGGTACTTTCAAGTATTCAGCTTGTCTTTCGAATAGACAAAGGTACAAATTTATGTCCGTCTCATCCGGATTAAATTGTGGCATCCGGTTCCGCAAAGATGCCCCTGAGGGTCTTGGCACCTCTATCAGTTCATTAGCGCTCCTACGTTCCTGGGTTAATCTTAATTTTTCTAATTCGAACGCTCTCTCATTATCCCTCTCTTGTCTCTCTAATTCTATCTTCCTGTCTTCTCTTTCCCTCTCTTTCTCTTCTATTTCTATTTGCCTGTTCTCTCTTTCTCTCTCTCTATCGCGATCCGCCCTTTCTAGGCGCTCTTTCTCTAACCGGGCCTCAATAATAGTATCTAGACATCCTTCTACAAAAGCTGGATCGTAATCCTCCGATGTCTCAATTAATTTCCGTATTTGATTCATAGTTAAGGTTTCGTCTATTCCACCTATAATTTCCTTGGCTAACTCGACGAGATCTGCCTTACGCCCTTTACTTAAATAACTCATGATGAGATAATATCCTTAATAACTTACTACTCAATTTTCACAATAATAACTTACGACTACTCAACCAATTCGTGAAATACAATACTAACACAATACAAATACTACTCGATATTAGAACGTTTAACCCAATTTCCAAAATTTCAAATTAACACAACAATAATCACTTGAAAACCAAAACAATAAACAATATGAATTTTCCTAGCACAAATGCACACAATACAAAATAAATACTTGCAATATTCTCTTATAATGTGCTAACAGTTTTCTTAAGTTCAAATTATGATAATTAAATAACTAATATATTTAATTTAAGCAATGTTCTCAACACACTAATTTTCCTTATCTTATTAACAATTTAAATCAAACACCATCATACACAATTTAAATTTTCAATTTATGCAATTTCAAATTTCCAAATTATATTCATTATATAATATTCTGATTTATACACAGTTTAAAAATCTTATTTATGAACAGTTAAATTCCAATTAATATTCAATTACAATTATAATTTATACACACTTTTAAAATTCAAATTTATGCACAATACTATTACACAAAATTCCTTAATTCAACTTTACTCTTAATTCAAAACTTTAATATACCTTAGTCAATAATTCTTATCTTTGAAATTATTTCTATCACTCTACAAAATATTTGCATACCAATTTAAGATTTCTTTCAATTGATATACATCTAATTTAAACACAATGCAACACAATTTACTATACTCTGATCTATCTAAATTCCTAGCACAACCTATACTCAATGTACTGTTGGTTCGATACAAGAGAACAGAATTGGTTACTCACGATTTTTGATGCTTGTTTCATCAGTCTCTAGCGTCGTCTTACGGTTGAACACCAAATCTCACTGTTGACTCTCAAATCACAGGGTCACACAAAAAGTCTCACAGTTGACTCTCAATATCGCAGGATCACACAAAAAGTCTCACAGTTGACTCTCAATATCACAGGATCACAAAAAAATTTCACTAATGCAGGTTCAGATTCGGAACGCAAAATTTCTCATCTGATGTCTGGCTGCACAATTTCACCCGCGAAAATTTCTTCACCTAGCCTTCACTGTTTACCGTAACAGCGCTGCCACCAATATTTAGAATACCACTAGCCTGTAACGTACTGGAAAATAGGTAGGCGAGGCCTTCAATGACACAGGCTAGAAATTAAGGTATTCTTGACTAAATATTTTATTCACTAGAATAAACTATGTACAGATATGTACAAATTCAATAAACGATAACATTCAGGGATCTCGTACAGAGATAATATGCACATACAAGGATGCGTGGGATACCGGAACAGTATGGCTAGGGCTTAAAACACAAAAGCTGGAAACTAATTAGTGCCGGACTAATGTTGACTCGTTCACTCTCTGTCGATTAGCGCGGTTGGCTTTCACAGCAGGTTCGGAGGTTCCGAGTGCGTATCACGCTGGGATTCGTGAAGAAAACACAGGATGCAAGTCGATCCAAAATTAGAGTGCAAAGTCACTCTAGGCTGACTACTTCTATGCAAGAAGTTAACTATCAATCAGCAATAACGGGGAAGGAATTCCCAAGTCGAATGTTCGACTATCTAGCAACGGAGACGCTGGCGGTCTCAAAAAAAAAAAAAAAACTCCAGACACGGAGATAAGAGCGGTCCTCGATCGACCAGGCTCTAGCAGGTAGAAGCCTCGAGAGAAGAACAAAGCAAAAGCCCCCGTTCTAGTCCGGTCCTTTCCATTTATACTAAGCACTCCTTCCGCTTCTCGGTTCTTCGAGAAACTTCCCGAGCCAGGGTGACGCAATCTTGCGGTCACTCCCAAGTCTTAGATCAGCTGTCCTGGTTCCAGATGCAGCAATTCTCAGATTCATTAACTTAACCAACTTAATGCCCTTTTTGTAACCGCTAATGGGCGGCAAGGTGCACTCAATTATGTACACAGTAAAGGTCCATTCAACAGGTAACAATGTTCAGACAGTTCGGAGCCGTCAATGCACCGTTTTTCAATTACGGGTTTTTAGACCACCTGGTCCTATTATCGGCTACTCGTGAGTCCACGACGAAAGGTCACCTTTTGGGCTCCTTGTTCGTTTTGGGGTCATGTAACGGATCGTTACAATATATATATATATATATATACATATGTATAAATACATACATATATATAAATACATATATATAAATACGTAGATATATATACATATATATACATATATATATATATATATATACATATACATATATATATATACACATATACATATATATCTATATATATTTTTATATACATATATATATACATATATAAAATAAAATATATATATATTTATTTTTACAAAATATATACATATTTGTATATATATATATATATATATATATATGTTTATATATTTCAATATAAAATACGAAAAGTTGGTTAAAAAATTAAATAATTTTCGATTTATTGAGATTTAGCTGAATAACTAAATTTACGGGCAAAACGCCCGCTCCAGGTACAATTCCGATGCGAAATGTACCCGCACACAATGTGTTAACCCTAGGATTTAATTTTTTAATCCACTGTCAGTAGTAGTGGTTTGCGTCTCTAAATTTGATCTTGTCTAGTGCTTCTATAATAGCTCTGTAGCATAAGATTTTGCTATTTTGTGTTTTTCATACAAGGATTGTACAGCAGTAGGATGTTCATATTGTATTTATCACACCATGCAGAAACAATACTTCTGTTTAACGATGTTTGGAGGTACTACTGTTTAGAGACAACACCATCAAACCTTTGTATTCTATTTGTTGTATTGTTTAGATAACGTCATTGATATAGAAGCATTCTCGCTAGCTTGTCAATAAGTATTTAAATTAACGATACATTCAAGCTGAACTATGAATCCTGATTCACTTTGTGACAGGGCGAATAATCATCGAAAACCCTATTTCTCTCTTTACCTTCACATTAGAACAAAATTTATTACTTCTTGTAGTTTCACTGAAACAATGTTTACTTCACAAGTAAGAAAAAAAGTTTTAAAAAAATTCTGAAATGAGTTTCATTATGTTGAACAAATCGGCCTGTACCCTAAATTGTTTTCCATTTGGAATTATTTTCCAGCAAATGATAGCCAAAATAAGCTCTCGTTTTATATTTTCTCCGTAAGCTAGTAATGAAGAGAATTGTTCAACCTCCATTCTGAAACAAAAGGACTCTTTCTGGAAAAAACAACAATAATAATGGAAATCAATGCTCGCATAAACCACAAGTCTGTTTCCAATGATTGCATGCATAGTAATATGCAAACTAACAATCGCAAATGTACAATAATCGAAAGAAATAGAGGTAATCACACGAGTTACAAAACATATCTTTTCTTGTTCGAAAGGATTGCGTTTTATTCCGCAAAAGCAATCTGGCTAACAATTCATCTGTAGTTTATTTAAAAATTATATCTACCGTGCGTGAAATAAAAAGAATTTCCTGTTATTTGCACTAAATCATATTATTCCAAATTTTTTTTGACGTGAATTTTTTTGACATTAAATACAACAGGAAATATCCGAGAGTCTGAATAATATATAGGATGAGAGCTTGATTTAGCAATACGAAGATCATGTGAAATATTAAATAGCACAGGTGTTCCGGAGGCATTAGGATGCAGTAAATATATAGAACAAAACAGAATTTTTCTTTTAAAGGAAAAAGAATGATCTTGTTTTGATTCAATTACTAGAGTTTTTTGTTGTAAATGTTTATACGAATATTATATTCTTAATTTTATAGGATTTGGGGTTTCATTCGGTTTGCCTGCGAAGATGTGAGAAGTTAGCTGGCACTTCCATTGGAGTAAGTTTTTCCCAAAGAGTGTTTAGCAGCAACTCTCTAGGGGTTCCTCGAGAAATGTAACGCCATTGTAACACCATTAATCATAAACTAAAAATCCTTTTTTTTAAGTAGGAACAATTTTATGAACTGACATAGGCCTGTTTAATGTCATCCCTTTATAAAAGGTTTGGTTTGGAGTGCTACAGTCTACTTTTGCAACACGAGAGTTAATGACAACGGAACGTACAGCTTAAAGCCGATCCCGAACGGCTACGAACATCCATGCTACAGTGGGATTCGAACCCACGAACTCCGGTACCGAAGCCCAGCACCCTAACCAATCGGCCATCGTTCGGCCCCTTTATAAAAGGAGAGAGTCAGTGTCGTTTGAAAGGAGAAACCCATTATCACCAGAAAAGTCTGTGTGTACTATGCCGATGCTACCATTTACAACGATCTATATTTTCGAAACTGGGGTAATGTTACTCGAGTCCGTATCATACCTTAAGCTACAAGTGCTCCTCGGGTGGTGCCAAACGAGTAACAGGTTCTCAGGTAAATGAGTAACAGGTTGTTAAGGCGTTAGGATAATGTCTATCGCCTGCTGCATTGGAAAAAAAATATATTCCGAACTTGCTTTTCCGCATAGGCCTTAACGAAAACTAAACACCGGAATATGATGGATGCAGATAATGTTATGAGAATAAAACTTTCTTCAATACAAACATTAAAGAATGTTGGGAGAGTGAAAAATCAAAGCCATTCATCTCATTTATACTTTTCATCAATGTATCATTTTATTAAAAAATATTCTTGATTCCACGTCACCTTTTGCAAGTGTTATCTTCGTTTTTATATTTCTTTATATTGCTTAGTTTTTATGTTTATGTTTGTCAGTGATAAATTGATTGTTTGATTATGTTTATGTTTGATCGGCCCTTCGTTTCTCCTTAAGTAAAATTTACTCACGGGTTCCGTTGATATGCATATGTCAAATTCCCTCCATTGATTCAGTGCATCTATCTACAAATTGACATAGTGTTGCAGCCTTTCAACTTCCAGTACAGCATGAAGTGTGGTTTGGTAAAGTTAGGTTAGGTTTGGTGCGTTACGGTCTACTGTTTTGCTACACGAGTATTAATGAAGTGTGAAAAGACTGATTAGACACGATGCGTTTTCCAGACTTCGTGTCTTGTAGGTGATTGAAAAGTTTTTGAGCCCCATTAGAATTACCAACAGATATGTTTTCCTAGAGGTGGGACTCAGCTAGTCCCAGATCATCTGGCACCATTACTGGACCCTTTCGAGAAAGCAAGATCGAGTCGGGTTGCAAAAGAATCGAATCAAAATTTTCAGCGGTTCTAGCGAATCCACTCTGAAAAGTAGACTTTTTCAATCGAGTGAATCTGGAAAACCGCTTTTTTTAATCGCGTTTAAAAAGAGACAAAAGAAGGGGGCGAATTTCTTTTGGAGAGACTGGAGAGGAAAGGTTGATTGGGTTGAGACGAAGTGAGAAGGAAACAGCAGCTGATTGTTCCGGACTTTTTTTTTTCTGCGTTACCGCTCAACGATATTCCCTTAAGAGCGATGAAGTAAGAACTAGTTTTCCAGCTCTACTATGTTCCTTGGACGTATTCTTATATTCTGCATTTGTAAATAGAAGCATAAATACTTTGTATATTAAATAATTTTTTCTTTTGTAAGAAATTAAGTTTATTTCTTTACTCTAATTTGTCTCCAGAGTCATTATAATAGGGTAATGAACGGGTTTAGTCAGATAAAAAGATGGAGAACCTTAGCATTAAAGAATGCTGTAATTTTTTTTTTTTTAAGAGGAATCTAAGAAGATGATGGTGTTATTTGTGCTGTAAACCAAATGGAACAAAAGGTAATGTTTTTAATCTATGTCACTCACAAATAGTGTAACAAATAGAATTTTTCCTTTACTATATAATTAAATTAAAAATTTAAATTCAATAATTAAAGTTAAATAAAGAGAAGCTGTATTAACTAGCTGTGTTAACTAAATAAAGAGAATTAAGATCAATCTTATTGTTCTGTTTAAAAGAAATTTATATTAAAAGTCTATGTTGTGGAATATGAAAGGATTGCTTTTTATAATGTGCAATCTTTGAAATTAGTTACTCATAAATATTGAAATGCAATTCGCAACACTTATCGTCATTATTCTGGTCATTTCAACACTGTACGGTCTGCTGTTTTGCTACTCAAAGGCCAATCAGACCGGGACCTACAGCTTAAAGCCGTTTCCGAAAGACTGCGAATATCCAGACCATCAGCCAGATTCTAACCCGTGAGCTGAGGTACCAAAGAACAGCGCTCTATCATTCGGCCATCGTTCAGCTTTATGATGTATTGGACACTGATCTATTCGATACGAATATTGAGAAATAGAACATCGTGAACACGCGTTGGGGACGAAAAAAAAATGAGATTGTTCACTAGTTCTCTAGCGAATGTGAAGAGGACGATCAAAAGAAACTTCAATTGATGGAACTGTCTCGAAAAATCGACAAAAGTTCTGGACCAGGGAGATCCCCGCTTTTCGAATCTTTTCTCTAAAAATGTATATTTCAAAAGCCCCCTGAAATAAATATATTTTTAATTATTACATGACAATTATATTGTGTTTTATTGCCTATGCTTATGTATTATTTATAATCAACTGGAAAAGAGTAAAACGTTTGTTTGAAAAACGGTAATTCATTCGACCGCCATCGGTAGAAAGATTATATATATATATATATATATATATATATATATATATATATATATATATATATATATATATATATATATATATATATATATATATATATATATATATATATATAAACTAACCAATGTGCCCGTGCTTCGCTACGGTAAACTTAATGTATTACTTTTAAACAAAAATTTTTTTCGTGCATAACTCTCTAAATTCGTTACAGTGCAGTTCGAGTCATTGGCATATTTATATATTTCTATTATAAGCGTATTATAACAATATTCACTTTTTATACTACTGCATTACTACTGTATGTTAATTAGCAATATTAATAGATCTTGATATATGAAGTGGTAGAATAGGAAACAGGTTTTGACAACAACCGTTCTAATTTTGGTGGCATTAATAAATGTTGTCCAAAATTAAGAAAATTTATTTGTATGAAACAGAAACACATTCATATTGACAACCATATAAATATGAAGATAACTATATAAAATGATAGGTTTTTATTTGCCTATGAGAGTCACTGAAATTTGTACTTTTTGTTGTTAGAATATTGTTGAAAAACATTTCATTGAAACCTAAAAATTAACCAAAAATTAAATTTAAAATTAGTTCTCATATAAAAATTCTAGAATTTGCGTCACATAGAAATGAAAGTTAATCAATTTATATCTAAATTTCCAGGTCAAATCGAATTGATACTACGGAGACGATGTTTAAATAATATAAAATAAGAAATGAATAAATGAAATACTTAAAGGAATGACGTCATAATGATAGAAAAATAGCATTTTCACCTATTTATTATGTGATAAGTTGAAAATTTTAATCTCCTGCTTTTAACCGAGGAAAACTCCGATTAAAACAGTTACTTGGGTTGTCATCACATTGATAGAAACATTGCTTCTTTTACTTAGTTATGATGCGATAAATTAAAAAATTAATTGTTTGCTTTTAACCGGGGAAAATAATGCTTCGAGTAATCACATGAAATGCTCGAAAAAGGGGGAAGGAATGGATTTCGAAAGTTAAAAATTTACAAAAACCTTCCAGGGATTTCCCAAATTTTCACGGCGATTGGATGCATGGTTTTTGAGTCTATCGAGTACAAAGGATTTTAATGATACACACACACACACATACAGACAGAAACAAATTCATTTATATATATGTAGATGTAATAAGTTTAGTGTTAAATATTCCACTACTTAATTCTCTAGAAATGTCTGGTCTTAAACGGCAAATTTCATAACTAATTTGAGGTCAAATTATATAGAGATTCCAATACCTTCACTTCGTATACAAGAAAGTTAACAATTTAAAACATATTATATATAAGTTTAAATGTCATCAGCTAATCGCATCAGAGAGAATTTTTACACAGTTAAACATTAAGCAAATCTCAGTGATTAAGTAATTGGCTTGTCTAAATGTTCGTAATTTCATCTTTGACATTTGACTTCAGGAAGGAAAGAAGTTCATTTACTTTTTTAATATTTCAGAAACCTACTATTCAGAGTTCGAGAAATGATAAATAATTCATTTTTAACGATTCTGTTAGGGGAAAAATCCTGTAAAAGAAACTATTTCCTTCCGCTTATTTACCTTGACTTCAGTCGAACGTTTTTCCTCGTATTTTACTATTCATTCCTTAGACAACGGATTTTAATGATACACACTTATTTTTCAGAAGAATGAAATTTTTATTTTTACTTTCTGGTATTTAGTAGTGTTAGTGTTTCGTGTATCTATTGTTTTCCAGAGAACGAGGCTTAAGTTCGGTTTGGCAAGGCCCTCACGTAAAG
This sequence comes from Pardosa pseudoannulata, assembly GCA_032207245.1. Lineage (NCBI taxonomy): Eukaryota > Metazoa > Arthropoda > Arachnida > Araneae > Lycosidae > Pardosa > Pardosa pseudoannulata. The sequence goes on along the minus strand of CM063505.1, from coordinate 185,401,876 downwards.
TAGTTAACAGACTGATACACGCTCATTTTTTGAAGGTTTAAAATTTTATCGTCTTTTTATTTAGCCATTTTACCTGTCTTCTTTTGCAGTCGCTTTATAAACGTAATAGTTTTCATTCCAAGAATGGAATACAAAAGCAAATGGATTTCTTTACAAAAACAAATTATTCAAAAGTGTAAATTTCGAATTAAGAAGTCAATAAAGGAACTATATGATAACGAAATAATTTTTGAACCTCTTTTTGCCAAACTTACATCTTTGACATTTCTCTATTTTGCGTACTTTTCTTATAAAGCAAGCCCATTTCGCTAATTTCTGTTAAAAATAACCTCCAAACAACGAAGCGCACTCTCTATTCAACAATCTTTTTCCATTGATTTATTTTTTTCTTCCCATTTCTCAAAATATTTCTGGACATTTGAAAATTATAGTTTTTAATACATTTTATGATGATTAGTGACTTTGAACTGGTTTATCATCAAAATTTCAATAAGCATATAATTTTTTAAACTGAAAATACAGCAAAATTCCAGACAATAATTTACTTATTCTTTCATTACTTTCATTATAGATTTCTTTATAACCCCTTGCCTATGACATCCGAACTCAGTTCGGGCAACGCAAATGAGCCCATTTTGGAATTAACGACCTGAGTTGAAACAAGAGAAAAAAACGGTATTTCAATTCCGTGAAGCCCGAAATCGGTTCCTTTAATGCATAATATTCAATTTGCCATTTCCCCAATACAGCCCGCAAAAAATTCGGCAATTTCACACCATTTGTCGGCATTTCTCGGATACTGTAAATGATTTTCGAAATTCAAAGGAATCTGAGGGACATGGAATACATGGCAGTTCATGTAGATAACAATATTGCTGTATAAGTTTATTATATTTATCCTGAAAATTACGTCATTTGATTTATTTTGTTGTAATTTGAGTAAAAATTACTGCAATCTATTAACATTTCCCATATATGTGAAAATACTGAAAATAGTAATTATTTCGTTTATTTTTATTTTATTTTTTTTTTTTCAAAAATAATCTATTTCTAGCATTTTGATGATAATAAACAAAATTAAAGAGAAAAAAATTCCATTTTTGGCACGTTTTTCTCAAATATATTCCACAGCCAAGGAGTTACAAGGAGTATATAAAACACACACACACACACACACACATTTATAAATTTATACAAAATGTAAGATTATTTTTCAGAACAATATGTGGCCGAAAGATTGCCGATTGGTTAGGGTGCTGGCCTTCTGTATCGGAGTTCGAGGGTTCGAATTCCACATTGGCATGGATGTTCGTGGCCGTTAGGAATCAGTTTTAAGCTGTAGGTCCCGGTCTCATAAGCCCTCGTGTTGCAAAAAGTAGACCGTAGCACTCCAAACCAAACCAAACCAAATCAGAACAATAAGTAGTGTTTATGAATTTAAAGTCAGTTTTATGTGCTTTAAAAAGTAAAATTCCAATTTTCCCATGCAATGAACTTTTTTTAAGGATTTAGTGACTGTAACTGCTTTATACGTGACTGTAACTGCTTTATACATAGTGTTGCAAGGTACGGTTTTCGATTTGGGATAATCCCACTCAGCTTGCAGCAACCAACATACCTAAAACATCTTCTTAATATTGAAATCTATCGAAAAAAAAAAAACACTGTTTTACCCAGATTCACAGCATAAACTAGCCACATATTTATTCAGTTTATAGCCCACAAATATCAGACTTCAATCTACGTTGAATAAGTAACTAATTTGCGTTATGAATCGCAATAGGATCTAGTCTCTATATCTGCGCGATATATTCTAACTCCGTCTGGAATGTGAAACCCTTTACAGATTTTAAGGGATGCGTAGTGCATTCTGAAAATTAATGTTTCTGCAGCCTTCTCGAATTTTCTTTGGAATAAAAGTATTTTATTGCCCCAAATCGCCAGAGTTCCCAAATTTCTCGCCAACTGGTGAATTATTTGCCGAGCATGTTGGTTTCCCTACCGAATCATTTGACCACCGAATATCATAAAAGAGAATTCTCTTGGGAAGTTACGCTTTCACAAACTTAGTATATTTTATAACAACATCTTAAAGGTACGCCAACAAAACGTATTTTATTTTTCATATTTGAAAACATTTTCTGATTTTTCCTTACACATAAAAATGTTAAAGACAGAACCTCCTAATTATTTTGTAATATCTCTATATTAAAATTAAATACCAATCTATAAATATTTCGCTAAAATCACTCCTACTGTACTTTAGTTTTTTGATGCGTTTCTTAAAGAACTGATATATATTCACACTAATTATTTGTTATTTCTAATATGCGAGAGATAAGGGTTGATTTTACATGCATGCATTACATACATACATACATACATACATACATACAAGTATATATTGTAATGAATTCTCGTTACATTAAATTTCCAGATTCAGACTTATCTACGACCGTGAGAAAAAAACGGCATAACGTAGAAATGGTAAACGCGCCTTTTGTGAGCACTTGAACTGAGCTTATCTTTACCTAGTGAAAGGACGTTGTTTCGCGCAGAATAGGATGCTGAATAGATGATTGTTAACACCGAGGACCATCTCAATCATTCTGTCTGAGAAATTCATTAGGATGCTGGCGAAGTGTTTCCAGTGTTAGTTTCAATGGCATCCCGAAGAAAGAGTCTCACACGACAGAAATCCTCTACATTGTAAGGGAAGCAGCAATACTTTCCTACCTTGTTCTCCAAAGGTTTGTCCAGAGACATCGATTAATGATCAGCGAGATTGCTCCCGATTACTGCAAACTTCCCTTGCACCTGTCCGGCTAGAGCAAGTCTACAAGCGGTTTCCCCACCACGTCATCAACCAGCTGTCCGATCAGCTGAGATGAAAATTTGCGGTCAGACGACGATATAAAAAGACGAGAGTTTGAGGCCCAGGGTGAATTTTTGACCGATCGAGTCTCCTGTGAACTAAGTCATCGGATGAGAACGTCGAGGCGAGCGACTGAGAGTGTACTCCCCCACCCCCTTTTCTCTCCAAACGATTGGGCAGCTGATTCCTTTAACGATCATCATTTCGACTTGTAGATATTCATCCTTTTCATCTGTATTCATCATAACTTCAACATTGTGTTCTAATAAAGATCTGTAGTCTGTACGTAGGACTCCGCTATCCTTTTTCGGGTTCAAGTAGAGCCCCAGAACTCTACAATATATATATATATATATATATATATATATATATATATATATATATATATATATATATATATATATATATATATATATATATATAATTTTAATGTGTGTGTATTATGATTATATACAAGAAAAGCTTGATCTATCATTACCGCATTACTCGTTTACTTTCGCATTGACTATCCACTTCATTTAATCACAAAAATTTTTTTTTCTCACAGAACCAATGTTAATTTTTTCCGCATTCATCGTTGTCGGATTCTTCATTTTTCCTCACCTATCGTCGAATAATTTCGGTCCTGTCGCTTTGTCTTTCCGGAAGTGCCGTTTTTGGAATTTAAGAGAATTGGCGTAATGATCTTTTTGAGTTTATAAGAATACTCCAAAGGTGCGTGAACCGCAAACTGATTTTAGGTTCACCAAGGCGAATCAGTACCAAACTTTTCTGAATTGCAAGAAGTTTTTTCAAGATTAAATTAGTTATGGATTCGAACACTGCCAATTATATATACGATAAAACTCTCATTCTTTGCAGTCAGGAGATTCATTTGCACAAAGTAACAACTAATAACTAATTCATTCATAGTTTCACATTTTATTCGAATTTCTTTCATACATTTCTCATATTTATCGATTTCTATCATTCATTATTTTCCATTTTAGATCCCTTGATTAACAACAGTTCGAGATTCTATTGAATGAATATATATATATATATATATATATATATATATATGTGTGTGTGTGTGTGTGTATCTATCTATCTATCTATTATATATATATATATATATATATATATATATATATATATATATATATATATATATATATATATAATATTAAAATTCCTTATTTACATATTTTAATATTCAATAACTTTTATTCTTAAAGTACGTTGAGGTTTGCGCGGTAATTCTTATTTTTCCCTCCAGACACGCTATAGACTTAATTCAGCCTTGATTTTACTTTAGCCAATAGTTAGCCCGTTCTCTTCAAACATGGGTATTTTTTATTACGTGATCAATTGTGTTTAGGGATTATTTATAGTCTTTTTATCTGAGAATGTGTAGGATCACATGGTCTGTGTGCACGATGTTGTAAAAGTGCTTGCCTGTTGTATGGATTTCATGTCTCTTATCAGAAAAAAATTGTTGTGATTTTGAATGACTCTCGCCCATATTACACACACACACACATACAGATATATATATATATATATATATATATGTTCATAATAATATATGGACATATTCGATATATAAACATACAGTAGAATCTCGATCCATTGTTTCTCAAGGGATCTAAAATGCAAAATAAATGAGAAAAAACAACAGATATGAGAAATGTATGCAGAAATTCGTTAAAACAACCAACCAACCAACCAACCAACCAACCCCCCCCCCACACACACACACACACGTGTGAGAGAGTAGAAAAGACGAGATGAAAGATGAACGACTTAATGTTAAGCTGCCTTCTGTATTTTGATGATAAAGAAATATTTCTGACCATTACTTGCTCCTTTTTCAATTGCTTTGTGACCTGTTCTTAAAAGTTAAATTACCTAAAGAGTTTATCAAAATAATTTTATTACTATTATAGAGAAAACTAATTTCAAAATTTATTTTGTCACCCTTTTTTTTATCCTGTTTAGTAAATGACTTGACCATACTTAAAATATATGTCTCGAATTGGAATTTTTTAATTTTTTGTCACATTCTAATGCGGTGTTCCTTCAGTAGCAATTCATTACTTATGCATTCCGCGTGAACTTCCAAGCCATAAGGAGCAGCTCTAGTTGCTTTGTGCATATTTTACTGCCGTAGGTGAAGTCCGGTTGAGCTAGAAAGAACCGCAGGCATTTGATTTGGGTCAAACGCTGAGATAAAAATAGAAATGGCTCTTAATGAGCCAACTGCAAAAATAATTTAAAGTTTTATATTCAAAAGAGGCTCAGGGTATGAAAGAAATAGAGGCAATTTTAAAACTATAGATGTTATAAAAAAGGAATGGACAATCTCTGTCCTCCCCTGTAAATTTTATGTGACTACTAGACGACCTGATAGACTTGCTTATGCTGTAAATACAAAATTGTAAAATGTTTTTAAATAAATTATAAATTGGACCGTTTTGATGGAAAAGTAAGGAAAAAAATTATTTTAAAAATAACTGACGCCATCAAACGTACAGTCATCACTAACGTAATTAGATTAAATTAAAATTCCCACATCGCCTGTACGGTTTGGTTTGGTTTGGAGTGCTACGGTCTACTATTTTGCAACACGAGGGCTAATGAGACCGAAAACTACAGCTTAAAGCCTATTCCGAACGGCTATGAATATCCATGCCACAACAGGGATTCGAAGCCACGAACTCCGGTACCCATCGCCTATACGGGGATTCGATAATAGGACTCCTCGTATTAAAGCGCGTTGCGCCGACCACTGCGCCACAGATATGTTCGCAATGAAGGGTATCGAGCGGCATTATAATAAAATCAGTAAGCGCACAATTCTCGATTTAGAAAAAAACATTCTATCGGATCAATTTGTGAATCTAAACAATTCTCGAATCAACTTAATTACATACACAAAAATTTCATAAAAATCAGTCCAGCCGTTTAGGAGGAGCTCTATTACAAACACAAGAACAGAAGAATTTTACATATAAAGATATATATTTACTGGAGAAAATTTGGATGAGTTTCGCATATAAATTATTCTTCCCAATTTGAATGCAATGTTATGAAAGAGAACCACCATACAACACTGCAGTTATTTCGTTTTCTCATCAGTAAAATCTTAGCAGACATTTTTTTACTTCTTTGTCCATGTGAAATCGATAAGGATCTCTATGAATCAATAGGACCCTTAGCACTGACTTTACAATTTTGGGTAATCATCTAGTTCTTTAAAAAACCACAGGAAAGCTGAATTTACGAATTTGTCTCGAAAAGTTATAAATTAGTTCCTTTTAATAAACATCGATTTTCGAACTTATCTTCTCTCTATACGTTTTCTACAAATGTTTAAGTGTCTCGGTAGTAAAATACCGAGCTTGAACATTGGCATTCCAGACTTGATTCCAGGTTAGAGAATTTCTTTTTCCGATTACTGATGCATGTAGCTTCGGCTTTGGACAATCAATCATGAAAAAACATATCATTATAGATAGAGCAGTTTCTTTTAATACACATCAATTTTTAAACTGTTATTATGTCCTTTCTATTCGCTTTCTCCATGTGTGTTGGTGGAATTATTTCCTTCTAATAAACTAAACAAACCGTAGGAAAGCTGAATTTACGAATTAGTCTGGAAAATTTATAGATAAGTTAGTTCTTTTAAATAAAAACTGATATTCGAACTATTGTTATCCTCTTTCTTACGCTTCTAGATATGCTTTGGTGACTTGCTTGATAGTAAAATGCTTAGTTTGAGCTCTGGCGATCCGAATTCGATTTCAGGCTCGAAAATTCTCTTCCTAATTACAGATGATTCATTTTCTCGAGACTGTCAATTTTTTCTGTTTGTGCTATACTTACATTGGCTTTGCATTGACTGCTCTAGTCTCTTACGACAAAGATATGACCTTAAGAAATACTTATTTTTTTCTGATTATGTTATTTTTATGACAGTGTACACAATTAACGGTTCCATTTTAGTTAGAGACCATTCAACTGTATATCTCATTAATAATTCCATACAACTTATTTTAAGACATGCTGTTATTGTTAAGATGCCACTTGGTCAAACCAAGCACGATTGAGCCATATGGTACTCGTATTAAGGCAAAGGGGTGAGCTTTTCGTTTTGACAAGCACCTCAAGAGTGAAAGTACAACTTTTGCTGAAGTGGGTCCTCGAAATTTTGAAGAAGGAATCAAGTAGCCATAGGTCTGGCCTTCCACCCCTATAGGTTTTGATTGAGAAATTGGAGGACATTGAGACCACGATCATATTTTACGTGCCCTAGTCACCTTTAACGAACACGGCGGATCTTAGGCCGGCTCGGATTACGAACCTGCAACCCTCCAGTTACGAGAGCGTTGACTTTGCCGACTGAGCTACCGCAGCTCTATTTTGAGATATGAACTGAGGTAGCTCAATAGGCCATGGCGTCGATCTCATACCTTGAAGGGTTTGGGAAGTCTCTAGCCGACCAAAAATTCACGTGTTCATTAATGTCATCTGGAATACATGAAATAGGTTTGTGATCGCAGTATCACCGAAGTTCTCAAATGGAATTGATGGAAATGGCAGGTCAAACATTGGGGTCTTCCGCTTGGTTCCTGTTTCTAAATAACGAAGACTTACTTATTTGTTTATGTTGTCCTAGAGACTTATGTTAGCCGAATATATGGGGCTGAAATAATAAAATGGTTTTCAAAATCCTCAGCATTGTCTGGGCGAATGTTTAACCTGCAAGTACCCCCGCTTTAGCAAAAGAAAGAAAATCGGGATATTTTTGTTTTATCACCGTACAAAATCTCTCCTCCTCTCTTTGCCGCGAAATAGTCCGCAACTCAGTTACTAATATGCCTCTTTGCTAAACTGGAGAAATGGATCGACCTTAATCTGCTCCTAATACTAGTAAAAGTAATTTCTTCTGAAGATGTTGTTTGAAGATAGGCGGGGAAAAGGCGAAAAGAAAAGTGGAGGCATACATCTTTCCAAATATCACGACTTTCGTAATCCGATTACTCCCAAAGTAATAATAATAATAAAAAAAGAGTAATCACAGAAAGTTCTCAGCAAATCTACAGCAGACTCACGAAGCTGATTCCGGGTGAGGGAGGGGGGAGAAGAATTTTTTTCTATCCCTACAGTAGATTTTTTTCCTTTCTTTTTTTTAATCTGTTATCTGTCCCCTGTGCCGACCCCCACTGAAAGAATTCCATCCTGGATCGCGGAATGCCACTTCACATCGCAGCCTGGGAAACCAGTTTGTTGTATCGTGCTGGAGCGCAGTAAACATCAAGACAGAGAATTTATCTCTTTACGTGCTCCTAGAGGGTGGTCGAGAACAGCGAAACCTATTCAGACTTCTACAAAGTCTGTTTGCTCCTGAGACACTTCAAAAACTGCTGGCTGCCAAAAATGAAGTGACATCTATAAATCGATTCACTTAAGACAGGACATTTTCAGGTTCTTATTTTAGACTGAGATTCGGTTTCTGAAACCCTTTTTAAACTGTGTACTGTATTTGCTACAAATACAGTACAACAGAGCTGTACACATACACACGGATATATATGTGTATATACAGGTATGAACTGCAAAATACTTTTTCCAATTTCTCTGATATCTTCTAATAAGGTATTAAAGCAAGCATCAATACAATCCAGCTAGTGGTATGAATACAATGACAAAAAGTAGTTTCAGACCATAAAAATAAAGGTATTTCGGATACTATTCAACCTAAGTTAGTAACTAGGTACAGAATAATCTAATACCTTAAAATAAGATATTTAACCCAGTATAAAGACAATCCAGCCAGTCGTTGGGCTACAATGAACATAAGCCGTTGAGATCAATTGAAAATTGAATGTATTTCTGATGCCATTTAACCTACGTTAAAAACTCGATACAGAATAGTTTAATACCTGCTAATAAGGGAATTTAAAGAAGTATCAAGACGATCCAGCCAGTAGTTCGGCTACAATGACCAAAAGACGCTTCAGGTCTCATAAGATTGAAGGTATTTCCCATACTATTCAACCTATGTTAATGACTCGATATAGAATAGTCTAATACAGTCTAATAAGTTTTTTAAGCAAGTATCAAGACGCTCCAGCAAGGAGTTCGGCTAAAATGATCCAAAAGTCGATTTAAGCCATAAAAACAAAGATATGTCTGAAAGTATTTAACCTACGTTAATAAATCGATACAGAATAGTCTAAAACTTTCTATTAATGTATTTAAGCAAGTAACAAGTAACAAGCCAGTGGTTAGGCTACAATGACTAAAAGTTGTTTCAGACTAAAAAAGTGAAGATATTTCCAATACTATGCAACCTATGTTAATAACTTGAAACAGAACAGTCTAATACATTCTAATAAGATAATTTCAGCAAGTATGTTATTCACATATAGTATGTTATTCACAGCAGTATCGGAAATACCTTCATTTTTATCGTCTGAAACGACTCTTGGTCATTGTAGCTAGCCAGTTGCTGGATCGTCTTAACACTTGTTTACCTTATCAGAAGATGTGCATAATCTTTCGATCCGGTTGTTCAGTGGTATTTTCGTCTGGGTCTCGTGGTTGTTTACACCTTAATTACACAATGAAGATCCAACTGGTTCGCTTTTCTGCCTTTATTTACACGTGCTATTTACATGCTTTGGTATAGGGGGAGAGCTTATCGCCCATCCTTTCGCTTCGAAGCTTACATTCGATCTCTCCGTCCAAGCGGGGTTACAAAATATACTCAGTAGAGCCATCTAGTATAGTACTACTAGTGGGCTACGAATTTTCTACAGAAGATATTACACTATTCTGTATCGAATTATTAATGTACGTTGCATAGTATCGGAAATACCATTAATATTATGGTCTGAAACGACTTTTGTGTTAAATTATCCAAACTACTGGCTGTATCATATAGTCACATGCTTAAACACATTATTAAAAGGTATTAGAATATTCTACATTGAGTTATTAACATAGGTTGAATAGTATCGGAAATGCCTTCAATTTTAAAGTCTGAAACTATTTTTGGTCATAGTAGCCAAACCACTTGCTGGATCGTCTTGATCTTTAATACCTTATTAAAAGGTGATAAATTTTTGAATTATATTCAATAGTCTTATAGAAGTTAATATTTTTAGTCAATATTATTGACATATTGTCTAGGACAAATTATTTATTCTAGACAAAATTTTCATCTATATCTATATTTATTTCCCCGCATACCTTGTTTTCCGATTCTGATTTTTTAAGAACGGTGCATCGAAGTTCTTTATTATACTATATTCATAGATACAACAGTATAAGAAATCCATTGTATTTGATTGCTGCATTTTGTAATATGTGGCATTTTATTCATATAAAAAGAACAGATATCGAATTTTGTGCAACTTTAACAATCCCTAAATATTCCTAAGTATCTCTAAATGAGTTTCAGGTATTGTTGAATTTATCTTGACGTCCATCCCCTCGTTCTATAAAATAGGTAAATGTATAGCGCTTATTACTACTTATGTTCACGACAAGGTCAGAGTGATCTAATTCCTTATAGATTTTTCGGAGAATTGGTGGGGCCCAAACACAATTTTACTTCTTGGATGTTTCCTAGTTTATTGGAAAAATTTGCCCATTCAGAAATTTTTTCCATAATATGTCCTACATTTAGTCGCACATGTAGTTAACACGAGTACAAGATAGCCACATGATTAGCTTCCGTGAAAAGAAACCGGTTATGAGTGCGGAAGGTACTTGTGATATCTCTCTGTGTACCCTGAAAGTGTGTAGAATCAATCGTTGGGTCCGACCTATCTCTGGGAGATCAGCAGGCGAAAGAGAAGTACTGGATTACGAGAGAAATCTGTGATTCCGAAACACCAATAGAGAGAATTCCCCAACAAAGTAAAGAATTTAAAATAATATACTATTGTCCTCCTATGTCTTATGCTTACATTCGTTTTGCAATCCTCTTTCTGGTAAATCACTTTCTGAAATATGATACAGATCTTTAGTTATGGTGCGAAATCTATAAACCCAACCACGTGTACTTAGCTTCTGATGTTGAGTTATATATTCACTTGTTGGTGGAGAAACTGGTGGTCAGACAGCCATAGGCATAATTCTAAAAATGCCTTATATTAATTGTTAATTGCTATTCAAATTGAGGTAGTCTGAAACATTGCTATTCATTAAAATATAGATTGAATTTTTGAACAGTTACAATAACCTACTTATGTATGCTTTGAAAACGAGAATATAAAATAAATTCAGTCTCAAGTCGAATAAATTATTTCGAATTTATTTGAAAAAACTTATTTTTTATATATTTTTTCACTGCATCTTGAATCTTACGAAACTTTATTTAAAGAGGAAAATATTTGAAATTACGTTTTAAATGTTTAACTAAGAGGATTTCGTTAGAAAAAAAGACACGAAAGAAAATAAAAAAACGGCTTTTTAAAAGCAGGCCGTAAAGAAACAAACTCCAAAGGGACGGGGGTTCAGTATCGCATTAAAAAACCTTTAAGAATGCGGAGATGGGAGAGTACTACTGGAATAAAATAAAGAAAAAAAGAATTATTAGAATAAGAGGAGGGGTAGGGCTTAGTTGCTCAGTTCAAGTTTCTTAGAGCAGAAAAATCGTTTTTGTTTCTTTCCCTTTTTCCTTTTATATTCCCCTCCCGTGTTGCCAAAATGAAAGATGACAAAGGATTCATATTGGATGATGAAAAATAAAATTAAAAAGAAGAAAAGAAACTAAGGTTTTTTGGCTCGGAGAAATCTTTCGCCGCCAGCTTTTGGTGTAAGAGATTCTATTTCATAAGAACCGAGGCGATCCATTTGAATTTTTGTGGATAGCTTTGAAGTCGGATTACTTGTAGGTCGCTTCAAAAATCTATGCATCCAGAAAAGAGAGATGAAATATTGAATGGGGCTTGTCTGCCACGCCGGCTCAACGAAGATTACGGAAGAGGTATTTGCTTTTTTTATGCGAGAAACAGGAAAGTTCCTGGATGAATGGCAAAGGTACTGAAGGGAGATAAAAAGGTGCATGGAAAGAGAAATGTGTTAAGTAATTTCATGCTAAATTCCTCTTTGCAGTGATGAACAGAACAGTTCCTTTGGTCAGAATCGCTCAAAATTGAAATGTTGTAAGATTCAGTTCACCCACGACCAACCTCCCAACATGTGTGGTGTTGAATCCTCTTTGTTTATGGTGTCTAGACCCACAGATGTTCGTTCATAAACTGTCTGCATTTGTGTTTATGATATTTTTGGATTAATTAAACTCTTACTCAAGTATCGCAATGGTGTTTCTGAACTCGTAAAAATCTTTGAATTCGACATTTACGGAAACAGTCTGAGTGCCAGAGAATCTTGCAGGTGTTGTCTTCTTTCGAACATGGAAACAGGGACCGAGAGGCAGCCGCTGACAGAAGGATTACGGTGGACCACCGAAGGATAAATATAAAGCCCAGGGTGTCGGCTCTGGTGTGAAAGCCGGAAAGAACGAAGCACCACCTCTTCGGAGACTTAATATCAAATAGAACCTCCACATTTGAGAATTAATGGAATAGAGTTATTTTCGGAGAATCGCTATGAGTTTTTCTCGGCACTCATGGCGTGCAACTGGTTTTTCTCTGACAATTCAATAAATTCCGCAATGGGTCCACTCTGAGTTTTATTTAATATCTTTTAATATCTTCCTTTAATTTTGGAAATAGTTTTGCTATATGTTGATTCTGTAGTTAGGATTATTCTTTCCTTTCATTTACATAAAAAATAATAAATAATCCACCGAATCCACTTCAGTCAAGTAGATGAGAGTATAACAAGTGTAATAGATTTTAATAATTCCTTAATTAGATAGAGCTATATTATTTAATGTATGCCGTGCTCATTTTTCTTTACTTAACACTAAAACTACCGGACATTTTTATAAGGGCAAAAATAACGAAATATGGGGTCATTTGACTCCTCATGGTAGATTCAGTGTTAAAGATATGGAAAAGATATTTATCTATGTTGTAGGACAAACTCATGAAGAGGGCCTGCTCTAGTCATCTGCAGATATTATTCAGCACCTTTCTACCATTATAATGAATCCCGGGGAAAATCCACGTTTTTAGCCAAGAATACTAGCTTATATTATAAGTCAAACATACTGCATTAATCAAGATTACACAATTTTTAAAAATTCTTTGATTAAGGTGTTCAGAGACACACCCCTTCCATACACATAATCTAAACTCGGGATCACTTGCATGTGATTCTCCAGATTGTAAACCAATTGCTACGAGGATCAAACGAGTCAACATTCAACTTTGTTTCATTGTCATTTTTCAGACAACTTATTTTAAAGTTTTATCATTAAGAACCAAAGAATCCTATTTCTGAATCACTTTAGAAGGCACATAAACTGTTAACTCTATGAAATATTATGCTTTCATAATTTAGTTTTTTTGGTAGCTTTTTTTTTACCTTAAACCATATTCTCCCTAAAAAATTCTGAAAATTCAAATTTTAATAAATTAAAAACTATATCGAATCAAGTGGCATTCCTCTAAAATATTCCTCAAACCACAGTTTTCCCAACTTATTCGTATATTTAAACATATAGGGGAGACCGGGGCACCTTGGTACACTTTTCAGTTAAACATTTTTATGAATTTTTTTTACAGCGAATTGAAAAAAATAAGTATGCATGCATATATTGTCTTCATATCTGCATCTTATAAACATTAAATCTACTTAATATCTCAATTAGTTAAAGAGTAATAAAAGAAATAAAATACCTTTTCAATGTCTCAACCTGCCCCACAGTATGGGGTAGGTTGGGACACTAAAAACAAATACAAAATACTGTTCAAATTATTTTTATTAACTGTTATAAAAGAGAAATAGCTGAAAATTGTCCAAGTTAATACATTTTTTAACAAATCTTATATTTGCAGCTGATTCAAGCATATTAGCATTTACAGCAGAATTCTTTCTGTTTGTTTTTCTTGTTCTCATTATTTTTTTTCTGAAAAAAAAAAGATTAATAAATTTAACATGTAATGTTTGAATTGATATTTGTTTACACGTTTTAAAATGTCCCAAGGTGCCCCATCTATGTGAGTCCCAACCTGCCCCATTTTACATAGTATCTTTTGGTAACTACTATACAGTTAGGCTTAACAATACAATTTATTTATTAGCATAAAAATAATAATAAATGAATTTTCTTTCATAACAATACACTTTTTAATTTTTAAATTTTTTTTTCAAAAAAACTACTTTTTAAAATGCACATTGAGGTAATTTTAGGTTATTCAAAACAAAGAAAAGGAAATTGTTCCTTACCTATAAGCACTATCTTCGTCAAAATTCTTTGAGAAGTGAAGAGTAATGCCATATATCAATACACATGAGCACTAATTCCTGGCTGCAAATTAAAACCTGAAAATAAAGGTGTCCCAAGGTGGGCTATATCCCAAGGTGCCCCACTCTTCCCTATGCATACATTTGAGATTTGGTACACGTGTCATAAGCAAACAAAAATAATGACGGAAATATTAAAAACTATTTCAATGTTTCTATTACTTTTAAACTTTATGTCGGAGATTCATAATTATTTTACTAAACCAAGTGTTTAAAAAATCTAAGTATCTAAATATTGTAAGTATCTAAATATGGATATTTTTCTGAGATTTTTTTTTGTCATTATTGTAGTTAGATTATAAGTCTTATTGTACTCATTATTGAGCGATACCGTTGTTACAATATAGAGCAATAGCGATGTTAGCAATGGAAAAACAATCATTAATATTACCACAAAATGGAAGGAACTTGCAGCATAATTGAGTAGTTTTTTATGTCTGTGTGTTCATTTTTCTTCAAAATCAAATCGAAAAAATTCTACGATGCTTCCTACCAAATGATGGGGGTCTCGAATTTTGTACCGATTGGTGCAGGTATAAAACATATCTTTGGCCAAATTGCGGTCCGTTCGAACATGAAAACTCCTTAAACGTTTGTTTAGGAATATAGATGTTCTGTTTAAAACTTTTCTTCTAAAAGTAACAAACTGTATTTTGCAGTAAAAGTTTTAAAATCCATATTATCATCAAAATAAGATTAGCGCTTTCGTTATATTTTTCATGCGAATAAATTTAAATCATACCTTGATGTTTTTTTTCTTCTTTATGAGACTTTTTGAATTGAACGCTAATTTAATCCCAAGTGCTTGTAAGAGTTTTTCGTATAATTTCAAAATAAAACTGAAACTGCCCGATTTAAAAAATTTTTTTCAACGAACAGATAAATTAGATCTTACTACTCATACAAGCATTACAGAAATGAGATAGAAAAGAAATGCTTATCCTTTTATATGAAAGGTGCAAGAAGTAAATAAACATCATTTATGAAACATTTGGGCAAATTTTAAATCTAGAAGTTTGTGCTTAGCACAAACAATGACTAACGAGCTCGAACAATTTTTCCTTTACTAAATTTCAGACACTTTACATAAAAGAAAAATTTCCCTTCCTTTGAACCAAACATGCCGAAACAAAATGGATGGCATTCGACGAATTTAATTTAAATTCAGATAATGTCGATAATAAGAACGCAAAGAGGGAAGATGAGCGAAAGTATTCAGAGCGCTCATCTATTCCTTTTTTGTTGTGCAAAGTTAAACACGATTGTGAGCGTAAACAAAAGAGACTGCTATACACTTTCGTGCGAGTTGTTTACTTATGGAAATTAAATAATGCCTCCAAGACATTTTGTTGCGCAATAAATTAGTAACTGTTTGCTCGCGGAAGGAGGAAGGGGAGTTCGAAAACCATCAGAAACATTCGGAGGGAAAATAAACTATTGACTCGGCGCGGGTGTTTGCGTAAAGAATAATTACTCTGTTTTCGTTCCGTTATTGAAATGTCGTAAAATTAATATTTATAGAGCGGAATAAATGTTTGCGATCATTATAATTGGCAGAGTTACAATGGAGGCATGCCATTACCTCTATTTTTCACTCCAAGATAGGCTTCCAGGCTGATATTTGTTTTCAGTTAATTTATATTACACTTAATAATATAATTCACTTTTTTTTTCAAAGATTACTTTCTTTTACGGCATATCTTATGTTCTTTCTATACAAATGTATTACACTATCACATAACTTTTTCTCCTTATACACAATTATGGATGCGAAAACCACAAAAATAAATCTGAACCTCGACTTCGTAACATTTGCAATTATCATTTCGGAGATGTTAAAATTGTTAACTTGAAGTTCCTTTTCTGAAAACTTATAAATGAAACCAGTAGAAAATTTTCTCAGATTGAAGTAAACCTCAGAGATCGAATAATGATGTAATACATAGCTTTTTTTTATACATTACTTTCTTTAGTGGCATATCTTTTTTATTGTATACTAGCATATAGCCTGTCATATGACGGGATCAGTAAAATTTTTAATTTTCCAGAACTGTAAAGTACCCTAAGAGGCAGGTAATAAAATTGTTTGATTTTGGCTGAGAATTATCTGGTACACGCTCAATAATTTGATTATCTTTACGGACCGCATGTTAGTTGCCAACTTTAAATTATCTTGTCATATTAGGGACTGCAGAGGTTTTAATATTGACAGTGATTATTTCGGGGTATATATGAAGGGTGTTCAAAATTTAGAGAATCGGTTGCAAACTGTGTGGTTATGCATAAAAAACAAACACGCAAATGAACAAACTTCAGAAAAATAACTTTCAGCAAATGAACTAACTTAAGCGTTAGATATTTATTAGTCCGGGAAATAGACTCCTAAACTTTTATAAAAAGAATTTGTTGTTAATACCGGTGGTAAAATTTTCATTGCAACCAAAAATAATCGATAATCAAATTTAAAATGATCACATATGTACCTAATCTATTATTTAATCCAAATATAACAGAAAAGGATTTACGTCATATCTAAGTTCAGGGATAAAACGTATGAAAATAATGCGGGCGATATTTAAATAATGAAAAATAACAAATGATTAAATGAGATGGTTAAAGGAATGACGTCATAATGCTAGGAAAAAAAAAGTTATTTTCATCTACTAATAATGTGATAAGTTGATAAATTTAATAGCCTTCTCTTAACCGGGGAAAATAGAGCTTGAAATAATGATATTAAACGCTCGAAAAGGGGAGAAGGGGTGGAATTCGAACGTTTTGAAGACGACAGTATTATTTGCTGTGATAGGAAGCCTATTTATACCAATTTATTTTAGAATCGGATTGATAATTTAGGAGCAGATAAACTTGACTCAATTTGAATTTTGTTAGCTCTAACTCATCAAGAATCCAATGGATGCCTCTATCCATTCCAGGTCCAACCGCTTCATAAATTCAAGGACAGACGGAGAGATAACTTAGACTATTATTATATAAGGGATAGCTTTATTACGCTGTCACTTCATGTTACCCCATATATGCAATTATGCATACATAAAGATACAAGAACCACAAAGATATATAAATCTCACTTTCTAACCACTGAAATTATAATCTCATCCAGTTAAAATCGTTAAAGTTACTTTTTCTGAAAACCTATAAAAAACCAGTTCAAATATTTCGTAGCTTGTTGTAACCCACAAAGCTCAAATGATGTAAAATATCGCTTATTTTTTCGAATATTACAAATATTTTCGAATGGTTCAAATATTTTCTTCTACGGCATTTCTTATAAATCTTGTATGAAGTTGTATTGCACTTTTACGTAATTTTTCTCCCTTCTATGCAATTTTGAATACTTAAACCACAATGATAAATATGAAGCCGTACTTCGTAACCAATGAAATTATCATTCCATCCCTGTTAATATTGTTAACTTCAGGTTTCTTATTCTGAGAAGTTATAAATGCAACACCAGTACAAATTTTTAGCAACTTAAAGTAACCCCTCTAAAGCGGTTTGCACGTAACAAATCGAGCTGTCACAGACAAATTTTTGACCTCCAAAAACGTTCCAAAAATAGATGTATTGTACATTTCTGACAGTGCTTATGAATTATAAAATATGATTGTTTAGGAACTGTTTTTACTGCCATTTATTGGATCCCCCTACTCTCTGAGGAACAAGGACGCTGATAGCTTCTCATCTGTCCACCTCGCATTTAAAGTATTTAGTTTGCGGTAAATATATATCTCTAATTGCACCACTAAAATATTTTCTAGGATACTTTAGTAAAAAATATAAATAATCAAAAAAAATTTTTTATTCGTACTTTTAGAATACATTATTTCTTATGTGAGATCTTCGAGACTTGACGAGCTTTATGTTTTAAAAATTGACAATCAATAATAAATTTATATATCTATTTATAAGGAGGTAAAGGGACAATAATGATCAAAGGGTGAAGTTAAAAATCATAGAACACTTTGGTCACTGACACAATAATTAAAACGTAGTTTTTGGAGATTTGTTTCCCCGTGTGTTCCACTAAGGGTTAAAGTAACCCATAAAGCTCAAATAATGATGTAACAAATCGACAAAGAAAATTAAAGCTCTCGAGAGAAAAAAATCCTCATTATCGAGATGAATGTAGATACATGCTTACCAAATGGCTGAATTTTAAGTAACTGTTGATTTATTAAAATATTCAGTTTAAGATGGATTTATACCTGCCATATTGGTTTCCTATAGCTCCATGCTAACCTAGGAGAAAAATAAAATTTCCTCTGTCCACCTCGCATTTAAAGTATTCTTTAAATAAATTATATCACCTGATAGAATGACATATTTTCTAGGATACTATCTTTTTCTAAAAAAATTTTTTAAAAATAAAATCGAGAAAAATATAATCAGTTTTAAATTATTTGGAAGAAAGTTCGGTATATTCTTTTTCAAACCCAAATAAGATCCTTTATATAATTTTTTAAAAAAAGAGGAATTGATAGCATCCTAAAAATTTTTTGTCTTATGTGCTATTTTGTTAAAGAATTCAGACAGATTTTATTAAAAAATTTATTACAGAATTTTCCGAATCCGTAGGTATCTGACTCGATCTGAAACTCTGGCCGTTTCTTATGATTGGTGGTTGCATACAGACAAGAACAGATTTTGATAGCGTTTAGTTAACTGCAGGCAAAACTTTTACTTCATAAAAAGCATTCTTGGTGGAAATGCAGTTCAGGGTACCACAATGTTTTATTGGAGATATTTTTTGGGGCCAATAATGCCAACATGTCATTAAACATGGCGGAGATAAATATCCATAAAAGCAATACAAATGCAATAAAAAGAATAAATTTTAATTATTAAAATATTAAAAACACAGTATAGATGAAATGTATGCACAGATTGTACCAAATTTTTTAAATCTGGAAACATACGGAGGCATGGATTTTTAAAATTTTCTAAAACATACGGAAAAATTACGAGATAATATGAGTACATACTTATTATAAAAGCAATAAAACTGAAACAATAAACAAACTATGAGTATTCAAATACTTAAAACTGTATGCAAATATTTATACATAACTGCAGTCGGAAAAACCGCAGTTGCTGTATGTTACAAAACTGGCATACTTGGTTATGATAAATATAGATAAAGAATCAAAATCAAGGGGCACACTAAACCGCAGTGAAGCCCATTCTTTTATGAGCAAGTGTATGAGTTTATGAGAGTGTATGAGGGGAGGGGAACAATGTTTCTCTTTTCGGAGTCTTAATCTGCTATTTTCACACGCTTCTTGTCTCCTGTCATTCATTACATCGGTTTCGGTCGTCTACTCTTGCCGAGATCTGAAGTCAACTGAATGCGCCGATTAAATAATCGGGTACACGTCAGTTAGTCCCCGCATCACATTTATCAACCACAAATGGCAACGAAACGTTTTAATCATTCTCCAACACAACATTAAATCCAGTTGCCATCCATCTACGTCAGGTTTGTGGGCCAAGTCGATATCTGCACACGACTTAACTATTCAATTATGGATGTTTTGGAAATTATGCTATGAGGACGAATTGAAAATGCATCAATTCTTATGACATTCGGTACACACGTCCAAACTAAAACCGGAAAAAAAATTACAAACTAGTTGCAAGAAGATGAAAAAATGTGTGTGTGTATATATATATATATATATATATATATATATATATATATATGTGTGTGTGTGTGTGTGAGTATATATGTAGGCAAATATAAAAGAAAAATATAAAGGCGAATGGAAGAAGCAGTCTTTCTTGTTAAATAATGTTTTTATTAAAGTATAGTTTCTGTTTTAGGCGTCACTTGCCATTTTCGTTAATTTCGTATCGGAGCCACGCGTGGATGTTGCTAACAGCTCTACGTCCTCTCGCCAACTGTCTCTTATCGCTTTGCATACTCGTCAGATTCCTACAATATCCTTTCGCTTGACCGAATTGTGCTAAAAGATTACGCGAGCATGGGTTTTTTATATTTGTTTTATTATTACGAAAGAGTTCTCTTTTAAATCGTTTACAACTCGCTTATTTTTTCCCAAATCCCCCCTTTTTAGACCTGACATATATATATCACAATCAGCATTCCTAAAACAGGTATCGAAAATTCTCCTTTTTTCCCCCTTCTAATTTTTAATACTTAATGTACTCACGATTAGTTCAATAAACATAATGAAATTATATAAACATAATATAAAATCCCCAATCCTCATATAATTATATAAAATAAAAGTACTTTTAAACCCAAGTGCCAAGGAATGCTGACTCTGGAAAATGTCTGAGTTTTTCTGAGTTAGTACTCCTTTGACCTTATTTCTTCTAAGAACAAAAAAGAAAGAGATACCGATTATCAAGGGAAAAGAAACAAGCGTCCGTTGAGATAAGGAAAAAAAAAAGAAGGAAATGTTATGTAACTTCTGAAATTGACGTAAGGTCCAAGAATGGAGACAACTGTGAGCGACGTGACATTTCCGCAAGAAGAGTAACTGCCAGTTATTGCAGCTTCTAAAGCTCTTTCTCTTAGATTATTGAACAATAATAAAAAATAAGTAAAATCGGGAATCCACCCACGATTTTCACATATAATACCACAAAAAGACGGTCTATGATTTTGCAAGTTTTCTGCTGCAGTTATTTAGTAATAGTCCAGAAATCTCTCTATATAAGCAAATATAAGAAAATGCAGAATAAATGTCAGGTTTTGAATGTCTTTTTGAGATAACTAAACAAGAATATGGAGTAATACACAAAAGTAGATAGAAACATTCACCTTTAGAGCTTCATTTATAAGAGATTTTCATTATGGCATAATGAATGCCGTAATAGAATTGCAGTCATCGAAGTAGCCGTCTTGTCAAGAGTTGTCCAAGTTGTATCGGCCACGGAGTGCTTGTGGTGTGTTGTACCATCTTTTATTCCATTCCCTACATTTGGTAACTGTCACCATGCACTTGGTTATTTGGCCCTTGTTGCCCCTTCTGTGGAATTCTGGACTACGACCAGTTGGTTGTCAGGTGGTATATATAGTCTAGATGCGGCCCGCCACACTATCAACTAAACTGTACTGAGTAAAATTTGAACGATGATCTGGACTGAGAGCATGCGGGAAAAGTTCTTCCTTCTCAGTTTTGTCAGTTTCATTGAATGTGAATGAGTGACAAAAGCAAAACACTAGTTCCAAAACCTGACCAACATTCCTTGAAATACCAAAGCTTTGGTACATAAAAATTCTCACTAGAAGCAGCCGATTTTTTCGAATCGGTAATCTGTTTTCATTCTTGTCTAAAAGCGGATCTGATGTTATTAATGCTTTTCCCTACATACGTGTCGGATCAGAATCAATAACTTTTATTTTATCAATTAGTTTGGTTTGGACCTACTTCTTAAAGCCGATTCCGAACGGCTACTGGATTCGAACCCACGATTTCTGGTTCCGAAGATCAGCGCCCGTAAAATTCGGCCGCTGTTTGACATGTTATCAATTAACTTTTCGTAAGCAACATTTCTGTTAATTGAGTTTGAATAAGAAGTACAGTCAAACCTCTATTTAAAAGTCGCAAAATCTATAAAGTTCAAAATATAAAAAATTCATATAAATTCAAATTTTGAGGTTATTTTACAAAGAAATTACAAAATATTTTTGGTTCAATGAAAAATTCGCAAAATAGAACTACAAGGAGTAAACTGCATGTTTAAGCAGTTAACTATGTAATTATCGCTACGAAATACGGACCATCTGTTCAGACGGAGAACTGAAGAAATATCAGTGCACACTGCATAGTTTGCAAAGTCTATAGTTTAGTTGTGACGTCACACGGGAAAAACTGAACAGTTTAACTGATAGTGTATAGGCCGCTTAATGCAACTGCTTTAGTCAAATGCAAATTTAGAGGGAGTAGAGGACCAACAAATAAGCTCAGTGGGGCTGGGGTAGCGCTCCTACAACACAGTTCCGAGGTTCGATACCTGGGCTGGTCAAGGCTGACTCAGCCTTCCATCCATTCAGTGGGTAGACAAACAGAGGACCAAGCATGCTTGAGAACTATCACTGGGGATTGACCACTTAACCGGAACATATGCTTCGCACCCCAGGGCTTTTGTTTCGGAAACAGAAAATAGCACCGTAGGCCTTGCCCCCTACAGGCTGTTGCACCGAGGAGTGAAGTTGAGTTAAAGGACTAACAGCCGCCTCCCTTTACAATACTCTCAAAAATGATTAAATTATAAAAATATTCTAATAAATTTTATAACAAATAGTTCTAAATTTTTTTTATAAAAATGGAACTTGATTTTTTAAGAATCTTAGTGATACGGCACTAAACAAACACACGCACACACATAAATATATATATATATATATATAATATATTATATACAATTTTTTGACAGACCTTTTACTAGTATTATATTTGTATTTTATTGTTTCCTAATGAATCTTTGGGTATTACACCAATATTTTTCATAGCATAAAAAAAGGAAATATAAAAGTTATGGCGTACTAGATCGACTGATTTAAAAAACTTGAGTCAATGTGCTTTTGTTTTCTGAAAATAAGACGATAAGGGAAAAAGGGGGTAAAATAGTGGGAAAAAAGGATTTATGGCGTAAATAATAATAAATGGTTCCTCAATCTAAGTAAAGCATTTTTTCCCTAATCAACGATACTTAATTAAAAAAAACGAACATGTCTCTGTCTGTTTATATATAAATTATATATATATATATATATATATATATATATATATATATATATATATATATATATATATGTATATATGAAATATGCAATATGTAATACATCAAAATATGACTGGTAATATGCAATATATCAAAATTATTACCTCTAAAATAGCTATCCAGAATTCTCCTTTTTTGCCTTCTCTTTTTTTAATACGTTATTTCCCAGCCATAAAATATTAGATAAATGAGTGTTCTCCAACTTAAATTATTTTTACTCACCTTTCAAAACTAACTCTGGAATCAGTGCTAAATTTCTCTCCTCTGACCACATTCTTCAGCTGTATTAAATGTACAAAATTCACTTTTGCCTCACAAAATTGATGATCCCTATTAATAATCTCATGAGAGAAAAAAAATCAAGTAACTCGCTCGGTGTGGGGCAGACATCAACCGCAAATGTGTACATCCTTAGAGCATTCTACGCAGAGCTGTTGTACTGTAAAGACGATCAATAAGCCGGTTTGGTTTGGATTTTAAATAAATGTGAAGTTTCATAGCTGTTTAGGTTTAGTTTTCCTGACGCCACGACTGCTATTCTGTTAAGAATTCTCTTTATCCAACAAGCCCGGGCAAATTAAATAATAGGGGCTAATCACGTATAATATTTTTAATTATAACTAAATTGGTAGTATTGTTCTTACTATTGTTATGAGCTGAGAAAGCATATATATATATATATGTGTGTATGCATGCATAAATTTATATATATAAATAAACATGTATATGTATATATACAAATACACATACATATATATAGACATATATACATATATATACACACACATATATATATATAAGTATATATACATATATATACATATATATATATATATTATATATACATATATATATATATATATTATATATACATATACATATATATATTATATATACATAAATATATAATAATACATATATATATATATATATATACATATGTATATACATATATATATATATATATATATATATATATGTATATATATATATATATATATATATATATATATATATATACATATATATATAAATATATATATATATATATATATATATATTATATATATATATATATATATATATTATATATATATATATATATATGAACACGTAAAAACAGTTTTAACTCATATAGAAAATCTTTTGGCCATGTGACATAATTAAAGCATATAATTAATGCCTGTGTATTTCTCAGCGAAAGTCCATAACTCACTAAAGAACATTGAGAATTCAAAATTTAATCTGAACACTCCAAAAGAATCTTTTTCCTCTCCCGATTCAGAAAAGTTTGTTCTTTAATTTTTGCTGAAAGTTACATTCTGTCAAGATGTTTGCAGCTCGAATTCCTGGTTGTGCTGAAAAGATTTTTCTCCGGAGAGAACAATTCCAAGTTTTATGGGATTCAATTCTGAGATTAAATGTTATTCTCAAGTGGGCTAAGCACAAAGGATATAGAATAAAATAATATTCTGTGCCCCAAAACCTATTTCATCATTTCTATGGGATTTTGTTAGTGATCTTCTTTTGAAAACGAAAGCTGAAAATATCCTCAGTGAAAGATTCATTGTAACTTGGTAAGAGAACATATTTCAAAAGATAAATCTAATTTAGTTTCACTGCTTCGGGTATTTTAATGTTTACGTTTAAACTCCTGTTTATATTTTAAAAGATGGATGGAAAGTCGTGGTTTTATATGCAAATTACAGCTACTGCCAGTTTCTAAAGAATTTCCATTTGGAATCTTGAAAATGAATAAATTAATAGCTGAATGCTTAAAACGTCGTATTTTTGGAGCGAAACATGATATGGCCCTCAAGATATTATGGGAGAAAGTTTGTGCTATTTCTTTTGAATTTCAAACGCTGCTAGATCATTTAATTTTTGAACTGTATTCGCTTAAATCTCTGTGGACACGCTGAGTTATAGAGTATATTTACTTCCTTGAGAAGTTCATCGCATCGTCAGTTTACCAACAGTTTTCAGTTCCCATTTGGTTAGCAATTACTTTGTTTGCAGATCAATACTAGCTGCTGACACTGATATTTCTATTTTCCTTAATTTTTCTTGTATAAAGAAGGTATAAATCACAAATGTTTTTAAAATATTAAGTATCATTTTAAATATAAGTCATAGTTTATAAAATCCTAAATACTTCGAATGAGTAGAGTAAATCAATTTATTCCTACTCACTTTACAGAAGTTCTAAATTTTTTACCTGTATCCACCATTTTCCCGCATTCATCGTTTTTTCATTTCCACCCCATGAAAAACGATGAATCAAGATTTCAATGCATTTAACATTTTTTCCCCTTAGAAAAATTAAATTTAAGATATAAATAAGTAGCTTCTTCAAATTATGAATACTGAGAATCAAAAATGTACGTTTTAAGCTGTTTATTCGAGTGGGCTCATATATTTCAATATTTAATCGCTTCTTAGAATATTTTTACAGGCATTTAAAAATTGTTTCAGAAAAATGTAGTTTATATGTAGTCTTCTCAAATTATGAATACTTGTAGTCTGGTTTTTACTCATTAAAACTTTGTATTGGATTAAAGTAATAACTGCTTTTGTAACTGTTTTTAAACAAAATTTTTAATTCTACTTAAAACTTTTCTGTTCTTGTAAAAATCAGATTTAGGATAAAAATGTACTTTCTTTAAATTGTGTATAGTGAGAGGTCATATTTTATTCATTAATAATGTAGATATTTAATTATCAAAGTTATATATTCCCACATTTAATTAAATGTAAAAATGATCTACCGCAAATATTAAAAGTAATTAAAGGAAGGCAGGAATGGTAATTTTATCAAAGTTGATCTATCGTTGATCCAAAGTTGATAAAGGTATTTTTATCAAAGTAAATGGCACAATCAAAGTTGATTGAAATGTAATTTTTTATAGTGTTAGTACCTGTTTATATAAGTAGTATAAATTTTAATTGTTTATATATAAACAAAACGTGATAATATAATATTTATATAAAATATAACCAAAATAATTAATTTTTAATAGCTATACTGAATAAATCGGCAATTCCACAATAGTTTTACAAACGTTTTATGCCATTTAGCGGATTGTTGGAGCTTTGTTCAAACTCATATAACAGGAAACCATCATAATATCATTTCATGACGTAAAAAGAGCATTTTTACATTTATTTTTATTGAAATTTCAAATTTTTGGAGTGTCTGGAAAATTTTCTGTCGAGCCGTGTATTTACCATACCTGGACTAGTGTGTACACAACTTTTCATACAAAGCGCACATCAAAGGTTACACATGTATTAGTAATCAATTGTGATTACCGGAAATAAAATTGATATTCAAAGCATTTTCCTACAGCTATTATACTGATATTAAACTGGTAATAACGATTTTACAATGTTAAGAGTGAAACTCGTAGCAAAACACTAATTACCAGTTAATAACAGTCTTTGTCGCATTTTTAGATCTATCATTACTATTTAGAGTCTACCTGTTGCGGAAACTGACAGTTCGCATTCTAATATTTTCTTTCTGATTGAAATCATGAATGAAAAATTATTCTTTGATGAAAGTAAATTGGTGGTTATTAGGCAGGTGTGTTGAAAAACTTTTTTTAAACCGTCTGACAATAATTTCTAACTGGTTAATCTTATATGAACATGTATAAACACACAGCTATGTTTTCCCCTTGGGACACGTATTTTTGAAATAGCTTTGTTTAATGAATTTGGAATCGTTCCCTATACATACTGTGGCACCCTAGTCTAAAATTAGTGGTAGACGAGTTTAAAGTGAAAAAAACCTCCTGGACTCAACAGGCGTACATTTCTTGATTAACATTTATATCTAGCTATCAGATGGAAAAAATATACAAATGAGGTATGTGACAATTTAAAGATAGGAAAACTAATATTGAATACATAAAAAACAAATAGTTGCACTAATAAGTATTCTAGTTTGAAGTTATGAAGAAGAGCTCAGATGAAACAGCCAGTTCCTTTTGATGCCTGTACGTTGGGGGGGGGGGAGGACAGTCTATACATAAACACATACATAATGTTTATAACGTTTTTAATCATAACGTACATAACGTAGAAGTTTAGACAAAATATTTTAAAAGAAAGAAAATTATTAGCAAAATTTTGTCCAGTTGATTGTTCACTTTCGCTTTAAGCAGGGGTGAACAAACTGTTAAGTTAGCTTGGAAAGTCTTTTGGGTGCATTGGCGTAAGTAGAATTTTTTCAAGTGGGGGTTCTTAATTTTCTATGGGGTGGGTGGGTTCATAATTCTAAAAACTAATAGCCCGCATAATTTCTACTAAAATTTTTATTTTTGCCATTTCGTCTGAGCTTAACGGGGGGAGGGGTTAAACCCCTAACCCTCCCTTGCGTACGCCCCTGTTTGGGTGGAATGTACCTGACTTTAAAGACTCCCTCTCGTTCTCTCTATGCAATTCTTATCAAACAATAGACATTAACTGCATTCAAGTTCAGCACTTAATGATGTGAATTGTTTTGGTCAGAAATAACAGTGTGCCTAAACACATGATTCAACTCTCAAAGCTTGGTATTTGTGGTAATTAAATAAAGATAGAAACTGCAATCACCTGCCTTCAGATTACTGTACTTGACTAACCAATGCAAATAACAAACAGATTAATGCCTACAGGTTTCTTCGAAATACTACTATGTCAAATAATCCCTCCCATCTGACGAGACTGCGATGCTGGAGGCTTCCTCTTACTCATCCTGAAACAGGAAATGGCTATGTCTTTGTCGAAACAACATCACTATGGCTTCAACAGATGTACCAGAGAATTATGGCTTCTCTTTGGACTTGGCAAAAGAAGAAAAAACATGTTATGTGGTTTATAATTACAGATAATAGCAAAGGGAGTTATTTATTTATGGGTATAATGCGTACGTTGCTACAATGTATATTTGTTTGAAACTGCAACTGCAAGCACTTCCAAAGATTTGCTGATTATTTTAGCTACATTTTTACACGAGTTCGTGCTCTTTTAATATCTCGAAATACGAAAATGTGTTTTAACAATAAGATTTTCATTTATAAAACTTTTCTTAGACATCTTTTAACTTACGGTGGTCTAGCTTGTTCATAAGCAGTTGTTTATCCCATTAAACGTTATATTTTGAGCAGTTAAATGTATCTCAGCTGCTCAAAATATAACTATTAGGAAAATCGCTAACATTTCTTGGTAATTTAGAAATATTGGCTAATATAGTAAAATTAAGATCCATGCTATTGCTAATTATCTCCAGATTCGTACAAATAATTTTCATGTCAAACTCAAGAATGGTGAAATTAAAATCTTCCCTAATATAACGGTTCTTGCTGTTATTTTTTATAATCTTGTTGGCTAATTTTTGCCATGTATCTAGGATCTTCAATAGCCTATTGTATTTTCTAATACCACTCCCATTTCCATTTATTCTTTCTCCAGAAAAGCACTGCTTAGTTCCTTCATTTTCCATTGGTCCATTCACTATTCTCTTATTGGCTTTCCAAATGTAGATTTGGATCCAATCTATTTGGATATTTCCCCATGGCCGCAAGAGATTTTCAGTTTGGCCTCGTGCCGCTTTGCTATCCTGACAATAGTAACCTTATTCTAACTTACTTATCTTAGCGCTTATTACTTCACCCCCTCTCTTTTTCATGATGTAACGCCTTGTACTGTGTGGCGATATAAAAAAAAATGTGTATTTTTTATTATGGAGCAGAAAGTGTACCTAACCGCGTATTGATGTTTATTTTCTCGTAAGACTCCATCTAGTGTACCTAACCGTCTCTACTAATTAACATTTTCCTTTTAGGGTATTACTAAGCATTCTTTTGATTTTTTTTTCAGGTCTCAAAACATCACACCAACCCTTACGATTTTTCCCTTACCCGCTTTTTAATGACCGGCATCTAAATTACTCCTTTTTCTAAATTCAAAAAATTAACTTTTACTTCAGATTTTACCTCGATTACTTTTTACCTTTAGACCGGGGATAAGGCCTTGCGGCTAAGAAGCCCCTTAACTGTCCTTTATAATAGCAGAAGGCGATTTTCAGATTTTTAGAGGAAATATTAAAATTGTTCCTTCTAAAAGGCTGCTGGTGGCTTTTTTCATCAGAGGCGTCGGCTGTTCATTACACATCCTAAATTTTTATGACCTCAAAGACACAGTGGACTGTAGCTTGTAACTATTGTTTTATTGCAACTGTAATATACTCCCGATTTGAGTGGGTACGTACTTCTCTCGTTTTTGTTTATCTTACTTGACACAAAATTCAGGAGAAAATGGAGGCAACTTTAATTTCTGAGTAAGGAGACGATTTCGAGACGAACTACTGCCAGGAGCTACTTCCACAGATGTAAAATTTGTACGTGACACATAGATAAAACTCCATCATTAATTAAGAGAAGAGGTGTTTATTTAGGATCTAAATAATTATGTAGCCTGTGCTTCATTTTATTTGACTCGATATCTAACATTTAGTCATATTGGATTTGGTTTGGAGCGCTACGGTCTACTTTTTGCAACACGAGGGCTAATGAAACTGGGACCTACTGCTTAAAGCCGATTCAGAACGGCTACGAACATCCAAGCCACGATGGGATTCGAACCCACGAACTCCGGATCCGAAGGCCAGCCTAACCAATCGGCCATCGTTCGGCAAGTCCTCTTGGAGCCTTTAAAATTATTTTGGGGATTAAGTCTGTCGGTCCATCCATGTGGGAATTATCATAAGCAAAAACAGACTATATGGATTAAATTTGGTATGTGGCTGGTGTCGAGCCTCGCGCGTCCCCGGCTGTCCTTTCCGATGACCGCACGCCTCGTTTCTATACCTGCTCGCCTATTGTTACTGGAGCAGGTATCTTGGGTTCGCTGATATGCTTAACTGGCCGACAATTAAGTACTAAAACGATTAAATCCTTGACTAAACATTTATTTACAAATTCTGTTAAGACATATGTACACTCAACATCTTACTCCTAAACATGGATGAAATAAGACCGAGGAAAAAACAAATTGTGCCTAGCACTTCTCTCGGTCTCAGCTCTTTCCAGACGAATGTCCGTTCTCTGTCGTTCCAAGCGGGCATCTCTCTACCCTCTTCACGAATGCCGGGGTGGAATCCCTCCCCCCTCTTGGTCAAGCTTTCTCATCCACGGGAAAAAATGTCCTTCTCCGCAGCTGGCGCAGGAGAGGTGGCCTCTCTCACCCCCTCCTGTTGAACTTTTACCTCCCTGGAACAGGGCTTGCACACCCTCTCTCGGGGTGTCCTTCTTCGGCCGCCGAAAAAAAAAACAGGGGCCCATGTAACACCAACTCGAGTCTAGTATTACAGCTGGATACAGGATTGAATTTGGAGTAGTGGGAGTAGGGGTGGAAAGCCACTGGGTAACTTACTGGTAGTAGCCCTTTTTACAAGATTGTATATAAACTAAAAATTAATGTTTACTATATGGAAGCATATTCATAAATAATAAAATTCTGCCTTGCTATTAGTTTATTTCTACCAATTTAATAAACTGATAACACAGGTGATATATCAGACAAAATACGAATATATTTATAATACACAGTAATAAGAAGTACAGCATTTTAGGACAATATTTACTTCGTTTATCTATACTTCAAAATGTTATTACTTTTTTTGTAATTTATAATATTTCTCAAGTAAAATAATCTGACTGATATTTGAAATACTTCGAAATTTTTTTTATAATTTTTCAGAGTTAAGTCTCATAAAATTTAGCGTATTTTCTTGATAGCTTTTTCACTTGATAGGATCTCTAGATTGCCTATCATTAAATTCAGTCCTGTGTGTATCTTAGATCAGAATAGTAGACCCATTTACAAATTTGGTCTCAATCAGTTGAACAAGAGAGGTACTGTAGAATACTGCGGTGCAACGTGCAGAGGCGGTTGTAAGATTTAAATAGGTGGGTACGTCGGCAACTTTTGAGGATTTTGGAAATGACCACCAAAACGATGTCAATGATGGGTCTTTCAGTTTATCTTAGTATTGATCCCTATTTGAAAGCATCTTTTTTTAAATAATCGCCTTAAGCTAATTATCGTAATAAGTGACATCCTCCTTATTGAACATATGAGAAAGTCGAGGGAGGAGCACTCCTAAATTCTTTCATATCACGATTTGATCCCTTTTTGTACCTTGATACATAATTGAAGTAATCTATGTGGAAATCTTTTCGCTTCAAGAGAAGTTGCTCCAATGAAATACCTTATTCATGTTAGATTGCGAGATTTATACTCTTGATTCTTCCATGCGAAGGGGACGGCGAATAAAAATTCAGATTCCCATCTCATTTCCCATTTCCTGCCATCTCTTCAAGCAGCAGAAACAAATGGATTTAGAAAAAAAGCAAAACCGAGCTTATTGCTTTTCACTCCCATATAATGCACTTCTCTGGAAAAATCGAAAGCGTTCTGTTTCTGTCCGGAGCGCCCGTTTATCTGGAGATTGTACCCCATAAAACTGGAAACTCGTTTCTCCGGATAAGGGCCTCTTTTCGTTGCACTTGGGGCGAATTTAAACGGTGAATTTTTCGCCAGAGTGGATGCTATTACCTCCGTAATAGTTGGGGGAGGGGGGCGAGAGTATAAACGTGGAGGAAGAAGACGAAAATGTTTTGAGGATACTGCGCGAGAACATTGCAGGTTCCGCCAATACGGAGTAGCAGTTTAGGATGTAAAGACTTTTTTAAGGGGAACCCTGCCTCCATCAGATGTATCAGAATGGTCATCAATGGCGTCATTTAGAAAAGAAGAGAGAGTCAATTATTAACCTTTATTAAAACGGAAGTGATAAAGTTTGCCTTTAGCGTGGCAAGGGCACTTCGATGAAGTTGCAAATATAACCCAAAATTGAATTTTAAGAATTTAACAGAGCAATCTGTAAAAGTAAATAGTAATAAACTAACACATTTTCCTTTATAGTGTAACTGTAATACGATTATGGCGACTGACCACAAAAGTCGGTAATAATCGACGATTCTAATAAGACGGGTAGCTTTAGCCTCCCCACCCAGTTTTCTTTCTCGTAGAGCAATGATTCTCAAGCTTTATATCTCACGGAACCCGTTTCTTACCATGTACATAGCAACAGAACCCCTGAATAAAAATCACTTAAGAAATATAGGTCATATTATGGATCGGTGATTAGACATAAACATAGAAGCAAAACATTTATATTGTTTAGTAATGTATAAAAATGTAGATAATACAAAACGTGACGTGAAAGCAAGAGTTTTTCAATGAAATGATGGAAGTAAAAGGATATAATTGATGAAAAATATCAAACGGTAACACCCCAAGCATAGCCTTTTCTAATAATGATGGATACTATTTTTTCGAACAGTTTTATAAAGTGATGATACTGACGAGTCCGATGCGAGTTCAATATATTTTTCATGCTGCTCCAAAAGAAAACAAGAAGGTTTTTCGTTCATGGAATGAATTTTTGATTCATATTTGTTTTTAATTTTATTGTTGCTCATCACTAAAGTATTGTCCCATAGAATCACTGAGAGAGTCAAGATATTGGGCAACATCCTCGTATTGCTTATTTTCTACATCTGAGTTTAAATCTAAGACAAAAGTTTTTTATTGTTGGCAAATATTCAACATTATAGCTGCGGAAAATTAAAGAATGACTTTACGAATTTTCTTTAAAGTTTCGATGGTATATGATATACTCGAATATTCTCGAGAAATCCCTAGAGAGTCGTTGCGGAATCCTAAGATTCCGGGCGACACACTTTGAAAAACAGTTGAGAGTTTTTTTTTTTTTTTTTTTTTTTTTTCTCTTTTTTTGCGAGAACTTTAAAATAGACGGAGGAAGAAATGTGCTTTAATATTTTATAGTCTTTAGACGTTTAATAAAGTACTAGTATTTTACAGGAGAAAATACTTTTACGTTTAAATAATTCCCTACAGGTATAGAAAGTGACTATTCTGCAATCTTATAAGATGCAATTTTCTTCTTAGTCTTATCATTCAAAAATTCTACCTCGAGTATAGATGAATGTCGACGTTTTAGACCTCCCTACACTGGAGAAAATTTTTATTCTAATTGCGAGCATGCACATAATCACTCAATAAAACGAAATAGAGGACAAAAATTTTATATGCTATACAACGTGGTTGATTCTATTTTTGCATCCAGTCGTCGAATGTAAAGTGGTTTACAGAGGTAGAATCAGAGCCATAGCTATAAAATATTTCAGGGGGTAAGGGGCCTTGTCAAGTATACTGCTTGACAGCAAAACTGATAACAAAAGGCATTTTAGTCTTCACTGAACCAGCAATACGCAAGTAGTGCTCTGAGGAATCATCATTGAAACTTTGGATAAAACTAATCGAGCCATCTTCATTTTGCGTGGGTTCAGATTTGGTGGGTTGTGCTTTGTCAACCAGTCTTATACCATCTCTTTACTAAATACATAACAAGCTCTACAACAGAGGTGGGCAAAAGCCGGCCCTTTTGATTACTGTGTCCAGCCCGTTGAAAAATCCTTAAAACGAAAAATAAATATCGATCACAAAAATTACTGACGAAAATCTACACTCGGTATTAAGGATTGCTACAAGTGATTTGGATCCAAATTTTGAAGAAATAATATCAAATGAATATTCCAGATTTCACGTTTCGCATTAACTAAAATTATTCTATTTTAACGTTTGATGTTTGGTTTTTCTTTTTATAATTCTAATTACTAATATATTTACAAAATGTAATAAAAATATAAAAATGTAATAACTATGATCAAAATAAAATAATTTGTATCGATAAGATATAAATATCAAAATAAAATCTTTCATTAACTGATTTATTTAATGACCATTAATTTAATATAATGGATCATATTTATTTAAAAATTACGCGACATATTTTACTGGGCACAAATTGTTCGCATATACACCTAAGTAAGACAATTTATTATTACTATTATCTTTTATTAACTGTCAAATTTCTCTGTTCAAATGCTTTAAAAGGATACTTATAGTGTTTTTGTCCAAAAAATTTCTTGGACAGGAAAAAAAAACTCCACCCAAAAGATTCGCGTGTGCACAGAGTACGCGGTATAGTCCTCCGGGCCAGGAGACATTTTGAAAATTTCATTTTGGCCCTCGCTTAAAAGTATTGCCCACCCCTGCTCTACAGCAATAAATAAATGATAAGTGAGAATGAATCTTTGTTTATATGTGCTAGAGAAACCAAACAGCTGATTTGGAAGTGCAGTGCTACCAGAAAATAAACACTATTTTCAGAACACGTTAGCACTCGAACGCGCTGTACTTGGTTTGAAACAACACGGTCACCTATTATTATTTACTTATTTCATTTAAAACAACTATTTATAATACGAGAGCTAATTAAACCGGAACTACTGCTGAAAGTCAATCCTAAAATGCTACGAATATCCTTTCCAACATTATAATAACCCACGAAATATTCTGGTGTCAAAAGTAAAGTCCCACTTATTCGGCCATCATTGGGTTTGGAATATTATGGTCAACTTTATGTTACATGAGTGTTAATTCCTACAATTTAAGTCGATTTTTACTTGCTACAAACATTAATGTCAGGAGCGGGATTCCAACCCACGGACTACGGTATCGCAAAACAACACTATCAACTCGGCCATCAGTCGGCAAAAGAAAATGTGAAAATATGTTCCAAAATCGATGTTGGGAATTCGAAGGAATCAAATTATGTATATCTACATATTCGATAATCAAGGTGTACAATTCATAAAATGTTTTAGAAGAAGTAACACAAGCTACCAAGTTATCAGATCAAAAATATAGTCGTCCCTTGAAAACTAGGAACTCGTCGCAAGGAGAAAATTAACAGGAAAAACGAGGGAAATATATCGATTCCATTATAACAATCATCAACGAAATAGGTTTTAAGTCTCTTACCATTAACTCATTTTCAACAGAATAAATCATCATCTTCCGCAAATACACCCTTAGAACAATATCAGTAAGAAAAGAGCGTAATTTGAATAATCCGAAATGTTAAGTAATGGGATAATTATACCGTCTCTAAATTAATGAACGACTTGTATCTAATTTTAGAAGGGTGGGTGTGAAACGCAGAATGAGAGAAAGAATTTCGAATTATTTCCTCGTTCTTTTCAGATAAATTATACATCTCGATTCATTCTCGAACGATGATTATTGTTATTTTTTCCTTTTTTCAATTAGCTGCGAGCCAGTTTTGTCAACCATCTAGCTCTCTTTCTTTAATCAAATCCTAAAGAGAGTTGCATCCATCGTTTTGCAGGAATAATAGCTCCTATTTTATGTAAGGGGGGGGGGAGCTAAGGCGTAAAAATATTGCACATAAATCGAAACAACAAATGACGGATTTGGCGAAAGCGAGCTCATTATTTTCTAGTCCTAATGAAACGGGGGGGTTTTGAGGAATCTTTTCCGCGTGCAAACTATTTCAGATCAAGCCTTGGCGAAGCAATAACTTTTCCTTCATTTCTTTTTATATTCCCTTCCCCAGTTGCTGCTGCAGTCCCCCTTCCTTCCCCCCTTCGTATCCCACCAGCAAAATAACACTCCATCATTCTGACGTTAATTCTCACTTATCTCTCCTCTCTCACCCCCATCTACATTATTTCGCCCCCTCTCCTTTTCCCTGCCTCAACGCAGAGCTACTATCTCCTCTCCCAGATTTATTTATTTTATTTTCTCTCCCCTCGTTCCTTCTCTCCTACCTCCCCACCCCCCTCCCTCGTCAGTGACGTTGCTGAAATTTCCAGCGATGGCGCAGAGCCCGAGTTTGTTCTTCTGCTCCGAGGAAACGAACGATTTGCCAAGCCCCAGAAAGCGAACTGGAAATTGAAATTCAATTAATTCCGTTTCATACCCGTGTGCTGAAGGTTTTCGTTTTCTGCCCTGCCGCTGTTGCTACCGCTGCGGTTTGGCGAAGAGCAGGGAAAATGTGGTGCGAGTTCGAAATGTAAATCTTTGGGAGCGATGGAATCGCTCCGATTTTACGACGGAGCGAGAATTAGGTGTATTAGTGTTATCCGCTGAGCAACAAATGCATGGGGTTTTAAATAATTTTGCATTTACTGCTGAAAGGAATTCGTTTGCGTATTGAGGAGAAGGTTCGTTTGAATAACTGCTTCGCTGATGACCGTTATTGATTGCAGATAGGGGAAGCTGTTATTGATTGCAGATACGGAACGCCAAGTCGGGGAGTCAAATGCATCGTATTCTAAATACAAACACCATGAATACCTTATCATTAAGAAAGGGCTACAATAAATGCAGACATTTAGCTCTTTTAAAGGGATGTTACTTACTGTTTAAGGGGAGTAGGAACAGATGAAAGTGCTCGTTTTTAGGCAGTATTCGATTTTCTTATATCTCAGTGAAATATTATCTCAATGCTATAATTTTTTATGGTGAATATATAAATGTTGAATATTATACATAACCAAAAAACAAGTCAAATTTTTAAATATTTGGTATTATCTATAACGATACAACATTTGTGTAAAGTTATTGAATTTCATAAACAAGGTGTTCTTCAGGTACATATTTTGAAATTTCTATTGACACTATCAATATGAAACGCTCTAAAATAGTTTAAAATTCAATAAATAAAAATAATAAGAAGCGGTTAACATTCAAATCATTTAGAAAAACTTACAAGAATTATTTCTATAAATTATCGAAAATTCACTAAAATTTTAGTGAGAAAATTTCCATTCTCACCAAAAATAATTATATTTGAGCTAAACCGCTTCTTATTATTTCAGATATAATCATCATCATATACAAGTACGGAAGGTTTCAATTTAATATATTAAATAGGTTTTGAAAAAAAAAAGTGTACCAATGTAAAAAAAAATTACATTTTGAGAAAAATGTAGAATACTAAACCCTTTTATATAACTCACATATTTATAGATAATTAGTATTTACCTGCTTCATACACATCTTGGCAAGACATTTCAGACTTACTTAAATTTTTTTTTATTATTTTTTTTCTGACTTTTGGCATATTTTATCAGTTTTAAAACTGATAACTCAGCTTTCCGAACAGGATTACAATCCAAAAAGAATTTCTCCTCTCATAAAGCCTCCAACACTTTAGTACGACTGTGTGAACCCTCATTAAAACAAATAATTGTATCAACAATTCCAGTTCTTAAAGTTGTATGGCCAACAAAGTCGGTTTTGGCAAAGGTTTCCACAAGCAACTGTTAAAACTTAATTACGATGTAAACATCACGAGGAATGAGTGGAGGGTTGAGTAGTGTACTTCCTGTCACCGTGGAACAATAAAATAAATCAAGAGAGAAATGAAAACAAAATTCAGTATTGAAGTCTTTAAAAAAGGGGGGCCAGCAGGTTGTGTTTACACATATTAATCAGCTGTTTTGAAGTCTTAAAATTTACCAGATATTAAGTACCATATATTTTTAAGTTCCTCTAAATATTGAGATTTTTTTTAAGCCCAAAATTTTTTTTTCGAGTTTTTCAATCAAATTGTTTTTACTCTTCTTTTAATGTTAGCTCGGGATAAGTAAGGTGGACTAGTAAAATCCTGTCATTATTTAAACTCTAAAAACGTAAGGTAAAGGCAAGTTAGAATGCAGTATTCGAATGTCAAATTAACTTCCAGCTCAGGGGCTTAAGCAAGGGGGGGGGTTAACCCCCCCTTGCGATCTTCTTTTTTCTCTATACAAATACCTAGAATAATAGGAAGACAGAAAAATCGCTCTAATTTTCCGTCATCGACACCCGACACATATTTTAGAGTTAGTGTATTTATTCCATTTATAGAAAATTTTATAACACAATTAGACTTAAGATTTGTATCACATCGTGATATTTTAAAAGGATTTCAGTGCCTTCTTCTTGCCGATCCTTTCATTTGTCAACCTTTAAACATAAAGACTTTTGAAGCCCTAATAAAATTTTACGTTCAAGATTTGGATACCTGTAAAAATAATTATGTTCTTAAACCTAAAAAATCAAATAAGCAATAAAAAGTCTAAATAAAAAATCAAAATTGTAGCTGTCTAAATTAAGGAAATAATAGTGCTTTATTATGTACTCGAATTTCTTTTAGCAATTTCAGAAAATTATGAAACCTCCCCTTGAAAAAATTCTGTGTACGCTACTGTTCCAGTTGTATTAAATTCTTTTAAATAATGCCCTTTCAGCTTCCATAGCCCCTTAAATATAGTTAATATAAGCACAGATTTCAAACAAAAGCACTTTTCAAACATTGGTTTAAGATTTAGTAAATTTGTTTAGGTGGAAACTGATTTTAGTAATCATCTTCAAATTACAAAAATTAAAATTTTTTGTTCTAAAGTCATTATGAAAGCTGAATTTTAACGGCAATATTTAAAAGAACTTAATACAATTGGGTGGTAATTTGACATTCAAATTCCGTACTCTATCTTCCCTTTTCCTTTCTCTTTTGGGGCAAGAAAAATCTAGACCTTTTAAAAGGTCTAGATTTTTCTTGGTCACCTTTACTATCCCATAGAGACATTAATTATACTTAAAGCTATTCAGAGAATTCAAAACTAAAGAATTTTTCAAACTTTGGTTTAAGATTTATTAAGGTTTCTCCGATAGAAACTGATTTCAGCAATTCTTCTCATACTACAAAAATTGAAAATTTTTGCTCTAAACTTCGCTAAAAAGCATTTCATCTCCTAATGACCTGGTGATTATCAATATTCCTAGTTCACATTTAAACTACTATGGCCCAAATCATAAATTAAATAAATTTATGGTTCTGAAGTTATATTCATTATTTACGTAACGAAAGTAATAGTAAATTTTTCTCGGCCGTATTCACGACACAGGGTGATAACACACGGATCATGAAATCTAAGGATTATATCCAGTCGAGAGTTAACCTAGGCTCATCCGTAAGTGGTTACTCTCTAGTGAAGGCTTTTCTGATTCTTGAATTAAGTTATTTGTAAACGCATCTGTGATTGGTTGACAAAATCAAGTGATTATGTACGATCAGATATTTGCATTTAAGTTCACTCGTTGGTAGGGTTGTTTTCACTTAACACTAATAATCATGAGGAAAACACCTACTAAATGAAATTTTACCTTTTAAAAAATGAAAATGTAATTTATACATTAGAAAAATACATTAGTATCCTTATAGTCTTCTATTTTTAAACTGTAAAATTGGAAATCCTGTCTTTGCACTGTAATATGTGAAAAAAATAGAAAGATTTTACATTTTTTCTTTAAATTCTAATGTTACAAAAAATAACGAAATTCGAGTAGTACAAAAAGCTAAATTTCTCTATTAGAATATTGGATAATTGTTAAGGCATAGGAAGGTGTTACATTTACATCCATTAAAAGAATCAGGTTTAAATATTGCTATGAACTAACGTTTCGGAAATATCAAAAATAAATAATAAGAGGAAAATCTTTACAGAAGTAAAGATTATATAAGCTTAATTTTTATAATAGAATAATATTAGTAAAATAAGATATATGAGACATTAAAAGTAAAGAAAGAAGAGAGAAATGCCAGCATAACAGCAAAAGAACTTGTGAGGAAACTGAATTCCCCATTCGTATAGTTAATATTTTTATCACAATTACTTCATTAATAAATATTTTATTTTATAAAATACAGCACCCAGTTTAAACTTCAGCCAGTTTTTATAAGCAGTTAACACTTAGCATGCGGGTATACTTCAAGGCCAACTTATGCGTGCAGCGGGCGTTTTTTCGTGCAAGTTTTTTTCGAGAAAGTTTAGTTATTCAGAAAAATCGCAGTAAATCGAAAACTACTTTGTTTTTATGAACGAAACTTTTTTGATTTTACACTTTAATATATACTGTATGATTATTTAACGAAAAAAAAAAACACAATATTTTTACGAAATCACAAAAATAAACGATTTTTAAAATTAAAGTCCGATAATCTGTCAGCTCATATTTCTTCATCACTATCTTTGTCACAACGGCTCATTTTATCAATTTTGTATTCAACAATAAAAAACCAAGCTTCAAATTGACAAAACACGACTTGTACGTTCTGGAGCTAGGAATTAGATTGAAGACGAAATAACGAAACAAAACACAGAGTAACTCGACAATCATAACTTGTGGAAAGAAAAAATGCAAAGAGTTGCATAGCAACGCAAACAACAGGCTTATAATGTCACACATACATATAATTATACGTATTTAGTAGATTTGTGGTGGTTAGCGGGCATCCACCGCAAATCTACTAAATTTTTACGAGACCACTGTCCAGTGACAGACTGCAAAAAACGTAAAAATACGTTGCTCACACGAGAAGTGTTAAGTAGATTACATGACTAAACAAAACGTATATTAGCTTACATCACAGTTTAAATTGAGTAAGCGTTAATTTTCCGGCATATTTATATTTACAAATAAGACTATCTGCGCATACATGATAAATAAGACTAAGTGCTAACTCGCTGGTTTGCTGAATCAAATTCAATGAGTTAGAAGATAAAATAATTCTCGATGTATGGCTCGGTGAATACCGGTTTTACATCTAACACCTGGGTAACGCTTGAACCTGGTTTGAGCTCATGTTTGTGAACACAGTGCGGTGATCTCGAATCACCCATTTTTAGTTTGTTAGCTGACTTTCACGTAATCGAAAATAGATTAAAATATGCCTCAATAAAAAATTCATGAAAACAAACAGCAATATTCTCAGTCACGATATGCAGTTATAGCGTGTTATTAAAAGAATATGCCTGACTTAATAAGAATTATTCAATCGAAAAATCTATTCAAATTCATCATAGTCAATGCTTAAAGATTCGTTTCTTAGAACGAAAATAGCAACCTCACTCTATATAGCCCAAATAGTTTAAATGTCAACCATAAAGTAATAAATCATGTCAGTTTGATTTGTGAGTTGGTTTATATAATTCATACTTATCCAGAAGAATGCAAAATTAAGATTCGCGGTTTCATAAACATTTTTTTCTGGAAAATAGATAGTTATAATTTGTTCAATTCAAACTTCTTGTTTCGATAATCAGTTACGACAGATAGGAAATGGCTGTTATCAAGGTGACTTATCGTCCTCCTATTGAAAGTTTTGTCCTCCCTCAGAAAGTGTTTTTTCCCATGTGTTCCTTTTCACTATGTAATATTAGATATCCTTCCTTTCGATAAGTAAAAGCTGATTTATAAATATTTGCACTTTTAACAACATAAAGTTCTCATGAAGATGAAAAACCGCTTATTTAATTTTATGAAAGCAGTAACTTTGTAGTGATTGCAATCGGGTAGATAATGCTTCACAAAAATTCACAACAATTACTATTTTTGATAGTTATCTATAGCGTATTATTTGATAAAAAAAACACTAACTATATTTTCGGATGAATTATTAGCCTTAGTGACTTCTTACTCAGCTGAAACATGACAGTAAATATTTAATTTTCTAATGTTTTCTTATTCATTGGAAAAAATGTTGGTCCCCTTACTGATATTTATAAAGAACTCATATTTGTTTAAAT
The DNA here is from genome assembly GCA_032207245.1 of Pardosa pseudoannulata. NCBI lineage: Eukaryota > Metazoa > Arthropoda > Arachnida > Araneae > Lycosidae > Pardosa > Pardosa pseudoannulata. Next base: position 185,360,215 of record CM063505.1, on the reverse strand, counting down.
CTCTTATTTACATCTTAGCCAACGTTTACACTAGTTCTGTTTCTCAGCGGCTCCCGAATAATTTAAGTAGCAATGAGTGGATTATTTGTTATTTCCCTTCCTGCAATCACGGGAGCCGTAACTGACAAGATCCTCTAATGCAAAGAGGCAAAAGCAACCGCAGCGTGACTTCGCTAACTCTTGTTTCCTGTCAAATTTGCTTTTATACTCTTTTGTTGAGGATTAAGGAGGTTCGTTTTCTTTTCCCACAACTCAAGTACGTGTCTGGAAATAGTAGAACAAAGCTTCACGAATAACAGGATGGAGTTCATTCTGCCCGGCAGCTGTTACAGAGGAAAATGTGAATTACTTCAAATACATATATTCGGTGCTTACTTAGGCAGAGACATCTGTTACATGTAAGGGTTTTTTTTTTTACTAGTAGAATAGTAATTAGGATGTTGTAATATGATGTCAAAACTGAAAAAATAAAAATCAAGGGCATTTATTCATTGTATTCAACGTTCAGACTTTCCTTTTCTCCCGTCTTCCTTCAAAAGATTTCAAAACTTTTCATCTATCTCATTTTTCATGAATTGTTTTCTAAAGCTGATAGACTATCCTTGTTAGTTCTTATATCCATGATGCCATGAAGCCATGTTCCTTATTCCAAAATAAAAAAAAAATTTAATGGAATGAGAAACTTTCAAAATGACAGAATCCGATTAAAAGTACGATATGTCTATTTCTCCCCTCCCCAAAAAATATTCTTAGCTTCAATTTTTTTTAAACGAATGATTATTTTATTTCATTAAAGAGTGAATTTTTAACATCTTTGTTTTATGTTAAAAAACCCTAAAAATAAATTTTTACAGTTAGATTTTTTTATACCTTATAGAGCAATTTCACTGAACGTCATGATCTACTGTAATGCCCTTCCAATTCATTTTCATGTTTACAACAGCCAATAGGCAAATAATAAACTGCTTTTCCATTTGAAACTAAAACCAGAATTGCCATAAGTTGAGATGTGCTCTGCTGCTTGAAATCGCCTTATTGGTGGTTTCAAAATGTTTCAGATGCATTTTTGTTTTCTCCTTCAAATTTTTGTACATTTCTCATTCGTCTTAAAATTAAATGTTTTTGAAAAGGTTAAGTACATGGGGCGATAATAAAGTAGGGTTACAAAAAGCAGAAAAACTTGTACATTTTATATTATTCAACAAATACAGTGAACTGATCGACTATACATGAGGTTATTTTCTCCATCCGTATCACTTTAGATTTCCACTGTGCTGTTATGGATGAGGTTTGGTTTGGAGGTTTGGTTTGGAGTGCTACGGTCTACTTTTTGCAACACGAGGGCTAACTGCTATGGATGAGCTTGAATATTCCCTCCGGGATAAATTTTGTCCTTACTTGTACAGCCACGTTGCCGCAAGCCATTTCCCCTCATCGTCTGAACCGAATCCTCTACCTCCTAGATGTTCCTTCAAGTAAGATACAAGATGAAAGTCCCTTGGAGTAAGATCCGAGCTTTAAGGGAGGTTGGACGATGATTCCCCAGTGGAACTGCTTCAACACATGGTGATCTTCTGGACCAAACTTAAATAAGTAACATAGTTCTTAGTTATTAAGTTATTTAATCGTTGCCTACATTGTTTATTAAGATATTCAATAACCAATTTTTTTAATTTAATGTATTAAAACTAGAAAGTTGGTTTATTTTTATTACTAAAAAGACTGAACCCCGTAATTTTTACTGGTGACACAAAAATCAACCAAATGAACTATTTAATACATTTTTATTTAAAAAAATAGTTAAATATATTAAATTTAGAAATATGCCATTCTTAAAAATACTTAATTTTAGTAAATTTTTATATATTTAGCTACATTTTTTGTAGATATATAAAGCATAATTGTTGAAACAGATATTTTTATCCTCTGCTTATGAGTATAAACATCTGTTTTAGGAAAAATGAGCGAGAAAGAGACAGAAAGTGTAAGGTACTAGCTAAAATCATGAAAGGTCATAAAATTTAAGAAGCATGATTACATAAAGATGTAGAGCTCAATCATATAACAGAATCTATCAAAATAATGTCTTTTGTCTATTTAGGATTAAAACAAACATATATATATATATATATATATATATATATATATATATATATATATATATATATATATATATATATATATATATATACTTAATAATATTGGTTTCTAAAACACTTATGCGACAACTGTTTTTGTGTGTTTTATGCTGATTAACAATATTCAAAATTTTACTTTCCCATCCACGCTTGATTTAAAAGAAGCATGAACGTATATATACAAAACTGGGGTTAATTAGATAATTCAATTTCCCAATTACCGGAGATTCACAAAAATAAAAAAAATTACTTTTTTTATTGTGTCCATGGTATTATTCAGAATTTATTAAAATGTATTCCCTGCCGGAATTCTTTTTTTTTTTTTTTTCCTTAATTCAAAATGAAAACCCTAAGAAGTCTTTTTGAGAAAATTTTATTTTTTTTCCTTTTGGCATGCTGTAATTTGCTTTTCTCTGTTTAGAAAACTCCCTTATCTTTGCTGTCTCACGAAACACAGAAACAAAACAGCAGTCTTCCATTTTATTTGGCATTTGATCACACGTTATTGATTAAAAAATTTTCCTTCCTAGTCAACCCATGTCATTCTTCACGCCATCCTATTTGGCTGATTTCACGAAGATTCGGCTGTGACGTCATCTTGCCATCCATTCACTGTCTTCCAATGCAAACACACTGTCATCTCTTGCCGTTCCAACTGCATTCGAACGAGGCAGTTTATTTACATTGCTTCCTGAATATTAAATAAATTCCTGGGGATCCGACGCTTTTTAACGCAGCAGAGAGGAGAGGAAACTATGCTGAGCGGGAAAGAACGGGAAAAAAAAAAAAGAAAAGAAGAAACGAAACTTAATTCTCATTGGCAACCGATCAATATTCATAAATGTCAGCGACATCTGGCGAGTAGTTTTTTTTTTTCTCTGAGCTAAAATTTTTCTTCGGAGATGTGAAAGCTAAAGGAACCGAACAAGCTATTTCCATTCTTCTATTGTTTTGTTCCTCTTCACATCTGAAATTATTTTGCTGTGTTTTGTTACGACAGAGAAACATCTAATGAAAGAATAACAGCTTGGCGCAAAATTACTTTAGTTTTCCATCCTGACACGAAAATAACATTTCAAAATGGAAATTTAAAATATATATGAAGTGGAAAGAGTAATTTCTACAGAATTCAATTTCGATCCACTCGGGAGTTCTAATCTGGAAAACAAATGTTATATCTATGCAAACACATTAGATAAAACTTTGAATGTTAAGTTCATTTGCATTTAATAAAAGTTTAATAATTAAAAAATAACTAGCTGCTTTGCACGCAGCCTTCGATCTGGGTTCCCAAAAGGAGGTTTATAACCACTATTAAAGTTAACCGCATTAATAAAAATGTTGAATAAATCTCGCCTGCTGCAGATTGTTGAAGAATAAGATAGTTTATTAACAACACGTAAACCCTATAATAAATATATACATTCCTTGTATTGCCCGGGAACCGCAGCGTAAGGAGGCTAAATTCCAAGACTTTCTCTACTACATGAGTCAAATTTCTGTTATGGATATACATACTTTTAATGTCTTTACAGAAATAGATTTTTATTCTTTCAATTTCGTGTTTTATAAATGTTTTCATCATATGCTTAAAATGCAAAAGATTTTTTAATTCCATACCCGTTATTACGCTTCCCTTTTTTGGTGTATAGAATAGAAGTTCCTTTTATGATGTACTGGAGCACTAAGAAATGGTGAAAATGGAGTTTTAGTCAATAAAGAATTCAATTTTTTTAATCTCTTTCATATAAGCTTAAACTTCATAAGACATACGAAAACTTTATGTTAAACAACCACTCAATTATTTAAAGAAATTCTAACGTTATTAAAGGCTTAAGTCAATTTTTGATTAATTCTTGAAAAATCTCAAGAAATGTTGTTACTCTCGAAATTTCACTTGCACAGATTGTCATTATATGGGATAGACTGGGAGTAAGAAGTTTTAGTCTCGAAAGTGAAAATATGGAAACTACAACAAACCGTATACATTTATACAAACAAAACACACACACAAACGGACACTGTTTTACATATAGAGATAATATCAATGGTGCAGATGTAGTATAGGTTCTCGTCGGAGTCTTTTGCAATTTTTGTCCCTTTTTTTATTTTTCCGAGATTTATTCAGATGCAAGACTCGTTATAAATTTGTTTTCACCCTTAAAATTTCTTCTAAATTAAAAAAAATTTAAAAATTTTATATTTTTGCCCTTAAATATTTTTATTGTTTCTTTTGGGATTATTAACCTTCTTTTGTATTTATATCATTTTGCTGACGTTTTGGTCACCAACGGCAGAACAGTCTGATGAGGATGTATATTGTATCTCTATTTAACCTAAACTTCAGAAATAATAAAGTATAGTTGTATTGAAATGATTAGCAAAAAGTAAACAGAATAAATGCACAGTAATTTTACATACACTGAAAAAGTAATAGCCTATAACTTTAATGTGGATAATACATTTATGTGTGCGTATGTGTGCAACCAGTAAAATATTTCTTCAACTATTACACAGAAGATTACCTCCTAAACGCGATTAATCTCTGTTTAAACGGAGAATTGCGTTCCAACGTTGGTTGGTGCTATGGGTTAATCGCCGTTAAACAACTTTTTGTGAGATCGGCCCTGAATGCAGTCTTGAAGCCATCAAAGAAAACTAAGTCCAACGCGTTGTGAAACGCCACATTTATTAAGGTTCAAAACGAATAGGTCTACCAGCCATCTTCACAGTGCATTAGCTTTGCATAGAATGCTCAAAGAATGGACGCAATTTGTCGTCGATATCGGCCCCAGCGAGGGAATCTTGATTTTGCTGTCATAAGACCTAAGATGGTTCAGTAATTTTTAGGAAGCAAAAGAGGACCTTGATTCTTTAAGCTAGCTCAAAACTATACAGACAACAATTTAATTATTGCAAAAGCGATACCGTTTTCTTGGGACAGCTGAAAAATGTGGCCAGTGGACAGAAGCATTTAATCTAGCTTTGTTTCCAGAGAACACTTCTTTATCTGATATCTTACGGCTGGAAATAAGGTATAAAAAATTTAAAGGGAAAAAAAGGAGAATTTTAGACATCTATTTCAGGGGTAAAATTTTGATATATTACGTTATATATATATGCATATATAAGAATTTCATGATTATTAGTAAGTATTGAATAAACTTTAGAAAATTTGTAATGAACAAAATATATAAATTTGAAACATTTAACAATTTATAAAATTCTACTTAAAATTTTTCTCTCAGGTTCTTAATTTTATATTGTAGAAAAGATGTAGAACTTTAGATAGATTACTATTTTATAACCATTTTAATTTTCGCCTCTTTTCATAAAGGCATGTAAGTAGACGTCTAATATTTATTCACATCAATAAATATCTAGTGACAATTCTTATTTTTATAGTTAATATAATGATTTTTAGGCTCAAAAATCAGTCGACTTTATAGGTATAGCAAATCTGATGTTATCGAAGTCTTTAGTTTAAAAGTGAAGAATTTGGAATGAACTATTTCCTTGGTGATGTTGACAATAATTTAATGAATAAAGCAAAATTAATAGCATTTTTCATCGTTTCATCTTGGGAACAAACAAAAAAATGAAGGCAAGCGATTAAAATTACTCTTTCCGACATGCATAACTTTGAGTAAGTATTAAAATTGCTGGATAAGTTTTAAATAAAAGAACCAAACAATATATGAGGTTTTTTTTAAAAATGTGTTTGACATTCTTATATTTGGTATAAGGCTGTCACTTGCAAGTTTTACAGTCATTATTCATAAACTGTCTGAACGTTACGGTGGTTCTACGATTCTGTATCTATTGTAAGATTCAAACCCTGCTCTTCCCTAGTTTTTCTGCTCTTCTGTACCGAAGTTCGTGGGTTCGAATCCCATTACTGACATAAAATTTTTTAGCTATTCTGCATTAGCTTTAAGCACAATGTCTCAGTTTTATTCCGAACCAAATTTGTATGTATGGTAAATTTAATGAAACCCCACTTTACCCTTCAAGGATTGAATTTTGATTTCATAAAACCTTACAGTTGCATTGGAAAATATTTAATGATCTATTTATTCCATAGTTGACTAAATATTATAATTAATTAAACCAATAATGAATTGGTGATAAAAGAAATAATAAGTGAACATCTAAATCAACATAAATTGTTTGATTGTCTAATTACTTAATGGTGTCAATTATCACTTGAGCCGCTGTAGCTCAGTCGACAAAGGCAGAGATCTCGTAAATGAAAAGTTCGAGGCTCGAGGCGACCTAATATCCGCCGTGTTCGTTAATGGTGACTGAGACACTTAAAATAGGTTCGTGGTCCCAATGTCCTCCAAGTTCTCAAATGATACCTCCGTGGGTTGCAGGCAAATACTAGAGGTCTACTGTTTGGTCCATGTTTCTAAATTGCGAAGACCTACTTTGAGGAAATTCACCCCTTGCTTCAATTAAAGCAGACTGTTGCTCACGTCCTTGTCTTGTCCAAGAGACATAAGTAACAACAACAATAACAACAAATACCACAAATATCACCTTAAACATTGTCTCCCTGTACTCAAGCACGGAATAGTACTTAGAATACATGTCTAGAAACGAGTTGGACAGATTGACAAATTCAATTTTTTTTTGTCCGGAAGGGAAACCTAAAATATAACTATTCATTCCAATCTTAAAATCCAAGTTGTGGACGATTATAATACAGGGTTCCCACGGTTCTTAAGAAGTCCTTAAGAACTCCTTAATTTTAGCTTTCATTTTTAAGGGCCCTTAAAACTCCTTAATTTTTGCCAAAGGTCCTTAAAAATTCCTTGATTTTTAAATTGGGATGTGATCAATTTCTCCACCAATGCGATCCATCGTCGTCGCATGATTTCCTATCAGTTTTCTTATGGGACAGTTTTATTTAGTTACTTATTACTTGACCATTAAATAATCCTTCGCATACTGAAAAGATTTAAAGTCAGCTGCCCTTTCCTAATAGCTAACAGTCATGCAGATTTTAACTAAGCAAAGTATGGAGGTTGTGGGGGAGGAGGTGTTGCAGATATTTCAGTTAGTTATGGGTGTTTAATTTTTCTTGCATTGAATGTAATAGAAAAGTTTAAACCTTACTTCTTTCCCAGGGAACGTCGGATATAATAAGCTAGTATATACATACATACATACATACATATATATATATATATATATATATATGTGTGTGTGTGTGTGTGTGTGTATATATATATATATATATGTATATATATATATATATATATATATATATATATATATATATATATATATATATATATATATATATATATATATATATATGTATATATATATATATATATATATATCAGAGTCATTTTTAAACCCTCAGAAAGTACTGTTTATAATGTTGATTTTATTCACAATTTATTTCTAGTTTGATCACTCAAAAAGTTTTAGATGTACATTTTTCAAAATTAGTTTTTGTCAAATAGATTTATCTTATATTAATTTTTAGGCATTTTTAAAAACTTAATGCTGAAATATTGTAGGGCATTTATTGAACTTTTGTTGTCTGGATCATAATCATTAAAATAGGTTCATCAGGATATAGGGTTTATGTCGTTATGCCGTGTATTTCAAGTAGGTCCTTATAAAATGTTACTTTGGTCCTTAGAAAGTCCTTAAAAAGGCCTTAATTTTTGTTCTAGAAAAACAGTGGGAACCCTGTAATACTTCTTTTACGAGAACTTAAAAAGAAACGAGTCGTCTTGTATTATTTCTTTCCAATCTGACAAACTTTGCGATTTAAAAATTTCACAACATTTCCCGTTTATATTAATTAATAACAATGAACGAGAAAACAAGTCCAACATTCCTGTTCACTATTACTGCTTTAAAATGAAATTATCCATTCGAAATTCCACTCGGAGCGCACTTAAAATACATTTCACGCTCCTAAATCTTTGTCAGCGCTCATATCCCCCCCCCCTACACACACTAACGAAAATTATTTTGAAACTGTTCAACCACGTAACGCAATAACCAATACAAATTTTATTCTAATGTGTCTTCGACCATAATTAAAACGATCACGCAACGGTAAATTTGGAATTATAAATGAAAGGCTGGAAACATAATTTTCAGGAATTTTAAATTATATGCAGCGGTTTGGAAGGGGGAAGCCATTTTAGTGCCTGCCTCCCGTTTATTAGAGCCAGCAAAGTGGTGGCTAGTAATGGCGGACACATTAAAGGGCTCGGTAATTAAATAATCTTACATTAATAATACGGTTTATTTCGGAGGAGAGAGACGTTATGCATAACGGAAAGGAGAGTTTACACACGGAGTTCTCCTCTCGAATGCAAATGATAATTATCTCATTATTGCTACATGGATAAGCGGTAAATTTTTCTGCAAATTAGTTTCAAAGAAAATGTGTAACACAGGGAAAATTTCATGATGGTAATTTGGGGTATTTTGCAATGTAAATCTTGAGTATTACGAAATGGTAAATGCATATTCGTTTTCATTTTGGTGATACGTCTGAAACAACATTTGTTTAAAATGAATTGCGTAATAGTCATCGATATTAAAACATGTAATAACTTATTTTGATTTAGATTACTGTAAAGAAACATCAGCTGTGTCGTTGAAGAGTATGTTTTTCAATAAATATTTTCATAAAACAAGATTTTAAAAAAATATTAATTTGGGGATTAAAGTGAATTGGTTATGGTGTTTTAGCATGCTGTTTAAAGTAAGAGAAAGTCAAAATATAAACTATAAGTTTATTAAGTAAAACTGTTTTTGTAATGTTTTTCTAAAAATGTTTAAATGCTTTTTTTGTTTAAATTGCAAACGCAATGGTACTTTGTATTTTGTACTAGCTAAATTTGGTATTCATTCAGGGATATCATTAAGAAAAATACGTTTTCTTAATCCAAGGCTGGAGATACTATAAATATAACTTGAAATATATTATATTTTATGCATATCTAAGATATATGTTAACGTATTCAGTTATTATGCCGACACCATCAGCAGTTGTGGTATAGAGGGCATACATGACACGTCCACAATTTCTTAGCTACTATAAAATTATTTTCAATAAAATTTCAGCTATGTAAAACTATGTACATAAAAAAACATTTGACTGCACTGTCAGGTATTCATTCAGTGATATCATTAACAAAAATACATTTTCTTAATCGAAGGTTGGAGATACTATAAATATAACTTGAAATATAAATAAGATATTGATTATATTTTATGCATATCTAAGATATATGTTAACGTATTCAGTTATTATGCCGACAGCAGCAGCAGTTGTGGTATACAGCGCATACATGACACGCCCACAATTTCTTAGCTACTATAAAATTATTTTCAATAAAATTTCAGCTATGTACAACTATGTACATTGAAAAACATTTGGCTGAACTGTCGGATAATTCAGAGTTAGATAAGGCTCCGTTCACAGTCTTAGAGACGCTAAAAAAATTATCCTAGGTGAGATCCTGTTCGGATTCACAAAATCCATAACTTACAAGATTACCAAGAGCTTTGCTCTCAAACGTTCTAAGATACCCAAACGATGCACAAGAACTTCGAAGTAAACTGAGTTGATCTATTAGTATTAGTTCAACTATATACAGGGCCGGTTCTGCGTACAAAGTAGTATTTCGCAGCCCTTGTTTACGCATGCAAGATATTCCGGTCCCTGTCAGTGCATATACCTTGTAGATATTCTATCGGCAGCCCTAGAAATTTGGTCACCTGTACTGTACACCTACTAGCCCTGGATATGTATATTTATACATACAGAGAGAGAGAGAGAGAAACACACACACACAAAGGGTATTCAAATAAAGACCGGAAATTTTAAATAGCTCTCAACCGTACAAACATGGAGTAGTGGCTACTAAGCGTAAATAGTGAGAAGTCTAGACAACAAAATGCCTCTCGACTCGTTATCACACTGGAGTTCGTTGAGGAAACGAATGATGCAGGACGATCCAAAATGAGTTTGTGTTACTCTTAGTGACCTACTTCTAAGCATGAAGTAGTAAAAATATTAAAGATGACAGGAATGAGATCTCAAAGTCGAAAGTCGACTTCTTAGCAAAAAAACAGAGACGCTGGCGTTCTCTAAAGCAAAGGAAGCTCCGGCAATCGGAGAGACAAGTGGTCTTTTCTGAAGCTCCACCAAAAATAAACTCCTCCAAAACAACTCTCAAAGAAAAAGCCCTCTTCTTCCGAGTCTCCAAGTAGTAACGTTTTTCGGGTCTCCTTGACTGACAATCGTATTCCCAGTGATGAGCAATTGATACAATCATTACAAGTGTGCTTTAGACAATCTTCTTTTACAGGGGTCCCGGTTCCACTAGCGTGATTCTTCCGGAACCTTCCAGAACCAGGGTGAAGCAATCTTGCGGTCAACTCCAATCTGGATCAGCTGATCCGTTTCCAGATGTGGCCGAAAGGTCGTCTTTAAGTCAACCGACCAAAACAACTTAAATTTATTTGCGGCATCGGTAACTGGGCTCATATGTGTGCTACAGATTCGCTCGATTAATAATTATTACCCTCATAAAGATTTTAATATAAGGCTCATAAATTTTTAATAACATCATATAGTCACTTTGGCCAAATCTGCAACTGATCTTGTTGAGATATACAAAGACGACAACAAACTATATAAACACTTCCAGTGTAAGTTACTGTGTCCTGAGGAAGAAAGACAAGGAAATGAGAAAGTTGAACATGTAGGATTTGCGGATCCTATGTAATGTATCATTAGGATTTGATACATTACATACGATTTGGTTTGGGTTTAGAGCGCTAAGGTTTATTATTTTGCTACATGAGTGTTGATGAGACCAGATCTATTGTTTAAAATCGATTCTAAATGGCTATGAACAACCAAACTATTAGCAGGATTTGAACATGAGAACTCCACTTCCAAACAGCAGCACCCTACCCATTCGGCCATCATTCAGCTAACTAAATCAAAAATTATGGATATAATTAAAAAAAATAATATGATTTGATGAAGAGACAAAAATAATACTAAACTTGCTGTTTTGTATTATTCTGTAGGTAGAATTGAGAATTTCGTATATTATATATAACAAATAAAAGTTACTAATTTTATAAATAAGAAAAATGATGGTGACCTATTAAACTAGGTAAATAGTCTGTTACTTATTTTTATCATTATTGATAATTTGAATTTTGGATATTTTGAAATGTTTTGCATTCGCCTTGAAATCCAAATTAAGTTCGTCTGAATATAAATTTTTTCAACGCCTCGGATTTATGGCGATATAAAATTATTTCTCCATAAATCCGAATGCGGTTTGTTTCTTCTTTTTTTCCTGATCAGAAAATATCTGAGTAAGATCGCACTTATAATCTTATCTCACTTTGAAATAAGATAATAATCCAATTTCTGTCGTCTCCTGAATCTTACATTTTAGGCAGATGCATTCGTTAGAGAGAGGAGGTGGGGGGAGCCAAACATATAAGAGAAAAGAAAACAAAATATCTCCTAACGTCATAAAGTTAAGAGAGGCGTAGTTATTAGATTACAGTTAAACAAACGGATAAAATATAGGTCGTATAAAAAAAAAGAATAAATAGGTCCTAAGTAGCTATCGGACGACACGTAATGCAGTTTTAACCGATAAACGGCATTTTATATCGCCATAAATATTTATCTCGGAAACATAAACACTTCAGCCCAGAAAAAAGGAGGGAAGCGAGGGTAACAAAGTAAAAAGATATACTCTGCGCTTTCTGTGAGCAAAACAACTGGAAAAGCATTTTATCGGCAAATTAACTTAACAATTATCGTTTATTTTGTTTTGCCAAAAGGTAACGCCTCCACTTAAAAGCCTAATCCATGGAAGTGTCAGTTTGAAGAAAGTATCGATTCCGTTGTTGTTTTTGAACTTTAATTATTAATTTGGGTTAGACGGATGAGGCCATTATTTCCCCCTCTCCAAATGAGAGCCTTTCAGCGCGCCTTGATTGAAAGCTAATCTATTCAGAGAGTTTAAAGAGTTCATTAATTTCTCCCCGAGTAATTGCGAGGGAAGTCGCACTGTTTGACATGCAAGATTACAGACACAGAGGGAGAGTTGTTGTACTGAAGGAGGCAAAATACTTCGCCGTAAGGCGTGGCAAACATAATGAGGACCGTCCATTTAGACAATCGAGTGGGAAATTTTGGAGCAAAGCAGTTTTATTCAAAGACAAACATTGGCTTGCGAAGAAGATCATTTTAATTCTTAAGTACACATCTTGACTTGAGGCATCGCAAAGTGCTTTGTTAAGCGACAAAATTCAAAGTCATTTAAAAAATATTCGGCATATTTAAATGACACCCGAACCCAGTTTAATCAGATCTGGTTGAGTCAGTAAAGGAACTAAATAAAGATCAATTTTAATTTAATATTATCCGGATAATTTTAGTCCTTTTTTTCCCCCATGATCTACAGCAGAGTTGGGAAAATAGGGACCTGCTGGTCACATGTTGCCAGTAAGTAAAATTTTAGGATCAACGGTATAATTCACGAAATTTATAAGTGAAACAAAAAAAGAGATTTATTATAGAAAGTATAATCTTATTCGATTAATTTACGCAGTATTACTATAACTAATTCTGCACATTTACAAGCTTTTAGCTATTCTAGTGCTAATTTATGAATAATACTAATAACTTTAATAAAAATGTATTGTTTTTTTTGTTGTTTTGTTTTGGAGCTCTACGGTCTATTTTTTGCAACCCGAGGGCTAATGAGACCGGGACCTACTGCTTAAAGCCGATTCCGAACGGCTACAAACATCCATGCCGCAGTGGAATTCGAACCCATGAACTCTGGTTCCGAAGACCAGCACTCTAACCATTCGGCCATCGTTCGGCATGTACTGTTTTCAATTTTCACCTCAAATGTATATATATATATATATATATATATATATATATATATATATATATATATATATATATATATGTGTGTGTGTGTGTGTGTGTGTGTGTGTGTGTGTGTGTGTGTGTAACCGCTAAAAATTTCCTTCACCGGCCACATCAGATATATATATAGCCCATACTTTTAATTTTCAAGGGTTTCTTGAAAATTTGCCTATATTGAAGTAATACAGTGAAAGGCATTTATTAGAACTCTTGAAACTAGGCGAATACCTTTTTGAAAATTCTTTATTTTCTCGTAGTCAGAAGGGCAATGAAAGTGTCCTACATAGTCAAAAGCCACCAGGCATCTCAACTGTTGTTAAATGGGGCACATTATGAATTATTACTAACGTAGCTTAAATTTCTCATGGAAGTTAGACTAAGACAGCTTTTTTATTTTTTGGCTGTGGTTTGTTTGAAACAGTTGGTCGCAGAACGCACACAACTACATGAAAAGTAACTAGGATACTCAGTTTTTCCTGGGATAATTGACATTTGGTTTAGATAAAGAGTTAGAAGACCGCATATAGCAATTATGAATTTGCCTTTTGATTTTGAAAACCAGGAAAGGAAATCTAACTCTATGAATCATATCCTTGATTTAGTTTGAATGGATAGGAAAGTTAAGATTAGAAAATTGGAATTTGTAAAATTTGGAATAATAACTTTTGATGTATTAAATTCATATGCATTCCTGCTGTACGGCTCGTTGCCATAAGGTGCACTTTTACTACAGCCCTTCAGCTGTTTTAATACCTAGGCCTAATCTATAGTAATTTCCTAAGTAGTCGCACCACGTATATGAGTGCGTTGGAACAATTCAAGAGATACAATTTTAAAACTGGACAGTGTCCTGCTTTAAATACCCTTCGAACACAATACCATAAGTGGTCAAAATGCTTTGTTATTAGTCACTTTGTCGTTTTGAAAAGTTCGTTTTATTTACCCAACCAAGATTTACCTTTAGTGATAATCATTTCCTGGTTAGGATATCTGAATAAATTGAATAAAAGTAAAACATAGGTATAGGAAATCAATAATATACTAAAAAGTTGTTTTTTAAAAAAATAAACCAATCGCGTGCTTCCAACCTACTCTTAGTACCAATCCGATAGAAGTTATGAATAATTAACTATTATGCTCCTCAAAACTTAGTTTAAAGGAAAAGTTTTTTCTTTTTTCCACTTTACGACATCGAAAACTCCTTAACTGGAAAGTAAGTAATTATTACTTTCACAATCTTCTTCCTCCTCAACTGTTAAAACAATCAAAAGTTCTTTACTTCGTTGTCTGGAAAAGTGTTAACCGTTGATTAATATCTTATGAATGTAATAAAAGTATCTGGAAAAGCATTATTTTTTTCCTTTTCTAACTTTCATCGTTGAAAGAACTTACCTCTATCGTAATTGTTTAATTAAACAAGCGTGGCGTCCAAAACTTCCTCTTACATTTTATATGAAAACTTGCTAACGATGTCAATTCTTGTCTTGGCTTCACTCAATGGTTAGGAGAAAACTCTTAAAAATTGCCAAAATGCTGTAATCATGACGCGATAATGAGTGATCTCAAGTTTTATCTTTCCAAAAGTTGTCAAATTTTTCGTTTGGAACTTATTATAAACTTTTGTAAGGAGAAAAGTATCTCGCAAAATAAATTTCACAGAATAACTGTCGTAATATTATTAGACGCCATTTTTATTTTGGGAAAGTTGAACAGCAGTCGTTTGTCTCGGTAAGAAAAGAAAATTTAGAAGTGTTCGTTGTTTCACTTGATCTTTTGTTTATTCCGATTTTCATCCACTCTCAAATGTTCTAATTCTCCCGATATAAAGTTCACGCATTGAAATATACTGGCTTATTGAGGAAATTAATCTTTAATGGAACAGTTCATAAAGTTAGTTCGTCAAATAAGATTTGATTTATAGGGAATTTTTATATTACGAGCAAAGTTAAGGAGCTTGGGTAAGCATACGAAAGTATTTATCTTTCAAACCCTGTTTAAAAAAGACAGAGAAAATTAAATTTTGCAAATAGGAAGAAAATAAACCTGGAAATTTACAAAATAAAATGTTTGTGCGTAATAAATTTTGAAATACATAGTAACAAGAAACTGTATTTATCTGGTTATTTGTCTTAATCTTAATTTCACACTTGGGTAAAATTAAATTTCTTTGGAGATTGTTTTACAGTTTAAAAAATCTTATCCATTTTTGAAATTACTCAGCTAGGAAGCTTTTCTAAGTTTGAACATTTCCCGTTTACTCAAATATGATTTATTTGAAAACATACTGAATGGAAAGAATCAAAATTTTCTCTCCTCAGTCTTCTTATTAACCCATTTTCGACCAACGTCTCGTATACGCGACGCAGCGATTTTACTCTTGTCAGTCCAACATCGCCTCCACGCGATGATCTCCGGTTGATTTGAAGAGACCAGCGTCACGTATGAGTAATAAGAGATCGGAACATTTTATTTTAATTTTTAAATGCTAGATTTAATTACTAGATGGCGTAGACGGCAATGGTTTTCACAAAGGTCGACTCTTATAGCATTTACGTGATGGCCTCAGGGGGTTAAGGGGACATAGGGACTTTGAAAAGGACCAGAATTAATAATACAGAGATACAGAATTCAACCAAAAATATGAAATGATTTCTTGTTATATAAAAAAAGCAAATTAAGCATACATTTAATTATTAAAAAATATCTAATTAAATAAGTATTTTATTGTACGGAAAGCTGTCTTTTGTCATTCATATCCTTATTTTAACATAAAAATATTCATATTATCCAATTACTTGATTCTGGTATTGATTAAATCACTTCAAAATAATCCCGGTGCATTAGTTTTATGAGTTTCTCTTACAAAATTTTGAATATTGTTCCTTACTGCATTTTTCCAGAAATTGGGTATTTCTTTATGAAACGTAATAAATTTTCACGAGTTAAGAAGGTTTTAATACCGTGATGAGACGAAAAACTTAGCAAACGTTGTAAAATTTGAAATAATTAAAAAGCATTTAACATAAGGCAAAACTGGTACTTAGTTTTATTTCTATTAAAATTCTAAACGCAGACTTAAATAAAAGTAATTACACTGTATCCTGTGCACCATGAATAATTCAATATAATGTTGTTTGATGACTGAATTTTTCTCAATTATTTTTATACTTAATCAAACTCTATTTTCTAACACATCTTAACCCTTTAAAGAAGAGTAGTTTCGCAGCAAAACCAGCTGTTAAAATTGATTTTTTTTCTCCTTTTTAAAGATATAGGAATGAATTTTTGGATATTCGAGGTTTTTGACGCTTTAAACTATCAATAGATAATAGCACTAGATATAATTTATTTTTCACTTTCAAATATACATTTATAAACTTTCTTTCCTTGAAGCAATCAGATATTCGATTTTTGTCTATTATAAGCGCAAAGGAAAGTACTTACACAAAACAACACTTATAAGTGTTTATATATTTATTTATTACATCATGTTAAGGATAATTATTCCTTATTTTACCAATATAATTTAAATTTTAGGGAAATATTAGTTTCACGCCATACAAGGGGAAATTTTTACAGTTAAACCACCTCTCACATCTACAACCCCTGAAGGAATGTAATTTTTTTTTCACTAATTTTGCATTTATAAGTTTCATAGATAACATTATAAACTATTTATTATAAACTATTTTTACATTAAAAGACAATTTAAACTATTTTTACATTAAATGGCAAAGAATTTTTTAGCCTGAACTTTAAAGGGTTAATTCCATAAATATTTTATTTAGCAATATTTTTTTATTCTCAATATGAAAATATGATTAAAAATTGAAATTTTAACCCCTAAAAAAATGAAACTTAAAATTTCATTTTTTTTCACGAATTCGATCCAAAAAATGTCACATTTTTTATTGCATATTTTTGTTTATTTTACATTTGTAAGGTGGAAAATGTTATTAAAAGTAATATTTATAATTATTTTAAGCATGTGAAGCAACTTTTTACAGGAAATAAAATAATGTTTTCCCTGAAAGTTCTCTTTTCTCTCTCATGTACGTTAGACAGGGAAGCTACATGTACAGTTGTGCACATAAAAACATATTTTTTCTATTACAATTACTACACTACTATTTTCGAATGCAAATACTACAACTACATTTACTTAACCTATTTTTTCAAAGATCAGATTTAGTGCGATAAATTTTGAAAGAAAGCAAGAGGCTTAAGTCCAACGCCACAGTCCGGACAAAAATACCTAGTCTCTTTTCTAATTCTTTTGTTGCTGTCATTTTTCTTCATTGAACACACATAGCACTGGTTTTCAGATCTTTGTTTTTAGTCTTCAGGTGGAATTACCTCTAAAAAGTCTCTCTGGATCAGTGTCCCAAAAACTAGTTAAAATCAAGCTAAAAACTCAAAGATAAAAACTCGCGGTGTAATTCAAAACCTATCAAAAAGCCAGCGTTTTCAAACCAAACTGAATACACTTCGAAAACTAGCATCTTGTGGACATCTATACGACGAATTTGACATTAAAAATACAAAAAATACGACCAAAACAATGAAAACGAAGAAGAAATCAGATTGCCCGTACGCCGTACGGGCAAATCATTAAAGCACGGTTGTAGCGTCCTTACAGTGTACGTGCAAAACAGGCAAAGGCTTAAAGAATTAAGATTCAATGTCCTTTGTTCCCATAATGAAATTTGTACAAATTTAAAACTATTTATTGTTATTTATAAAATATCCATCACTGAAACCCCTTTATAGTAATTGTAAGTACTGATTAAGTTGCGAAATTTCTTGACATCTACAAACATTTAAAAGTTAAAAATTTTGCTGATTTAGCTTATTTTGATCGATCTACAAGAAAAAATCACCAACAATCCGTTTTTCCCATTTTGCTTTCATTAAATATTTTAAAAAACCTTAACCATGTACATACTTTGCTTGAAAACATATCAATATGAAATTGATGAAAACAATTTATACTTCTCTATCACTTGTTTTGGTTCTTCATAACGAGATATTTGAGCTTGAACTATGTTTTATGCTAAATGTTCAGCAACAAAATGGCGCTTAATATAAAAGGCACAGCTTTTTAAAGTGTCTTAATTGGCGCTTTTTGCTTTGTTGATAATTTTTCATTCAAAAGTTTCTTTTTTCCTTTATTCTGAAATTTCCTCACAGATGCTGCAAAATATTTTTGTTTTCAAAAATGTTATTTAATTGAATATTTTGTTGGCTGATTTATTAATTAAACAACGATCTAAAGAGGTTCTTTTTTTTTTTGAGAGCTATTTTAATTTCTTTTTCCTCACTACAAATGATGGACTATTATTAATGTTCATGTTTCTTAATTACAAAAATTTAGCTTTTTACATTTTTTAACCTATTGATATTTATAATTAATTTTTTAGAACTGTCTCAATGAATATTAGATTACATTCCATAAATTCTTCAATTATAATGTAATAAATTTAATTTTTATAAAAAAGAAGAGATGCAGTAGGGCTTCATTAATTTATAAGCCTCAAGTAAATTCATCAAAAGAATTTCTTATATAGGATCATGCAGCTATTCTTCTCTTTGAAATTTTCCTTGTATGTTCAGCGTTTTCTTTCTATGATTTTTTTATAAACTATATTCATAAAAGGATATTGTAACTATTCGGTCCCTGTTTTAGGTGACACAATGAAGAATCAGGTGTTTCTTGAATAATTGATTTATTTACACCTCTGCTATATACATCATTTCTATAAACACGAAAAAAAAAATTTTCAGATCACAGGCATGTGATTCGATACACGTAGGCCTAAGTAGAGACGTACCTCTTAGGAACTTCCTCTTAGGTACAACAACTGCCTCTGCCGATATATTGGTGATACAACGGAAGAAACAATTCGGTAGCTCGAGCGAAAGTTCTGTGAAGTAATTAAGTAGACAGTACACTCAATAAGACGAGATAAGTTGAAATAACAAATGGTTTCTTCGAAGAATATCTAAATGCAGTTAGAGTTCCTAAGAGGAAGATGCAATCAATTCTGAAGAGGATTATATTAAAAGAAAACCCAAGACACAGGGTATCGTTATCATTCTCAGCAAGAGATAAATCCCAAAGTGGAATTTTCGCTAGGATAAACTCTCCGATGGAGACACTGGTCAAGACGACCTCCGAGTTAGCTGACTATAGCTACCTCTAAAAAGAAAAGATCCCAAGGTGGGAATATAGCTAAGGAAACTCTCCAATACAGAGACTGGTCAAGACGACCTTTAGCTGGTTGATAGCTAACTAACTACTTCTTTAAAAAATCTTATCTCGTCTCTTTTTTAGGGGAGGGGCCTGTAAGAGAGGGGGCCTCACCCACAATTTCCTCATTGGATCATCTGGCGATCACCTCACCTTCAACCAACTGGATTGGTCTGGGCTAAACAATCACAGACCGCAAACCCGAGAGTCTCTGGAATTTCGTGTCGGTGAAGATCCAATGTCGGGCATTTCTTTGATTTTCTGATGGTCATCTTTCTGGCTGTCAGTCTGAGCGCCCGGTTGTCTGGTCTGTTGTTTCGCTTCTGTAGGGCATAAAAATCTAGACATCGTGGTGCGGGGGAGACAGCACCTTTGTATCCACATAAGCGAAGTTCATTTCTCAAAGCAAAGTTCTTTGATGTAGACACACCGTTAAATCACGCCGTTACAATGTTATGAACAGAGGTGACCAAACAGTGCCCCACCATTATAATTTTGAAGCCTCTTCGCAATTTACGAAATTTAAAATTGAAGCATATATCGTATTTATAGTAATCAATACAATATCATTCATGATGCGATAGCCCAATGGCTAGGGCGCTGATCTTCGGAACCGGTGTTCGGGGGGTTTGAAACCCACTGGGGCCTGGTTATTCGTAGTCATTCGGAATAGGCTTTAAGTAGTAGGTCATTAGCACTGTTGTAAAAAAATAGACTGTAGCGCTCCTAACCAAACCAAACCAAACACCAAAATACTATAACCATTTTTATATTTAGACATTGATTAAATTTCTAAAGAATATTTGGCAATTCATTTTCTATGGTCATGCATCGAACAAAATTTTCACTTTTCAGTGAAGTTTAAGGGATTTGTGCAGTTGGAGTACCACCAACAAACGAAAAAGAAAATAAATTTGATAGTTTTGTAAATTAAAAAGCTGGACTTTTAAATAATATTTATCTGACTGCTGTGATGGATGGGTAATTTTTTGGAATCATAGCTCCTATATGAAAAATATATAAATGCTTTTTGAAACATAGTAAAATTTTTTACGAGTTTTTGCTTATGATTTCTTAAATTTATATCGACAGCTTATGAAATTTACAGAAAAGATGTAGTTTTCCAAAAGAAATATAGTGGTGCAAATAAGATTTTAAAAAATTGAGTTGATGACCACACATGAGTATGGAAAGAAAAAAAGAAAATATTCTTTTGCTGTGCATGCGCGAAATATATATATACTTCTATAATATAGTTTTGTAGTCAATACTACAGGACAACTTATTTTAAAAAGTCCAAGTGTATGTTATAAATGTTTAATAATATATCGTCATTATACTGAGGTGTATCTCAGTCTCGTTCTTAACACTAGACTTACGGATGTTGATCATATACCTATTTTTACTGAAGTGAGCCAATTTGATTCATACAAGAAAATTGAAGTTTTTTTGTAAAGAATATAGTTCCAAATTAATTTAAATAAAATGTTTATTATAAAAAAATTCATGGAAAACATTTTTTACATATAAAATCTGTTTTTGAAACACATTTTCTTCAAACATTTCTATTACATTTAACACAATGGTTTCCACATCTGTTTCTTTTGCATGATTGTTGAACTTCACAATTCTTCCGTGCGTCAGTAGCATGAATTTTTGTCATTGGAATGGAAGTGTTCTGGACTTCTTCTCTATATTTACTTCTTAGCTCTTCAGCCAATTGGAAAATAAAATCTTTTCGTGAAATATGTACTTGAGTCGTCTCTTTATACAGAATCCAAGCATTGATAGCTGCTAAATCTAAAATGTTGTAGAAAACTTGTAGAAGCCATCTGCGTGAATGAGAAGAAAAAACAAATCAGGTGCGACTTGACATTTGCCCAGGCCTGATAGGACCAATAAATTTCATGTTATGCGATTAACTGTTATACCATAAGTCAAATGGGCTCACAACCGTGAAAATAGGTATACCATATTTGATAATGCGAAAGGAAGGGGTCTGCGGGGAAGAGGAATGAAAGTTTACATATATTTTATTACTTAACTAAAAACCAACTTATATTTTTGAAAAGTGTTATTAAAGTTTCATATATATATATATATATATATATATATATATTGTAACGAATTCTCGTTACATTGAATTCCTGATACAGACTTAACTAAAACCGTTAGAAAAACCAGCCTAACGTAGAAGAATAGCAAACGTGCCTATTGTGGGCACTTGAACTGAGCCCTTCTTTGCCTAGTGAAAGGGCGTTGTTTCACGCAGAATAGGATGCTGGCGAAGTGTTCGCAGTGTTAGTTTCAATGGCATCCCAAAGAAAGAGTTTCACACGACAGAAGGCCTCTACATTGTAAGGAAACAACAATACCTTACTATTTTGTTCTCCAAGAGATTGTCTATGGACGCCGATTAATGGATCGGCCAGATTGCACCCGATTTCGGCAACCGATTACTGGCACCTGCTGGCGCTACGCGCGCTTTCCCCACCACGTCATCCACCAGCTGTCCGATCAGCTGAGATGGACATTCTTGCGGAGACGACTATATAAGAAGAGAGAGTTCGAGGTCCAGAGAGAGGATTTTTGACCGATCGAGTCTGGTGTGTGAACTCATCGGCCCAGATTTCGAGGGAGCGACTGAGAGTGTCCTCCCCCCCTTTTTTTCTCTTAGGAAGCTGATTCCTGCATCGATCATCTTTTTCATTGTAGATATTCATCATTTTCATCTGTATTTTATCATAACTTCAATATTGTGTTTCTTAATAAATATCATAGTCTGCACGTAGGCCTCCGCTATCCTTTTTCGGGCTCACTTAGAGCCCCAGTACGCTACAGTATATATATATATATATATATATATATATATATATATATATATATATATATATATATATATATATATATATATATATATAGTGATCAAATTTTTAATGAGTCAAATTGGCTCGGTCCGTAAATCTAGTGTTAAACTAACTCCAAAAACGGAGGGTTATATCGTTGTTATAATGACAATATAAAGTGTGTAACTCAAAACGTATTTATTCGCTTTTAAATTCCATGGCTGTTTCTATTACCTTGCAGTGGATTCTCTCTCACTATGCTTTGGATGGAAATGAGAGGGCTAACTTCTTGGTAAAAAAAAATGTACTCCAAAAAAGTCAAAATTGTTGTTGCGCTTTCATTCTGCAAAACGCATTATAAAGCTCGAATTTAATAAAATGCAAAAGCTACAACTGATTAACTATGCCAAAGATAAGGCCTGCCTTCTGTTATTCTGAGTTTTCCTGGTGCCCTGCTGTTGTGATGTTTCATCTTATAACTGGAAACGACTGCTTTACTGCTCCTTTATTTAGGATTGAACTTAATAACTCTCCTAATTGTAGTTTATGTAATTCTGCACGACCTATGAACTGGGAACATTTGGACACATTCACTACATTGTGTAAATTTACTTCTGTTGTTCAAAATTATTGGGAAACTAGAAAGCTAATGGCTTAGTTGCCAAATGCCTGGCATTTGTAAATAAACAATATATTGGCAGAATAAAATGTTCGAAGAGGTTGAGAAAAAGTAAATTATAAATTTAAAATACTTATTTTCTTTTTATACATTAAAGTGTCACAAACGTCTGATCACTAGTTTTGTCAGTTTTGAATTTTATAAATAACTTCCTCAATAATTTCCAATTACCTTGTTTTTCCAGTATATTAGCTAATTCTTCTTTATTGGAACTGGTTTCAGTTTAAGTGAGACATGGGGAATTCTGTATAATCTTTGTGGATTCTCAGCTATCATATGCATATTTTTGAATCACAGGATTCATCCAGACGAATTCAACGATATCAAACATTCATAAGCTCAGGCCTATTAATTATACTTATGGTCCACAGAAATCCATTCATATTCTTTATGTATAGATTTACTTCTTTAAGTACAACCTGCAAAAAAAAAAGAAAAAAAACTGCAAAATCATCGAGTTAATTTTAAAATAGAAACATATTGTTTAAATAAAACTAGATTGATATTTAAATTTAGATAACCGTGTAAAGAGAGTGGTTCTCAGTATTTTAAACCCTCCCCTTTCTCATGGGATGAGAAAAGATTTAATTTGCTACGTGTAACAGAACAAGTACTTTCTCTTGTGTATCAAGCGAAAGTTTTTCCTTTTTATATTCTTGCCCAGATACTTATAAGCATTAATATATAATGTATTAAATCTATAGTTATATAATACATTATATATTATTATAAATTTATAATTATTATATATTTGTCACTAAAGCATATATATAGAGAGAGAGGGACAGATAGATATGCAGTTGTATAATCAGTCTCTACACGTTTCTCTAAATTTAAATATGAAGTCAATTTTCTTTAAACAATGTTTTTCTTTGATGAGTTATACACAGAAATAGATATACATATGCATAATCTCGCTACATGTTTATCTAAATTTAATTATCAAGATAATTTTCTTTAGAAAATATGGTTGTTTTTCTTAATTGATGAGTTTTTAAATTAATTTGATAATTCAGTAAGTTTTTCTGGCAGACTGCACGAAATAATCTATGCTGCCGACTATGTAAAAAAGAAGCAAAAGTATCAACTATTTTGGCCATCAGCGTTTCTGATGGGTTAGAGATTTTCATTTTCATTAATGGAGTCAAACTGGATTTTCTATGAAAACGAATTTACTCTCTCTTCATAATTAAATCCCATATTCATTCGACTCTAAAATGAAAAATAAGCTGACTCCCTCCAAAATATTTAGCAGCATCATTTTATTTTTTTCCTCATTAAAAATGCAGGATGCCAAATTCGCGACGGCTTTCGCCCATTTTCTCGTTCCTTCGGTTATTTATTCTAAAAATTGAACTTTTCTCTCTGGCGCGTTCTTATTATGATTTCGATGATTCGCTTAAAACAATCCTTAAGCTGATAATATATTTCAGGTTTCGGGATGTCGGCCGTTTTCGCATAACTTTTATTCTGCTGCGAAATGCAAACCTTCCCCGCGGGACACGAAATACGAAAAGATTAGCGACTCCGACGCATTTGTGTCAATACCTCTTGGCTGACGTGAAAGGATTTGAAAAATATTTGTTGCGTTTCCCCCGCCTTAGAGGGGATTCCAAACAAGATTGAAGCGTCGAACAGGGATGCTCTCTCTCAGCTTGTGAATCTATGCATTATTATATTTCTTTCCGACGGGAAAATTGCGTCGTTTTGATAGCGGCTCATGTTCCGACCTACCTTGACATGCTCGAGCTGTTTTATGGACTGTTCGACGATCGCTTAAGCCATGTTAAGAGTAATTCCGGTAGAAAACCGAGGAACTGTGACGAACGCCGCCATGTTGGTCCACGAGTGTGACCCGTTCAGGAACCAATAAAGAATAAAAAAAGATAAATGGCATTTGCCATTGCATCTTCTCTTCTCTTTCATATTTATAGAAGTGTGGCAATCGCAAAAAAGACTCATACTCGAATGTATTCTGAAATTCTAGGCCAGGGGAGGGTAACTTTAAAACATTTGTGTGATAGCACTAAACCAAGGACAGTGCTCATTTTATAGAGACATTTTCGGAAGAAAGGGACAAAAATTGTATTTTTGCTGTTACATAAAATTAGTGTACCCATAACAAGTAAAGATTGGTTTGGGATTCAGTCTTCTGCGTGCAGTCATAAACACCGGATTCACTGCTTTAAGCCGATTTCAAAAGGCTACGAACATTCCTGTAGTATATTAGGTTGGGGAAAAAAAATCCATTATTTTTGCGTAAAATTAATGATTTTATTTAAAACGTTTCAGATTGTCCAATTTGGGTCAAATATGCACCGTTTTGTTGTATAATTTGTTGCCATTTTAAAGGTAGCTTCATAAAGCCTCTCTAATAGAAGTCTTGGTCCTTATTGGCGAAAAACTCTAGTAATCGATTTTCACAATATTTTCTTGATTCCAATTTCTTATCACTCAGGAAGTTTTGCAATGCGAAAAAAAGGTGGTAATCGTTTGGTGCCAGGTCCGAACTATATGGTGAAGGTATTAAAACTTCCCAACCAAGCTCCCTGTTTCTCGAGAGTCACTATAGAAGTGTGTGGCCTAGCGTTGTCCTGATGGACCACAACACCTCTTCTGTTGACCAATTCTGGCCGTTTCTGGTCAATCGCTAGCTTCAAACGGTCCAGTTGTTGACAGTAGAGATCTGAATTTAGTGTTTTGCCATACGGAAGCAACTCATAATAAATGATTCCCTTCCAGTCCCACCAAATACACAGTAGAACTTTCCTGGCCGTTAGTCCTAGTTTGACCACCGTTTGAGCTGCTTCACCGCGCTTTGACCACGATCGTTTTCGCACAATATTGTCGTATTTGACCCATTTTTCATTCCCAGTCACCATCCATTTAAGAAACGGGTCGATTTTATTTCGTTTGGCTTAGGCTTTGCAGACGGAAATTCGATCCAACCTTTTTTCTTTTTGTGTTAATTGGTGTGGCTCCCAAACATCTAGCTTCTTTTTTAATCCAACTTTAAGAAAAGGGTTTAAAACTGTTTTATGGTCGATCTTTAGCTCCAAGGCTATGCTACGACTACTAACATGCCGATCAACTTCCATTATTTCTGTGATTTTACTGACATTTTCGACGACGAGTCTGCCTGTGCGAGGTGCATCTTTAACATCAAAAATGTCTGAACGGAATCAACGAAACCAAAATTGCACGTAATTACCTGCTACAGTATCGGCACCATAAACACCATTCACAATTTCAGCCGCCTGGCTTGCATTTTCACCTCTATCAAAGAAAAACTGTAAAATGTACTGAATTTTCTGTTTGTTGACTTCCATTTTTAACGCCCTGTAACTCAACAACTGAATGGACCAAACAAAGAACAGTAAAAAAAATTTAGTGTGAAATGTCACCTTGGCAACGAATGTAAATTTGAAATCGTTTAATCGATACTTTACGAAATATCGATCACTACAGCCATCTACCGAAAAAAATAATGGATTTATTTTTCCCCAACCTAGTATATTCAAACTCTCGGATTATGGTACTGAAAATCAGCACTTTACCATTTCAGCTACCTTGTATAGTTTGAATAAGACACTGAAATAAAAAGCATTCTTTTTTTAATAGTTCGAAAATAACAGCAGGGATATATGCTTTTAAATATTATTCTTCCTTTTTCGAATAAATAATAAATAATATATGACCTGTTTCGATCTTGATTGTCTGTTCCTAAGTCCAACAGCCTAAACGTGTAAAACAGCAATATATAATATGTCTGTGTTTAACAGTGCTTTAAATGATTTGTTGAATTAATAATTTTGTCAATTTATTCTTTGCACATAAGCGTAGAAAACAAAACTCGTAGCTAGATACATGTCATGCTTTAATAGAAAAGTTGTTAAAATTGAAAAGATTCCCATTTTATATAGGGCTCCACAAAATTTCTTAATGAAATCCCCACCTGCTCTAGATTAAGGATCGAATTACTAAAATAGGAATTTAAAATTTCTTGGACTACTAATATAACTCTCAAAGATAAGAATTAATAAGAGTATGTGGGTTTGTTTTATGTATAATATTATAACTTGAACGAATGTTTTTTTACTTACGTTTTTTACTGAGTGAGATAAGAGCATTTGAATAAAATTTCAATTTATTTGCGAACTGCTAAAATTCCATCACGGACCACCAGTTTCTGATCGCTGCTCTAGCCGTTTCGAACAATCCATGAGGACAAAACTGGTATCATGTGGGTGTAAACCCGAACACTCTGTGTCTATATGTAGCCGATTACAGAACGGCTACATACAGATACAGACATTAGAATGCGAAAAAAGATTCTTGAAAAATAAAAAATAAAAAATAAAATCCATTTTATTTTTCTCACTTTTACTTCCTTGTACGAGGTAAAAGCAGCATTGTGATCGCGAAAAAGTTCTTCAAATTCTTTTAGGAATACCATTTTTGACAAAGTCGTTTGGAGTAGTTTTGGAGCTAGAAAATTATGTACGTACAAGGAGACTTTAAATATTCCTTTTGACCATCCTGAGCACATTTTCACTAGTTTCGTCGTAATGTCTGTACGTACTTACGTATGTATCGCATAACTCAAAAACGATTAGTAGTAGAATGATGAAATTCTGCATTTCGGACAACCGTAATATCTAGTTGTGAACGTCTGTTTTTGGTGATTTTAAACTACAATACGTAGTTATGCAACGAAAAATCTCAATATAACGAACATTAATGTCACGGGGTATAACTGGAAAACGATAGTGGTAAAATGTTGAAACGTTGTATTTACATCAGTTGTAATAGTTAGTTGCGCTTCTCCAATTTTTATTGGAATGCGCACTCTATATAACAAAAATTTTAATATTACAACTACTAAAACACTTATCATTTGCTGACAGATGGCGGTACTTGAGCTCTGCTCATTCTAGAATTAATATATACTACATATTGTTAAATTAAAATTTCGATTTATGAAAACGCAATATTTTATCAACTGTGCAATTAACCTTACTACAAGTACTTAAAATAATGTGTATAATTTAATAGGCGTACATGGAAGCCATAATGTGTGCAAATTAGAATTTTTTTTATTTTTAATGCATAATATGTTTGTCTAAGGCCTTTAAAAACTAACGAGTGGGTACCAGTTATTAAAACAAATGCGAAAAGCAAGTGTTCAGGAAAAAAACTGTACATTGATGCAGTTTTATATTTCAGGTAATTCAGTACCTTCAGTAAATGGGCCAACAGGAATCCATT
Source organism: Pardosa pseudoannulata (assembly GCA_032207245.1). Taxonomy (NCBI): domain Eukaryota; kingdom Metazoa; phylum Arthropoda; class Arachnida; order Araneae; family Lycosidae; genus Pardosa; species Pardosa pseudoannulata. Next base: position 185,332,071 of record CM063505.1, on the reverse strand, counting down.
GGCCGAACCCTTCATTCCTAAGTTTCTTTCAGTCCGCATGAATAGCAGCCAGCGAGAAAACAAGCAACTAAATTGAAAAAAGGAAAGCTAAAGGTGGATTCGTGAGTTTATGACACAAAGGGTACTTACTACCATATTGTGGTCGAGATGCGTCATAGGTGGTTGTTGTATCATAATAACGCTAGAACTCACGAGAGAGGGGGATTTATATTACCAGATTTCCATCTCTACAGATTTCTGACATCATTAAGACGCGAAAGTCGCCTGTGACCTAAGTCTATCGTAATGTGGTAGCACGCAAAAACTAGAGCGGAGAGCGTTCTGGGATAGAAAAAGAAAAGGAATTTTTGAACCCAGAGACATCTGTACACGTCAGAGACTCGTGCCAAAAATGAGTAGTTTTAATAATCAATGAGATCCTGCCAATATTCCAGGCAATCAACTTGTGTAACATTCTTATAACATCTTTTTGTGAAAGAAGGTGAGTGTCCACTCGATTTTAATACGCTTCTATTTCACTCAATTTTGTAATAAGTTTTTTGCCAGTTGTTCACTTCACTGTAGATAAACTAATTAATTTTCATATACATTTATTTTCTAACTTTTATTCTTTCTTTGCTCTTTTACATAGGCAGTGGTATCTTGGTGATAAAATGTTCGGCTGTCAAACTGCCGTCCCAGGATCCTTTACAATTCCAAAGGTCGTTTATTTTTTTTTTATCGATACATGTTTTTGATTTTCGACAAACGGTGTCATATTTTTTAAAAAATTATCTAAATCTTTGAAATTAATTTTTTGTACTTTAAAATGCAGTGTTCCTATTATACGTGGAGTTCAAAAATTTAATTAAAATTTAGTTTTAGTATGATATTAGAATTTATATTCTATACAATGTCTTTCGGAAGCTATCCCATAGGATTCTTCCAAAGAGTTGGGTGCTACTCTTTTTGGTATAATAGTCCACAGTTTCGAATCCCACTTCTCGAAGAGATGTTCGTAGCCCTTCGGAATCAGCTTTAATCAGTAGGTCTCTGTCTCATTAGCCCTTCTGTAGCATAAAAGTAGATTGTAGAGCTCCAAACCAAACCAAACCCATAAAACTTAGAAATAAATACATTTAATTGTTTTCTAACTTATAAGAATTTTATGTTATTTTGAAAAATTCTTTGAATTGCAAATGGCGTATTTTTTTAGCACTTTATTCAAAGGAAATTGTTTAATTTTTCTTTAAAAATCAGAAAAACATATTGATTTAGGATGAATTGTAAAACGTATGTCATAAAGAGCTTTCGTGGTAAAATCCTTGATAACACTGCAGATGACTGTTTCAGACTACTTTTTGGACAGCAATGGCGATGAATTGAGCCTGCGTTTCTTTATTTCAGCGGTCGTAAGGCTGATCCACTTAGCTTTTCCCTCTTGAAAGTCTGCACCTTGACTCTTCCTCCTATTGTTGCGAAGTCTACTTTATTTTTCTGGTTCATTTAACGCGAAAAGCAAGTGTTCAGAAACAAACTCTACATTGTTGCAATTTTGTATTCGAAGCAGCCGCCTTGTAGGTGTTGGCGCGAAAACAGTCGTTTGATATTTCGACGTCCCCTTGTTCGCGCCGTTTCGCTGAGTGAACACGAGCTCCAGAAAGAGGTAATTAATATCGCTCCGCAACTTGTGCAATTTTATAGTTAAGTGTCAACACCGGTGCACTTGATTAAATTTTGTGCTTCGATGTAATTCCGATTAAAATGAATTTTCGGCTCCAAGCCGCCCCAGGACGAGACTAGCGGAGGCAAAGCGAGCTCTGAAGCATTCGCGGTGATGTCACGTCAGTAAGAGCAAATAAAGTGCGCATTTCAGAGAGGGACATCATGTTATTAAATTTATGTGAAAGAATGCGTCTTTCCGCTACGGAATGCAAGGCTGTCAATTTCATTATTTAAGAGCAGATCTCATAAAGCAGTGGTCGTCAAGCTGAGTGCCGCGAGTCGTTTTATAAAATGTAAACTACTAAAACACAGACTGCAGTTATACATTAAATGCATAAACTACTTGTAAATTCTTTTGGCCTCTGTGAAACAAGATTTTATATCAGCAGCTAAAATTCCGTTCATATCTGTCCAGCACATCTATTACTATTTTGATGCCATTTAGAGCAAATTCTTTATGTGAAATATCCTTTTGCAGATATGTGTCAATACGAATGAAATATCGAAACGTATTTAGAGCAGAATTCAAAATTAGACTGTGGATAACAACTACAGATTTAAAATTCGATTATTTGTGTAAAAAAAATGCAAGTACATTCCAGGCAGACGGACAATGGCCGAATGGTAGGGCGTACGTTTTCGGTAAAGTTTTTCGGGGTTCGAATTCCGCTGCTGTCATGTTGTACGTTGCCATGTAGAATCGGCTTTAAGCAGTAGGTCCCGGTCTAATTAGCCCTCGTGTGAAAAAGTAGACCGTAGCTATTCAAACCAAACCAAACCATTCTAGCCATTAAATGGAATGATACAAGAGTCGGTGACACAGCACCAGTTATGCTATTATTTAGATAAGCAAAATAATATTATGTCCATTTTAAATTCATCTCCACTTTTCCTTCGTTAGTACTACTATCCATTATATAGTGTAACCAACATCTGACTTGCGTATACTTTTAGGTAAGGTGCTGTAACGTCACGGGATCCTCAGGTAGCGTGTGGGTGTCGAAGTGGTTATGACACGACGTACGGCTTAGAAACAATAACAACGTTTATTCTTGATTAAAATGGAGTATGTACAAATTTTCCAAATGGAAATCACAGGACTCAGGCGGGCTGGTGCGGAGCTAAAACTCCCAGGTTCAAGGCGAACCTAAAAAAAAAAAAAACAATCTGTAGACAGGTGCCGACAGATACCGTTGTACAGGGGTACAACTGAGTCTTCTTGAGTCCCACACAAAGCTGGAGAAAAGTTCTCTAGAAAAACCAACCACCACAAGTCGAACCTCTGTCCGTTCTCTTCTCTGGGTCTCTCCGACGAAAAACTCGCTCCGCCTGACGTCACCTTTCGCCTCTTCCCATTGGCTTTTTCTTTCAGCATCGCTGTTCTGGTAGCCTCTGATTGGCTCCTTCGTTGGCACTTCACTGTCTGACATTTCGTTGTACCGTTCGTCCTTCCGATTCACCTCGGACATCTCAAGGCGAGGTCGAAGCGACAGTCCTTTGTAGTGTAGTGTCAAAAACCCAGAAAGAGTGTCTCCCTGCCCTGGGCTTTAACAAAACTCCTTTGTTATGCCAATGGGGTGTAGCAACGTCACAGTGTAAACGCAAGTTAGATGGAGAGGATTTTCAAATCATTTGCAGCAAGTAAATACGATATTTTCTTTCTTAAACATTAGTTATACATTACTAGCATTCTTGTCATATGTATTTTAAGTCCGCAGAGTAGTAAATTTTTCTCGTGAACAATTTATGATTTACTCTTTTGTGTGCTCCCCTCCCAGAGTTCTGTGCCGGGAACTCTGGCTTCATTTTCTACTCGCTGAGACGTCGGTGTGATTTTTAAGAGTGACACGAACAATTTGGAATATTTAATTTAATTCCCCGCCACTCTCAGGCGAACGCGCTGCAAATTAAATTTACCGGGGGAAGCTAACAAGTCTAAAGTGTTGTCGAAGCTGTCAACTCTCGCGAAATCGAAAATTTCAGTTCGAGAGAAATTTGTCAATAAAGTGTGATTTCTCTGCAAAAGGAATTTGGCATACACCTGTCCACGCTTCAAAATTTGATATTAATGAACTCGGTGTTAAAGTGTTGCGTTAAATTGGAAATTAATTAAAAATACTTGCGATTGCTAAGAGAGTTAGGAGTCTAATGGGTTTTCATATCAGATTGTTAATAATGTTGGAGGCTTCAAGTCGGAAAGACGTCATTTTGCGCACATTATTAGACTTTGTAGTAGATGTAATCAATAAGATGTTTATTATATCCAGAAATTTGTATTCATTAACGTAGACTACGGTATCATATTTTAATTTGAGATTTTCATAGAAATGTATTTATCGCAAAATGTAAATTTTTTTTTTTTTTGTTTTTGAGTGCTACGGTCTACTTCTTGCAACACGAGGGCTAATGAGACCGGGACCTACTGCTTAAAGCCAATTCCGAACAGCTACGAACACCCATGCCATAGTGGGATTCGAACCCACGAACTCCGGTTCCGAAGGCCAGCACCCTAACCATTCGGCCATCGTTCGGCCTGTAAATTTGGTTTTTCCGTCATATACAAAATACAAATAATAAAATTAATTGACCAAATATTCGTTATCCGATTAGGAATAAATAATGACGTCTAAGAATCACATGAGGTTTTGAAACCTTTTAAATTTAAAATGCCTAAGTGTGAACTGTCTGTATGTTACTAAAACATTACTAACTTTTTATACTGGGAAAAGTATTGTGAGTTGTATAATACCTAGGTAGTATAGATCCCTGATAAATAAGTGAAATGGTAATGTTTTGAAATGAACGCCAAATGAACGCCCAGTAATATAATGTTCATGATAGCCAGTTTATGATAGTCAGTCCATGATTTTTCATTTGATTCTTGATTCGAAAATATATCTTTATAAATAAATATACATATACATTTTACATAACGGCATGCTTAAATTTTGCTTGATTCGCTGTATGAAAGCTAGTACAAGTATTTAAAGTTTTTTTTTTAATTTAATATTTTTAATTTTTTTAACTTTTTTAATAACGTGGTGCATTTTTCTGTTCAAATCAGCCCATACAACGTCAAAGAATTCGTTGACCGTTTTATTATGGGAATACCATACAAGCGGCCAACAATACCGATGATAAAATTTTCATTACAACAAAAAGTAATCGGTGATTAAATTTAAAGTTATCACGTATGCACCTAATCTATTAATTAAGCTAAATATAAAAGAAAATTATGTAAGTTTAGTAATAAAATGTATGAAAAAAAATACAGAAGATATTTAAACAATTTAAAATAAGAAATGATTAAATGAGATGGTTAACGGAATGACGTCATAAGGCTAGAAAAAAATGTTATTTTCATATGCTTATGTGATACATTCCTTAATTTAATCGCCTTCTCTTAATTGGGGATAATTGGGCTTGAGAGAATGGCAATAAAAAGGACTACACAAAGAGTGTCCTCTTAATTTAAAAGTATGAACCTAGCAGAAGACCCTTAGACTTGACTAGCCACCTCCAGAAGAATCGTTAGGGAACTTGTAGGACTTATGATCACGAACCTGTTTTACGTGCCCCCGCCACTATTAATGAATATGGTGGATCTTTGGCCGAATCGAGCCGCGACCCCTCTGGTAAGGAGATTGATGGCTTTTCCGACTAAGCTACTGGGTTCTCATTAGTTCTGTGGTCCTATAAGGCTATCTTTTTCACTGAAATTCGATTTACTTTTTTAAAATTATTTATATTTATGCGATTTTTTACGGTCTTATCACACATTTTCCTCTATAAGTATCGAACTAGAGATCGTACGATATCGATCTATCTCGATCATCTTGAAGCTCGGAAAATTCACTTATCAAAACGCTTGTGAAAAATTGTAAAACCTATCATCTTATTTCTAAAATGTAGTCTCGTTTAGGATCTGGGAAAAGAAAATCCACTGTTTGTTTATTTTGTTACTCGTAAACGATAAATACTTCGATATCAGTTTAATACATCATAATTTATTTTAAATTAAAATAGTTCGCAATAGTATTTTCCCAAAGGACAAGTGACGTCACTGGTTAAATAAGGAATACTACTCTCTTCATTTTGGTTTGGTTTGATTCGAAGTGCTGCAATCTACTGTTTTGCCCACGGAGGCTAATGAGACCGGACCTACTGTTTAAAGCCGATTCCGAACGGCTGCGAACAGACATTTCCGTAGCGGGATTCGAGATCGCGAACTCCGGTTGCGAAATGCAGCACTCTACCATTCGATCCTCCTTCGGATCTCTTCATTTTGAGTGGCGTTATAATTTACCTAACAATAAATTAACTCCAATAATTTCTATAAATTCTATTTGATAAGAATGATTAAAAACATTTATAAATGTTAGATATGTAATACATTGTATAGCTAATACATATTAGATATGCTATACATTGTATAAACGTTTTTAAGAAAATATGGACATATTTGGATTGGTTGTTTTGGAGCACAGTGTGCTGTTTTGTTACAATGGGCTAATGAAACCGGGACTTAGTGTTTAATGTATAACCATTTGCCACACCGAATGCCGGGAGTGACGAGATTAGGAATTAATAGTTAATTACTACAAATACTTCCGCGTTATAATTAACATTCTTACACGGGAATAACAAAGGGAGAACACTCCCAATTTTTCAAAGGAATTTTGTAATAAAAGGTGAAAAAGTCCCATTTAAACTGTATATCACAAAAATATATCGATGAAAATATTGTTAGTAAAGCCACCGATAGATAGTTTTATGTAGCTTAAGATAGAATTTGATAGAATCTAGCATATACCTTTCTCAGTTCAGCTATTCATTTAGTTGATTTTCGATTTCTGAGAAGTCTAGAGTTCATTTTCGAATCTGTTATATCGGGATTTAAATGCAGTCAAATTGATGTGTATTTTAAAACATTGTAATCACGATAAATTATTTTAAATAAGTGAGAAAGATTTAACTTATAAAGTAAAAAAAGTTCTACTCATTCAAGCATGGTACCCTTAAATATGTTCAAAATATAAATTTTTTGTGTTGTTATTATTATTATTGGCTTAAATTATAATTCTTATCTTTTCACATATGCATTTAAAAGTTGGAATATGTACATTCAACATCTCAATACTTATACGATTTAAGTTATAGGATCTTATTTTAGCATATAAAAAGTTTAAATGGCATTTTCTCTCTGTTTTTTTTCTCTACTTCTATGCATTATTTTTGTATTAAGATACTAGTACTAGTGTTAAATTTTTTATAATGTTTTCTTTAATGTATAGAATAAGACTGTGAATGGAATTAGCAATAAGTTATTTCCTTTTTTAATATACAATTAAATTTAATTGTTTTTTCAGCGTAATTGCCATAAAAGTTTTTTTTTCTTATAAAGCACAATTTTAGAGATGTCTGAAAATAACTGTACAGTCTTGCGTACAAAGATTTAATAGATCACAAAACAATAGTCTGAAGCAAAATTATGCGTACTTGAAAAAGTTATATGGGTTTAAAAAAAAAAAAAAAATAAAAAAAAAAAAAAAAAAAAGCTTTTTCAGTTTTGATTAAAAAATTGTTTAAATAGACTTACTTAAATATGCTTTAAATTAAATTATAAAATACAAAACAGCTACAATATAAAATAAACGCCTTTTCAGTTTCGATTAAATAAATTGTTTAAATCAGGGCTTCGAACCGTAATTTTTTTGTTCCGGTTTTCGTTCCGGTTCAACTAAAAAATTAATATCGGTTCAGTTCCGGTTTTCGCTCCGCCAAAAATAACTGTTTTCGTTTCAGTTCCAAATGAATAATTTCATTTTATGTATATTCTTATTTGTACTAAAAATATAATTCGATCATAAACAAAAAATGTAATTCTATCAAAATTTAGAAGATTTTATTCTTTTTTTAATTGGTCCACTATGTGAATTGATACAAACAGCAGGTACGATAAGAGCGGCGAGCATTGGCATTGTTATCCATTATCAAAATCGCATTTGACAACTAGGTTCATGATTACCCACATTCGTCGTTTGACTCTCACATCGTGAACTTGGCCTTGCAATAATTATGTAAAAAATATATTATTTATTTAACATATGAAAATTGCCTCTAATTATTAATATATCTTCTAACGTGGTTTCACTGAGATTACTTCTGTTGTCTCGGAGAATAAATTTCAACACTAACTTGTGTAGCTGGAGCTGCCAAAACCACCATTGCAATCTTATACAAGTGCGGATATGTAATTTTATTCTCTTCCCAGAAATCTAAAATATTATGCTTTATATCAAGCCTTCGTACATTGTCAAAATTATTTAAAATGAATTCAATGTCAATCTCGGTAGAAGTAGAGGTTCTATGTGTTTTTATTACTGCCAATTCTTTACTTTTTAAAAAAGGCTCTAAATCGTCTTTATTTTCATCGCTTTCAGTAGAAGATTTTGTTTCCTCGTTTACTATTGAAATGGACTTTTCAAAAAATTGTAATTTGTTCCAAATATTCTTTAAATGTTGCACAGCCTGTACCTTTTGTGACGTGGAAAGCAAAATTTGATAACGCGGGTCCAAATAAACTGCTCCTACTAAACAATCAATTTCTATTAACAATGCTTCCCTGTTAGATAACTGATTATATAAAATATCTGCAAAGAAATTTTTTAAATTTCGTAACTTTATTTTGCAATGTGTCCAAATTCCGTAAAAATCGCTTAAAGTTAATTCTTCACTTTGTAGTTTCAAAGTTGCTTCCGTTAGGGGTTGTAGGGTATCAACAATTAATTTTAATTTCACCCATTTACTGTCTGCAAAATAGTAATCTAAATTATGTTCCGCTAAAGATGAGCTAAAATCTTTGCATTCCAATAAAGATTTTAACATATTATATGTACTATTCCATCTAGTTGGACAATCCAAAATTGGTCTTTTAGTATTAACGTCTTTAAATTTTCACATAAGAGATGGAATGCGCAGCTTTTTCACCAACTCCCTAGCATCAGAAATAAATTCATTGAAATCGGCGTTTTTTATAGAGTCTTTAATTGCTAGTTGCAATGTATGTGCAGCACATCTTATTCCGATTAGTTTATTAAAAGAAAAGTTGTGATAAAAAAATACTCCATCTTCAAAGTGATCCCTATTTTCGAAATTTTCATTTTCCATTTCGATAACTTCGTCTTCAATTTCGGATCCTAATAAGTTGACAGATGAAATCATAGTGAATATCAAAATAGGAAATCGAGAAGCAGTATACATGTAATGATAATTATAAAGTTGACGTTAAATTAGAAAATATTGATAAGTTGGTAACAGTAACAAAATGACTGAAAGATATATCGAACCGAAATAAACCGATATTTTTTTCGGTTCAGTTCCGGTTTTCGTTCCGACCAAAATAACGGTTTTTTCCGGTTTTCGGTTTTCGGTTCAGTTCCGGTTCGAAGCCCTGGTTTAAATAGACTTACTTAAATATGTTTTAAATTGAATTATAAAATACAAAACAACTACAATGTAAACTAAAAGCTTTTTCAGTTTCGATTAAATAAATTGTTTAAATAGACTTACTTAAATATGCTATCAGTTGAATTATAAAATACAAAACAACTACAATGTTAACTATATTGTATAAAATTTAAAATAAATTAACGGAATCTTGTCTCTTAATAATGACTTGAGATATCATGAAGTGTGTTACACTGATAAATTTAGAATAAGTCACACTAATTTATCTATTGATTTTAGTTAGCCTGAAACATAATCCATTTGCCTCTCAGATATATCTTATTATGATGTGAATAAACTAATCGCGACTTTTTGAAAAAGTGTCTTAAATGGCCTATATAAAAAAAATATCAAAACACAATGGAAAAATGTTTAATCTTCTCCTTTTCCTTCAAACATTCAATCAGCGTTTAAAAATCAATGATACTTTTATAATATCTCCCAACGTTTAAGTTTCTTAATTTGAAAAACCAATTGAATGTTTGAAACCGAAATTAATAAAGCGAACAACAAATTTGATGAATTTTTAGTAAGTGTCAAGCTAAATCAACGGCATAAAAAGTTTGAGGTTAATAAGTGTTAAAACCTAAGGTAAAGCTAAGGTAAAAGCAATTATTGAAGTAGGCATTGCAATGTATCTTCTTATAAATGTAACATTAAAGATTTTTACCCTGGTGTGTAGTTTATCTGTCAGTGACATTTCTTAAAGATATAGGTTTATTTATGTATTCCACTCACACTACAAACACCGATATATATGTTCTCAGCCCCTCTCTTCATCTCCCCCCCCCTGTATTTGAACTAGAACATTCTTCGAAAGCGGGAAGACATCCCTATAATCCTGTATCGACCCTCATCCCCTTTCCCCATGGCGTTTTGCCCATGCATCACTATCGTGTTTCTAAGGTTCTCTGAGCGTACCAGCTGACCAATCCCTGACCATTACGCTGCAGACCCCCTCGACAAGCTCTTTCTGCTCCCCCCTTACTAAGGCGGATCGATCGCGCATGCCCACATGTGTCCCAACTCGAAGTAATCGATGAGTCTGCAGAGAAGATACAATATTTCGAGAAGCTGCTCCTTACAAGCCCGAACACAGTTCAGATTATTAACTGGATGACCGCGCGCTTTATCATTGTAGTCTGTCTTGGCAAGTGGTTATTGCCGCCATTTATTACAATGGAGATGGCCCTTTCTAGCACAGCTATTTGGGTTGAGGATGAATCAGATTAGGAGAGCTACTTCATTATCCCATATGGTTTTAGCAACGTTACCGCATTTGTTTTACTTTGCTAACGCTGAGTAATTGCGTAGGAGAACTTCTATGAATACATTGAAACTCGTGCACTGCTATCCGATTACTATGCCCACTGAGTTTATTGTGACATATTTCCGACGATGCTTGAGATATGAAATAAATGAGAGTTAATATTTTCGCTCTCCCTTTCGGAACGCGAAGTAATGTAAACCTGATTCTTGAGCCAAGCAGATTCAATCGACCCCAGATTAGTGATTTTTGTATTCTTTGAAATACACTAGAGGAAAAAAAACGCAAATAACATCTATTTCAATTAACTATTACAAGTTTAAATAATATTAACAAAATTAATCATCAGTATAATAATATATACCAAAATTATTACCCCTAAAAGAGATACCTAAAATTCTCCATTTTTTAATACCTAATTTCCCAGCCACAAAATGTCAGTTAAAGGAGGGTTCTCCGACTTAAATTCGCTTTACCTTTCTCTCAAAACTTAAGCAGGATAAAATGCTATTTTCCTGTTCACTAGTCACAGTTTTCAGCTGTCCCATTAAATGATATTGCTTCTGCAATAACTAAATTAGACCTTATGTTGTTTCACTTACCTTAAGTTATCAGTCTCCCTCTCGCCTCTCAAAAATTACTGAAGTATCTTTAGGTTCTTGAAACTAAAATCACGTGATTCGCTCGCTCTGGGGATCCGAAATTGGGAAAAGAAGTGTATATTCTTGGGCATTATAGGTAGAGCTGTTGTTTTCCGATCAAGGCCGTAGGCAGGGGGAGGAATCTGGGGGACTGGTCTCCCCCCCCGAAATTTTGAAAGACTATTTTGTAGATAGACAATGTCCCACGACTATGTGTGTATGTGCTATCTGCCTAGTTGTTCATGAACATGGACAGTTATTTTCTTAGAAAAAAAAAACGCTGAGACCATAAAAGTCTTGCTGGGCCGCTCGCCGGAAATACAGCACTGTATTCCAGAAATCAGTGTTTTCCCTTTCATTTATTAAAGTATCATTCACAGAGAAAAGATGTCTTTCTCCCTTGGTCCCTCTCCGAAAATAATTTCTGGCTACGGCCCTGTTTCCGATCATCAATAAACATAAAGTTCAACAACTTTGGACTTGTTTTTCTGATGGCAAATTGATTAGGCTTTCTTTTTGCTCAGAAAACCTAGGCAAATCAAATAGTAGCTATTTCTCTTATAATCGGTGAGAAATATGTTCACTGGTTACAAGCACACACACACACACATATATATGTAATTATATATATTAGACTACCCGACAGACGTTGTATTGTTTTAGTGCTGTAAATCTAAAAATTGTAAAATGTTTTAAAATAAATTATAAAGTGGACCGTTTTGATGGAAAAGTGAGGAAAAAAATTATTTTAAACTACTTGACGCCAGCACGCGCACAGTCATCACAAACGAATTCGATTACATTAAAATTCCCACACCGTCTGTACGGGGATTTGATCCTGGGACTTCTCGTACTGAAGCCAGTTGCATCGACCACTGCGAAACAGATACGTTAGCAGCAAAGGGTTTCGAACGTCATTATAATAATCTCAATAAGCGCTCAATTCTGGACTTTTAATTAAAAAAAAAACATTTTCTATCGAATCAAATTGTGAATCTAAACCATTCTCTAATGAACTTAATTACATACTCAAAATTTCATCCGAATCAGTCCAACAGTTTAGGAGTTCTATTATAAACACACGGACAGAATAATTTTATACATAAAGATATAGAAAACTTTGTGATAAATATATATGTATATATATTAATATATACATTTGCTATAGTCAAAATGCCATACTTATATTATTTGGGTTATATATATATATATATATATATATATATATATATATATATATATGTGTGTGTGTGTGTGTGTGTGTGTGTGTGTGTGTGTGTGTGTGTGTGTGTGTGTGTGTGTGTGTGTGTGCGTGTGTGTGTGTGTAAGGAAAAGTAAACTGGATCGGGAAATTAATGTAGGCATTTTGTATAAAACCCCTAAGACTTTATATAAAAATATAACATAATGGTAAGTTTATATATGAATGGTAAGTTTATATATTATTATGCTAGCAATTGAAAGTCCAAACACTTAATATAATTAAATAACAATTAAAAACAAAATAATAATAATTACAAAATAACAATTAAAATACATAAACTATAAAATGATTTTTTATATGAAACTGAAGCTAATTGTCTTTTTCCTTCAGTGAACCTCAATTATATTAGTACAAACAATGTATTTTATTTTTTGCATGATAAAAGCAATTTTTTCCCATTTTTAATTTCATGACAGTTTTTAATTCTTTTAAATTTAAAAATGTTAGATACTTTCAAAGCTTTAAGTTTACATGATAAAACAGATACTTATCTTAAATATGAAATAAAATATTTAGCTTCTAATATACATATTTGAGAAGTTATCCAGCGAATAAGTAAATTTCATTTTTATTTTTTTTTTCATTTGGTTATATATTTTATGTTATTTTAAAAATTAAACTTTATAAAGTGACAAAATCAAATAATTCTTTTAAAAGTTAGATCATTATTTAAGAGCTTGTTAAAAATTCCTTCTGAAAGAAGCAGAACTTTTTATTTTATGATGAATCGAAAATGCAGATATAATTAATATTCTAAGTCTAGAGAGGTACCCTTGGTTGGTGGGTTGAACGGACTTTTATGGCAGAGTCCTCTTGGTGGAACATATTGTGCATACAAATAATTAAAACTTAAACCAAAACCAGACAGACCAATTAAAAACAGCAATAATTTAAGGAAAAAGGAATGCCAGAAGATAAAAGCAAATAAGTAAAAATAAGCAGTAAAAGTGTATAAACAGTAAAGTGGCTAGCCTTATAGACTCAAACATAAAATTCCCTTTGTCTATATGTTACGGCCAAAGCCCGAAGTCGGCCAGTTTCCGAATTGGCCGGCCAAATCGCGAAATAACCAATATCGCCTCACAATGGCTGGCCAATGTCCGATCTTTCCTTGATTTCGGGGTTTGGCCAGCCAATGCGGGAACTGGCAGGTGGCGATCGGCCAAAGTCAGAAAAACAAGGTAATGAGCAAATTTGGGGTGTTTGTATACCGTAATGCTAATGATAATCACATTATAGCTGCCACAGAGGAGATTTACGACGAATCCGCCTCTCTTAGGAGCCTAGGATCGTCCTTCGGAACAAAGGCCAAGGAGGTACGGTGGCCTTATATGGGCTGTAGTCTGAAGTTAGAAGTTTTAGTGAGTAATTATCTCACAGTACCAGAAACATCCTGGTGTCTTATGAAAATTTCCTCTCCCTTGGAGAAAACATACAAACAAAGAGATAATCACATTATCTACTGAATTAGTTCATTACAGAAAATTATTGGTATCATCACTTGTTACAACAAGATAAACTTTTATGACATATCGAATTGCACATCAGTTTGTTATTTTAAATCTGCAGCGATTTATTTAGCACTTAGTAGTGCAACTGCATCGAGTGTAGTCTCGCCCGCCGGTCAGCGATTGTGAAGAGGCAAAGGTTCGTAATGATTTTTCCACTGTGCATATGGATGCCAATATAATTAGTTTCTCTTGCAAAATGGAAATCTTTCAGAGCTTTTCAGAGCTCGCAATAATTTGAAATTTGTTAAATGATCATGGTGATTGAGTACAAACTTGAATTCGCTGTCCGGGTTATTTTGCATGTCGATAAGATCTACCTGGCATCTTGAATTAAATTATTTAAATATCAAAGGTATAGAAACTAAACCTTTCTTAAGATTAGATAATTTGGTCTGACACTGTTTGCATAAGCGGAGATAAAATATATCGAATTCCTTGGTGACATTTTTGTACTTAGTTTGCAGATCCTTCTCCATCCGTGTTCAATTTTCAAGTGAGTATTATGTAGGAAGTCGAAAAACTCTTCTGTGTGCATATAATGCAAAATAAAGCTATTTTCTTCTGTTACTGGTACAATAAGTTTTTCTTTTCCGTCAACCTAAATAACATCATATTTTCTTAGTCGACGATAGTCAACAGTTTCTTATTTCTACTTTGATTTAGCCTTTTTAACGTCCTCTATTAAAATACAGTACTTGTCTCTGCTGAGAATCCAGCTATTATCTGCTTTTCCTTGCAGCAATATATTCAATTTACCTAAGAACTCGGTTCTCATATCAAAAGTTGGTTCTGCATTTGCATGTGCATCATCTTCTCCCACGATACTAGTTTCGTCAGGAGAAGCCATGGAAAAAAAATTATAGAAAAACAATACGATTCTCTCAAATCAAGCGGTGATCCCTTTCGTGGTTTAGCAGTTAATGAACATGTATAAGTTTTAGGTGAAACTATAAAGTATTAATACTATAAATATAGTAATAATAGTATTAAAATAAAAATTTGCAAGCATATACAAATTCTTGAAACTGAGTTTTATCCATAGTATAATAAAAAACAAACGAATATTGAAAGGGCTTACCTATCCGAGGAAAGCACACTAACCGGCAATCGAAACTATTCAGTTGACGGGCCCGTAAACAATAACGCATTGCCAGATTCGTGATTCGATACTTGGATGCCAGATACATTGAAAATATAACACACTGTCCTTGCTACCATGTGCATGCCGTCATCACACCGGAATCTACCCTGACGAACAGTATTGTTTCAGCACATCGAACATTGGCCAGGGAATTTCGGGCACTTCGGGAAGTGGCCGGCCAAGGTCGCATATACGCTATTCCTTTCCAGTACATCGCACATTGGCCACACGCCCCGGCCAATGTGCGATTTGGCCGGCCAATTCGGGAACTGGCCGAACTTCGGGCTTTGGCCGTAACATATATAAAAGGAAATAAAAAGTATAAAGTAGTACTACGGTAAGTTCTCTCTTAGTAACTGCGGAAAAATATTCTATTGTTTAAAAGTTTCTAATGGATATTCAAGTTGGGTAATCATGCGTATATCCCCCTAACAGCCGTAATGGGAAACAGCTCTACAATTTGTGTTTATCGTACATACATTTGTTAGATTTCGCTAACAAATGACTCCTACTACAGGACAAATTTTAGAATCATGTCACAAAATTTTGGAACGATAAAAATTGGAATAATTTTTCTTCATTATTCATTAATTTCACTTCTAACTTCTTTTAACTCAAATTTGATATGGGTTTCTGGCTAATGTATAACATTTTTTGAAATCGTAGTTATTCTAAATGAAAGTTTTTTTTGGAATTACCATTAAGTTTCTGTTTATTATTGGATTCGTTTTAGTTTATAGAAAAACCAGTTTTTAATTATAGACCGTAGTTGTCATTTCATTGTAAAACATAAAGGGCTCATCACAGAAAATCAATTTCACGGTGCCGCCATTTTCTTCTCACTCCTACAAAATTAAAATTCCTGCCGTACGGTGTTCTCACATTTCATCAGCTTTATTTTCCTATACCAGGGGTAGCCAAGACGTCGACCGCAAAGATATTTAGATAGTAGTGGTAGCAGCAGTTAGGTAGTCCCAATAATGACCTCAGATATTAACAATTTAATTTATGACTTATGACATAGAATTAATGAATTATTTAAAATAAAAATTTACTACAGTTTACGCTTTAAAACTTGAAACAAACTGTGCAAAATCGGTCGCTTTTAACAGATGAACATTTAATTTCGTGTTTATGCATTGCAATAAGCTCGTGCCAGCCACAATAGGATAAACTTGTCGTAGATATACCGTGCCAAATTTCAACTAAACGAAGTGAATAGGATGGTTAATTTTTGATGTATGAATACTTTGATTATTTTCGTCAGTAAATTTTTATTTTGTAAATATTAATATTAAGTTTTTTTAGAAACATTAGATAATTTACCATTTTTTCTTGTTACCGAAAATAAATATATAAACATGTACGTTACGTTAATTTAGCTCTGTCATTAGTAGACCGCCTTCGATTTTTTAAATGTGGAGTAGACCACGGTTCCCAAAAGTTTGGCCACCCCTGTTCTATACGAACGGACATATATATAACGGGAGCTCAAAATACCAATATCGAATACAATTTGCCTATATTCTTGGTATAGTTTAATGCTGTTAGTAATCAAAACATGAAATACTTCTGTTTAGCAACTTTATCGTATCTATCATCGACTTCTTCTGGGTATCTTTAAACCCCGACTGGTTTAATTCTATCATTTACGAGCTATCTAAGGTACCCGACATTGTCAGGAAGTTTTAATAGCTTCTATTATTCATCAGCCTGCAGCCGAACGATGGCCGATTGGCTAGGGTGTTGGCCTTCGGTACTGGAGTGCGTGGGTTCGAATCCCGCTGTGGCATGTATGTTCGTAGGCGTTCGGAATCGGCTTTAAGCAGTAGGTCCCGGTCTCATTAGCCCTCGTGTTGCAAAAAGTATACCATAGCACTCAAAAAACCAAATTATCAGCCTGCAATTGGGATACAAAGAAATGACTGCAGCATTCCACACTACCATATATCCAGAGTAGATCAGATGACGCAAAGAGTAAAAGGATTATTGAGAATTTTAACAATTTTATGGGTACATATCCCATTATTAAAACTTATTTGTTGGGGTGATGCTGTTTTGTAAAGAAGAACTAAATTTGCTCATGTATGTCTGCATTGTGTATCTTCAAAACATGGCTCCCAATGTAATGGGACAAGGAGAAATCTCTTTCGGACAATATTATAGGAAACAGCATGGTCAATACTGCAGCGACCTTTTGAATGTCTTAAGCCTCTTCGGAAACGTATGGTGTCAACTCCCAAAGCAGTGACGAATATTGTAGAATAGTTTTTTTAACACAGAAAAACAACTGAACTCCGAAAATGTTCTTTTCATGGTAACTTAAATGATTATTAATGAACAATAATTATTATTAAACTTAAACAGTAAAAATACTAATATAGAAGATGTTCACACTCTTTTGTAAAGATTTTGACTTTACTATGAATTTAAATTTAAATGTTAAAAAAGAACGTCAATGGCATATAATTGGATTAGGGTTTAAATATCCTCTGCAGAGTTAAAAATATTCTGTGCTTTTATACTAATCGTTACGAAAGGATTAAAAAATTACAACAGCTGCAAATGCGGAGAAGACAAATATAGCAATCTTGCGAGAATTTACAGGTGAAAAAAAATGTATCGGAAAAATCGAGTACAAATCATACGCAATAATATAGAATTTAGAAAGTGATAGAATAAAATGGTGCTTTAAAAATCAAATTCAACACTAGAATTACTTTAGATTAAAAGGAGAAATAAAAATATTAAAATGAGAATTGAAATAGAATTATATACATATTAAGAAACATTTAACAAACTATTTTTTAAAGAAACATAAGAAAAATAATGAACAATATTAATAAATGTATAATTAATGAAAAAAAGGGCGGAGCCTTAAAAGCATGTCTTGTCTCTCTTTGAAGCGAGGTCATGAACGTATTGCGGCGAACGCTTTGAAAACTCTTGAGTTCATGCAATGTGCTAACTCATAAAGTAGAAAATATTCTTATATTTATTTATTTACTTAAAGTAATGTGGAGTTTTAGCAATTTTAATTTAAAAAAATTGGTTTGTTATACCTGTATTTACTATGTGCTGATGGGGAGGGTTGTAGGCACTTAAAATTGTTTAAAGCTCTAATTGGAGTCCCATTTCTTCAATTGTATTTGCAAATGTAGTGTACGTTTTCTTTTCCTCCATAATAAGTTCAATTTTAATGTAGTTTTAAATTATTCTAATATATATAATTATATGCAGAGAGAGAGGGAGAGAGATATTTAAATAGATTTGCAGAGTAGGAGCAAGTTAGATTAGAGGGTAGGAAAGAGTTTTTGCGAGAAACATTCGTTTTCTGTTCACACAGCCACACATGCAAGCATAATGTATATTTCATGAATGCATTCGTAATGATGGGTACACAGACATATATGTGTATATATCATTATACTTCTCCTTGATTTTTTGCCTGTTCGGACAGGTGGCTTGAAAATGCAAGACGACCTCAAAATTTCTACATTTGTGATTTAAGGATGAACTTTTCCACTCGGAACAGATTATCAATCATCTCTCTGTCGTAGATTTAAATCGCTTCCACTCATTCATTCGCACATCGAAAGCATATTCGATTCGTGTTCAGATCAAAAGAGGCGAAAAAAAATAGCTAAACTTTTCGGTAATTCATGCCAGCAGCTTAAAACTTTTTTTTCTCCCCCCTTGCTTTCCATCACTGAGCTTGGAAGTCAGGGTGGAAAAACCTACCACAACTGTTTCTTTCTTTCCCGCTGAATGCACTGGGGAGACCCAGATGGGGCTCGGCTACATTGATGCCATCTTTTTTCTCATATATTATTGACCCAGGTGCTTGTTCGAATGAAGCCCATGGGGAGGGCGGGTAATGGATTAAATCCTACCCCCTTTGACAACAATGCTCTGTTAACAATGTCAATTACTGCAGTTCCCCGTTTGATGTATGGCACCAGAGGGGAATCCGAGAGAGAAGCTGTGTGTGCAGCAGATGCTCGTGCTAAAAGTTCATGGGCTTATTATTGCGGTGTGGATCTGCCGGGGACAAATAGCGGTTCTCGAAGCAACTATTTTATTTTTATCCAGAGTAACAAATCTGGCAAAAGAGACATAACACGGGACTGCTAGTTAGGGGAAAATGTATGGGAGATTCTCACCTTTTAGGAAGAAATAATATCTGCTGTGAAAGCAAAATAAATAAAAATTTTCGTATTTAAAAATTATTTATTAATCGGGGTCAAACTGACCCCTTCTGTGGTTCTAGTGTTAAATATGTGAGTAAATATATTAATAGAAAGGAAGGAGTTTTGTTTCGAATCCAACTCTTGAGTAGAAATTAATTCCCTACAGCTGATGATTACGGCTATAAAAAACACTTGGGGTACTTTGGCCACTCCAGTACAGATTTCAGTAGAAAAATTGCTCAATTATTACAGGGTTAGTAACATTCAAAATAAATAGAAAATCAGGGCTACAGCGAGTAAACTGAAAATGTGTGGCAGATAGTCCCATTTTGAAATGATGAAACTCAGGGGTTTTCAACTACTGGGAAGGGCCACTTTTGAAGCTGTGGGTAATATCCCAAAAATGATGCTGACAGTAATTGCAGTACAGTTCTAATATTAAATAATAAAGCATGAAATAATAAAGAAAATAAATATTTTACCTGTTTAACTTGAACATTTGTTTCAAGTCCTATAAAAGCCAATAACAGTAACAATAAAAGTACATATGCAAAAAAGAGAGATACAATTTAAGAAATAGTGCAATGAGTGTCATTAGTGACCCTGTTAAAACATTTAACAACCAACTGAAAGTTTCCAGGAGCTTATTTTTTCTATCTACTTATATTTCACAGAGCTGTCCACACTGGGTAATATTCGGATGACTGTTTACCTTTTTAAAGAAAAAATCTGATCATTGAAAATAATATTGAACTTAAAAGGGTATAAAGTTATATCTCAATGAAATATTTTTTCGGCTAACGTTTTTCTTGGTTCTTATACTCACCAACGAATGATATAGTCAAAATGATAGTGCTAGCATAACTTTATTCTAAGCAAAAACCATATCCGTCTCGTAATCGACTTTAAGATCCCGCTGTCCCGGTATCCTTTACTCATTCAATATGCCTCAATTATATAATCAAATAGAAAATGGAATTTAGGAAGACTCATTCTCTAGTTTGCAGTGCATAACAAATGCAGTAAAGCACTTAGGCAATGACAATCTTAGGGCTCTCGACTCGACATTTGAGAAATTTACTTCTGCAAAAATAGGAAAAAAAATTTAAACATACCTCAAAATTTATTTTAAGAAAAAAGATATAAAGTCATGCCTATAGCCCCAAATAAAAAAAGATTTTCACTTTTCTTTTTTTTTATAATTCTCTTCCCTAAATGTATCATTATATTTATGCAGCCTTAAGAGCCAATGCAACTATTTTTCATGGATACTTACGGGCGATTGTGTTTAGGTCAACCAATGCTGTCTTGGGACAAATTATCTCGATGTACCACTGTATCCTAGACATGATAAAGCTATTATGTCACAAAAATTCTACATCAGCACTGAAAACTTTTTTCTTTGATGAAGAAGTAGCAGCGGTCATTTGTAGCATTAAAACAGATATATACTATCAACTCCTATTTAATTTTGTGTCTTCATCCCTTTGGCTTTTTCATATTTTTATTACTGTTTACTGTTGAATGAAAGCTGTGCAGTTTGTCTCTCAACTACTGCATGCCAACCCTCTTACCTCCGCAGACACGTATGTTTGAATACTTAATGCTAAAATATTAAGTCCTAAAGCGTGAAGATTAATTCCCCCGACCCCCCACTTGAGCAGATTCCCCTTCTTTTATAACGACTCCAGGTGGTTTCCAAACACCCAGAGGAACAGCTACGAGGGGATTAAAAAAAGTAAAAGAAGGGAAAAAAAGAGGAAAAAACGAAAAATCCATTTCTTAAAATATCCCTTGTAAAAGTTTTTTCCCTCTGCATCCTCTTTGGCTCGTGCACTGCAGCGGTCTGTCTGCTACAGTTACAGGCGTATCAGAAAAAGAAGAGCGTCTGTCACTTCTCTGAATCACTAGTGAAAAATGGGCAGGTCCCCCCCCTCCCCTTAGCAATATTTTTTTTCTCTTTTCATTCTTCGGTGACCTCCATCCCCTCCTCCTTCCTTCATCTCCTCGACATTCGTTTTCGCGTTTCAATAAACTTCAACAACGGCTTCGACAACAAAAGCGAGTCGAGAGAGGAATACGGAGAGCAAAAAAAGGGGGAGATATGAAAACATAACACACGCAAAAGGGAAGGGAGAATGAACACAGAAAACTTTCCGTGTTTCCACATTGGAAGAAATTCTTCTTTAAAAGTGTTTTTTGGACTTCATATTTCGTGAAGTGCACTGCTCCCCAATCTTCCCCTCTGTTGTGTTCTCGGGATTTAGCCGAGGAAAGAATGAATGGGATATTTATATATGAAGTTGTTTGCATGGGTGATCTTAATGAGGCTTAGAAAGGGCGCCTGAAAACGCTTCTGATAAAGACGAAGAACAGGAGGCTGCGTAAATACGAAGCTTGCGAAAATAAATGCTGTTATCTTTTGATTTGCAGACCTTCTACTAGACAGTTCCAAAAGTTGTAACTTTCTATTCCGATTTTTATGGTTCCGATGCAAAATTGAGGAAAAGTGACCAAGGTTATAGAAACATAAATTAAATTCTTTAAATTCAGTGATGATGATGTCATTTTCCGTGAAACATGATAAAAGACAACAACAGTCTCTACATTTATTTATTTATTTAAGTATTACCACTCAAAAGTACTGTAAATAACTTTCTGGATTAAATGAGTAAATTGAAAAATTAAAATTAAAAAATTAATTTCAAGACAAGTCGTAGCAACGGATCTATTTTATCCAATTGATGCGAACGGGGATTCGATCCTGGGACTTCTCGTGGTGATGCTCACTGCGCCAACCAATGCGCCACTGATAAATTGGCAGCAATGGGTTTCAAGCGGCATTATAATAATCTCAAAAAGCACTCAATTCTGGAGTTTTAATTTAAAAAACATTTTTTATCGGATCAAATTGTGAATCTAAACCATTCTCGAATCAACATAATTACATACACAAAATTTCACCAAAATCAGTCCAGCCGTTTAGGAGGTGTTTTATTACAAACACACGGAAAGAAGAATTTTATATATTATTCTATTATTATATATAAAATATATTAATATTATATATAATATACATTTTTATATATATAAATGTATATTATATATATGTATGAACATATATATATATATATAAAATTCTTCTTTCCGTATATATATATATATAGTGTAATAGGGGCTACAAGCCTCATTTTAGAAGGGGAAGCCCCCTGGACCGCAGATCTTTTTTTCCGTATACTCTAAGTAAAATAATTTTTTTTAACTATGTAATTTTAAACAAAGGTAAAAAGGTAATGGTCAAAGTTATGGGGATAAATAAAATAGGGTAGGCGGCCCGCTGCGATATACCAAAAGTGAATATCAGAATCTCTCAACATGAGCAACTAAAAACATCTACATTTAAATGTACATTTTTAAGCTTTAAGTCACATCAATATTACCGTTGAAACTTTCAATATGTCAGTTTTGTTAACTTCTATTTATTATTTAATATTTACTTCTGTTGTCAGTATTATTTACCTCTATTTTTCCTTAACAGCATATTTTCATCGAAAAATACTATACAGAATGCACATAGAAATATTTTTTTTCCAAAATTTCATTTTGATTACAATATATATATAATAACATTCATTTTCACTAAAAAGTATGTTGGCTAGTAAATTACTTTTAAGAGAAATATCATTCACACTTTGCATACCAAACTTCACGCCCATATGCCACTTACACGCTTTCTCTTAACTCATATTTGTTAACATGAACAAGCAAAACCTAGAAAACGACTGAGAGGTACATCAGACTTGTTGACCTCTCCAAGTTTGAGTTAGTATTGTATGCTACGTCCATTTCCTCTTTGTTTCATCAGCATCATTATTTTGTTTGTTTTCGAATATATTTAAAGAATAGCGCAACCATTTCAATTCATTTTCTTCTGACCATTTAGAAAGCGTGTAAATAAGAACAACAACCTGGTGTAATAAACTAATATTCTGTGCCTTTTATAAAGCTCCATTGTTTACATTAAACCGGAATTTTTCTTTGTTTGTTGGACATAAACAAATGGCAAGTTATTTTACGCACTAATTGCTTGTAAATAAAAATTTCCCCTCAGTATCGCCAGGAGGCATCCTGCTTTTGAAAGAGCACTTACATAAAATCACTTACATAAAAGCTAAACACGAGCACATAATTGATTAATGGATTTCAAAAAGCAATACATAACCAACACATTAAATACAGCTGAAAGTAAAAACCATTCTCATAAAATATACATACAATGTATATCAATACCAGAAAATGAATACAAAGTTTGACAACACTTTTTATCTTAATTTTCATTCTCCATATTTTGTGGCTACAGTTTTATTCATTTTTTCCATCGTTGTAACTTAATAGAATATTCAATAAGTGGTTTAGATCATTCAGATCTACTAAGAACTTTTTTGAAATTTCAGCATTCGATGTTTCAATAAAAACACTTTCAAAAATGTTTTGCAGAATGATGGCCGAATGGTTAGGGTGCTGGCCTTCGGAACCGGAGTTCGAATCCCACTATGGCATGGATGTTCGTAGCCGTTCGGAAACGGCTTTAAGCAGTCGGTCTCATTAGCACTCGTGTTGCAAAAAGTAGACCGTTGCGCTCCAAAAACCAAACCAAAAATGTTTTTTTTAAAAAGTCTTTCCAACAATTGTCACTACTAACTACAATTAAATTTCATCATTTTTGACAGTATGAATTTAAATTGCTTATTTAAGACTACTATTACCAGCAAATAGTCACCTTTTATTTGTACTGCTTTTGGTACCGGAATCAATGGGTCACCACTCCTGTCATGGGTGTTCGTACTCTTTGTGTAGCAAAATATTGACGGTAGCTCTAAACTAAACCAAACTTTTTAAAATTTAACTAACCAATTTTAAAATTTTATTAATTTGTTTATTAAATTTTTTATGTGTAATATTTCCCCATCAGTTAGTATTCTACGATTTAAAGTGTTTTATTAATTTTATTTTTCAAATAACTTAATAAAAAGTTAAGATACTATAGACCCAAATTCAAAAATTTTAATTTTAAATTTGGTTTAAAAAGCATTTGGCGATTATTAAATTTTATTGCTCCTATCTCTTAAAATTTAGTATTTGAATTTCTGTGATTGGTTAGGTTTTGGAGTGCTACGGTCTACTTTTTGCAACACGAGGGCTAATGAGACCGGGACCTACTGCTTAAAGCCGATTCCGAACGGCTACGAACATCCATGCCGTAGTAGGATTCGAACCCACGAACTCCGGTTCCGAAAGCCAGCATCCTAATCATTCGGCCATCGTGAGTTTCTGTAGTAAACGGATTGGTTTGGTTTAGTTAAGAAAGTAACGGTTTACTTTTTTGTTATACGATGTCTAATAAAGGTATAAGGAAGCTACTCTACAACTAATGACCTATTTATATTTATTCAAACTTTATGTTAACAATTACCATTTAACTAAAAGGCAGTAAGTTCCTTATTGATTTACTCACTGCAGTCTGCCCGTAATTGGTAGCGCGTACATGAATGGTTTGCGGCAGGCACAGTTTAAAAGCCTTCTTCAGCATAGGAACAGTGAGCGTTTTCTGAGATGTATGTCTGGATAACGTCCACAATCGAGAGAGCGCTTGTTCTGCGATATCAGTAATGAAGTTATCGAGTACAGTTACTGCCATAGTAGACAGATTTACATCCGACATGAGCTTCTGCCTTAGTTTCTTAATGTTGAGACGAAAAGATAAATTATCCTTCGACTTAATTTCCTTTTTCCTTCTTTTAGTTTTTTCAGCTACGGATATCCTAGGGAGAAAAAGAAGTTTCATGTTGTTCAGCATGTCTCTTATTTTAGAGTTCTTACTCATTTTCCCTGTATACTGGAGATCCTACCTAACATGCACAATTAATTTTGGCAGAATTTTCAAAGACCAGATAGTTTATCCTTAACTATCTATACAACAGATACAATCTGAGGTAGCTTTCTTAGACTACTTTTAAATTATTTTAAAAATGAATGAATAGTTAATATTTTAACACCTTTTTAATATTTTTTTCTCCTTTTCATTCACCAAACAGACTATTCTTTAATTAAGGGGACATATCACCTTTAAGCAACTTCAAAATGAGGAATTTTTGTTTTTTTTCGATTTGCCATAACTTTTTTTTTATTTTGGAAATTACTTGGAAATTTTAGCATTTGTTCTCTGAGTCTAGTTACTTATTTTCCTGTATTTACTTTGTTTTTGGTAAATAAGAATTTTTTATATAATAAAATAAAAGTTCTTGTTTTGAAAATTTAAAAATTTTGCCGTCACACTGCGCGAAGTTTTACAACAACACAAACTATATTTCAGCAATAGTTTTTGCATTTTTATAAGCAAGAAACATTAGGTATTATTCTCCACCTATTTAAAATTTAAAAGCTATCAGAAATTTTACACAAGGAGAATAAATTTTTAGAAAACCTAAAATGACGTTGAAAAAAAATAAATTTCAAATACAGTAAATACTTCATAAAATAAAAAAAAAATTTCAAAAAGTAAATGGAGTTTTATTGTTGACTATAATGTACTTACCTTGAAAATTATAGATCCATACGTGCAATAGTTTTCTTTTTAAAAGTGCTCGCAAGTTTGAAAAACATCATTTTGAGTAAAATGCATTTAAAGTTAAAACTTTAGATATTTTCATCCTATTTTCATTAAAATATTTGATAAAATGGTTTAAAATTGCCTATATGTATACATTGTCCCTTCTGTGTCTAATATTTTTACTTTTATAGCAATTTTATGTCTTTTTCTTGCTTTGCAAGTCACTGACATAAGCATCTCAGCCATGATTTCAGCCGAACGAATCAGCTGTTGATCACTGTTGTATGTAAATACTCTTGCATAATGACCAATTTGTTAAGACAGTTCTTGTATAACACTGGTTCAAACAACATGACCATCATTAAATACATAAAATGCATCATTTACCACTATTTGAACAATATTAATCTTAAAACTGTTTCAACGCTAAAAGTGATGACACAACGGCAGGGAGAAACATAAACAAACACCGGCTGGGCGATTTAAATGTCCCATGCTGCCAGTGTTTCTTTTTTATGTTATAGTTTTACAGGTTCTAACTCGAATATTTCAATGGGGTTTGTTTTAAAGGATTCAGAAAATTCCAAAGATCGTAGAATGCAAAAGACAAAAAAATCGATTTTTTGAAGGTTTAAAGGTGATGTGTCTCCTTAAGCTACCGACAAAGTACCTGCTATCTCACTGTGCGCTGTTTTACTCCCAACTTTCATGAGAGCAACAGTTCTAGCAGTGTATTTAAGGCATGTGACTTCCTACGAAGCATTTTTTAAGCATAAAATTTTAATTAAGAGATTTTTTTATATTATAATTCAATACTAAACTATGAATGTAGCAGCAATTTTAAGAAAATTTCCATAAATTTCAAAGTCATTTTTTAATTAAAATTTTAGTGAAAACTGTCATTTACGCCACACCTCCTATAACAAATTTTAATAAATATTTTTCTATAAACTTTATACACTAACCTGTGTTATGAACCAAAATAATTATTGAATTATACCAAAAATTGTACAAAATCTCAATTTTTTTTATTTTACTTTTGGAAAAAAAAAATCTTATTTAACGAAATAAATAATTAAAGGAGAAGTAAGTTTTTGATTCAAAATATAACTATAACTGTATAAAACATTTTTTCCAATATCTTGAGTGCATTTTGAGAAATGACATTTATCTCACACATAAATGAGAAACACAGTTTCTCTGAAAACGCGTTTAAAGATTTTATTGCATCAGAAAATTTTTTAAACCCACTGTAGATTCTTAAAACGCGCGATATTTATAAAACAATCCCTCCTTTGCTTCATTTTTAAAAAATTTTTATTTTTTTTTTTTTTTAGTTTTTAGTATTTTTCTTGGTAATTTTGTAGCAAGTAGAAATTGACGTCTAGATTTTTGAATTCGCCTTTGGTCATTTCCCATGTAGGTTTTAAGTATTTGTTCACCATCGGGTATTTCAAAATAATTTAAAATAGGTAACAGCCCTAAATATCCAGAGTTAAACAACAAAACTGCAATATTTGTATCTATAAGCAGTGTTTCTCTTTGAACCAAAGATTCTTTTGGTAATACTGTCCATAAGAGATTGTTAAAACTCTCATTATTATTTTGAGTCATTCCCTGTAAACATTTTTTTAAACAAATGTTCATTACAGAGTGTTAAATATGTTGTATTTATGATTTTATTACAGAATATGGTAGACCTGGGGATTTTTCTAATAGCTGTTTACCAGTATGTACGGCTCTTTTATACTTACACCAGATCTCTGGCCCTTGTGAACATTGTCCATGAATGGGTGTTTTGTTGTTAAAGAAAAAGTGAAAAAAACAACTATTACAGCAGACTGTATATTTCTTAACTTTTCTCCATTGCTCTGGAAAGCAATCCCATAATAATTTTGAAGTTTATCGATAAACTTATCAGTTAATTTACCTGTTCCGCTATGCCCCTTAGTATTTTTCTTTAATTTTCGTAGTCGTGAACTTACTCTTTTATGTATGTGTCATATGAATTCTAACTTTGTAACAGAGTTCTCTCCATACATATCTTACATAAAAGGTGTCACAATCTCCGTAATATTCACTGTACTGCAGTTGTCGTTTTATCTTTCAAAAATCCTGACAAATAAACTGACTTTTAAGCTGGCATTAATCATATACCAGCATTCTCTCATAGCTTTTGAAATAGTAATAAAATTTTCATTTTAGTGAAACTGTCACCGATATTCGCATCATCGGGAAAGCAAGGGATGTTAAGCCATTTTACAAACCTTAAAATATTTCGAGTTTACGTGGGAGTATCGGCATGCACAACTTTCTATCGGTTTTACTTTAAAATTTTGTAATTCTGCAATTTGTCATCATTCAGTAACAAAATTAGCAGTTAAACAGTTTTATTTTTTCGGCAATAAGTATACTGTTTAGCTTAACAATATGCAAACACTGTTTTTTTTTGGGGGGGAAGGGGAAGAGAAAATCGCCTAGATGAAAATAACACTGTTTGCAACATTCGAATGTTTTGAAACCAAATTTGACTATTTTATCATTCATAAATAATATTTCCATTATTTTTAACTAAAGTATCTAAATATACCTTGTATGCTTATTACCTAAAACATATATTGGCACCTTTTCACACTTGGCGCATTTCTACATTTATTTCTAAAAATTTTAAGAAATGTAAATTAGGTAGAATTAAAAATTTTCGTGTAAATTTATCTATAATTTTAGGATCTATAAAATACAGAATATTTTTCGTCGTTGTATATATTTTTAATATATATTTTGCCAAAATAAATTTCGACTATGAAATTCTTATGATATTAATGATACGATGTTTGATTTTAAAAAAATGCTACACAATATTGCTAGCCTATTGGATGCTATATCAAAACTGTTCCATCCATTAAACTATTACATTAGTTATTCATAGAATGTAAAGAACACCCGTACGTATATACACATTTATATTTTAAGGCTCTTTGTAAGTCTTAGCAAATGAATTTCTTTATATAAATGTATTTTACTTGAAGTTGCGTTAATTTCCCAGCAACATTTATCTCGTAATTAGTCTAATAAGAAAATGAAGTTTACATGAATAGGTAAGAGTCATTCGATTTAGTTCAGAAAGCATAGTTTTCTGTGGAATAACTATTAAATATAATAAATTAAATTACCCCTATATTAAAATTTTGATCTTGTACAGTGGCTAAAATATATAAGATTTGAAATATATGGTTATAATTTCTATTTAATCAAATTTAAGGAATATTCAGTGATCAATATTCAGTAAGGAATATTCAGCGAATTTTATTGACAATTTTATTATAGGAGCACCATATAATCGGTCAACATTATTCCTTAAGACAATATAAAAAGAGGGTCCTCGTAATTTAGAATCAAGGACCAAGTAGAAGATCCCTAGGCTTGTCCTGCCACTTCCAGATCTATTGTTTTGGAATTTGGAGGACGTTGTGACCACGGACCTACTTTACGTATCTCAACCGCTATTATTGAACACAGCGTATTTTTCGGCAGGCTTAACTCCCGAACCCTCCCCCCTCTCACTGGTTACAAGATTGCAGCCTTCGCCGACTGAGCTACCGCGGCTCCTAACATCGAAAATAAAATGTTCACAAATACACTTCTAAGGTTTTACACCTAGATCCATTCTGGATGAATATTCCGGTTAGATCCCAAAACACATATTACCATGGTTTAGTTTTTTTTTTTTCCATCAACTGTAATAGTTCACTGAAACAAAATTGCTGATAGTAAAATATTACAGATAAAAGAAACAAAATGGAGGTGAAGATATTTGTTGAGATTTAAGATGTAACAAAAAGCGTATAAAAAAACTGTTCTAGAAAAAACTTGCACATTTTTAAGAATCCAAAACGATATTAAAACTTAAAAGGTGGCAATAAATATAACTATATAATTAAAACATTCAACTGAGAAAATTGTAGGAAAGAGGTGATAACCGGAGATAAGCAGCGCACTTGGCAAAAATGTTGTTGAAACTCGCCAATATTAGGAAATACGTATTCTGGGATAGTCAAATATTTGGTTTACTTCGGAATCAAGCTCCTTACTGCCTCCTTTCCAAAGCTATCGACACGTCTATCTAAAGAAGGAGGAAGACACAATTTCGTAGCCCACTCTACATCACCTACAGACAGAGTCTTGTGTCTGTCAATTCTGCCCAATGTTTTCAGAGTTGACTGCAGTTTCTGGAGAAAATCGGCAACAAAATGATCGATTTCGGATAATGTTTTTCTGGAGAGTATTAGATTAGGACGGAGTTTTTTCTTTAACCGCTTTATATACGTGCTGAAGTGAGGATCTCCACTAAATTTCTTTTTTCTTCTTCGACAATAGGTTGTTGACAAGGGCTTCCCGGAAACACCGGAATTCAGTTTCAGAGCCGAAAGACATACATCATCTAAATGTTTATCACTTTGAGAAGTTTGCATGATTTCAGATGGAAAAATAAAAAGCTGGAAACTGTATTATATTTTTTGCTGAATAAAAATCTTGCTGAAATTAGGAAAATAATGGGTGTAAGGAAATTATTTCACATTTGAAATCAACTAGTGTTGTTACAGTAATGCCACTGAAAAAGTTATAATGTGTCCCTAAAAAAAATTGTCTGTGGCAACAAATTAAAAAAATCAACTATTAGTATGAAACCTAAAATATTACACAAAGTAAGCCTAAAAGTTTAACAAGTTATAGGGGTGCAAACTAATAGAGAAACACTACTATCCATTCTCCTATCTTATAAAATATACGCCGAATAACAATCAGTGTTGTTTGTATAATGGAAATTGGCAGCAACAAAAAGTAAACACACGAAATTATAGCGATAATGCATGATTTTGAATGAGTTTACTACCTCCAAGGTAGATATTTTATGTAGCAGATGTTAAAGCAGTTGAATATGCTTTTGAGCAATTCAAATTTTTTAAAAAAGATAAAGCTTCAAATAGAGTGTTAGTTTTGAATATAGCATGAACCAGAGTCGCAGGCATAAAACCCATCATCATCTATAACGACAAGACCATATGCTTTTCAACTGAGAAATTATTTTTTTAAATTTCCAATAGCTGGGGACATGAACAAGAATAGAAACAGGAAGAATGAACGACAACAGCAATAAAATCGTAAAACAGTAAAAAAGTAGCATTGAAACAGTTCAAGTAACCGAAGATTATTGCCCCATAAGTCCTTTTGCTTCCTAATACTCTGATGAGGTTGATGAGTCTGTTTCTCCATGGAAATCTCCAGGTAAGCAGGTGGTATTTGTCCATTGGTTCGATTTTATTATCACACGAGGGACAGGTAAGATCGGGGAGAATGCCAAGTCGATATAGATGGGTAGCAAGGCAATTATATTCGGCAAATACATGAAAAGTAGTTATTATCTCCCATCTATGAGTAAACACTGGCTCCAACGTTCTGATATCTTGTTAAGCTGTCTTGAGGCAGGAGATTGCAGGCCGAAACTGTAATTCAATTTTCCGTTATAAAAGTAAATAAATAAAAAAATAAAAATAAAAAGTTGCTTGAGTGCACTATGAGGAGGAATACCTATCATTCCCTCAGACAACACCATACAATTCAAGAGAATACAACCAAAGCCGTCTTAAGACCGTCAAAGCCGTCTTAAGGGTCTTAAGACGGCTTTGATACAGTTCCCTTTGAAACTATACTTTGCATGACAATCAACAAGTCACAAGTCTAGTCTCCTGGGATTGCTGGTATAAACTTGAAGACACGATGTTTTTCTCGTGGGCAGATGTATGTGGCCTGCTTCACAATGGGCAAAGAGGAAAATCTTTTGTACATACTCCAAATAGAACTGCCAAAAATGTTGTCTATCTCACTGCTTTAAGACTAATGTACCTTTTTCTTGCATGCAAATAAACAGTTTTGTACAATTCTACAGAAAGCCTTATTTTAAACCCGTGCAAAGCCGGGTACTTGCAGCTAGTAATAGTAATAATGTGGTTGATGGTTATAGTAAATAATTGGTTGTGGGTTATGACAAACGCGTGTGTCCTCCCGTCTACTTGACTGGAGAAAATGCGATGAGATTCTTTCTATGTTGTATTGGGATGCATAAACTACCCAGCTTTCAATGTTAATGGAACAATACAAGTATTTATTTACAAAACATTGATATTAAAAATTAAAATCAAAGTAAACAGTATTTCAATAAGTTCCACAGCTTGATTATCAGCAACCATAATTCATGGACGAGCGACCTCCAAAATCTCTAGTATAGTCAAATCGTTAAGTTGCACTTTCTTTGCTCCGAATAGCAAAATCACCTCTGTAACGAATGTTACATGACCTTAGCGAAAGAAGAATGTAAGGTGACCTTTCGCAGCGGACCATTATGGTTAGCGGTAAGTAGACACGCGTGGTCCGGACAAAGCCGTTTGTGTACTAACTTCTCCGTCACAAAGCCGCGGCAGTCGCTTAAGCGGTGTTACAGGAAGAACTGTCAGTACGCCGAGCCAGTATGTCTACGCCTTTATGATGTCAACTGCCATCAAAAGACCGGGTAATAATCGAGTGAAACTGTAATGCATATATGGGACCAGTTACCGGTGCCGCAAATGAATTTAAGTTGTGGTCAGTTGACTTAGAGACGGCCTTTCGGCCACATCTGGAAACAGATCAGCTAATTCAGGGGAGTTGGCGAAAGATTGCGTCACCTTGGTTCTGGAATGTTCCGGAAATCAGGCTAGAACACCCTGTAAAACAAGATTGGCTGAGCCAAGAACTTTTTTCTTTGAGAGTTATTTTTGGAAGAGTTTGTTTTTTGGAGCTCGGGAGGAGTCCACTCGTCTTAGATTGCCGGAGCTTCTTTGCTTTAGAGACCGTCTGCGTCTCTGTTGTTTGCTAAGAAATCGATTTCGGCTTTGGGATCTCATTGTTTATCTTTAATATGTTTTTTCTACTTCGTGCTTAGAAATAGGTCGCTGAGAGTGACCCTTACTCTCATTTTGGATAGTCCTGCATCCTGAGTTTCCTGAACGAACTCCAGAGTGATACGCACTCTGAGAGTTTGAATCTCAGTGTATAAGCCGACTGTACTGATCGTCAGCCCGGAGTGTTAGCGTTTTGCACCGGCACTAATTAGCGAACTTTTTCAGTGTTCACGAAGGACTAGCTTGACTGTACCCACGTATTGTAATTGTGTTAACGTTATCTCAGCACGAGATCTCAGAAGAATTAGAATCTACTGAAACCTGTACATAGGAGTACATAATTATTCATTCGAATAAAGTATTTAATCCATATTCAAGTAGATGGTAGCTCATAGTACCAGGTAGCTCATATTCCCGAGGAACGCTAGGTGGAGGGGTCAAAGGGGCGATTCTCTCATATCAGGAAGGGTGCACATCTGAAAACTCTGTTCATGGGTCCAAAATCCTTACAGTTAACAAAAAACTGTAAAACAATCATCTGTTGAATTCAACATTCGCTTATAAAGTTACATGTTCCGAGAATATTTAGAACTTCCAGATTTTAGGTTCAGAATCACCGTCTTAGATTTTGGCTTCTTTCTTGGTCGCTTGTCATTTTGGTTCTTTTCGTTTTCTTTGACAGGTAGTTATAGAAATGTGATTATTTTAAATATCGTTTTAAAGTACTTACATATATTTATACAATTTTTAAGCATTAGAATAAACATATTTTAGAAATTTAGGCATTGCGCATAAAAATTCTAAATAGAATAATATTACGTTAATTGTTCTATGTGTCAACTTCAACATATATACAGGTTTGATATCATTTAGCAAGTGATTGGCGCATTCTTTCGAAGATGCCAGGTGTTTCACGAGCAGTTGTATCAGCGACTGAATGTTTTTTAAAAAGGTCTTCATCAGAAGTAACTGGAGTGACTTGAAATAACCCCATAAAAAAAAGGAAGAAGTCTTTCGTGCAAAATTTTCCTTACGATGTTATTACTCATGCCTGCAGTTCATGCAATTGGTCTTACTCTAGTGCTTAGATTGTCTTCAACTTCTCTAAAAATATAACTTTCCATTTCTTGAACTTGTCCATGTTTCGAGCGACACAATCCAGTCTCTTAACGTGAAATGAACAGATCTTGCAAAGCTTGCGGTGTAAACACGAAAAGTTTTGTGATCTGGCTTTGTCCTATTTGAGAAGCGTTCATGATACAATCTTGCCTCTCTTTCATTAGAATTCGCAAGCCCATATATAAGATGCATGCTTGCTTTCTCAGAGAGCGTAAATTTCTCCATCATATAAAAGCATTCTCTAACAAAGAATTGTTTCCAGCTCACGTAATGTCATTCAAACTCAATAAAATTGTATTGTAGACGATTTTATTATGAAAACTAAATGGTCCCCCATATTCAACATTTTTCTTCCCAAAAATTCCTCTCTCTCTCTCTCCCCCCCCTTTCTCTCCTTTTAATATTTAAGGCTGCATTCCTAAAATTGTATATCGTCTATTCTAAAAATGTTTTACAGAAATGCATAAATCATAAATGTGTGTGACGCTGCGCTCTACCAGCCACTACATTTGTTACCGCAGTCCTGTTATGAACAAAGACACAAGACGAGTAAAGTGTTCTCAGTCAATTGTCAGTCGTAATTGTGGTAAATTTGGGGTAAAGGTCGCAATGGTTTTCTGTGCAGATAATCGTGAACTTCTTTTAAAGAATTTCTTTCCTTTCAGAGCTGTACAACACAGACCTTTGCATTCGGTGCTATCGGCTGTTAATAATTAAATTAAATAGTGTACTTAGGGTAGCCAGTATATTCTTTCTACTTAAAGGAAAATAAGTGTATTTTATCTGAAAGGAAACAGAATCTTTTTTTGTGATTCGCACCTTTATTTTGAAAAAAAAAAAGGAACCAAAAATTAAATACGAACCCCAGAATTCGACTATGGAACTGACGTCACATGGGGAGAACCTTTTATCTAACCTAACTATCCTATTTAAATGGAGAATGTAGAAAAAAAAAAGAGTTGAAACTTTGTTGGCAAAAGGATGAAGCAAGACTCCAGATAAATTCTGAAAGGTTAAAGAGCGGATGGAAGAGAAAGGAACAGTTTCAGCATAGGATTCCATTGGCTACATTTATATCGTGATAATTTACATAATATATTATAATGTAATCGCAAATCTACTGACACTTTTGTCTCCTAGCTAAATGTGGTATTGTTAATATAGTATGAGTTAGTAGAAATTAGATTTCTCAAAATACATATTTAAAAAATAATACTGTAAGGAAAATAGCGTGAACTCTGTAGATCCATAAAATATAGATACATTTACACAGAAATTTTGAATTTTTTCCAATCTACATACCTTATGATTTCTAGAAAAAAAATTCACCCAAATATAAAAAGTCGCCAATGGGGGTGTTATAATAATGGTGAAAGAATTTGAAATAAGGGCTTTTTGAGAGGTTCCTAGCTATTGTGTTGAAAGACTTCTAAACAGTCATCGATTTCAGAATTTCGTAAATTGGCCTTTCGTTAACCCTTGCTTTGTGCTGGGCCATCACCCACTAAAAAACAGGCTGTGATGTGATTTGATGCGAGTGTGTGATTTTAGGAAGTGATGGATGAACCCAAACCTTTGCCGATTCCATCCCAAATGCGATCAAGCTCATCAAGTAAGTTTCGAGTTTATGAAGTGAGGATCAACAAGGAATCACTGTTGGATTTATTCATTCTAAGCTTTCACTTACAGAGCACTATTCATTTAACGAACTGCATAGATGAATTTGTAAAGTGCGATAATTCATCTGAATGCATGCTTGTACGAAACATTTTTCTTGTAATATGAATACTATAGCCTGTTCATATGAGTTGAACTGAGTTTTTTTAGGTTTTTTTTTCACTCTAAACCAACTCTGAACCTGACTCACTCTTTTCAACTTATTTAAGGTATTAGGTTTGGTAACAGAAAAGGATACCACTGCCAAAAGTACCACTATTACAAGTATAGCAACCCCCATTATTTCTTCTTTCCTCACCGTGTCTATATTTTGATTTATATTATTTTGGGATTCGACTCTCCTAATGCAACACTTTTATTAGTATTAAATGCACCTGATTCTTATTGTTGTTCAATAGTGTGAAATTAAAATGATTGGTTTCGGTGACCAACGGCGATTCTACCGAAAGTTCAAACCAGTAAAACTCTTACTCTACCTTTTCCGTTTGGATGTCGTTTTTTGCTGGTTTTTCAGTTCTATTCTCCAGTAGTTTATTATGGCTAGTTTTTTTGTTTTTTTTAATAGTTTGGAGCCACTGGGTAACAACGCTGTTAAGGGATTGTCTATAAATATCAATGTCTGGTCTGTGAGTGGTTCCGGTTAATTAAATAAGTGTATGTTAATGCTTTTGTAAAGTATTTTTACATGTTTCTGCACTCTTTCGCATGGATCGAAAGAAGAATGGTCAATGATCGGGGGTGGATTTCGGGGCTACGTGGTTGGCGTTCCTCAGGGGGAGGAGCACGCAAGGTGTTACCAATGAAGTTGTTAGGAAATTTAGTTACTTTATTTTTATAATAAGTAATTTAAATATTTTATTTTATTACCCATCTCATAAACACTGAAGATATTAGCATATTATGCATGTATTTTCTTTCGACCCGTGACGTATTGCATATGTCTGAAGATCGTTTTTTTCCGTACCTATAAGTACTGGGGTAAAAAGGCTATGTATCAGTCAGTGTGGTCGTAGTTGTACGGCTATGTGTGTACGGCAGTTAGTCGGTGCTTATTTTCCTTTTCTTTTACGTTTAATAAATGTAGTTTTAAATGATGCTAATGTTTGTCTTAATACTGTTCAGGATTGATAGAGCGAAATGCTTCTTCTTCAACTATTATTCTATTATAGCTTTAAATAAGTTAACAGAAGTTTTAACGGTCCCAAGCATTAAAAAAAAAAATGGCGCATTTATTCTCTAGCTCTACTTAAGTATTTGTCCGAGCTTATTCTACCTATTAAACAATTAAAAATTTAGTTTGAAATTAAAATTATAGCTTTATAAATTAATTGGGTAAAACTGCAGTTCGGGGTGTCCTCTTGTTTTATTGGCGATATATATTGGAGCCTATAGTGGCAACATGCCACTTTGGATGGCAACTATAAACATCAATAAGAAAAATAAAAATGCAATAAAAGCATAAATATTAAAATAGTAAAAGGAGTTTAGATAAAATTTATACCAACTTTTTAAATATGCAAACGTTTGGACAATAATTTTTAAAAAATTTTAAATTATACCGAAATTTAACATAAAATATGGATACTTGTTCTATAAAAGCAATGAAAATGCAATAAAAAGCACAAACTATGAGTTTTGAAATATTTAAAACAGAATACAAAAATTTTATACAAAATTGCAGTCAGAAAGGCCTACACGTTGCCAGATATCAGAAAACTCGCATACTTAACTATGATAATAAATATAAATAAAAAGTCACATCCCAGGGGCACCCTAAACTGCAGTGAAGCCATTAATTCTAACAATATTTACGGGGAATCAAGGAGGCTTTGTTCACTTGGGAAAAAATAATTCTTAAATGTTATAAATACCAAATAAAATAAAAAAAGAAAACCTACTTACCTCTTATTGTACTTACCTTGAAAATTTTAAATCAATATGTACAACAGTTTTTTAATTATAGTCCTCACAACGTTTTTAAAATGTCATTTTGATTAAAAGTGCATTTAAAGTTAAAATTACATATTTTCTTTATAATTTTAATGAAATTTATTACTAGTTTTACACTTTCAAACATGTAAATTTTGTTGTGGTTTGTTTTTAAAGATATGAATTTTAAAAGAACTAAATAAAAAACAAAAAAGAATAAAAAACAAAAAAGAAATCGATGCTTTAAGATTTTTAACTAATTTCCCTTATTTAAATACACTATAAACAAAAAAAATCACAAGAACAAAATTTATATAAAAACCAAATTAGTATACTATAACGCAATTAGAGACTTGTTTTATTGTTTTATTAATTAGCTTTATTACTATATTTAAACTACGTTTACTATAGGTGCAGCTATTTATTTCCTAAGCAGATCTGCTCCCGCTTATAACACTGACTTTTCGCTTACGTCACGCGAAAGGATTTGGCTCCTATCGCACCAATAAAAATCGCCAAAAATACACAAGGATACTGTTCTCATATAATACCGGATATTAATACATAAATGTGTATAATTATGTATATATAAATCTATCTATCTCTCTATAGGTATATATACATATACATATATTTGTATATGTAAGTATAGTGTATATATACACAAATGTATACATGTATATTCATATATATACCTATATATATACATACATATACATACATATATATGTACATAAATTATATATACATATATATGCATACATTACAGATATACATATACATATATATATAGTATATATATATGCATACATACATATACATATATACATAATAATATACATGCATACATAATATATACATATATATATATTATATATGTATATATCATATATATATACATTATATATATACATACATATATACATACATATATATGTACATATACATACATACATATATATACATATATATATATATATATATATATATATATATATATATATATATATATATACACACATATATATGTACATATACATACATATATATATACACATATATATATATATACATATATATATATATATATATATAAGAAAATAATTATTAATAGGGAAAATTTATTTTTATATCTTATTTTCATGTTTAATATTTCAGATTAAGATGTAATTTAAATGGGATCATGAATGAAAAATTTCAAAAAGTTCTGGTCAAAATAAATAAATGGGGCTATTTAAATATATACCTTCTTTTTCTTAAAAAAAGGGAGGGGGGAGGGAATGAATAGAAACAGTTTTCTTTTTTTTTCCAATTTTTAAATAAAGAATATAAGTTTTTTACACACTTCCCATTAAGGCATAATTTGTAGGAGGAATGGAATGGAATCTCCTTTACTTGAGTTGTGATGTTCTGACTGCATTTCTCCCGTACTCAATAACGCACTTTTCCAAGCACGGAGGCACACACAGTTTTGTAGCACACTCCAGATCGTGAACATTCAATGTTTTGTTCTTCTTCAGCTTGCTTAGCTTTTTCAGATTGAACTGGAACTTCACGAGGAAATCGTTGACGAAATTATCGATTTCGGATAATGTTTTCTTTGAAAGCATCACATCGGGTCGGTGCTTTTTTTTTAATCGCTGGATATACGTGCTGAAGTGTAGATCTCCGGGGAATTTCTTTTTTCTACCTCGAAAAGGCCTTGAAGATGTTGTTAACAAAGGCCCCTGAGAGATATCTGATCGTAGCTTGTGAAAGAAAGGATTCCTGCGAAGTACGGCTGCAGTCTCATCGTTTCGGAAAAGTGACATGGCATCAGCAAGGAAAAGAGACGAGTTAGGCAAAATGCTTCACTTTTTTTGACTATTATGAAATCTTAGAGTATTAAATAACTGAAATGAAATGCGGTGAGATACTTTATGGTAAATGGCTATTTCTGTTGAGTTTAAATGATTGGGAAAAAGCGATGCCACGGTAATAGATAAAATAGTTGTGCAGCTTATAGTACCACGAGGCTTAATTTGACGCTGTTAATTTCCCATGATTAATGCTACAAAAATTAATGATTCTATTATATTGTTGTCAAAATAGAGCAATTTATCGCAACGTCACGAACTATTATAATGCCCTTTCCATTCATTTTCATGTTTACAACACACAATAGACAAACAATAAACTGCCCTTTCGTTTGAAAATAAAGCCAGAATTATCATAAGTTGAGATATGCCCTGCTGCGAAAAATCGCCTTATATGCCACGGGCGACCTTCTCGTGGCTTGACTGCAGTTTAGGGTGCCCCTTGATATTGATTCTTTATCTATATTTATCATCGCCAAGTATGAGAGTTTTCTCACATTTGGCAATCTAAGATTTTTCAGACTGCAATTATGTATAAAATTTTTGCATATAGTTTTAAGTATTTGAATACTCAGAGTTTATGCTTTTCGTTTCATTTTTATTCTTTTATAAAGTATGTACCCATATTTTCTCGTAAATTTCCATGTGAGCTAGAGAATTTAAAAAATTATTCTCCATGCGTTTGCAAATTTAAACATTTGGTACAATCTGTGTATAAATTTTATCTATACTGTGTTTTTTGCTATTTTAATACTTATAATTTATGCCTTTTATTGCATTTGTATTACTCTTTTGGAGTTTATCGCTGCAATCTTAAATAGCCTGTTTGCATTATTGTTGCCAAAAAATATCGCCAATAAAAAAAGAGGCACTCTAAACTGCATTTTCACCAAAAAATTAATCATGGAAGGAGAAACAGGGAAGGCATAATTAAAAATTCTGAAGCACTGAGAATTCATAGAAATCTTCAAGCGTACCTTAAACTGTAGTTCATTATCGGCCTAACGAACGACTTGTGTCATAAAATTTTAAGTGACAGATGTAACTAGAGAGAAGGCACAAGGAGCCCAATAGCCAATACTATCGAGAGTGATCCGACGGTACCGGTCCAGCTAAATCATCGTGACAGAGTAGTTGCGTAGTGAAAAGATACTAGCAGCCTTCGATTATTTCAGATTTATAAATCAGATACGCATTTAAGTTTTTTTTACATCAAACGCAAAGATAGCCGTTGAACTAACAAACATCGTGCTAAAAGCTCAGAAATTTTTAATCTTTTTTCCTTTAATTTAATATATTTAGTTTTAATTTTTGTGTGTCTATATATGCTTATAAAATTTATGCTTTTGTGAAAAAGTGAAAAAAAAGGATTTAAATGGTCATTAAAAATTATTTGAAATAGTGAGATTCTTTCAAAATCGGTTCCTTAAAGTCCTAATTTTAAAGTAAGTCCCAGATAAAAATCATTTAAAAAACATGTGAATCTCTTAATTTTTTTCGTGACACATTAGTTTTTGTGTCACACATTTTTAGTGAAATTATTGAGTCTAAAATAAAATGTTTCTTCCTGTAATCCAAATACTTTGAAAGTGATCGTTGCAAAATATTTGGTACTAGATGTGTTATGCATGTAATAAATGTTATAGTGCCGCATAGAGAAGTTTAGCCAACGAGCTCAGTGGCCGAATGGTCAAAGCACGCGATGCAGGCCCGAAGATTGTTGGTTCGATGCTTTCCCTGGCGGTTTATCCAAAGTACGGATTTTTTACTTAAAACTATTATTTATTGTTTCCTTATTTTCTTGAACATTCTAGATCTTTCTTTAATATGTAAATTAGTTATTTCTCGAATATTCTGTTCGAGTATAAAAGCTGATACCCACTAGTTGTAGGCAACTTCCTGATCTTGTAAAGTTGCGAGTTGCTACTTAGCTTCAATAAATTCATCTGTTAAGTTAAGCGGTGTGTTCATTCGAATCTTCGTGACAATATATACACTCAAGAGCCAAAACATTATGACCACCCCTACATTTTACAATGAATTCGCCTGGATGACGATGAACACTTAGTTCTGTGTGAGATGTGAAAGGCTGCTGATCTAAGCAATATTGATAGAAGACAGATTGTAATGGCTCGAAGGTTCGGAACAAGTATTTCCGAAACTGCACGACTCGTGGGTTGTTAGCGATCTACAGTTGTTAGTACTTATGCAAAGTGGATGAATGACGGTGAAACCAGCAGTAGACGACATGGTGTTGGACGTCCACACGCTATCAAAGAAAAAGGTCGTCGGAGACTGTCTCGCATGGTGAAGCAAAACCGGAGCCAGACAGTGGCTCAGTTGACAACCCAATACAATACAGGGCCAAGTAGAATAGTATCGGAGCACACTGTTCAGCAGACACTGTTGGATATGGGGCTACGCAGCAAATGTCCCACTCGTGTGCCTTTGCTGACCAAGCGTCATCCCCAACTGCGCCTACGTTGGGCCCGGGAACATCGCGACTGGTCCATGGGTCAGTAGGAGAGAATTGCCTGGTCAAATAAATCACGGTTTGTCATTCATCACGCCAATGGTCTTGTCAGAATACGCTGTCTTCCAGGCGAACAGTTGTTCCCTCAATGTACAGTAGATCATATATACAGACTGGTGGTGGCGGTATTATGCTTTGGGGGGACGTTCTCTTGGGCTTCTCTGGGACCCCTATCCCTATCCCCTACCCCTTTCCATCACTATTCCATTTCATATTTTGCCAATTTAAATACATATAAAGTCACAGCTATTTCACAAGTGTAAAGTTTCAATAATGAAAGATTTCTTAAAAAACAAAATTCATTCGAAGCTTTAGCATTTCAGCTGGAATTAGAAAACTCATGCATACACAAATTTAGCTATTGCATTGAGAAAATTTCTATACCCGTTCTTCTATACACACTGAAACTGATAAAATCCTGTGTACGCTCCTCTTTGGGACAGGGAATATAACACAATTATGTATTGAAAAAGATACCACAAACAGTTTGAACTACGACACAATCATTGATTTTAAAACTAAGAAAATAATGGTATAAACACCTTTCCTCTTTACATAATACATAGGGATAAAGTTGGTCAGTTTTTATTCTGTAAGTTGAAGGTATTTTGAATATATACTACAAGAATAATGTATATATATATATATATATATATATATATATATATATATATATATATATATACATATATATATATACATATATATACATATATATATATATATATATATATATATATATATATATATATATATATATATATACATATACATATATATATATATATATATATATATATATATATATATATATATATATATATATATGCGTGTGTAATTAAAATTCTCAGGGGTTTTCATAACTTAAATCAAGGGCTAAAAATTCCTGCTTCATTTTGAATTCCCCTTTTTAACTCCACACCTAAATTGACCACTAGGTCTACAGTTTACGCCCTCAGAGAAAGGGTATGGCCAATTATAAACCTACATGGCCCTAGCGGA
The DNA here is from genome assembly GCA_032207245.1 of Pardosa pseudoannulata. Taxonomy (NCBI): domain Eukaryota; kingdom Metazoa; phylum Arthropoda; class Arachnida; order Araneae; family Lycosidae; genus Pardosa; species Pardosa pseudoannulata. The sequence goes on along the minus strand of CM063505.1, from coordinate 185,289,180 downwards.
CAATTTAGGATATTTCCAAATAAAAAGGAGATACACGCTGTCAGAGACAGATTTTTCTAGAGATATTTACCCACAGATATTGACCCATGTGTTACGTGTCTTGTACATAGAATTTTATACTAGCCGACCCTTCAGTTTGTCCTGTCCCTATGATGAAGTGGAAACCCGTCCTTCAACGTTATCTTAATAAAGGTCTTTAGCTGAAACGGCATCATTTTTATGGCCATGACTGCAATCACCCATCGAGAAGTCCGTCTCATTACACACACACACACACACACACACACACACACACACACATATATATATATATATATATATATATATATATATATATATATATATATATATATATATATATTCTTCTCTATTTGGTAGTTGGGGCGGAAATCAGATTTCTGCCACGGGTGCCAAAGAACCTAGTTCCGGCATTGGAAACTCAACCACACTTATATAAATACGTAAATATATAATACATCCATTTTTTAATCCATATTCAACTATATAGAGGAGTCATATTAACATACCAACATTTAATACATTGCACTAAACTATGAATCTACTGGGAATCCGCATTACTAGGGCGCGGTCAAATACTATCTTGCTCACAGGCGGTTAATATTACATGCTGCATATTACAATATATTAAACCAACCCATCATATATGCATGCATATGTATGTGTGTGTGGAAAATGAAAGTGTCGTCACCGTGCACCATTTGATGGCGGTCCTCAGTATATAGACTGTATATCTTTTTGAGAGGTAGTTGAAGAGCGTTGAACTACCACGAGTGTGCTGGATGACGATGATGCCCAATCAAACTTTTTAGTTATTTTATCTTCATTGATTAGTGTCTTGTCCTCGTGTTTTGTCAAATAAATGTTCCACATTTCATGTTAAGTGTCGTTATAAATATCTTCTATATATATATATATATATATATATATATATATATATATATATATATATATATATATATATATATATATATATATATATATATATATATATATATATATATTTGTACACACATATATACACACACTCACACACATACACAAAAAGGAAAAGGAGATATTTTAAATTCGTTATGAATACTGTTCATCTATGAATTTATTCTGAATATATACTACAGGGATAAAACATATATATATATATATATATATATATATATATATATATATATATTCAATGGGAATTGTTTTAAATGATTAAGAAACATTCTGAGATTTTATAAATGTAAAAAAAATTTTTTTAATCGACTTTTGAAGGTTTAAAGTTGATATGTCTGTCCCCTTGAGCTATTGGTTCCTAGATCAGAAATAAGTCAAGGGCTACCGGAACAAATGTCCAAAATAGAGTACCTATTTTCTCTCACATTATCAATGAGAAACATGCGAAAACTAAATTAAAAAGAATGTGTTATAGTAATGAGTTGCTGGCTTATATTATTAATGTTAAATAATCTGAAAACTAATTTGAATTTTGAGATAAATATAACCTTCTTTTCGAACCTTAAATACACAGACTAAAGGCTGGGAGGAAAACGACAAGTTCTCGCATAAAACTATTCCTTCAAAAATTTCACTTAACACTAGATTTGCGGATGTTGATCATATACCTATTTTTACTGAGGTAAGCCAATTTGACTCAACAAGAAAATTGAAGTTTTTTGCAAAGAAAATAGTTCCAAATTAATTTAAACAAAATGTTTATTATCAAAAAAATTCATGGAAAACATTTTATACATATAAAATCTGTTTTTGAAACACATTTTCCGCAAACATTTATATTATATTTAGCACAATGCTTTCTATATATGTTTCTTTTGCAGGATTGTTGAACAATTCTTCCGAGCGTCAGTAGCATGAATTTCTGTCATTAGAATGGACGTGTTCTCGTCTTTTTCTCTATATTTACTTTATACTATACTTTATATACTTTATACTTTATATTTACTTTATACTATATTTATTTTCCTATACATTCTATGAGTCAAATTGGCTCACAACCGTGAAAATAGGTATACCACATTTGATAATACGAAATGAAGGGGTCTACGGGGAAGAGGAATGAAAGGTTTGCATATATTTTATTACTTAACTGAAAACCAACGTATGTTATTGAAAAATGATATTAAAGTTTTATATATATATATATAATGATAAAATTTTTAATGAGTCAAATTGGCTCGGTCCGTAAATCTAGTGTTAACGAGTATTTTGGCCTTTCCATAGAAATGGGTAAGACACATTGGACTACTTTTTTTATCACTTTTCTATAAAGAATATGATATTTCCTATATATTTTTTGTGAAGCAATTATAACACCGCCGATGTGACACTTATGTCACATGCGTAACAGCATATTTATAATTTTTTTAAACATAAAAAAGAAACGGAAATTCTTTATATTTTGCAAAATTATTTCTTAGGTGTTATAATTGCTTCACAAAAAATAAATTTCTGAAATATATTCTTTGCAGAAAAGTGATAAAAAGTATTTCAATATGTCACACCCTTTTCTATGGAATGGCCGATTATTATCAATATATTTTCTTAGAAGGAAAGTTAAGGGAAAATACCTCGTTTTTTATTTTAATCGAAACTACCATTTCATTCGCAACCACTGCTTACATAATGCAGCCGTGAATAGGCATTCAGCATGCATGTGGCTTTTAAGCTATTTTCTCAAATTGTAGCTATTAGTCACCACAGAGAAACGTTAGTTGCGAGGCTATAAATAAATAATGCGCGTCATCTACTAGTCGTTCGAAGAGGTAATTAGTGACTCCGCGCATTCATCGAGTCAGGAATTAAGCCGGAGCATGCAATACGAGAACATGCAAATGTGGGTTTTATGGTTTTAATCACTAGAATGGGGAGTTACGCAGAAGTTGGCGAGATATCGTCATTAAACATTCACGCTAATTCCGAACTCCGGAAAGGTATGCAAAACTACGAAAGTTACTTACTTTGCTATTCATGTGCACTTTAGAAGATTTTATTGCTTGAATCCTATCAGAGCCGTAGCTAAGAGCATCGGCGCTCCCTTTCAAAATTCATAATAATGACAAAACTTTTTCGAGATAAAGATGATTTTAATACGACTTATTTTATCATATCTTACTCGGTAAATAAAGCTCTTTGTTGGTATTGATTTCTTAACCCAGGGACAAGGAAATGTTGTTAAAAAAACAAACAAAAGAAAGCTTTTAGCTGGAAAGTAAACTTTATTCTAAAATCTTATTAACTGTAAAAAATATTTCTAATTACATTTAAGAGTACGAAACTCTGAACTTTACAATTTTAGTAGTCATTTTGGAACTGAAATATTGTTTGAATATACATACTATAACTCAAAAAAGCACCAGCAACTAGGGCTAGTTCTGGGACATAAGCCTCCAGCTTGCAAGCTAGTATTTGGACGCCCCTTACCAATACAGATCCCCAGTAGATTCATAACTTAGTCTGATGAATAGAAACCTACTGTTATATTTGTATGACCATTACATATAACTGACCCGAAGCCCAGTGGCGTTGGAGTCGCGCTTCGCGATCCCACGACACAGGTTCGAGATTCGATCCCCGAGCAGAGAAAGGTTGACTTCAGTGGATAGATGAACTGAGGATCAAGCTTGCTTGGGAACTAAACACTTGGGGCTCCTCGTAAGATTGACTACCTAACCGGAACATATGCTTCGCACCCCAGGGCCTTTGGTCACGTAAACGGAGATTGGCACCGTAGATCCTGGCCCCCTAGGGGCTGTTGCGCCTAGGAGTTTTACATATAATTGAGCAGTGCACATGTTACATATTTATTTAGTTTATTATAATGTATATCCTATCAAAAAAAGTAACACAATGCACCTTTAAAATGGGTTATTTTCACTTCTTATTTGTCAGCTCATCTCTTTTAAATTTTTGCATATTTTCTTTTCGATTGTTAATAATCTACCTAAAGCAATAGAGAGGGATACAGTTTGGTATCAAAATTATACATTAAAACTTTCATTTTATCTCTTATTACAAACCAGTTCGGATATACTAAGTAAAAAGTAATAATTATATTTAAAGTCACTTAATATATTGCAAATCAATCTCTTTTTAAATAACAAAATATAAAAAAAAATTCTTCTTAATGACAATAATAATTCTGAAATGCGAAAAAGCAGATAGAAAAAGAAATAAGTTTTGTAAATTAACAAAATATTTTCAATAATTGTTTCTAAGAAATAAGCTTTAGTTAGCATATTTTATTGTTATTTATACCATCAGCGCCCTAGATATTGGGTCCCTGAGTGCAGGCCCACTCTGCACACCGGCTAGCCCTGGCCTTGCTAGCAACATTTTAATTTTTAACAATTTTACTCCTATTCAGAATGGCGACATCCGTCTACCAACTTTCCACGCGAAATAAGTAGAATTAGAATTGGTGATGACAAAGCAAGACACTAGGCAAATCTTTAAAAAATGAAAATTTTCTCAAATGTGAGCTTTGATTTACCTATGTTGCATTCTTCATAAAATCTAATTAATTAAATATCTCTAATAATAAATATCTCTAATACCTCTATAAATCTATTTAATTAATTCCTTGCATGTGACACCCGAACTACGAGAATGCTTCAATTTTGGAATGCCCGACCTGAGTTGGGGCAAGAGAAAACACGGTATTTCAATTTCGAAACATCCGAAATCAGTTCGTCCAATGCATAATATTTAATTTGCCTTTACTCTTCCAAGATAAGTGTGTTTTTACGCTGACCCACCCGAAGGCATATGGGATCAACCACTGAAGACCAGTCATCACAACAGCGACCCATAACGGCCACTAAACCGCTGTTTACCTACGAGAAGCCAGTCATGGTCCGATTTTACTGTGGCACAACCCAATAAGGAGCAAACAGTGTTTTGCTCTATAGAGGTAGGCTCGTGACTACCAGGAAGAACGGTAAGAAAAGATCACTCAGGTACCCCGGGTGCGTGAAGGCATACGGGTCAACCACTGAAGACCAGTCATCACAACAGCGACCCATAACGGCCACTAGACCGCTGCTTGCCTACGAGAAGCCAGTCATGGTCCGATTTTGCTGTGGGACAACCCAATAAGGAGCAAACAGTGTTTTGCTCTACAGAGGTAGGCTCGTGACTACCAGGATGAACGGTAAGAAAAGATCACTCAGGTACCCCGGGTGCATGAAGACCAAACACACCTGCCCCTGAAAGCACTCTCCCAAGGTAGTTTTATAAGATTTCTATCGAGTTAGAAGACTACTGATCACGATATTCGTTCAACGTCTTTACTTTCAGGAATTCGGCAATGAGGTTTGCTCGATGTGGAAGAGCATTACCGTCCATAAGTCAGATCCATACGAACCTATGAAAAGTCTTATATAATGCTGTAAGACCCACCGCAATATCTAAGGTGTAACTAATTTCAAGGTACATTTCGAAAGATCATTTAAAGTCCGTAATTTATCAATAGAATGAAGCCTACACTTAGGCGGCGCATTATGCAGACCACGTTTCTTTCTAGAATCCAATCTATAATTACTTCATGTACCATTCAGTCAACCAATTTGTCCCCAACCGGATACAGATCTAACATTTGATGAAAAAATCACCAACCAAATGCTATACATTTACTCTCGACATTTCAAAGCTACAGTACTTTTTAAAGGGGATATGGTACTAAAAAAAAAAAAATAGTTAAGTATCAATGTGAATATTGTCATTATTTTGTATTTTAAAATCCATTTTAAAACATATTCTGGAAAGTAAAGTCTACATGAACACTTAATTCATTTAATTAAAATTAAATTAAAAAACTCATTTTTTCCTTTCTAAAACTTTTTTTTTTAAATTAATAGTTTTGCATCAAAATTTTTATGATTTGAACATGGATATTTAGGTATTTCTAAAATTATATTTCATCAAAAATTTTTATTAATTTTACTAAATTTTACATTTTTAGTTGAAAACAATGAGGTGTGAAATATCTTGTACATAATTTATTAATCTAAAAAGAAATAGGTTACTTATTGCTACTTTCATGTACAATTGTATTTTATATAACATAAATATCCATGTTTAAAAAGGTTATGTTATGTTGAAAGATTCATGTTTAAAAATAAATCAAGCACCTAAAAAATTTAGATTTTTTATTACTTTTTTTTCTATATATGGGTTGCTGTGTCCCCTTACTTGAATAAAGTATAAGTCATTATTTACACTCGGAATCATTCCATCAACGCCGAACGATGGCCGATTGGTTAGAGTGCTGGCCTTTGGTACCGGAGTTCGTGGGTTCGAATCCCACAGAGGCATGGATGTTCGTAGCCGTTCGGAATTGGCTTTAAGATGTAGGTCCCGGTCTCATTAGCCCTCGTGTTGCAAAAAGTAGAACGTAGCACTCCAAACTAAACCAACTAAACCATTAAATCAACGGTTTCGGACCTAGGAATGCCTAATAATTCGATATACACTAAAATCTTAGGACAAATGTGTCACACATTACAATACATTCTCTACTTGTTGGGCTGTGGTCCTAAAGACAGAAGTATCTGGGAGGCGTTGCTAAGAGCAACCTTTCAACCACGGGGTAACACTGCGAGTAAAGCTGCATAGGCTATGAGCCACACCCTAAGTTTGTTGAAATTGTCTTAGAGTATAACTTTACCACTCGACTATCAACTTGTCTCTCATTGTGGCCAGGCCAATATAACCATTATGCTTTTATAAATTTAAATATATATCATGATTGCTTTTGTTTTCCTATTAGTATTTATTCTTTATATATTACTATCTAACCTGAATTGGTTGATACATTTCTCAGTATTATGAATTAAAGGATTATTTACTAAGTTAAATTTACCCCTCAATTTACTATTTGCTCATTCACGAGCGAAACATAATCATGATTGGTAAATTAATCATAATTGGTAAATTATACCTTTATCGGAAGGTAGTCAAAATGCAAAATATTATCCTGCTAGTGTTCAGCTAGACAGTTATGCCGGTTTAACAGTCTAAATTTGTACACCGCCCCCCCTCTTCATACGTGTTTTAGGATTAATTTTTTTCCAGTCACTCTTGATAGTCTCCCAAACCTTTAACTTCGAATTAAATGATATTTTACTAAAATACGAAAACGTAATTTTCTCATATAATCCTCTTCCAGGAATCATGAGTCCAGCCAGGCAGTAATGTCCAGTTCCTAGTCTAAATTTGACCCCCTCCTCCCCCTTACTATATTAGAACTACAGTGGACTCCATTTAATGTGATCGCGGTTTATGTTATCAATCGCTTATTGTTATCGAAATCACCTGGTACCGATTTTTTCTATTCATTTGTATGTTAAAATTATCGCTTTATGTTATCGTTGCATCGGCTAATATTATCAGTTTTCGAACCTTATTTTAGGAACCTTAATTGCCAGTTAGGCAAAGGAATATTCACAATGTGGTCAGAGAGAAACCAAACTGTTATTTTCCTTTGTTCCTGTTTTAAATTCCGAGAATTCTCCCTCTTCCACCTAGGGAAATAGTGAATGATCAAAGGAGTGGGAAACTACACATTCGTGGAATTTTTCAGAAATACGCACACCCTTCTGGTGGTCAATAGTTGTCAGATAAGCAGAAAGCAAAGCATTCTTATACGAAATGAGAAGGAGCGTATTCACAATTTATGCCTTGCTCGCATACATGCAGGTTGTTGATATGGAAGCCAGAAAGCGAAATAATATAACATAAAACAAAAGATTGAAATTTTAAATCGTTATGACAGGTTACCAAAAATGAGTCAGCGCAGTTAAACATTTCTCAGCCTAGGAACTGCATTGAAAGTGTTGAAACGTGGAGTACAACACCGCTCCGATGACTTTAAAAAACATTATGATTACGAACAATTTATCAATGAGCTTCTTAGAAAAAATTGTAGACAGTCAACAATTGATCAATTTTTTTAAATTATGTATATAATTCTTATGTTTTAAAGGAAAATATACAGTGCATAAATATAAGGTAATATTTTTTCATTTTATATTAAAATTTGGTACGTGTGAATTAAAGAGGGGTGGGGTAAATTTATCTAATTTTGAATATCGTTTATTGTTATCAATCGGTTATTATTATCAAAATCACGGTGTCCCAAACTGATCACATTAAGCGGAGTCCACTGTATATTGTTTCCAGACATTCTTGATAGTTACCCAAACCTTTCTCTTGAAATTGGAAGATACTTCACTAATAAACGGAAACATAATTTTATCTTGTATAATCTTCCTCAGGGGACGAACGATGATCAAATGGTAGAGTGCTGCCCTTCGGTGGCGAGTTCGTGGGCTCAAATCCCGCTGCTGGCATGGTTGTTCGTAGCCGTTCCGAAATCGGCTTTAAATAGTAGGTCCCGGTCACATTAGCCCTCGTTAGCAAAACAGTAAACCGTAACGCTCCAAACCAAACTAAACCTCCTCAGAGTCAAGAGGAATAGATCACAATTATGATTAAAATCCTAGATTTAAAATTATATTTTCAACTCTAAATTGCTGTCAAAGTTTCCTTGTAATTAATGACATATTATATGAGAAAATGAGAAAATCTAGGACATCCTTGATTTTTACCGAAAATTATTTAACTGTTTTACTATTCAGGTAAAAATTTCATCGTAATGTGCAATTATATGCAGTTATTACCTGCAGATAACTTTGTAATTACAAGGAGCTTAGTTCTATTCATATATATCACTCCCCATCTCAAATATGACTTCTTAACATTCACATAAACTTACGTATCAAAAGCGCCGTATTGGAGATGTTCCACGAATTCCGTGACACAAATTTCGATTCGATGCTGCCACAATTGATTTCATTTAATGACTTGAGATAATTATTTCTGGTACGGAAACGAAAATAAGGAGATGCTTTAATTAATTTGTTTAATTTGCATCCGTTAGTAATTTAAAATCATTGTGTTCTGCCACTCGAGGAAAGGAATTTATCAAGTTTTGGTAGATATCAATTAGTTCTATGTTCCTAAAAGTTAGAAGCGAGCCACAGCTGATGGTTCATATATCAGTCAACTGAACTTCTGGCTCAGAGAGGCAATTAGTGATTCGGCTCAGCATTAATTTGAGTAAAGGAATGAAGCTGAAGTGAGCGCAGAGCTGGTGATTTAACAAATATAAAATTGGGGGTTTACGGATTTAATCATTAATGTGAAACAGGGAATCCCGGAATAATCATTATACATTTATGCTAATTTACTAGATGGATTTCAGGGAAAGGTGCACTCAAAGAGTATTATGCTACGTGATAGATGAATCGCTTTTGTTTCGATCAAGGAAGACTGATGTTACATAACTAGTTTTTGCACAAAATTCGCCAGAGAAAATTTTGGAAATTGATAATGTTAGAGAAGATAGGTATTCTGTTTTGGACATTTGTGTCCCTAAACCTTGAATTATTTCTGATCTAGGAAGCTAGGATTCCCTGTTTCACATTAATGATTAAATCCGTAAACCCCCAATTTTATATTAACAATAGGTTAAACATCTTTGACATCAAACATTTTTGTGATGTAATGAAAGTTTCCATCTGCTTTTCCACTTGAATACTTTTTGACTGTTTGTGCGCTTATACTAATTTTTGTTGTCTTTTGTTTGTATTTATATGGGAAAGCTGAAAAAACTTTTATTCGAAACACGAAGATGGGTATTTGCAAAATTTTAAACAGGAAAATGTTCGAAATGCCCCCTCGCACACGGCAGTATGTATGCCCGCGTCTTGGAATGGTAGACTCGTAGTGTGCACTATAACTACATGTACCGTTTAGACGAGCAATTGAGACTATTTCTGAAGTTACTGGGTTTCAATAAACCAATTCTTTCAGATAGCCTCACAGGAAGAAATCTAAAAGGGTTAAATATTGAGATCGTGGTGGCCATAAAACAACCCCTCACCACCACCATCACAAGATTAACGATGTTCATGTGTCGAATAAAAGTATTTTTCGCAAGCCGGATATCACGTCATACTTTTTTTTCGCATTTTCTCGAAAATTATGGGTTGTAAAAGTAGAGTTCTTAGAGCATTTTTCATGTATTCCAAACAACGAATATGGTTGCGCAGTATTTATCCGGGCTTGTTGGGAAACCCTGTATATTAATTCGTATTTCTGTCGGGTATTGTGTTGAACGATGACCAAATGGTCGAGAGCTGCTCTTCGGTATCGGAGTTCGCGGGTTCGAATCCCGCTGATGACATGAATGTTCGTAGCCGTTCGGAATCGGATTTAAGCAGTAGGTCCCGGTCTTATTAGCCCCCGTGAGCAAAACAGTAGACCTTAGCTCTCCAAACAAACCTTTCGGGTATTGTATCAGTTTATATTTCGTCATTCATCAATTAGTTAGTATTAATCAAAACATGGTTGCTAAGGTGCTGACTTCGGTAAGTTTCCCTAAGTTACGGACCCTATTCCTGGCTGAATCATCCAATCAAGCTGCTTGGATTTTCCTGGTTTCCCCTCACTTGCCTTCGCTACCCATAGATGGTTGGTTGGCTTGGAGCGCTACGGTCTATTTTTTGCAACACGAGGGCTAAACGCTACCCATAGAAGGCCTCCTGGAAAGATATTATTTCTCCCACCGGGTGTAGTGTTGATTTAACCCCTTCGATTAAGCCTTGTAAAAATTTATCGACTTTTTTTATTTACCTATAATTAATGAATCAAAATATGAATACCGGTTAACTGGTTTACAAGTAAATTTTATAACAGGTAATGTTATTTTTGGTTTATGCGTCTTTATGACACAGACAAAATACTGAATAGTAATTAATGCCGAATTTAAACATTTAAATGTAGATAACATATTTAGTAATAGATTTATTTAACAATCAATTTATAAAAATATTAACGATTAATAGAAAATCAATCGCTGAAGTTAAAATGCAAACATTAAAAGAATAATACAGACATTAAAGATATTTTTATAGCTTGATATTTTTTTAAATGGAGGTTCTCAAAAAGATTAATTATTAATAATTAGAAATTAATCATTTATTTATCTAAAAATGTGTTCTAAAGAAGTTTAAGAGAGCTATCTGATGTGGGAAGCATTCTTTACGCATGCCTCTTGTCAATAATGTTCATAGTCCCAAAATAAAAGATGTTGCGAAAAAGATAAGTTTTATTCTTTGGATAGGTAAGATGGGGTTGACTGAAGAATTGGGTTCCTCCGCCAACTTGGCGATAATGGTTTGAGTATGGTCGCCTAACATTTTCTCCTGATCTCACAGTGTACAAACAATCTGTATCTATATTATAATTTATATGTTATTTGCATCCAACTCTCCTTGTGTCACTTTTTTCTTATATATTAAAAGTGCTCAATGCTTAAAAAATTTAGATATAATAAACCATTAATGGTTCACTATGGCTGATTTTTAATAATTTGGAGGTGTTGTGTTTGTAAGCTATTAAAGGATGAATTACCCATATAAATGTCAGGTTTTCAAGTCGTTTTCTCGTAAGAGCATATAATTCTATTACGATGGCGCACCGTTATTAATTAAAGTCGCCAGAAAAAGCAAGAAATACAATATTTGGATGGATTACCTTTGTGTTTTAGTAAATATCGCAAATAATTTTCTCAAATTTGCCAAGGGGAACCCAATTCTTCAGTAGTCCCGGTAAGATGAACATTTGCTTCAACCAGAATATCTACAGGTTGTAAATCTATAAAAAAAAAAAGATTTTTTTCCAATAGAACAGAGAAAATATTAAATACGAGATAAATAATTGTATTTCAGAGAAAAATTGTAAGTATTACGAAGAAAATTTTAAAAAATCATAAAAATATAATATTGTTAAGAAAATTATAAATGTCTGTTTTGGTTTGCTACTTAAGAATTTTATCAACTGTATATATAACACCAAATGTGGTGAGAAGGCAACCATTTTGGTCACATATTTGGCGCTGCGAAATCGGATAAGCATACATACTATAAATATATTACATGCATATGTATAATATGTATGTATATTATATACATATATATGTATATTATATACATATATATGTATATTATATACATATATATATATATATATATATATATATATATATATATATATATTGTCTTGGATATTTGGAAAGACGGGATGTTCATCTTATCCTTGATGCCGTTAAACTTATAATATTTATTCATAAGTTTTACAGCATAGTAGGGTACAAATATTTTATATAAAAACTTCAAATGCAGATCTTCTACTTGGAGATTACTGGTAAAAAAATTAACTACCAGGTAAACATATTGATGATAGCCAGTTTCCTCCAATGCAAAGGGATGAAAAAATACGTTAGTTGAAACAGAGATAGTTTAATTTAAAACGTAAACTTAACTGTATTAACATGGTGAGGAAATTTTTTGAAATCTATTAATTTAAGGTTTATAAATGATGCCTTTAAAATCTTTACGTCATGGTGCTGAACTACAGTTCTGCCAGACTGCTGCGGTACAAAGGAAAAAGGTATAACTTAAAATTATGTGTAATAAAAATATTCCAAATTAGTTTTAGGAGTACCTACTAAAGTAGAGTAGTCTATGTCTGAAGAGAAAATCTGTGAACAGATCGGACTCAAAACGGTCGCTATATTGTTTATATCTTTATGTCTTTGTTACCATAAGCTGTTAAAATCAGTTTGCCATCAATATTAGTTAAACTTTATCTTTTAAAAAGTCAATAAAAGCTTAAAGAGGAGAGTCACAGTCATAATCTAAATATATATTTTCTATGATCCAAGACGCTATGAGTTTATCCTCGTAAAACATCCGGACACTTACAAGAACGTAAAATAAAATCCCCTGAAGCATGAAAACATTCGAAGACCATATCCTGCCTGTGGGGAGAAATTTGACAAGAGTTCCAATAGTTCTGGACAGAAAGCAAACAGCTTTAGCATTATGAGTGCACACAATGCAGCGTGTCTCATACATAATTCACCCCAGCCTTGAGCGCATGTACCTCCATGTATGAGACTAGGCGCAGTGTTTGACTGACAAGGAGAAGAGAAAATGTTGCCATAGTAACAGAGAGAGAGGAAATTGGGTGGGAAACTCAACGGATGGTTCTGCGCAGCTGACCGCACTTTGGCATTACACCTGACCGCACACGGAGTACCATTAAAACTGAATGGAGAACCCCTGAGTAGGCCCTATCCTCCAAGAGCGAACAAATGTAAATATTCTATTGTCCTTGGCCTCCCCGTTCGGATGCCCCATTGAACTGCTGGGAGGTTCTTTCCTATGCATTTCTGAAACATTCTCAACTGACACTTCACAACAGCTAAGCGTACAGATGTATGCTGAAGAAATGAAAACATATATCTTTAAATTTAATTCCACGTTTTGGGAGTTTTTGGAAACCACATCTCTCTCGCCATTTCTCTTACAGAATACATTTTAAGGTCACTCTATACCTTTATCCAACGTAAAATATTTGACATAAATATGATATTTAAAATAATGGTGATTATTATCATTAATAAAGAAAAATGTTTGTATTGAATTGTTACACAAAACATTTACTTGTCTATATATATAAAAAGGAAAATGTGAGGAAACAGGAAAGGAAGAAAGACAAAGAATAACAATCTTCAAATTGAGTTTGCGTCTCGTCGAGCTTTTTATTTATTTATTTAATTTAAAATAACCCAGGAGCACTTGCTTGTTAAGCATTTACCCATACAACGCCGCAGATTTCGTTTTATTACAGGAGCACCATAGGCGGCCAACATTGTCGCGAGCTCGAGATTGATTTGGCTGTTTTTAGTTTTCAGCGATTAGCAACGTAGAAAGAAATGAAGATGAAAAGAAAATGGAGCGGAGGTTGAGGCTGACGATGTCAAATACAATTATTTTTGAAGAATAAAAGCCCTTAAAATCGAAATTGACTCCACCTTCTGGTTTAAGACTTCGAAATATATATGCGTGTGTGCGTCATGTGAATAAACTCTGCAAAAAGCTCTCCCTAAGACTGTTTCATTTAGAGAATAGAACAAACATTACTCCATAGGGACAACACAAACAAAGAGTATCCTCGTAATTTAGAAGCAAGGGACAAGCAAAAGAATCCCAGTCATTTTAATGTAAAAAAATCTGCTGCAAATGAACTGTATAATAAAAAGCATTTAAAAACAATTCTCAGTCTGATACCTCCTAAGAAAATACGTACGAGATATTTGTCTGCTGCATGTTCTTTGAAAAAAAAAAAAATAGCAATTCTGCACATAAAAATCTAAAAAAAATAAGAGTTTTAAATTATTTCATGGGTAAACATAAATATCTTATCTAAACGAAATAGGTGTCACATAAGTAAGACTCAACTTCACGTCTTCTAGCATCAACTTCACGAAAAAGAATCCGCCATTTTTTCCCCTTTTCATTTTTTACAGCCATTTTTTATTCTTTCATTCCCTTTTCATTTTCATCATTTTCTTTTCAATGTTTTTTTCCCCCCTGTTTGATGCTGCTGCATTTAACTATGTTGCAAATTTCAGTTTGTGCAAAAATCGTAGGAAAATCAACTTTAGTAGTAAATAAGCCAGCAAACAAATCTGTTTTTATTATTTTTTTATTTATATTTATTTTTTTAATCTCCATACTATACTATTTATGCACTCTTTCTCACGTCCAATTTCACAGACACAACTTTTAAATGCAAACACTTAATAACACTTAATGCTATTTAATTGAACTAATTTGTTTTTTTACTTAAAAGTCTACAGAAATATTAAAGGAAGTTACTTTAAATTTCATAGCACAATAAAAATATATTGAAATGTAAAACTGCAGAAAATGAGCCTAATATTTCATATCAGTTTTACTGTATAAAATACCAAATTTTATATTTTGCAATAACAAAAATACAAAAAATACCCACGAAACATCCACATAAATTAGAATTTACATTTTTATATTTTAGATCCAATTTTTTCTTCTATGTTTTCTTTGTATTTATTCTATCTCGTTAAATCTTTTCAATATACTAGAAATAATTGAAGAATTAAGTGTTCAGCCTTAATTCTAAGTATTAAGTATAGAATGATGTAAATGTACGTATCCTTTGCATTTTATTCAACCTTTTTTTGAGAATTCTGCTTTGCTTAAGTTTATAAAAATGCCAATAATTCAGAAATGTCCTAAATTTATGTAAAAAAAAAGTTGTTGTTAGTACAAGATAGAGTAAGATATTGAATCTATACAAAATTTTAATTCTTCCGATTATCTTTCATGTATTTATTTCAATATGAAATCTTTGAATTGATTTGTCTCAGATTGTATGTTTGTACAAATAACTGTATTCAAAATACTAAAACTTAAAATACATAAAAGCAAAATGACTTTCATATTTTATACACTTTTAGAAATGTCTGTCTAAGAGAGTTAGGGATGCATTTCTCGTTAAATTGGATAGAAATAATTTTAAGATTAAAAATATAAAGCAATTTATGCTTTTTGGCCAATTTTTACATATAAATTGACTTTTCATATTTTTCAAGAATCAACAATTCATTTCAAAAATCCCTAAAGTTATAAAGAACAGTTTTCTAGAAATTTTTTTTTTAAATTACTCAATTTTTCTAAAGATAAAATGAAAACATAAAATCAGTTGATTTGTATGCTATGCTAACATTGTTAGACGATTCCATTTTTAACAAATAGTCTCGCATTTTAATCATAAATTACTTTCTAACAGATTTTAGTGTCATTTGTTACTTATGTATCAGCAGTATATATTTCCATTAAAAGAATATCGTTAGAAATTGAGAAATTAAAAATTGAGTCCCCCTTTACCCAAGCCGGACGACAGCCGACTAGTAAAGAGCTGCTCTTCAGTACCGGAGGTACGAATCCCGTTGCTGGGATGGATGTTCGTAAGCAGTATGTCCCGGTCTTAATAGCCCTCGTGTAGCAAAACAGCAGACCGTAACCTCCAAACGAAACCCTGTACCCTTAAAAGATTTTGGCTTAGATCTAGCATATCTCTGAAATCAAAGTTATAATCAGTATATCAGTCACTTTCATGAAGATCAGGGCATAATTTAATAAATGTCCCATGTTCATTGTACATCCCTTTCACAAATCTGGGTTTCTTAAATGCTAGTACTGTTCAGCTGATAAGAAACTGCTTCTGTATTATAGAAAATATAAATAATTTTATAAGCCCAAACGTCACTACGTAATAACTCAAGTTGATCTTAGGACTTCCAAAATCACAGTAGAATAACGATTTGCTTTTTAAGACGTGATGGTTTCTAATTATATATATATATTAGTTTTTTGGAATGGTCAATAGTGTTATTTATACCGATCGACTCAAAGCTGGGCTGTTCGTATATCTTACTAATATAGTTTCGTCTAATCGATTTATGTTGGGAAAAATAATAAAATATATATTATTTCATAATATAATATTAATAAAAATGTTTAAAGAAAAATTAAATTTTTTCGCCCCTACATCTTTGTCCCACCCAAGAATGTTTTCTGGATTCTTCTTCTTCACAAGCTCTACAGCCGGTTACCGGCCAAGGCTGTCTCCGTAAGCTTTCTCCATCCAGATCTATTCGACGCCAAGTTCCTCCATCGGTTTACTCCCACATCCAATAACCATTTCTCCACTCTGTCTAACCATCTTGTTCTTGGTCTACCTCTCCTTCTCTTTCCTTCAGGTGTTTGGAAAGTCACCCTTCTAACCGGGTTCTTCATCATATCGGTAGATGCCCTAGTTATTTGGGAGGCCTTTATAACTTTTACTAAGTTGGGCTCCCTGTATTTTAGTTGGAGTTCGTGATTATATCGAATTCTCCATACCCCATTTTCTCTCGTTGCTCCATAGCGAACGAGTTGATTGCGACGATTGAATTGATTGCGTTCGATCTGCGAGACGATTGAATTGATTGCGTTACAATTTAAAAATTAAGGAGTTTTATTTGACAATAATATAATATTAATAAAAATGTTTAAAGAAAAATTAAATTTTTTCGCCCCTGTCTAGGGTACAGCTGGTTTTCTGGATTAGCCCTGTCAAAATATGTTGACATGTTCTTTCGAAAGATAATCAAGCGAGTTTATGTTTGGGACAAACACAGGTGTATTTTTAAAACCCCATAACTGATAGGCCTTTTTTGAAACACAACATAAAATCATATCACACAAAAAGAGAGGTATTTTAACTACATAAATTTATTTAACAATGTTAAGGAATAATGTATGACATTTGTTCAAAATACGAAATAAAGGATGAATTAAAAAGGCTTAAAATGCTGTAAGAAATGTAAAAAATTATTGATCATTGTAGGTCCGACTCTAGCAGGGTTCCCACTCTTTTTCCAGAACAAAAATTAAGGACTTTTAAAGTACTAAGGACCAAAGTAACTTTTTCTAAGGACCTACTTGAAATACACGACATAATGGCATACACCCTATATTCTGAGGAACATATTTTAATGATTATGAACCAGACAAGGCATGTTCAATAAATGCCTTACAATATTTCAGAATTAAGTTTTTTAAAATACCTAAAAATTAATATAAGATAAATATTTGGTATAAATATTAAACCTAACAAAACCTAAATTTGAAAAAATGTACGTCTGAAGTTTTTGGAGTGATCAAACTAAAAATAAATTGCTAATAAAAACAACATTACAAACAGTACTTTCTGAGGGTTTAAAAATGACTGATATACCTATATATATATATATATATATATATATATATATATATATATATATATATATATTATATATATATATATATATATATATATATATATATATATATATATATATATATATATATATATATAATTAGACTTTTCTATTACATTCAATGCAAGGAAAATTAAACTTCCATAAATAACTGAAATATCTACAAACCCCATCCTTCATTTAAATAAAATCTGCATGACTGTTAGTCATTAGGAAAGGGCAGCTGACTTTATACATTAAACCTTTTAAGTATACGAAAGATTCTATATTTGTCATAAGAAAACTGATAGGAAATCACATGACGACTACTGATCTCGTTGATGGAGAAATTGATTGCGTTACAATTTAAAAATTAAGGAGTTTTTAAGGACCTTTGACAAAAATTAAGTAGTTTTAAGGGCCCTCAAAAATGAAAGCTAAAATTAAGGAGTTCTTAAGGACTTTTAAGGACCATGGGAACCCTGTCTAGGGTACAGCTGCGGGCACAATTTAGGAGCACCATAAAAAAGAAGCAGCTGGTTTAAAATAGTGACAGGCAGTAAAAGCATATAAGATAATAATAATGAACACTATATTTTTATTAAAAATTTATTAAATGACCTTCTTTTAAATATGGTATAATCATAGGACATATTTAATAATAAAATGTGCCATTTTTGAAAAATAAATACTTTTGTACTTCATATAAATGTAGTTATTTTAACAATTAACACTCTTGATATGAAACTTAAACATGTACTTTCAAAGCTAAAAATCTGATAAAATCAACTTAAAAAAATATTTGAGCATGTATTGAAAAATAAACAATTAATGTGTTCTAGTTTTGAAATTTTTAAACACTGTTCTGGATTATTTTTTAAATTGTCCTATATGCAACAATAAAACAATAGTTTTCATTTTAAAATTTATTTGGCAGAAACTGAAGAATTACCTAGATTCGCTGTTTACCTTTTAGCCGTCCTTAGATCACTCTTAAAATTTTAATTGTATAGGAGCTATTTCTACTATGAAGTTACTTTTGGCTAGATATTTCATTCCTCAGGGAATATTTTCTCATTTCGATTAAATTTTAAAAAAAAATTTCAATTTTCAACCTTTATCTAAACTTAAAATTAAAAAAAAAGAAGATTGTATTATTCAGATATAATAAGCCATGTTAAATGTGACTTTATTTTTTAATCAGACAGACTATTTTTTACAAATAAAATGCGTCTATTAAGAATGAGATAAAAAAAAATATTAAACAATAAAAAAGAAAAAATCAAGACCCGAAGATTTAGATAGTTTTTGTCTCTGCATCACGGTCTAATTAATCTTAAGATTCCGAAACAGGTGTTGAGATGATTATCAATTCAATACCAGTCGGTTGAACAAAGCGTTCTTTTTTTTATTTTCCAGTTGTTTACAACGCTCATTCGACGAAAGATAGCCTGAAACAGTATATATATATATTTAAAAAAAAAAACGTATTTTGTTGCGATAACTGACTTTCAAATGTTGTCACAAGTTTGTCTTCCAGATAAAATAAACTGATGAAAAAATGTATGAGAATAAAAAATGCCACGATGCATAAAGTAGAAATGAATGAGAATATTTTCAAAGCTTCTCTTTTAAAACTTTCGATTCTCGTTCTTTATGCATTAAACCGTCAACATAATATGTCAACAAGCAACATTGTCGTAAAACCCATATGCAGTTAGATTTGTTCATTACAATCTGCAACGCCTACTTCGAGGAGAAAATACTAATCCCACGATCAGCTCGTCAAGCAGAACACCTCGGGGGCAAAAATGAAAGCCATAATTTATCGTCTGACATTGCTGCACACCTCTCAACTTTTCTCTCTGGAGAGAGAGAAGCACGTCCGTTTCAAAGATAAATTTTCGCGCAAAAAAATATAGATCGAGGGGTTGGTTTCAAAAACAGTTTTATGTATTCTCGTCAGGGAGCAAAACTGCACAGCCCTCTCTTTCGCTCTGCTTGAGCGTCTAGTGGAAGCCATATTGGATTCTTGTGTGGATCAGATAATGAAACGTGAATAGGATGTCATATTTTATATTATTATCGTAGCGTTTCTTTTAAGGATACAGAATGCACAGTTTTTATCTTGAATTCTGTAGTTTTTCTCTTATCAGACGCAATAAAAAATGACGCAATCAATGTTTCTTTGATCTATAGATTAGAAGTTCAGTTTTATTTAAAATAGCTCTTCAGAGATATTTTCCCACCCTTTTTTACATCAGCTTAAATAAGATTTGAAGTCCATTTATACCAGATTCATTATGCATACTAATTTTTAGAAGTTTCTTTCTTATTCAGAAGACGTTGCTTAATATATTTTTCTGTACAATAATTTTAATGTTTTGTAACTGCTAACGTGACAAATATGTATTTGGCAAATTTAGTTTCCTATTAAAAGAAAGTTAAATTTGCTGAATAAAGGGCAAAAACGGCAGTTATATTTGAGTATTATAATTCAAATTATATGATTGAGTTTTCAATCCCAACAAAGAACATAACTGCTTTAGAGAAACTATCTTAATCATCTTTTGTTTATTACTTTCGTTCTGAAAGAAATACTCAAACTGATAACTATTTTGTTTCTGTTGCTAGTAAATTTAGCTATAAACTTAAAAATCCAGAGACGTATTTAAAAGTGGGCAGGCTGTGTGCCCTCAGTCAAAAAAGTTTTGAAACAATGAGTTAATTTTTCATACGAAGTTGTAAAAGTTCCCCTCCCTCCCCTAACCAAATTTCAGCTGTAATTTTTCATTCAATAATCACAAACAGATATTGTACTTTTAAGTTAAATTACCACAGACAGATGTAACCACATAGTTATGTAATTAAATGATTTTTAGTTAACCCTTGAAACAAAATAGATTGAGAAATACTAGAAATCTATAAAATATTCTTTTTTCTTCTTTTATTGTTTAACAGGGTAACGTCTTTCTCATGATAACAGGCAAATTGGCTTCTGATATCGAATTGTATATTGAACAATTTCCTAGTTCAGAATAAAACAGATGTCATAAATGGCAAAATAAATAGGAATTCTTCGCATAGTCGTAGTAAAATGTAAGGTTTTATCAAGTATCAAGTATGTATAATAATTTAAAAATTTAAAATTGCAATCTTTATTTAATGATGATGTTCGGTAAATTTAGGGTCATTAATATGAATTTAAATGTAATCTTCGAATAAAACTCAAGTTGCCACTTAGAATATGTCTAAAACAAATCTAATTTGTAAGTATAATCAATAGCACTTAATCTCTTAACTTTAACGAGCACAGATACTGCTGCCATGTTCGCTAAAGCTTTCCACCTAATCTTCACCCTCAAGCAATGCATAATGTTGTGAAATCCTCATAAAAATAGAAAGAAATAACTGGCTAAGATAAAATGATCTCGGTCCGGAGTTCATGGACGTTCAACAACTACAAACTTCTCGGTTGTAAGGATTTTACTCACTTCGCTTCTGCCCCGTCTCCCCTTTTCCTCCACTCTTACCCAATACTGCAGCCTCAACGCTTGGGGAAGCTGTGACCAATCAGAGCACTAGATTTCTATTTTACGAACTCTGATTGGTCAAACTTTTTTTCACAGTCGAAGTGAACAGTTTTTATGTTAGCATACCTTCTAATCAAATTGTGGAATGTGCTGCCATCTATTGATGATATACAATTTTAAATTCCTACACACAATTTTAACTGTTACGACTTTACATGGTTACATGAGAGAGATTGACTTTCATGCAAAAGATTTTCACATCTACAGTTAAAAAAAATTTTTTTAAAGCGTTAGTAAGAATTTAGAGAGAGTTCTACCAAATTTCCTTGATGGTTCATCTATTTTTAAATTTTTTTCTCTAAAAAATAAATTTAACTTTTTATTATTCAAGTAAAAATAGATACTCTTTCATATATATATTTGTATCTAAAATAATTATTCTATTATATTTGTTCGAATATTTAAATGCTAGTATTCGTAACCCATCAAGGACTCAAATAACCTACAGAATACATTTCACAATTATGGTGGAGAGAATTAAAATTTTTCCGTATATCATCCACTATATTTGGATCTCCAAAATAAATATACGAAATACAGGTAACTTACACAAAAATCTTGATACCGTGATATCATATACATAAACAAAACTGAGAATTGATTATTTAATTATTTACCATAATTATTATAATTATTTACCATAAAAGCACTCAAAACCGTTAGGTTTTTAAATTTATCGTTTTCGTCATTTCCACATCACAATACCAAAAGTAGTTGTTTATAAAATAGTAGTATAAAATAATAAGTAATGGTAGCTGTCATCATAAAAAAATGTAGTATTAAGAAAATAATGGTATCAAATGAACTAAATTACTCAGAAATCAGAGTTGTTGTAAATGAATCGTGCTGTGTTCCAAGTAATTTGAATATCCACACGAACAGTCATTATTATCAAGGCCGTTGCATGCTTATGATGAAAAACAGGCGGAATCTTAAAGGAAGCTGCATTTTGAAGACTTGCCTAAGAAAATTCACCGCACGATCCTGATTATTTCTTTAGTTCATGAACGTGTGTGCACAAAAGAAAGTTATAGAGTTTTCTTAATATAAGTAAGAGAAATGTAAATAAGAGAATCCAAACTGGCTTTGGGGCAGTCGTAAGAGAGAATTTTGAAAAAGATAACTGCAGTTTATTATAGCATTATCTCCTGAAGGAGTCTGGGCAAGAAGTACATCAAAATTTATAGGTGTGTGAGCCAACCAATCACGCTTCTTAATGGTAAGTCACGTGGAGGAAGCTGGATAAGATAGAGGAAGCGAAAATAATTATATAAAGAGTTATATAAGAAGAGCGAGGGTTAGCAAGAATTAAATTTGGTGTTTTCGTACTCGATAACTCTACACAACGAAAGATAGTCGCCAAGTTTTGCCATAAAAGGATAGAATCGAAAGAAAATTATTTTAAAGATTGACTTAATACGTTGGTAAGATTATTTAAGTAAATGGCTGGCCCAAAAATTTCTTCAGTTTCGTGGTGACTGTATTCTTTCAATGTTAGCTGGTAATTCCCAAATAGAAAATGTGAATTCGAATTCGTACCGTAGTGCCTATGCTGTTGTAAGATGCTCGTTGGTCACTGACTATAAATAAGATGTGTAGCATAAAGATCAGGATTACAGTATAAAGATATACGGAAGTCAAGTATAATTTTTATACAAATTTTAAATTAATAAATAAGTTTACGTTAAAATTTAAGTAATTTATATTCATAACATATTTGTTTACGCGAGAGTCACTCTGAAATTTTTGAGATACGACTATATGGCACAAAGTAAAACTTACCAAATTTTAGGAATGTTCGAAGTCAATGCACTTTTGTAGGAAAATTTTTCAAAGTTTGAAAACCTCAAGCCATCCACTACTTGAAAAGGAAACAAATATGGTTTTATTGCCTCCTCAATATCATCTTTAGAGTGAAAACGGTAGCCACGAAAATTTTTATTGTGGTTTCGTCAGTCTGTGACTGAGGAGACCCATGTGGTAGTACGTCCGCTGAATTGCGTTTCTGCTATTATCCGTAACAGGGCCGGATCCCTGTCCTGGATGACGATTTGATTTGGAATCGTAAAATAAGATTTTTATAAGGAAAATATGTATAAAATAGCTTATAAAATATTATTTATAGTTTGGAAACCTGGAACAAGCTTATATATTTTTATTATTAGATTTAATTTGAAGGGGAGGAGGCCGACATTTTGTATTTTCGTCCGGGGTGGAAAAACGGTTTGAGCCGTCTCTGTCTAAAAAAATTACTGCTGATTGCGCTTTACGAAACGTGTCGGGGTACGATGCCTTTTGTTTAGTTTGGAGAGATACGGTTTACTTTTTTTGCAACACGAAGGCTTATGAGACAAGGACCTACTGCTTTAAGCCGTCTACGTACACCCATGCCTAAAACGGGATTCGATTCCGCGGACTATGGTTCTGAATAGAAGCGCCCTAAAATTCGGCCATCGTCCGGTGGCGTACGAAAGGAACAATCGTTGATGAGACGTGATCAACTGACAAATTAGAGCATACTGCTTGTTTTACCGTCAGTTTACACTTTCAGTGAATACTTACTCTTACAGCATGTGAACCGACTAACTTCGCCATTTCCAAAAAGCTTCAAGTCCCATAGAACAAGTTTCAATCCCAAGCCCCATTTTTAACTGAATTCGTTCAGTTACAGTACAGGAGTATCGTAGAAAATCCCAATTTTTCAAAGATTGCTCTCCTCTTTGCAGCTATTTTCGGTGATTGAATGAAATACGAGTTATTACAATTTATTTTTATTTTTTAAATTTATCACACTAAGCACTTGAAATTCTTTTACAAAGTGTCTTATAGTATTTTCTTTACATGCTTATATCTCGCTTTTAAATCAATTGTTTAAAGCGATTTACACCATTATGTTTAGTTTTCAAACATACATGTTTTTAGCAACTTTCGTGAGCTCTTGATATAAACTTTAGAAATTATGAGTAAAAAAAAAATATTGCGTTCATATTTTCTTCAATATACAGGGTGCTTCCAAAAAGCCATGAAAACATTGGCAATAGTCATGCAAATATTATGTAAAATTTTCAAACATATCTGCTATTTAAAATACAGGGATCAAAGACATTTTTCAGTAAGTGGGTACCTCTCCTAAATGCACAAATTACGGTAGTATTACTGGGAAGTATGAGTTAAGGCATGCTTTTTACATCATCAAAGTTAATAAATCACAAGAAATTAGAAGTTGAAGAAATGTCTAAAGTCTAAAGTGGTCATGTTTAGGTTTTTCATCTTATCCATGATATATTAAATGATATCACAAAGAAACAAAACACTTAAAACCCTCCCAATTTTTTTTTCGACCACAGCTCTAGGCTACTGTTTCTAAACCAAAACCACAGAAATTTTGAGTTTAAGCATTCCTATACTTTAAGTGAATATATAATTCCAAAATCAATTCAATTTAAATTTTTTAAAAACTATTTTTGTTTTTCAAATTTATAGGTTGATTAAAGGTTACAAGTTCCTTGGTTTCACTTCTCTCTAACTGCACCTGACTAAGTAACATCAAACAATATGAAGAACTCTCAATCTAAAAAGCACACAAGAAAAAAAAGTACAAAATGCAACAAAACAGAATTTCCACATTTACTTTTCCTTATATTTAATCCAAAGATAGACACAAAATATCATACAACAATAATATACAGCTCATAAATGGATAATGTACAGTGCTCAATAGCAAAATTTATTACACTGCGATAATGTACAATGTGTATCAACTGTAGGATAATAGCAAATACTTTTCATTAAGATAAAAAATGTCAAAAATACAAACTAGGATGTCTTAAAAAAAAAAAAAAAAGTTTAGTAATTAGATATCTAGGTTTAAAAACTAGAATCTCCCACCCCCTCCTCAACATGGTGATGCACATACTTTATATGTAAAGAGGTTAAATCAACCAATTAATAGTATATATGGAGTTGAATAATTAACATCAAAGGAGAAAATAATTAAAAGTCTATATCAGGGCTGTATCTTGCTTTTATGTGCACTTTAAAAAACAAAATCATACTTAGGTGGCATTTGATTTCATAAGTAAAACACTCATTACAAATACAATCGATTAATAGATTGAATAAAAAGCATTAATGTTAACAACAGCACATTCAGAGGACAGAGAGATTATTAGCAAACATTTTTGTAACGAAAACTACACAAAACAGTATAATATTAAAAAAAAAAATAATATAAAATGTAACGGAAAAAAAAGGGAGAGATCCTAAACCCCAGCTTTATCTTATAAAAGCTCTGTACAAAAAAGGGTAATACAAAATAAACAAAACAGAGAAAACATGTTTAAAAGAAGTTTTTGATGTTCTAGTTAAATTAGGTACAATGTATATATCTAATACTTTCTTGCTTGCAATATTATGGCAATAAAATTCAATATACTTACATAAACATCTATAGTCTAAAATAATTTACTGTAAAGCAAGAGGAGGGGGGAAGGCAGCTGTTTATAAGCAGTATTAAACTCAAAGACTTAAGAAATCCCAATTATTCTACTAAGCTCCTAAAAAAATTAAAGCTTCTTATGACTGCACACCATTTTTTATATTCACTTGCCCCACACTCAATAAAGGCAAAAATGTATTTACACATTTTTGAGCAATTCAAACTTAATATTTTTTCAAACTTATCACTTAAAAAAGATAAAGGCACATAAGTAACAAAGAGAAATATCTACACTATCATAGTAAATTGTACCCAAATAAAAAAAAAATAAATAACCACATCAATCTAGCGCACATAAATTTTCTTTGTGAAAAAGAATATTAATCTGTAATATTGTAGTTTGAAAAAAAGCTTTAAATTTTAACTATAAAAAAAATATGCTGTGCAGTGCAGTACAGGTTTAAAAAAATGACTAAAGTTTAAAACTACATAACTTGTTAAAATTTATCAAAAAAATCTAAAATAATAATAAAAAAAAGCTTTTAATCATATGCAGATATCAATAAAATTCCTCAGCAAACTATAAATTATCAACTGAATATCATTGCTGTACAATTATTTAAGGATATATGAGAGAGTTTATTTCATAATTTATAAACTTATTCCTATAAAAATTAAACTAAAAATATTACGAGAAAATTGTTTGTCTTTTTTTCCATTTAGTAAAATAGAGATTAAATATTTAGGGTATTACAGTTGTTTTAATGCACAAAACTAAAAAATAAAAAATGAATTTTTTAAAGTTTATATGCCTAGAATTGAAACTTTTAATAAATCTAGATTTTAACAGTTTTTATTGGAATAAATTTTTTACTAGAGTTTTATTATTGTAGTATTAAAAGAGCCTACTAATCAAAATCAAAATATTCATTTCTTTAAGTTGAAATGATTTTATCCCAGCCACAATGAAGAATTCTCTAATATGAACGCTAAATTAGTACATATGAATGCTAAAATAGAACTGTAAACTAATTTAAAATTATATATAAAGAAAAATTTAAAACACAGAACTAGATTGTAAGATAGGCTAGTTGTAATTAAAAATCATTTATGATTAATTTGGATTGACAAAGCTTAATTTTGTTAATATGAATTAATCCAAATTAACATTAAATTTAGCTTTTGTAAATTCAAAAGACTAATGACTAAAGAGGTATTGTCTACGCTGAAATGTAGAACAAGAAATTACTATTTGATGTTTCTAAATAATAAGGCAAACCCTGCTAAACTCAATCTCACACATACAAACACCCATTAAAAGAATTCAAGTTTCAAGTATTTTGTAACTGATTTTGGATATGTAAGGATAGCTCATGCACAGCCTTTGATTTGCTTCACATAACTTAAATCTTGTATTTAGTAAATATAACGGTATTAACAGAAAACTACTTTCAGTTTAAATAACTGATTTAAAAAAAAAGAGCTATTTTAAATATCTGTTTTAAGTAAAGGGAAATATGTGTGTCTGTGTGTGTTTCAGGAAAATAAAATTTTTGTATTAAAATATACTTTTTTTAACAATGCATGCTTGATAAATAATAAATTTCTATAAAAACTGGAATCTCTCTCAATTTTAACAATTTAAGTCTAGCACTAAGCATTATATACAAACTGCACACATCTTAGTTATAAAGAATAACTTATTCTAATTTATTTAAATCTGTAAATGACACAAAATGATAATGATATTCATCAATATTTTACAAAACAAAAAGGCTGACAACACATACATACAGTCAAGAATCTAATAACAAGTCTATAGATTGAAACCATGCTCTATTTTGATTGCTATGTTTTCCTAACAATTCAAAATACATTACATAATTGAAGTTATTAGTAGAACAAATTATCTAAGAAATACCTTTGATTGAAATATTCACAATGAGGTATGGAATGTGTATAAAATAAACAATTTTTGCTAAGTTTCAATGCTAACTAAAATGTTAGCATGATATCAAGCATAAATATTAACACAGTTTAAGCATTTTGATACAATATTTACAAAAATAGGCATATTTTGAATGTCAGATAAGTGACAAAATATTTATTCCAATGATAAAAATTCATTTTTCATAAAGCATAAAAAGCACATTGTATAAAATTTTTAAATAACTAATTTAGGTATAAAGAGTAAATTTATACTTTGTTAAAACTTTCTATTATTTCTTCCTAAAATAATCAGTAATCATAAATAAATAAATGAAATAATGCTAGTCATTCAACATTTAACTATAATATGTCTATGTAGTTTACAATACTAAATACATAACTGAAGATTATTTACAAAATCAAATAAAGTTTAAATTAATTGTAACTGTTTTACACAATATGAATGCTAAAAAAAGCTATTAACATTTTCCCTAAGCATTTATTCCTTGTACATGATAAATCATAAATCAGATATGCTTATTCAATAATTATATAATAATTTTTTTTCCTTGGGACTAAAAACTTTTTATGAAATGCTACTTTTATGTACACATGATATCAGTTAACAAAGAAGTTTAATTAATAGATTTCAAGATCTAATTACATATAAACATTTATTAAATATTTATCTGTTAAAAAAATTATAACTGCTTGAAATTATACATAAGTTTGACTTTTTGAAACAAAATCAACAGTACGACAAAACAAAATTTTCTCTGGTGAGGAACCATCAGGGTATTTTGATAACAAACTAAACTGAATAATAAAAATGCTCTTAAAAGTTCTGGACCACTAATATTGGATAATGTATGTGACTTAAAGAGCAATCAAACTATTAATTTTTTAAATGACTAACTGATAGAGCAAATGTTCAAGGAAGGGTAATAAAAATCTTTTTCCTCAGATATATTACTAAAATAATTTCAGATAAAATGAATCATCACAATAAAAGTTTAGTAAAAGTTAAAAATTAATAAAATATTTTTCACTTTTTCTTAGACTTATTTTACTTAAGAAGCAAACATGAAGATGTTCCTCTTTAAAGAAAACGAGATGAATTACAAAGAGATTATCTAAACTTTTTGTTTAATATAAAATTTTGAATAGAAAATTTAAAAGAAAATATATAATAGCTAAATTAACTTTTTCGGTTTTTTAAAGTAATATATGGTAAGTCTTAAGTAATATAGTAATGTTTAATATATCCTATAATAAATCCAAAGAAAAATGACTTTTATAATGGTAAATTATATATTTAATGATAAGAACACAACTTGTATACAAAAGTAATTTTTTCTAAAATTTCACCACGAATATTAACTAAGTGGTATATTATATTTAATGTATTTTCACTAATCAGTAAAACTATACAAAATAAAGATTTTAATATTTTCTTAGAATTAATTTTAATATTTTATTTACTGCTTTAGTAAAGTATTTTCTAGCTGTTGAATCTCACATTTAAAGAGACTGAAAAAAAATTATAACTGCTTGAAATTATACATAAGTTTGACTTTTTGAAACAAAATCAACAGTACGACAAAACAAAATTTTCTCTGGTGAGGAACCATCAGG
The DNA here is from genome assembly GCA_032207245.1 of Pardosa pseudoannulata. NCBI lineage: Eukaryota > Metazoa > Arthropoda > Arachnida > Araneae > Lycosidae > Pardosa > Pardosa pseudoannulata. The sequence goes on along the minus strand of CM063505.1, from coordinate 185,259,833 downwards.
GTATTTTGATAACAAACTAAACTGAATAATAAAAATGCTCTTAAAAGTTCTGGACCACTAATATTGGATAATGTATGTGACTTAAAGAGCAATCAAACTATTAATTTTTTAAATGACTAACTGATAGAGCAAATGTTCAAGGAAGGGTAATAAAAATCTTTTTCCTCAGATATATTACTAAAATAATTTCAGATAAAATGAATCATCACAATAAAAGTTTAGTAAAAGTTAAAAATTAATAAAATATTTTTCACTTTTTCTTAGACTTATTTTACTTAAGAAGCAAACATGAAGATGTTCCTCTTTAAAGAAAACGAGATGAATTACAAAGAGATTATCTAAACTTTTTGTTTAGTATAAAATTTTGAATAGAAATTTTAAAAGAAAATATATAATAGCTAAATTAACTTTTTCGGTTTTTTAAAGTAATATATGGTAAGTCTTAAGTAATATAGTAATGTTTAATATATCCTATAATAAATCCAAAGAAAAATGACTTTTATAATGGTAAATTATATATTTAATGATAAGAACACAACTTGTATACAAAAGTAATTTTTTCTAAAATTTCACCGCGAATATTAACTAAGTGGTATATTATATTTAATGTATTTTCACTAATCAGTAAAACTATACAAAATAAAGATTTTAATATTTTCTTAGAATTAATTTTAATATTTTATTTACTGCTTTAGTAAAGTATTTTCTAGCTGTTGAATCTCACATTTAAAGAGACTGTTAGATCTCAAAACAAAAAATTTATTTAATGCAACATGCAAAATTTTTCAATACAAGTATATTTTACATGCTTTTAGAAAGGTTAAAAAGTTTAATTAAAAGTATTACTGGTTAAACATTAAACAATAAAATAATTAACACAAATATAAAGATGATTTAATACTGAAAATTTTATATCCGACCTTTAAAAGTTTGATATCCTAACAATGCACTAAATTATACTTTTTAATTTGTTCAAATATTTTAATTATGCCATATTAAGTAACATATACTATTATCAGTACAAATTACAAATTTGAACAACATTAAAGATGTGACAATAGTACCATTTATGAACATAAACTAAAAAGATGATAAAATTGTTAACAAATTAATCTACCATGTACAAAATAAGAAAATAATAATATTCACGATAAATGTCAAAATATTTATTGTACAAAATATGAAGATATTTATACATACATTTAAGGACATTAATTTAAATATAATAAAAAACATGACAAATTTTAACTGTATTATTATCAAAAACAGGAACTTAATTGCAGTTTTAATTTTTCCTTATATGTTCTATCAGTAACTCACATTTTAAGCAGTTCTCAATTTACTGATTGACAATATTTTATGAACTGAAGAGAACAAATATTACAGTAAAAATTTTGACAAACATATAGTCCATCAATTTAGATTATTTTACAATATTAAGATGCCATTCAATTGTCAAGATCACACAGTACTAACATAATTAGGCATTTTTTTAAAAGGGAAACTTAAGGTTGAATAACAATAATAATAAAAAAACTTTTACAATAATCATTCCCAAGTCAGAAATATATATGAAATAAGAAAATAAAAGTAATACATGCTTTTAAGAATGCAATAGTATGAAATTAATGCTGATAAAATTACATTCCCATATAAGTTTTACACTTCCCTAGAGCCAAAAATAGGGAGTGATAAATATTTTTAAATTGAAAAGAAACTGGTATATACATGTTTAGTGACTGGAATATACATGTATTAATTATTTGAAAGAGCACTATTTAACACTGAAAAACAGTGCCCTTTCAAGTAATTTTAAACATTATTTTAGAAGAATGGAGGTATATATATTCATAAATTTATTCTTGAAAGTAAAATCAATGAAACAAAAATGTAAAATTATGCTAATGATTTTTAATATTAAAAATGCAGAAAGTTTTGCAATCAATAGTACATAAAAATTATTTGTTGAAATAATAACAATAAAATTTTTCTGAGGACTTGACCCATTTAACAGGAACACATGAAACAAATTCAATGTGAATTTTTGCTAGTGTAACATATTTTCATTAAAAAAAAAAAATCATATAATTTTGAATTCTTCTGAAGTAATAAAATTTGATAAGTTTGGTAAAAACATATGTTTTCAAAATAAAAAAAAAACTAACAAATTTTAAGCATGTTTTATAGGGTTAAAAAAAAATCAAATGGTAGTCATGAAAACTGTCTGTCTTTGTTAGTAAATGTTTTATTATATTGCAATTCTTCTTTTACTATGAAATTTAAATAAAAATTAAATTGCTTAACATAAAACATATTTAAATACTTACTAAAACTGAAAACAGATGAGATCATAAAAAAATCTTTAAAAAATAATAATTTCTAAAAAAATAAATGAATAAAAACTGTTTATGAAAGGACAATACATTTAATTAATACACATGTTATAAGAAAGAATAGGAAAAAAAAATGAGAAGTAAATTTAACAGAATAACCTAACTATTAATAAATATGTACAGATCAGAGTTATAAAAAATAACTCACAAAATGTGAGCTTGTAACAAGATATATATAGTATGAGGTGTGTGTTAATTCATGCATACATACATTTATACATATATATGGATATACACATGTATGTTTCATATTTTGGAATTTAGTATGAAAGTTTAATACAAGCTGATTACCTTAATATAATAAAGATATTCTAAATTTTTTAAATTCCCCATACAATATATATTTATAGACTATTAAAGATAGAAAAAATATTTTGGTAATTATACAATAATTTAACTTCTGATTGCCTTTAAAAAATGAAAGAATTTTTAATGATTGAAAGATGTCTTTATATTGCTTTTTGAAAACTTCTTGTTGAAATGTACATATTAAAATATCAATGTTTATATACTCAGAAAAACTTTTACAAAAAGAAAAAAAAAGAAATAATAATAATAATAAACCAAAAGTATGTTGACTTTCATACACAAATTAACAATAAACAAAGAAATAAATAATTTTATTTAACATACTGTACAAGCATTTGAAATCAACACCACAAACAAAAATATATTTAATCCATATAATCTCTTGAAATAACAAAAATTTACAAAATCATGCATTCTCAAAGCAGCTGAGCAATTCATAAATATGACCAGAATATAATAATTAAGAGCAATAACTTCATTTAGCATACATACAAAAGAGTATTGGGTTTGTAAAAGGTAAGGGTAATCGTGGAGAAAAATATTACTATTTACAATAAATTATCACTTTTAGAAAAGTTTTATCTACTCTGCTAAGGTCATTTCAGGAACTTTTTTACAAAAAGTAGAAATCTGTGTAAAATTTACCTACATCCATAATACAATACAGTAACTATAAAATTTACACACATATTGTGCTTCCTGTGCATTATTTTACCTATTTTCAAAATTAAGTGTGTTAAGAAGACACATTTCAGCTTCAAAACAAATGAAATAACTTAAAAAAAGAAAAGAAAAAAACTTGTATATAACAGTATATAAATTTTAAGGGAAAGTTCACAATAAGTTTCAAGAATATTCTTAATTCTGAAAACATAAAAATACTTTTGATATATTTTATAAATGTGCACAAACATACAATAGTCTTTTTTTAAAAAACAGCATTATAAGCTTTAATTTATTCTCACTAATACATTTAAAACTCTCATTAAAAAACTTGTTACAGAATCTTGGAAACAAGAAAGAAAATTGCATCTATGAAGCTGCCCTGATTGACATAAAAAACAGGCCATTTTCAACTACAAACACTTTGTACAACAACAAACTTCCTTATTTTAAAAACATTTCTTAATCACTTTGGTATCAACCTGCTTTGTAAAATGGCATATGCAACAGTCCTGTTTCTAAAGATACACAACTGTAACATTAAAAAACCAGTACAATATTACACTCTCAACTGTATTTTTAAAATAGAATGGTACTTTGTATGGATGGCGGCAAAGTCACAATCGCTAAAGGCATTTACAGAGTATACAACTACTCTAATAAATGCAATCACATCAAGAAGTTTACACAAGGGAGTCAGAAGTTTAATACTGTTCTAGATTCTCCGAATGCTTTGAGAGTTTTGACAATAGAATATCTATGATTTAAAATATAAAGCAAAAATGAAATTAACAGTATTTAAGAAAATTGCTAGCTTCACAATATCTTGAAAAATTAAGTCTTTTCAGAAATTAAGTGCTAAAAGAGAAATGTATTGTGAAACTTCAATTCCCAATTAAATAATAATAATTCCATTAGTGCTTGATATGTATTATTATTTCTCTCTTCATAACAACCTATAATATAGAGTCTGAAACACGAAGAAAAACCTTGATTTAAAAAAATAACAATTCTGAGAGATGAGACCAATTGGATTTCAGGTACTGAGTGTTTTATGCAAACTAAATCTTTAAGTAAAATATTTGGAAAAAAAAAATATTGTTACAATTAAAAAATAAAATCTAATATAACTGATAAATGATACTTAAACATGAAATAATAAATACACATTGTGAAACAGAAAATTGAAAATGTATTACAAATAACAAAGAAAAATATTCAAAGCAATCAAAAGGGTGGTTGCCTCCCTCTCAAAAAAGTACATTTTTTTAATTGCCTATAATTTATTGCCAGAATTATTAAAATCTACACATTTATTACATTTTAAGGTTTATAAGTGATGAAAATACATAGTTTCAACAGATCTGTATGCAAAACTGTGAGAATGCTTTGTAGAACAGTTGCTTCAGATGAATTCTTCAATAAAAAAGGTGCTTTAACTCCCTCGATCAAACTCCTATAGAAGTTTTTTTCCCCCCTCAAACATTCACAGAATATCAGGCACATTATTTGAAACACAAATCTGGATCAAAACATGATAGGTTTCTTTTCAGTCTGATCCTTAACATACTGTGTGAAACGCTTTAGGAACTTCGGATATTCTCTTTTATAAACAGCCCTTAACACTGATGCAGGTGCCCAACCTCCAGGATTGACTAAAATAAACAGATAATAATTTTAACTTCTGTATAATATATACTCATATCATACCAATAGTTAAGAGAAAGTACAAAAGAAATTAATAACTTATAATCAAAAACCTATTGAATAAAATTCATTTTCAAGCTGTTTTATAAAGTTTACTTGGAAGTGGGAGAGGGGGGGAGTATACCAGACTAATGTTCTTTGTGTATGTGTATCTTAAAATCTAGAAAATGGTTAAGAGTTTGTATCCAGGTATTTGAAAAATTCTGCAGAACTCATATTTTTGTATGATCAAACTAAACAAAGACATTAAAAAAGCTCATTTTTTAAAATCTAAGTGCATACTTTTCTACAGAAAGATTTTTCTTTCCTCAATAAAACCTATTGTTTACAAGAATCATTTATGAAAGAAAGCCATAGATTTAGCTTTTATTATGTTACAACTAAATTATTTGTTAGGTCAACTACTTAATAAGATAACTTTCATCTATGTTTCAAACAAACAAGAATCTATTTCTCACAGATTCCCATTTTCTTTAAACTTTATTTACTTGCTCCTTTTTGAGAAAGAAATAAAAAATATTTATAATTCTTGCTATACAACTGAATATAGATGAATTACATTATTTTTTATGTTATAAATACTATTTTTTAATGCATTTTGTGATACATAACATTTTATTCATCTGTTCAGATGTATGAGCATCCAGCTATAGCAAACCACAAGCTTGTCCCTTGAAGTTCATTATAATGGGTTCGACTGCCTAGATATAAGTAATTTATATTTCATAAACTAACACTAAAACAGCTAAACCTTTATAACTACTGTAGTAATTATAGCAATAATAATCATAAAACAATTGAATAACATATTTACTATAGTCAGTATGGCATTTGTTTCAATTATAAAATTCCTGTATTCTTTTTATAAGCTGCTGCAGGCTGTGAAAATTAACATGAAAGCTGCATGTGGCTTGGAAGCTGGATACTCCTCATTTAGATAAGGTTTTTCACACTGATAGGCAGAGAATATTGTTGCTTAATAGGAAACATACTTGAAAATGAAAGTATTAGTTTGATGATGTTTGTAGCATTTAGTATTCAATCCAGAAGTTTATTTTTTAGTTACATAGTAATAATTAATAACATATATTATTTTTTAACCTACTTCTTGAAATTACATACGACTAAGAAGCCTAAGATGGTATTAGATAAACTGCTTAAAATAGCAAATATTTACCAGACTCAGGGAAATAAATTGTGAAATTCCCACATGGTATGACTGCATTGCATCAGAAAGATAAACAATGTTAACAAAGATAGGAATAATCTAAGAGTAACAACAATTATAGATTTGAAGAAACCAATGGTTGCTGAAAATTACTCTGAATATATAAAGCGTGGATTTCAGTAAAAATGGACATATTTTGGAAGAAACTGAAATTGAAAAAATTTTTCTCATCTTCTAGATCTATCAGTGTTAAATGTATGTATATAAAGACACACACACATATATGTGTATATATATATATATATATATATATATATATATATATATAATTTGCAGATGAAGCAAAGGGTAACATAAAACACAAAATGGATCTTACAAAACCTATTCAGTTGCTCTCAAAAATGTTCATACTCTTTAAAAATACAGAAAAACTTTGAGCAAAATACCTTGAAATTCAATATGATCTCCAATTCTTTCATATATCATTTTTATGTGATTCATAACAAAATCTGACATTTAAAGAAAAAATCATTTTTTTATGAAAAAGTGAAAATGCAAAAATTAAATGGTTGTTATGCTAAAATATTTTGTTAGTGTAAAATAAAAAGCTTAAGCTTTCCAATAATGAATAAATAAGCCTGAAAAACATACTAAAACAATGTCATATTCACAGAAGAAAGCAAATGTAATTTTTTGGTTTTCAACAGGTTTACAATTGTTTGTAGAATCAAAAACAATGAACTTAATTGCAAGAACTTAGTTGGAAAAGTACAATATGCCAGTGAAAGTATCTTTGTGTGTGGGTGTATGTAAACATGATCAACTGAAATAATAATTTTAATGCATAAAAAAGCACTATTCATTAAGATTCATAACTATACAAAAACTTTTGGGACTGTAGTCGAAAGATCTAACAATTTAAATTATATTCTTCTGTTAACAAATAAAAAAAATGATTTAAGCAGTATAAATTGTTGGTTGGTTTTGTATTAAATTTTTTTAAAGGAAAGTAAATGCTTGCTTAAAACATAGACTAGAGATAAAATATACTTATTAAAATGCAAGACAATTTTTAAACAAAATCTTTTCAATTTATTTTTTAAAAGGGCTTCTTATATTAGCATTACAAACATTGAAAATTACATTATGACAAATATATTGGGAGAAAACTATATAATTGCGAAATATTTTTGAGGTAATACTTCATACTATAGTATAGTAGTTAAATATGTCATGTCTTGAAATAGATCATTTTTTAAAACTTAAAATAACAAAAGGTGTATATATATATATATATATATATATATGTGTGTGTGTGTGTGTGTATATGTATATATATATATATATATATATATATATATATACAGATAATTATGCTACAAAAGGTGCAGTAATTAAATAAGTCTACTCTTTATGTAAATAACTGATATTTATTTTACTCACAAATCGAACCTAGCATTCTGAAGACCTCTACCTCAGAAAGTAAAGAAGGGAGAAGTCAGTTCTATTAAATACTTGAAAAGTTAAATGCTGTCTTAAAACATAATAAATCAATGGAAAAATCAATACTTACTGCTTGAACAATAGGTGATTCTGCAAGTTAAATTATCTCTTGTTATTTCTCTGTTTTCAGATGGAGGATCAACAAATGTTTGGCAAACCAGTGACACAGTCATAATTAGACGAACACATTTACCATTCTTTAAAAGATTTAATAAAAAATAAATATAATTAAGTTACACTATATTAGCATAAAAGTTAAGATTTCATTTAATCTCAAAATAAAAACAGTGAATTCTGCAATTAATATTTTAACAAACACCTTAGATCATTTTGATTATAATCTTCCTCTTGCTTAAAGTTTGCCATATTGGATTCCACTCACTCAATGATAACCCATAGAAAACATAAAATTCCTTGACTGACTCACATAAGATTTCTTTAAAAAAAATTATACCTATGGTAAAACAGAAACTTCTTTTGAATGCCATCATCTCCTTTTTTGGAAGAGTATACTAGAATTTCTCAAAAATAACTTAAATATATAGTTCCTGATTTAAGGGAAAGATACACCATAGAAAATTTGCTTTTCTATCTCATGGTATAATCTGTTCTCTAAGAATTTTGAAAATGTAATGCAACCAGAAGTAATTTTATTTTTCCAATAGGTTGTTAACATGGATACAGGAAACCAATATGACTGGTACAAACCTACCTTAAGCATTTTATCAACACTCCAAAAACTTAAAAAAAAAAAAAAAAAAAAAAAATTATTATTATTCATTCATTCCGAATTAGTTTTAGCGCTTTTAAAATCTTTTGACTAACATACACATGTAAAATGCAAAATTAAAAAAAAAAAATTAGTTTTACAATCCACATAAAATTTTAATTCCTCATTACTCAAAATGTGGGCTAATTTCTTAAAAATGTGTTGCACGGACAAACCAATTTTTTAAAAATTAGGTAATTATTTCACTTTTTCTGCTACTTTAGTTAAACCCAAGAATTTAATAAGGGTATACACATTACTAAGGCACAAAACATAGAAAATTATAAGATTATTATGATTTCAACATTACTGAAATAGAAAATTTTTTTTAATTAATGGTAAAAATAATATTCTAGTACAAGGAACTAGTAAAAGCCTACCAATGTTAGAATAAATTATTTGACAGAAATGCACTTGTAAATAATAAAAAATATTCATTGATTTTGATTTGCAATTTTTCTTAAATACAAATTAAAATTTTTTAAATGCAATTATAGTTACTAAGTCAATTTATTGCAAATGATGGGCATTCATACTTGAAAGTTTAAATATATTTACAAATTAAATTTAGAAAGAGATGGAAACAAATGCTCAAAGAGGAGGGGAAACTTACTGGTGTTGAATCATGATCAGTGGAATTATTACAAACAATCCATATGTCATGAGCATCCTGATCTTCATCATTTGGAACTCTTCGCATATGTGACCAGAACACAGCATCGCGTTGAGTTGCAGGCCACACCCTCTTATGTACTTGATGAAAGACAAGAGTATTTGCATCTATTTCTTCTACAACTTTCATGTTTTCCACAGTAGCTAGAAAGAAACAAATACCATTTCATTTTAGTTATTAAATAAATTATGTAATTTTTTAAAAATTGTATCAATCATACATTTGCTAATTACTTTAGATGTAACACAAACAGAAGTAATAAAAGCTAACAGACTATTCAAGAAGAAAACATAGGTACCACAAAATAAATAAGTGCTTAGTTCATTTTATTAGAAAACCAAATTTGTTTATATAATAAAGAGCTATATTATTTATTTAGAAAACCTTCAATCATAAACACAAAAGTGTATCTGTTCTATTTCATAAAAAATAAATTTTGATTATGATTTTAGAAAAAATCTCAGTAACATAGAATTTGTAAACAAAGAGTTGTTAATATAATATTACATTTAAACACATTACTAATACAGAATATTTTAGTTCAGTTTATTTATAAAATTTAATTTTATCCACTTTAAAAATATTATTCTTACAAGAAATCAGTCAATATATACATATGTGTAAGGAAAAGTAACTAAATCAGTAAACTAATGTAGGTATTTTGTATAAAACACCAAAGACAGCCCTTACGGAATATACTGTCAAGAAACTTCCCATAACTTGAGAGTTCAAAGAAGCCAACATAAATTTATAGATGAATGCACTCATTATGGCATGAAAAATTTATCAGAGATTTTCAAATCAAAAGTCAAGGGCAAAAAACCCTGTGCCTGTTTTCCTTCCCCCTTTCAACCTTTAATCTAAACTGACCATTGGGGTTACAGTTCACGCTCTCAAGGAAGGGGTCCAATAAATTAAAACTATATGGTCCCTAGAAGCCAATTTAGGAAATTCCCAAACAAAATGGAGACGCACACTATCAGAGACAGATATTTTACATAGATTTTAACCAAGATGTTTACTTAGTTATGTTAGCCGATCTCTGTTTGTCCCGTCCCTATAATGAAATGGGAATACACCCACCAGACGTTCTGCTAATAAAGATCTTTGAGTAAAACAGTGTTTTGTACTGGCCATGACTGCAACCACTTGTCCTCTTTTCTGTCTTATTACATATATGTCAGGTTTGAAAACGTAAAATTAAGGATTTAGGGGTTTCAGAAGAAAATGCAGTACACTTTTTAAATACAGGCACACGAATCTTTAATAACTCATTATAAAAGCCCATAACATGTAAGGATTGGAGAAAGCATTGCTGCATGAACCCTGGCTAAATGGGGTTCCTTTGTTAGAATGTGGATGCTAGCCACACATCACCATGTTTGATGGTTGACTGTTAAACTGTGCAATATACATGAATAATGACTATCAAGACATCATTGGTTATACATTACTCTATATATATATATATATATATATATATATATATATATATATATATATATATATATGTGTGTGTGTGTGTGTGTGTGTGTGTATAATATATATACATATACACATAATATAAAGTATTAAAGCATGAAAAGCTTAAGTTCAGAAATGCTATTTTTCTGCTACTTACTTTCCCAATCAAACCTGTATTCTGGTGCAAAGAAATAATGACACATTTCATGACCTGTAACACCCTATAAGAAATAAAAGTTAATAAATATAAACATAATTCAAATACTATTTTATATAGTTTTAAAAATGCAGACAGGGTATAGAAGTTTTACAATCTCTTTGTGGTGACTGACTACAAAGAACACTAATCAGTGACAATCCTCATTAAGTTGGGAATGTGTATACTTCCTTCAAAAAGGGGGATGTGTTATGTTCAGAGAAAGGATGCACAGAAGACTCTCTCGTAACTGATTCTGTTTAAAAAATATATCCACTTTTATTGGCTGTAATCAATTTAAGTACGGGGAAAAAAACAAAGAATTACAAAACTTCAAAATTATATCATTACAAGCAATGAAAATGGCTTTATGCTGTATGGAACAGCTTTACCACCAATGTGATACTTTTTGGGTACTCACATATTGATGGACAACACAATTAAAAATTAATAGATTCCACAAAATTAAATTTTAAAGAACACATAGCAACTTTGATTGACTAACTTTTAAAAATGCACCACTAAAACTTTTCATGCAACATCAGCTGTTGATTGGCTTTTAGTGGTACAAGTAATTGTAATTAATAAAAGCTAATTTAATTTTTCTCTCCCAGGTTAATTTTTTAATAAATTCTTTATGCATTCCTTATTTATAATAAAATATATTAACTAATTTTTCCATTTAAATTTAATTTATAAAAGAACAAAATTAACTCAAATTTCAAACTAAACATCTGTTTAAAAAAATTTAATAAAATAAGATGTTAAAACTATCAAACTATAAATTATCAACCTTTAATTCCTTTACAGAAATCAAGAGCCTGATACTATTTACAAATTTCATTCAAAATTGATAGCATGTGAGAAGTAGGAACTGTATTAAAAAAAAAAAAAAACTAGTATCTTTCTTGGCTTTAATTAAAGTCAGTGGTTGCTAGTACCATGCTTTTCACAGAATCTACCAGTTACCTTTTTATCATTATGTAAATTTCACTGAAATAAAAAAAAAATTCAATTTTCATATATTACTAAAGTAAAAAAATCCACTTAACTTTTTTTTTTTTTTTTTTTAAATTTTGATTTCATTTTTACAGTACCAGAAACTCTCAGTACCAGTCTCTCTTAAATTCACAAAATTAAACAGAAAACTATAAATTTTACAGATAATTAATTTGCAAAAGTTGTGAAATATGACATGACTGTACTACACAGAGCAGCCAATCAAGGATAAATAGATCTGTACCTTGACAGTATGAACAGCTTTTAAGGGATCACAAACAATTCCTCCTTCCTCAACTTCTCTTCTATACATTCTCATTTCTCCATCTTCAGCAAAAAGTTGCCAGCCTCCCTCTCCAACACCCATTTTGGCATATTTCAATTGTTCTAAAGTGATTGTATCAATCTACAAAGAGAAAGACAAATAAATTGGAAAAAACAAATAAACAATAGCCATTACTTAATTATCTAATAGTCTCACATGTAGTTATAATTTTTTCAGCAATAAGATGAAAGTTTTTGCAGAAAAATGATTTTAAGTATAATATATAAATGAATATTGACTGCTTAATAAAGTTAAAAATTAGAATAAATAACCCACACTGCATAACATCAAATAACTGTTACAATGCAGTTTTTAAATTGTAAATAAATACTTTTAAGGAAAATACCTGTGGCCATAGAGAATGATGAGAGGCAGATATAACTGATGTGGAATGAGTTTCATCTTTATTGTAACTTCGAATCAGCCTCTGTAGATGAAGAACACAGAAACAATATATAACAGTATAATAAGATATAACAATATATGACTTGTTTATGAAAACAAAAGTTTTTTAAACCTTTAAGGTTCTATAATAAACTAACAAATGTATAAATAAAAACATAACAATTTGAAAAGACAATGTAAAATATGTAAATAAAATAATTCATTTCATCACATAAAAGTATTACATACACAATAATGACATACAATAAACACACATTTTTATGTTTTTTAAAACCAAAAGAGTGAACTTTCTTAGAGCAACTCATGTTTGATTTGAATGATAATTTTGAGAGTGAAACAACATTTATCATATACTTATCTATACAGATAAAGAACAGATAAATTCAATGAACTGTGATGATCATCACATTTCAGGTTTACTAAATTGCAAGGTGAGGCACATTTTATTTGTAAAGGGTTAGTAGAAATTTATTGCAAAATAATTCAAAATCAATTTGATGAGAGGGGGGGGGGTCAGAAATTCTCCATATTTGAACCTTAAAAATAACTAAATAGAAAAATAATAGCTATGAAGCATAAAGTTTCAGTATGAAAAATAAATATTTTTTTTATTTCAATCTCGAACCTACTATATTCATCACATAGAAGATTACACATAGAAGAAAAAAAAAATTATAAGCCAGTAGGATATTTAAGCTATGAATATAGGGATAAAAGGTAAACAATAAGCCTTTTATTCCATAATATTTGTACTTTCAAGATAAAAATAAAATGAAAAGTTAAGAGAATGTTATAATATTTAATATGTATATATGAGGAGGGGGGTTAAAAAGCTTTTTATTCACAATTTACATAATTTTTTTCATACAATGGTAGTTATTGTAAATATTAACTGGTGAATATATTAGGTAGCAGAATGAAAAAGGATCCTACTTCTTTCAAGTTCATTCAGACTTTCTTTTTAATTTCAATCCTTTGTATCTTAACAACTCAAACAAGTTTAAAAAAAAGTCTCAATTTTAGAATACATAATTACAAACACGTAAAAAGTAATTTAAAAAACTTTTTCCTTAAAAAGAAAATTCTTATATATTATAAATTACTTTGCTTAAGAATTATCTTTACAGAAAGAATTTGAAACTATCTATGTGAAAAATCTACTTTTGGCATCTCCATACATTTATTTTTAATTAGAAAAAATTCCAAAGTATATTTCAAATATTAATGACATTCATCCATTCAAATAATAATAAAAAAAAAAACCTTGATGACAAGATTAAATTTAATATCACCCGTTGATATGGATTAGATGAAAAAATTTCAACATTCCAAGATAGCAACAATTAACAAAATTGTCTTTTAAAATTCACTCTAAAAATCGTAAATCTTGAAAATTACCCTGATATTTTTCAAAATTATAAAGCATTTTGAGAATTCCCTGATGTATGGCCAATTTGCACCTGACTAGTTTATATACTGTCCAGCTAACTTAATATTTGCTTAACAATAAAATAAAATGACACATTTTACCACCCTTCCAGCAACACTGACCACTCAACTAGAAAAACAATTCTGGAAGAATATTGCCAAATAAGAACAATGCACTTGTAAAGTCACCCAGTATCCAAGAAAAAGAAAATTACATAAAAACCACATATATACATATGAATACACACAGAATATTCCTGAAAAGGTTAGAAAATTATTTACCCTTTCCTCCTCTTGTTGCTCACTCTTATCTAATGCTGCATCAACAGCATCAAAGAATTCATCTTCATTAATCATGGAATGAGGTCCTTCCTAAAAGGAAATTTCACTTAATCAAATCATTTCATTTCTTATACATACATATTAATAGTAGATGTCCACACATACTGACTATAATTTTTTTATTCTGATTTCTGGATATAGAGTTTTTAGATGAAGCTTAGTAGGTAAGTAAAGTAATCTTAAATTTTATTCAACAATAAAATCTTATTACCAGCAAAAAATGTTATTTTAAGAATCCACAAATACAATAATAAATAAATAACATTAAAAAAATATTTTTTTGGCTTTGTTTTCTTCCTTACCAGAATGAGAAGCATTTAAAACTGTACAAAACTGTTAAATTATAAAATTTATCTCAAACTATAATACCTACATGGGTTGACTAGACCATAAAATAAGAAATTTTTCTAGTCGATACTCCATTAAAATCATTTACATTACATATCTTTTTCTGAAAGGTTGATATTTATCTTCATACAAGTATGATAATATAAAATGAGTTAATATTAGCTACAGGTACAATATATGACAAAATTTAAAAACAAAATTTCAATGAAACAGGAAAAATGAATTCACAAACTTTTCTCTTAATTTTTGGTGCAATGTTAAATTTATTTGTAAATTCCAACTTAACAGGAAATACATATCTGTTGTTATTTATAATTAATGCTTATTCTATTCCAATAACTCTGAACAAAAAACTTGAATAAAATTTATATAACCCCTCCCCCTCACAAAAAAAAATTGTTTAATTATCAATGGAAACTATAAATATGCTGCTTAGATATGACAATTTTTTTTATAAAATCACTACATAAATAAGATCATAAATATGCATAATTTTCCAAAATCTATAAATGGATTCAAGAGTAGAGTTTTAATATTACAAAATCTCAATTATTACTAAAAGCACACACTTGATTTTTTATGATAATTGGTAGACATGTATGATTTATTATAAAAATCCAAATGTGTGTCTTAAAAAACAACTTCAGGGTTTCTGAAAATCATACAATTTTTGTCAAGCTTTTCAGCCTATTATAAAATATAATAAAATGCAAGATAACAGCTTTCTAACTGTATCAGAGAATTTAAGATTAATTAAAATAAATTGAAGCTATTAATAATAATGACATGAGAATTAAAATATCATTAACAGTTAAAGAAGGATTTTACTGAACTAAGTTCAAATGGGTTTGATATACTGGTTTCCAAATGGTAATATGCATACCCCAGGAGTTACACGAGAGCAGATACAAGAATTGAAAAGCCACCCAGTTGAAAAACTGAAGAATATAAAAACATTAAAAGTTTGCAGTAATGTTGACTCTTATCTATAAAATCTTCAACAAAAGAGGGGCTGTTTCAATTTTGAAACTCATCATAGCACAGAATACAATGAACTTTCTAAATATTTTGTTGTATGTTAAGACAAAACTTGTTCAGGTGTTTAATTCACATAATTACTTAAACATTAAATATAAATTCATTTATATTAATTCATTAATATTCCTTCTCAATTATAAGATTGCAATAACCCAACTTCATGTTTAGTTGTTCACAATCATAGATTTCAATAAAATTTCAAACAAATATTCATTCTCTGCTTACTTTTTCAATTTTCGAGTCTTTACAGTAATTTGTTTGCTTACTTTTAAAGAACTTAAAAAAAAATTAATTAAAAATACACATTTTTTAAAAAAGAAATATTGGAATCTATAATGAATGAAAAAGAGTGAAGATGGGGATGCAAAGAGGATTTTGGGTTGAGGGTATGCAGAAACAAAGTAAATCAGCAGGGAGGTACATTGACCTAAAAAGTTTATGAACCACTGTTCTAAGGTATCGCAGCCAATTAACAATTAAATCATATATATCACAGGTGGAAAAGGTGCAACTTTTATAAAAGCTCTTGTATTAATACAGTTGTTTTGTTGCTATGTTAGTTTTTTTAAATTATAATTTTTCTGTTGTATTTTATGTAATGTAAATAGCTTTACTTAAAAGCACTTGTTTGTTAATTTTATTTAAAGCAGTATTTAAATATGCATTTGTTTATTAAAAGTGAATTGAAGATTAATGTTATAACAAGTTATTACTCTTGTGTGAATGTAAAAAGTTGATAAAACTATAATAATTTAGTAAAAACATTTATAGGCGTATTAACTTAGGTAGCTTTCGATTCCTGCCTAATTTTAAAGTGGCCTGGCTTCTAATTGTAAAAAATATTCCCCACCTTTAATATATATTTTAAAAATGTGAATGCTATTTTAATAACACAAAATGTCAGAAGGGCTATTACTTAGGGTTTTTTTTTTTCATAATTTTATTCAACTAAGGTATTATATATAATATAAAAAGTAGAAACATATTTTTCCCCTGAAATAGTACATGAAGAAAAAAAAAAGTCTTCGGACGGTAGAACTAGTATATAGATCAAGTGGAATATGTATTGTCTAAACATAAGTCTTTTTTTATGTTTATTACTAAATACCAATCATGGTGAAATACTTATTTTCTTTAATTTCAAATTTAAAGAAATATACCAAAGTTTCTTAATTTTTTTTCTTTTTTACTTTCTACATACTTCATAATCAGGACCTCCAAGCACAATTGGTCTCATAGATTTTACTTCAGATAAAGCTTGTTTATATGCTTCTTCAACTTTTCTCCTTTTCTCTATTTCCTTATTTTGAAAAAAAAAAAAAAAAATGTTAATCAGATATTGCATAGTATTAATCCTAGCTGATTCTCTTTTTAAATCAGATGTAAACATAAGATTTTTTTTCTTTTTTACAAATTTATTTTATAGAAATGAACTATTAAGTTAGAGCTAAATTCAGTATGATTAATGATAATGGAATAATGAAACTTATTCATTATTCCATTTTGTTAAAATGTCATAAAATTATTCACATATGACAATATGTATTAAATTCATGAAATGAGATTTTTTTAATCCCTCTTTTCATGGACCCCCTGTGTTTAGTTCTCAAACATGCATGGCACTCAGTTTGTCTACCCGCTAAAGGGATGCAAGGCTGAATCAATCTTGCCCAACCCAAGGATAAAACCTTGGACCAGTGTCTTGGGAGCGCTAAGTGCTACCACAACACCCCTGGGCTTCAATGATTTTTATCATAGTGATATAACCAACCTTGAGAAGTACACCAATTTTATTGGTATTATATATATTGGACTCAATTTACATACTTTATGTAAACAAATTTCCTATATCAGCTTATAACAACATACACAAACTATTAAAATATATTCAACTACTTTTTAAAGTGTAAGCACAAGTCATTTTTCATATGAAACAATGTCAGTTTAAAGCCTTTAATTCAATTTGTTAAAAAATAGTAACTCCCCTTTTTTCCCTAGTGTCATTAGCTTACCACCAAAACTATACCATTTACAAAGTTTAAGATTGTAATTTTTAACATAGAGGTAGTTAGGTAACAAAGATCAAAGACAGGAATGTAAATACCCACAACTACTGGGGATTTAAAATTATAGTAGGCTTTATATACTCAAATTAGATGGTGCAGCAAATAGTAGAGTAATCTTATTTTTTACTGATTAAATAATACATCTGATATACAATGAAATTCTGAGAAGATTAAAAAAATTTTACTCTTTTTACATATATTTCAAGGCCACATTTATAATCTTGTAAACAAATATAAAATACTAATTTTTTAAACTAAACAAGCATCAAAGATTTAAAGAATATGTCTACATACTAATATAATAATGAATAATGTTATAGTGAATCTTTAATGAATGACTGATATTTCAAGATGAAATTAATTTTAACAGTGTACTTTTCTATCATATGACATACTCAACCTGCTAATCTAGGGCAATGTATAAACATCAGATACATACAGTAATAAATTTGAGATTTATAATGTTTTGTTTTTTCCCAGATGAATAATAATTTTAATTTACAGTATAATACTGTGTTAATGCTTTGGTTTGGAGTGATATGATCAATGTTATGCAACAAGAGGGAATAGACTTCAAACTACTACTTTAAAATAATTCTAAAAGACTACAAACATGCATGCTAGCAGTGAGAGTCAAAAGACTTTAGGTGCAAATGGTAGTTACATATTTGATCATTATCTAGCTTTTATTTAATACTAGGATAATGTTTTTAAATACACTAGAACTGGCCCAGTAATTTATGTATTTATAAAAATTGAAAAAAAAAAACAGCTATCCATATAAGAACCACAAAAGAGTAATAAAAGTATAAAATACAGAAAAAATATAATATTTTTTAAAAAAATTCAATACTAAAAATTATTTTTAGTAATTTTGTGACCATCCTAATGGTTCTAGTGTTAATACAAAGGTAACAATCAACATATAACATGTAAATAAAATATATTTTTCGTTTAAGACATTAAAATCATTAAATATTTTTTACTTTAATTTTTTGGCTAACAGTATTACAGAAAATAACATAACACAATAAAAGCCCAATATAAAAAATTATATAATATGTAGGATCATAAAATGATTACAGAACTGGTATTAACTCTAACCTTTTCTAATCGTCGTTTCCAATTTTCTTCCCTTTGCGTAAGTAGCTCAATGCAGTGAGATAATGTATTTAAAATACCACTTGTTGTAGCTTTAAAAGTAATGGCTTCACCTTTAAAATCAATAGCATGAGCTCCATGCTGAGCTAACAATTCTTTGGTAATTATTGCAGGATGACCTAAGAAAGTAAGAAGTTACATGTATATATATATATATATATAACCCATATAGATGGCACAATAGAAGAAAAATACTAAGCCCTTTATTAAATCCCTTTTAAATTTTGCATACAAAATTTTAATCTAAAATAAACCAAATTTAAATATTAATGAAGTATTACAAGAAGTATATTAACACAAATAATTTTTAACACTAAAAGGTACTACTATTTGTTCATAAATTTATATTTTGTAGCATAATGATGAGATGTCTTATATTTGACATCTGTTCACTCATTTTAATACATAGTAAAATTAACATACTATATCTACCTTTGAAACGATGAGAAGGTGAATCATTCTTTTGGTCATATCCAGTTCTGATATCTCTTACAGTATCATCATACTCATCATCAATATCATCCACTACAAACAAAAAGCAAAAAAAGTTTTAAAATTTATAAAACAAATTTACTTTAAATATTAAATAAGCATCAATAGTATTTTGACTGCACATGAAAATAAAATCAGTAACTCTGCAAAAAGTTTCATTATGATAATTATTTAAGCTTTATTAGTAACAAGAAAAAAAATCTTATTAGCAGCTTAACTATTTACATACAAAATGTGGAAAATTTTTAAAAATGTTATATATATGTACAATATTTTAAAACAGAATTAATAGTACAGGTTTAATTTCTAAACATCAATCTGTTCCATAAATATTATTTTACATTTAGAAATACTGTTAAATTCAATTAATTTTCAAGGAACAATTAAAGTTCAAAACTACAACTTCAGTTACAAAATGTAAATAATTAATTTCAAAGATTAAGATATTTATGTATATATAACAGGGGAGAAAATATGGTTAAAACTCATCATGAGAGTTACAGCCCCAAAGCTTTTATGCATCTTAAAATGATTTCTAAAGATATTATTACAGATAGCTTGATTTCACTTACATACTGATAATAGTCAAAGTTAGAACATTTCACGGAATTACTACACTTACTATGAACATCATTTTCTTTATTATTTTCATCAACATTTAACATTTCTGCACAGACATCAAAATAACTTTGTAAAGTATCAACTTGACGACATAAGATGTCCTTGAATGTTTCCATTTCAGCCAATTTAACTCTCAGTCCACGTGCTTTTTTAAAAGATGAAACACTTGCATTTGATAAACTGGTAGACCCAACAGATACTGCAGAGCCATGCCTTCTTAAGCTATTTTCACTTCCATACGCAGAATCAATCTATGTTAAATGAAAATTACATTGTTAAACAAAATATTATGCATACTCAAAGAAAGAAAAAAAAGAATTGGAGGTTCAACTACAATTTTTATACACTTTCATTCAAATAGTTTTTAATATTTATAAATTAAATAACACAATCACCTTATAAGCTTCTAAAGTTTCTACCCAACGATTTCTGTCTTCAGGTGATTCTGCTCTAAGGTACCACACACAATCATGAACACTGACATCAAAGCGGCATTCATCAAACTCATGTGGCTACAATTAAAAAATTCAAGAATTTATGTAATAAATAAATTTATACAAAAATTAAAATAAAATAGACTTTAAGACTATCATGATACCAATAAAAAGATGTGCTTGAAAAATGTTTTGAAAAAAAAAATTCATTTAAATTTTTATTCATAAATTTAATTTTATTAGAATAAGTAATATATGAATAAACATGGGTTATACACCACTTCAAAAATTCTAAAAACGATTATAAAATAAAAATTTGACATAATTTAAAAAATTCATAATATAATTAACAAATACAGTTTTTAAAACACAGAAATAAATAAAATTATATTTAAAAAATTAATTGAAGTATTTTGGAAAGTTTAGTTTCAATTCATCCTGAATAAATTAAATTGAAACTAGAAACTTAACTATAAAAATGTACAAATGCAAAATATTAATCAAAGCAGATAACTGCTTCAAAGCTGTTATTAAATTTTTTCTATAAGTGAAGGAGAAATTTAAAGTCATCAAGATGTATACTACAAATAATTTTGCTAGTAACATTCATATTTTGATTATCAGAGCAAAATATGATTTTTTGTTTGAAATGAGTGCACTTAATGTGTCGCCTTAAAGTGAAAATAAATATTCAAATTATGATAGCTTATAAGAAAAAGATATGAAATGGCACAGAGATATCCTAACTCAAACAGTTTAATTACCTGCTCAATTTACAATTTAAGTTAAAATTGAGTTTATTCAATATACAGTCATAGAATATAACCTTAATAAATACCTTAAAAACAATGTATGATACGGTACACATATAACTTATAGTAAGTGACCTAAATGTTGAGATCTAATTAGCAATAATAAACCATCATATCGAAAAATTCGAAACCTTATATATATATATATATATATATATATATATATATATATATATATATATATATATATATATATATATATATGCTTATTTGAGTTCAAAAGAGATCAAAACTCAAAATACGGAAAACTTTCAGATGTTTAAATGATGCATAGTTTGAAGTTGCAAAGAAACGACTATTTATTTACCTTGATGACAGCCTTGAAAATACTTATAGCACCACGACAACCATATGCTGTATCATCCTCAGATTTATAATAAGCCAACGTTCCATCTTTCAACACAATGTAACGATCTTGCCATCCATGAATATAATTTGTCCACTTGCTGAGAGTTCCATGTAATTCAGGCTGAGCAAAACCATTATCTATATCTTCTTCATCATCACTGAGATTCGCACTATGATCATCCGACATTATAAAAGATTTGTGGAATTAAAAAATATAGTGAAAACCTACATTAAATGTAAGATCGAAATTTCAGAATATACAAAGAAATAAGTGTAAAGTGATTGCAAAGTCATATTATGAGCCGTCTTACGATTGAATTTCATACATCGGAGGGACATCTGCACTTAACTGCGTTGCTAGAAAAACTCAAGATTTCAGCTTAAAACGAGTTGAGTAGATCATCTTCTGTAGAGAAGGAAAGGAACCAGCTCTAAGGATAAAACTAATCAGTACTAAGGATAAAGTACTAGGGTACTTTGAATAAGAACTAATTATCAGTTGAAAATATTTTTGCAGTAAAAAAGAGAAAAAATTAGGAAAGAAGTAATACAAGTTTTATGTAATTTAAATTTTCTTTGAAGGAGTTATTTGATTTTTTAAATCAGAAGTGTTTAGAAAAATAGTATTTCTTTAATAAGGAAAAAACGGTAATTGCTAGTGGGTAATAAATCTTGTTTTCCAGAGTAAATAAGTACTTAATTCTTTAATTAATTTCTATCATCTAGTTCTTTAATACTAGTATTAATTATGCGTACAATTAATTAAAGTTGCCTTAATTCAAAAATGAGTTTCAGATTTTTTAGATCTCTAATGTTGATTAGCCAAATATTGAGTTTTATACAAAGATTACGGCTGATACCATATTACGATCGACATATGTCACTGGTCACTTCTGCGTCATAAAGATGTCAGAGAGGGAAATTTGTGGTATAACAACTCCCATGTCTGGTGGTTTCTGACGTCATTATGACGCAGAAGTCACCAGTGACATATGTCGGCTGTAATATAGTAGCAGCCAATGTGACTTATCTCTGATATTTACTACAGCAAAATAAGGCAATTTGTCGCAACGTCACGAACTACTATAATGCCCTTCCCATTCATTTTCATTTTACAACAGCCAATAAACAAACAATAAACTGCCCTTTCGTTTGAAACTAAAGCCAGAATTGTCATAATTTGAGAATTTGCCCTACTGCGTGAAATCGCCTTATACAGGTACAACAAACCATGAAATAATAATCTAAAACATTGTTTCTCAGCTTTTTTAAGGCTACTGCTTCCTTGTGAAGCGAACACTTTATAAACGCACCCCATTTTTTTTAAATTCCGTAATTTAAAGCATAGGAAAGAAGGAGTATTCAGTTATAAAGGGAGAAGTGTTTAAGTTAATTTTTGCAATATACAATTCTTATATATCCAATTTGTATGGTTGAATTTGATACATTAATCACAGGAGGTAGCTGTAGTCCATCTTTTAAAATTAAACTGTCTAATTTAAAAAAATAGTTAAAATGTTTAAAACTTGTTTAATAGTTCTTTAATTTTAGTTAGATAATTAAAAGAAGCAAAACATTTTTTACATAATAAAGGAAGATTGAAGCAATCAAGTACCTAAATCAATGGAATAGCTGGGATTGATGTTTCACAGGCGGTTTCTTGACGTTAAATTAAATACTTTAGAGAAATAAAGGCGCAAATTCACTCTTTGCAGGATTTAGAATTTTTTTTATAATTGATTCGACACAACAGTGATTAGCACAAAAGGCAGTTAGAAGAAAGGGGAGACAATTAAAAATTATTGCTAATAGTTCACAGGCTAAGGTAGAAAGATATGGTTACCGTGCAGCCAAAATTTTGGGAGACGATCATCATTCTGTAAACAAACTTTCAAAGCTTCATTAGTTCAAACTCCTATCAATTCTTCTTGAAAATGAATGAACCTTTTTTATCTCAACATGTACAAAAGGGTCCATGGCTCATTGAGGAACAAAAATTTGACAAAATATCCTTAAAGCGGCCAGAAAAGTACTTGTGTAAAATCTCAAAGTTTTGAACTTGTTTATTATCGAATACTTCATTGATATTCTGCAGATCCGACAAGACTGAAAACTGGCTGAACTTTTTGTGGTCAAAATTATGCTTCAACAAAGTGAGTTCGCTCAAGAAGACATAAATAACAGAATTCTGTTGCTGTTGTTTTTAATTCCACATGATCGACAGCAATATCTGGATCAAGTCCATGAGCCCAAGTGTTTCCAAAGAATGAATAACTGGCTCAGCACTGGAATATAACTGACTCTTTTGGTAATAAATATCTGTTAAGACATGGGTAGGAGTGGCTGGAGTGAGATTGATCGCAACTACTAATTCCTCCAAACAAAGTAGCACTAGGGTTGTACAATCACAACATTCATATAAGGAAATATTTTCCCAAGAGTAATGAGTTTCTACTGAAGGGTTGATTTGGCCCAGAGGAAGAAAGACAGGTACTATAAAATCAGCAGATCTCTTAAGGCTGCTCTCCCTGGCCGGTCCATCTGCTATCTTCTTACCTTAATCCATGTGCAACTCATTAAAATATCATGTTAAGGGTAATCCAAATGCTAAACAGCTGTCCTGTCACTATCTTTCCACTTTTCATACAGGTGAGTAATAGAACTACTGCTTTTCCTTAGAATCTAGATCTCAGTATTGACATCTTCATTGGCAAAATATTTCAAAGCTTTTTAATAGCTATTAGTTCCGTCTTATAAACGAATCAATTTTAATATTATCAATGTTTTCAAAAGCAAGAAATCTAAGATAATCCGGTTATTGTGTGACTTTGTTAGCATATTTCAGTCTCCAAAAATACCTAATCTTAAAACGACGTAACAACTCCAATAGAACAGGCTAGAAAATGGTGTTCTATCTCACATTGCATCCAACACTTCCTTTCATCCTGACTAAGTGGTCTTTCTCTTTTAAAGTGCCGATTGTAGTTCTAGTCGCTTATCTAATTAGAAGTTATGTGCTGATCACCGATGCAACCTTTGAACTTAGGAAAGTATGGACCAGGAGACGCCTACTCCAGGTACTAATCATGCCTACTTGATGTATGCACGTCGATTAACAGCTGTGGAGGGTATTTTGTAAACAACTATTTAAAAAAATCCATTGCTGATACACCCTCAAACAACACACCAACAACTAAAAGGGAATATTGTTAAGAAACTTATTTAAAGAACGTCAGGAGGCCAACTTTACACTCAGGGAAAGTAAGGAAGAAAATTACTAATTCTAGACAAGTTGCGTAAGTTCGTTTTATTACTAGTACAAATGGTGCAAACTGGATATTCGATTTAATAAATTTAGTTGGGAGTTTTACAAATAATTTTAAATACCAAAACATATTCATATCCCCCTCTACCCCCTGAAACATGACGACCGTCCCCCTGTCACTAAAAACAAACTTATCGCTCCTCATCATCCTCCCAACGTCCCCGTTGAGAAACACTGTTCTAAAAGGACTTCTTAAAGAAATGTCACCATCCCAACCGAACACATTGAACTCCGTTTAGATGTGAGAGAAGCCATTAACAACGTCTTGTATGAACTGAGGTGATCTTTGTAGTTTATTCTATTTCTCTTTTAGGAAATTAAACTTCTTTTCTTTTAGATAAAATTCAAACAAACATACATGTTCCTTTATCTTGAAAAATTTCACCAGTAATGTTGATGATTTTTTCCCAATGTTTTTAATAACATTGATATGTGAATACAAATAATGTGAATATATCTTGTTCAATTACATAAATTTCCAACATTCTTTGTTATTTTGCAAGTTTAATATTCTTCTTAAAGACCACTAAATGTGAGAATGTAGTCCGTTTAGATAAAAAAAAACTTCTTTATTTATTTTATTTTATTTTAAGAAGAAGAAACCGGCAGTCCCATTTCATAATTATATAGAGAATAGGTTTTGCTCAGGTCCTAGAAAGATTAAAACCATTTGCTAATTGTATTGTTCCTACAACATTCTTATTTAGGTTTCATAAAAAATGTCCCTACTTACCGTAAATTCAGTGTTTTCAGAATCACTCGCCTTCTTTGTTTCAAGTTTATTTTCGGAGCTCTTGGGTAGTATGCCATATCTTTTGGGGTGAAGGAATCATTAGTTACGACTTTTAGACGGTTCATATGGTCATGCGCATCTGATTCTTTTTTCTAGTTGAATGGATATTATTCGTTTTTTTCTTCTGAATGTTGTTCTTTCTTGCTTACTTTCTTTTGACTCTTGGTTCGAAATTTTTTTTTAAACTGCAAGCAAAGCGATAAAGCTTCCATTACGAGAAGTGGCTTTTGACCACAAAGATTTGTAATTAGCTAAAATTTTTGAAAGTTCGGGACAAATTTGTATGTTCTCGTCCCCAAAAGAGGTAAAGAAGGCTTCTCAGCTTTCAGAATTATGGTTTTGGAATCTACCAAAACTGAATTGGTCAATGAGAAATCAGACTTTCCTCTTCTTGAATCTTTGGCCACTTCAGCTAAATGGCCCTAAAAAGTGGCCTTCCAAATGCAAACAGAAGACTCCGCTTCATAAGTTCTATAATCCATCTAACCCCTTCTTCGCCCTTGATTTCCTGTTCAAAATTACTGTTAAGTTATACCTGTATTTTATGTTAATGCCTCGTTATTTACCCTACCTCTATGTGAAGTGGATTATACCAACTGGACTGGAGTGCCACACCTTGCATGGTACTGCGCATGACTTGTTACTCTGTAATGTAGTATTTGGAATGTACGTAATGTGTTGTGCATAATTGTCCATGATCGTTTAATTAAAATGTTGTCTATTCTACTGTGCAATTCTTTCATATTACTCTGCTAATAAGCCCAATAATTACAGCTACGAAAGAAATTCATTGAAGAGAGTAGTATTGTCAGAGAAATCAATATATTAACACAGCAATACTTTGCCATACAATCTTAACTTATTTCGTGATGGAGAACATAAGTCAAATAAATTTCCTTCATTTAAATTAATTGAAGTAAGTTTTGTGTATGTGTTCAGAAAAATAAGAAAAGCCATAATTTAGTTTAAAGATAAAGATAAGGTACTTAAATTTTGCACAGAAGTTATGTTACTAAATATTGAAATTCAACTCAGTCATCATGGATTGGTTGGTATCGGACAATACTAAAGAAAAAAAGCTACCGAACTATAACTTTTATTTTATAATGGATATTTTCTTTAATTTAATGAAACATAAATATTGAAACAATATTTGTTTTATTCAACATCATATTAAAACTAGAGTCTATAGATGAAAATCTATAGTGGGTTCTGGGAAATTTTTGAAACAATTTGAAAGTTTCGCGACTAAAAAATATTACGAAACTGCTCTAGATATAACCTCGTATGAGACTAAATATGTTGCTTAGATTAATTTGGAGGAAACTAAGGTAATGATGCATCAGAGAAGGATCCGGGAACATACATCGCAATTAACGCAAACGAGCATCACCTGCTTGAATCATCTGTATTACAAGAGTCATATGTTTTCCTTGCACTCATTTGCAAACAGCGTTTTTATCTCGTGATTAACGGGAAAGAACAAACCACGTGGCTCACTTATCCGCAGCCTCTTCGTAATGTGTTAGGCGATCTTATTGGAATCCTTGAAATCAGTTTCAAATAACTAGGATTTCACTTCTATGCAAAAATGAATAAGACTAAACATGCAAGGAGAAAAAAAATCTCTTAGGGTATGGTTGGGAACAATGAGCTTAAAGGAATTAATTAAGGACTCAGTTTCTTTTTTTCCTCTCTAACTTTTACATAAGCCAAACATACATAGCAGGGTATTGGAATCGCGTAAAAATTAGACTTATTGAGAGGAATAACTGTGTTTGAATTCTTCTCATGTTCCGAGTAAGACTGATTGTGTGCTTCATACTGCACTTAAAAATGAAAATCGTCTATGGAGATCATAGTAAATTCGAACTATACACACACACACACACACACACATATATATATATTAATTGCCAGAGCTTGCTTGGTAATGTAACTTAATTGCA
Source organism: Pardosa pseudoannulata (assembly GCA_032207245.1). NCBI lineage: Eukaryota > Metazoa > Arthropoda > Arachnida > Araneae > Lycosidae > Pardosa > Pardosa pseudoannulata. Next base: position 185,232,102 of record CM063505.1, on the reverse strand, counting down.
GTCCTGTCGAGTGAGGCACTCTGGAATTCTGGAAACTAGGTGAATACTTAAGGAATCTGAAGGCGTCTTACACAGTCAAAATTCACTGAGCATGTCCTTTTGTGAAAATATCATTCCTGAGGAGCGAATAATGGCGTGGATTATATTTTCCTGATAGAGAGACTAAGAGAGCAGTTAAGCTGTGGATTGTTAAAGCCTATTACACCCAAATGTATGTCTGTATGTGAAACTCCTATCCCCTTTCACCTTACTAAACGTAACCGGATTTCAATTTACTGTAATTAATTTTATAACTGATCCCTGAATGAAGAAGGAAAAGTTTCTTGATATTATGAATCTAAATATTCAGTCAATTTTGTCACAGAGAAGTGAATCTTTTAGTGTTGCGGTTCTTAAGATGAGTTTAAATTTTTACTAAATAATGCTATAAAATGGGGAAAGGTATACAATTTAGATTTTGTAATTTTAGCAAAATTGAATTTTTAAATTTTTAAATATCATAAAATTCTTATCTTATTTGAAACATTTTTTTTTTTTAAACTGGAAGTATATGTCTACTATCAACGGCTGTGAAGAATAAGGTAGATTACGAATTTTTATAATGTATGCTGTATAAAGTGTCCCTGAGCCTGAAAACACCAGTTTTGAAATTACAGGCATGTCCTTCAACATGGAGGACTCATAGATCACGGACCACACTAATTTTATATAGACCTTCTAAGCAGGGCCCGATCAAGGCAAAGTTGGGCCCAGGGCCTCGTAGTCTTTCGCCCTCCCACTACCCTCCTTCCAAGGCCAAAAAAAAAAAAAAAAAAAAAAAAAAAAAATTTATAAAAGAGGATACAAACGAATATTTTTGGATTAAAGTTTATATTAATTTTTTTATGTTTACATACCTTGTAGTACAGTCGAATGTCAAAAATCTATATCCCCAAGGATGTAAACTGTAACACTTGCAATTAAGTTTTTATATAAAAAATAAAATAAAATAGAATAGATATGATTAACAAATAATAACTATTCATATATTTTAAGACAAGATTAATAAGAGATAAAAATAATAAAATAATAAAATTCTTAAGCAAATAACAATTGTATCTAAGTTTCAGAAACATAATAAAAAGTGCTAATATTTCTTTATAACTGGTTGAAATTTTTAATTTATTTCTAATTTATATAATATGATAAGATAAATGCTTTTTTCCTTTAATATTTTGTAAATTATTTTCTGAATGATTCATATTATAAGTGTTGAATGGAATAAACTGTTATTCCAGTATTATGTTCCTTTAATTACTGCAAACCATAATCAGTTTCTTTATGTATTGTGAAGTCGGAACACATCATTGGCTTCACAAAGAGGTTTTGTTAAAGCCCAGGGCAGGGCGACATTCTGTCTGGGCTTTTGGCACTACACTACAAAGGGTTGTCGCTTCGACCACGCCTTGAGATGTCCGAGGTGAATTGGAAGGACGGATGGGACAACGAAATGTCAGATAGTGAGGCGCCACACCCTCACTCAAAAATGGTCAAATTGGTCAAAAATGGTTAAAAAAAACTAGAATTGGTTGAAGAGCCAATCAGAGGCTACCAGGACGGCGAAGCAGAAAGATAAAGCCAATGGGAAAAGGCGAAAAGTGACGTCAAGCGGTGCGAGTTTTTTCGCCGGAGAGTCCACAGGACGGAGAAGGAACAGAGGTTCGACTTGTGGCGGTTGGTTTTTTGGAGAACTTTTCTACAGCTGTGTGTGGGACTCAAGGGGACCCAGTTGTACCCCTGTACAACGGTATCTGTCGGTACCTGTAAGCAGATTTTTTTTTTTTTTTTAGGTTCGCCTTGAACCTGGGACTTTTAGGTCCGAACCAGCCCAACTGACCCCTGTGATTTCCATTTGGAAAATTTGTACATACTCCATTTTAATCAAGAATAAACGCTGTTATTGTTTCTAAGCTGTACGTCGTGTCATAACCACTTCGACACTCACACGCTACCTGAGGATCCCGTGACGTTACAGTATGCTATGAGCTATTTATAAATAAATACTAAAAGTTTAAACTGAACATTTGATTTACTTTGATAGTTTCTAATAACAGAATAAAATCTGTATTTATATCTTTAGTATAACATGAAAAGCAAAGGATTTTTCTACTCAGAACCATGGAGTAAGTAAAAAAAGTGACTGGAGTGATGTAAATAAGTAAACTGGAGTGCGTTTTAGATACAATTGTCAACATTTTAACTGTTTTTATTTACTTTCTGAATAAGGTTTCATGAAATATTACTTGAAGAATTAACAAAAAACATTTTCAAATTTTGTTAATTAAATTATTTAAAATTTAATAATTAAGTACCAAATTTTAGGGGGGGGGCTCTAAAATTAGGGAGCCCAGGGCCTAGGCCTAGTCTGCCAGTGCTTTAATCAGGCTGTGCTTGTAAGAGGAAAGGTGGGAAAAATTATAGTTTTGATTCCATATGAAATTATATCCTCAGCATGAATGAAATATATTTAAAATAAAAGACTTAGTTTAACAGTTCGCTAACAGAAATGACAAACACAACTTATACACATAGTCCAGTCACATTAATGTGACCACCTGTCAAAATCCAGAATAAACACCAGCAATGACCGAATGGTAGGATGCTGCGGCGTCAGAGTTCTCGGGTTAGAATCCCGCTGCTGGCATGGATGTTCGTAGCCGTTCGGAATCGACTTTAAGCAGTAGGTCCCGGTCTCCTTAGCCCTCGTGAGATACACAGTAGATCGTAATCCCCCAAACCAAACCGAAACCTAACCAGAATAACCACCTTTCGCAGAGCAGACCGCTGCGAGGAAGAGAATCAATTAGGTTCCTGAAGGTGTTCGCTGGGATACTGAGCCACGCCGACTCCAGTGCCATGACCAGCTACATTAGGCTACGCTGGTGAGGATCCATGGTGAGAACAAACCAATCGCGGGTGTTCCACAGATTCTGGATTCGGTTTAAGTCCACGGAATTTGCTGACCAAGGGAGTACGGTAAATTCATCCTCTTCAAATCAAGTACGTACACTGGTAGCTTGATAATACATTGCACTGTCCTGCTGGTAGATGTCATCATCCTGAGGAAAAACAATTCGCATTTAGGGGTGAATGTGGACAGCAAGGATAGACGCATACTTGTGTTGATCCATCGTGCCTTTCACAATGATTAGTGAACCCAGATAATACCACGAAAACATTCTCCAGACCACAATGTTCCCTCTTCCAGCTTGCCCCCTTCCGGTAATTATTACAGGGCGCTTGCTTTCAGACGCTTCACGCCGTATACGCCAACGTGCAACTGTCCGATGGAGCATAAACCGTGATTCCTCGGAAAAACCCAGCTGTCTCCACTCAGTGGATGTCCAGTTGCGATACTGGAGTGCAAATTCTAGCCTTCGTCGCCGATGAACAGCACTCAGCATAGGTGTCAGTTGCTCTAAGGTTGCACTTTTATTTGCCCGAACTTATCTCCGCAGCCGTCGTTTAATTCTGCCGTCTATGGCTCGTGGTTTAATACATTTGCCACGTCACTGATTTTTAATAGTGCTATTTTGCCATGCACGGTATACTTTTACCACGGCGGCCAACGAATAATTTACATAATTAGCCGTTTCGGAAAGGCTTCCACCCTCGGTCCGAAAGCCCGATGATCAAGCCCTTTCGAACATAGGATAAATCGTTCTGGTTCTGCTTGACTTCATGAACTGAAATGTTTTACGAAAGCTTACATTATTACAATACATTTTATATATTCCACAAAATTTGCTGATGACACTTGCCTTCTGCGATTGGTTATTTAACGTTGACTTCAAAAGTAGGTGGCGGTCACATATGACTGGACTGTGTATTATTTTTATATAAAATAACCCTTTTTTTTAACGAATAAGATATAATTTCGGATTTATATCAATTTGGGTTAGTCTCTATTAAGTCCCACGGTCTATTCGTGGGACACAAGTTATGATATTTCATGATAAGCCTGTGCTTAACTATTAAGCATTAAGAGGACACCCCCTTTAAACAACTTTAAATAAAAGATTTTTTTTTACTTATTTTTCCCTTATCACAAATTTTTTAATTATTATCATAAATACATAAGATTTTAGATTTTATTTTTATAGTGTTCTTATCTTATCTCTATTCTTATTTAATTAGTATCACTGAATTTATTTTGTTTCTAAAAAGTAAGAATATAAAGTGAGATATATTTTTTAAAATTAAAGAAAAAAATAACCAGAAATCTTACAACAGGGGATTGAATTTCGAAGAAAAAAGCTAAAATAATACTTAAACATTACATTTCAAATATTATATCTACGAAATAAAATAAATAACTACGAAAATAATTGGTAGAGTTTTATTGTATCTATAATGTGTTTACTGTGAAAATTAGAAATCACTATATGCAATAGTTTTTTTTTTATTTAAAATGCACGCAAATAGAAAAAACACCATTTTGAGTAAAATTCATATTAAGTTTAAACTTTTCTCATCTTCATTACAGTTTCCTTAAAAGTTATGATAGTAAATGCAAAGTTTTTATAGTTTTACATGTTTTTAATTTGAATATTTCAACAGGTTTTGTTTCAAACAATTTGGTCGAAATTTTGAAGGTTTAAAGGTGATATGTCCCCTTTAAAAATTTGTTGAATTACTTTTTTCATCCCATTTATTCTTTGCAGAGGTATATTTTCACACCTTTGACCTTAACGAATGTATCTGAGAAAGTGGATTTATTAATAAGAAGAAAAATCTGTTTTTAATATTGACCAAATTCAGGAGAACAGTGGATTGCATAGGTGCCGCGTCCGTTGACTGCTTACAATAATGTCCTGCTTCCGTTGGTGGTTACAATAATGCATCTATTCACAAGCTAATATATTCTCTATCATGTCCCAAAAATAGAAATATGTCCTGTGTCCGTTGGTGGTAACAATAATGCGCCCATCATGTCCCCAAAAATAGAAATATGTCTTGCGTCCGTTGGTGGTAACAATAATGCACCCATTCACAAGCTAATATATTCTCTATCATGTCCCCACAGAAATATGTCCTGCGTTCGTTGGTGGTAACAATAATGCGCTCATTCCCAAGCTAAAATATTCTCTATCATGTTCCCAAAATAGAAATATGTCCTGCGTCCGTTGGTGGTAACAATAATGCGCTCATTCACAAGCTAATATATTCTCTATCATGTCCCCAAAATAGAAATATTGTCACGAAGATTCGAATGAGCACACCGTTTAACTTAACAGACGGATTTATTGAAGTTAAGTAGCAACTCCCAACTTTACAAGATCTAGAAGTTGCCTACAAACTGGAGTTGTAGCTTGTTTGGGGCACCTGGGCTTTAGCCGAATCCCCAGTGATGAAGGTGAGATTACTCATCAAGGTGTGCATCAGTAAATTAAAGTACATTTTAGCAGGAGAAGAATTTAATGAGAGAATTCGTTAAGAAAAGTTATGAAGGACCCTAAATAGCAATTACTAGAACAAAATAAAAGAAAAAAAAAGTACAGTTTTATGAACTGATACTAAAAATTTAAGAAATAAAGAAATATTTTTGTAGGATGCAAGCATCACAATTTTAATAATTTTTATTTTATTTAATTTTTAAATTAAGTTGCCTATAACTAGTGGGTATCAGCTTTTATACCCAAACAGAATATTAGAGAAATAACTAATTTACATATTAAAGAAAGATCTAGAATGTTCGAGAACATAAAGCAACAATAAACAACATTTTAAAATTAAAAATCCAAACTTTGGAACAACCGCCATACCGAGCATCGAACCCACAATCTTCGGGTTTGGATCCGTGCTTCGACCATTCGACCACTGAACTCGTTGGCAAAGTTTCTTTATGCGGCAATATGTCCTACGTCCATTGGTGGTAACAATAATGCACCCATTCACAAGATAATATATTCTCTATCATGTTCCCAAAATAGAAATATGTCCTGCGTCCGTTGGTGGTAACAGTAATATGCCCATTCACCAGCTAATATATTCTCTATCATGTCTCATCGAATAGAAATAAGTTTTACTGGGGTGGTAGTTAGTAACTATCAGATAAAACGAAATATTCCTAAATAATTTTAAAATTTATTTCTTTTATCAAATTTTTTCAGTGCGAGTAAAATTGTTACACCAAAAGTCTGGTGCACAGGGACATTTAGCATTACGGTTAAGGTGGCATAGAATGCGTTGTCGGTATACGACTGTTCTTCGTTGGTATTTTGGCGATTTTTGAAACAAACGTCAAAACGACGCTAAATGAGCTTATATATTTTAGTACGATTTAAAAATTGATTAAGAAATAATAAATAAAAAACTTCACAATATAAAGGATTTCTTCATGTGGGAGTGTACAAGAGAGTTGAGAACACTACTGTTGTTTTATTCACTTATCTAACCACAAAGTAGGATTCTAGTTTTGTCCCAACGCCTGAGCTCCACAGCACTGGCCATCAGTGCTATAGAGCATTCCTAAATAAATGAAATGGTGATCACCGGTGATAAGTTTATCATTAAGAGTCGAAAACGTGAGAGAGATCCCTTAGTGATAACAACACGAGTCACCATTAGCAGTGAAATAATGCCTCGGCTATAAATATCAGCCCCCCTCCTTTTTAATTAAAGTCATTCATCATCCACTGGAAACCTCATATGAGATCGTTTTAAATAACTATCAGAGACAAACACTTAGCCTGTAATGGACGATACTTTGAGGGGTAACGGACTCGAAAAGGAGAAACCATATACATTTCGCGGCAGACTTTTTCTTTTCTGATTTCGCTAAGTCAGAGGCACGAAAGGCTTCCGCAGTAATTAAAAAATGGCCTGAATTCGATAGATCTGTATACGCGAAATTATCTCGGAGAGACATGCATTAATCAAAAGAATCATTAAAAAGTATACGTGAAATCTTAAGACGTAAAAAAATTTATGGGCATCAGGATATTATTCGTGAGGCATTTAATAAGAAACTCTCTCAAGCAAATTTGGCGGGATTGCTTAGAGTCGTTAATTTGAGCTATAAATCGCTCACTGCTGGTATGCCATAGCCTTTTGTTTGATAGGGGTACAAAGTTATTAAAAAAGGCCTAAAGGAAAAATTCTTAGGATGAAGCGTGTGCAAAAAATTCTATACTAAAGGAAATTCAACGGGTGATTTTGAGAATGGATTCTTACAGATTAGGAATGTGAGACTCGAAGACAGTTATGGCATGGCTGGGCATACTTAAAAATTGGGTTTCCCTTGGCAAATTTGGCAAAAATATTGGCGATATTTACTAAAACACAAAGGTAATCCATCCAAACATTGGGTTTCTTGCTTTTTCTGGCTACTTTAATTAATGCACAGTGTTCTATCGTAATAGAATTATATACTCTTACTTAATTAAAGAAAACGACTTGAAAACTGGACATTTATATTTATGGGCAATTAAACTGTTAAAGTTTACAAACGCAACAGCTCCAAATTATTAAAAATCAGCCATAGTGAACCATTACTGGATTTTTTATATCTAATTGCTTGAAGCATTGCGTTTTTAATATGTAAGAAAAGAGTTATACAAGGAGAGTTGTATGCAAATATCATACAAATTATAATATAAATACAGATTGTTTGGACAGGGTGTCAGGAGAAAATGTTAGGCGACCATACTTAAACCATTATCGCCAATTTGGCGGGGGAACCCAGTTCTTTAGTCAAGCCGGCATGGCTGA